>CM045735.1:21007248-21067248 GCA_024760905.1 Plotosus lineatus | reverse complement strand
GGAAATCAGCGTCATTGATTTTGGAAAACCTTTTAAAAATGTACTTTATATACGGGGATCCCTCGCTATTTTGCGCTTCAATTCATGCAGCTTCAGTGCATCGTGTTTTTAAAAAAAAATCATTATTATTATTTTTAATAAACATTCATCGAATTAAAAAATAAGGAAATTAAGGAAGAATAGGTGAAAAAGTCAAGGAAAATGCCACAAAATCAAGGCCAATTATGCAAAAAAAAAAAAAAAAACCTCCAAAAAAAACCACCAACCCAAAACCTCCCATCTACTTACATTTTTACATTACGCAATCGTCTGTATGTGTGTGTGTGTGTGTGTGTGTATTTATATTTTATTTACATCTTATGCATTATTTTTGAATGTTTAATTGTTATTATAAGCATTTATAGCATTGAATATGTATTTATTGATGATATATAATATACATACATATATATATATATATATATATATATATATATATATATATATATAGGATTTTCTGAGTAGCTCCTTCCGTAGGAGGGTGCTCAATACTTTTTAGTAGAGCAAATAACAATAAAAATAAAAGAACAGGACAAAGATTCTATTATAGATTCTTCTATAATCACCTGAAGAGAGAGGATGGTTTCACCACCCCTCGAAACAGATCTGTAGTGATAAATGGAGTTTCAATAGAAAGTCTTTGTCCTGTCCTTTTATTTTATTGTATATATATATATATATATACACACACACACACACACACACACACACACACACACGTGTGCGTATACGTCAGTCAGGGGGTCGATCCGACTCCGCGGAATTCGGCGGTCGCAGGGGAGGATCTCTTTCATAATTAACCGCGGAAAATGAGGGATCCCTGTACTGTGTTAATTCCACAATTCTTACATCTGCATTTAACCCATCCAAAGTCAGCGCACACACACACACACACAGCAGTGGGCTGCCACACATTAGGGCGGCCAGAAAGATGTTAGGGGTTCTGGTACACTGCTCAAGGGCACTTGAAGGAAGGGAAGGTTTACTCCCTGTTCATCACACATTTCTTCCTGCTGGCTTTAGGAATTGAACCAGTCTCCATTTGGTCCCTAAGCTCCTTCTCTAACCATTAGGTCACGGCTGCCAATCAATCACATGTTATTTGAGCCACAATTTTAAGGGGCTAAAATTTATATTTAGCTACTCAAGGGCTCATACACAAAAGATTGCGTAAAACATTCAGGAACTTGGCTGCATAAAAATGAGAAATATGTGTACTAAAACATTTTCGCAAACAGTCATGCAAACTGTGGCAGTAACTCAAAATAACAACACTACAGAGCTACAGACACAATTAATATTTAGGTGGTGTGGCGTGCAACCGCTTTCCCCACCTCCATATACAAAAAAACCCTCCAAGTCTGGTAAGTTCTCTCTGAATACCAACCCCCTGTCTTTTGATGTCGGACCCTCCTCAGTTATTCAGCTCTGTTTTTTTAAAGGAAGTTTGGGAACATTGGCTTTTAAGCCTTGCTGGCCAAGGTTTACTGAATTTGTATTGTGTACATATGGTTAAAAGTGCCTCCCTCGTAAAAATGAGGGGGTGATGCCGTGAGCCAAGCACAATGTGTGGAAATGAGTGCAGCACGCTGAAGCAGTGCGAGTTGAAGTGTTGCAGCCCTGCTGAGCCCCAGCTGGAGGGCTCTTATCAAGGCCTAAATGAGTGGAGGTGAGAAAAGACAGAGCCGGCAAGCAAGAGCAGGTCCACGTTTTGAGAGTAGGGGTGGGCAAAGAAGCAAGGGAGGGCAACTCTGCTGCTTTTAGGAACATTGTGATGAAGCAGGCGCTCTTTGATGAGTTGAGTTGGGGGGCTTGGAGAGGGTTCTTTGTACATCAAGGGTGTCAACTAACCTGCGCCTTGGCAGGCTGAACAGTTCATGGCTCTTTTAATGAATGGAGTGACCAATCTGTTGTGAGGTTTGGATATAGTATCCAGTATCATCATACAAAGAAATTCATCATTTGAATTTTAACCCCTTGTGGTCTCAGTTTATTTAGACAAAGAGAAATCTCCAGACTGGCGAGAGTGTGGTTTTGTTGAGGTTCATATAGCTCAGACATTTTAAGGCCAGAATTATGCTGGCTTTTAAATACACATTTAGTTAGATAACTGGTACATCACACATGCATGTAAAAAAAAAAAAAAAAAAAAAAAAAAAAAAAAATACAGCAAGATGTGTGACATACAACACTAATGTAAAAGGTAGTGTTAAGTGTGTGTGTGTGTGTATTTGTGTAATTTTGCCTTTGTGCATCACACCAATGGATTTGAAGTGAATCAAGATGTGATAGAGTTTCAGATGATTAACATAGGATTTTTTTTTATTAACCTTTCAGGAATTACAGTCATTTTTGCATAAAGACTCCCCACCCCACCTTCACCAGTTCACAAATAACTGGTCAAATTCATTCATTCATTTTCTGAACCACTTAATCTAAATTAGGGTCATAGGCAGACTGGTGCCCATCTCGGCCTACTCTGGGTGAGGGCAGAGTACATCCTGGACAGCTCACCAGGCCACCACAGGGTGGAAACACGCTGATGGCTATGCAGCATACTCTTGATAAAAATCAGCAATGGTTCTTTTACATACTTTACACCAAAGACATTAAGAGACATGGCCAGCCTTTTATAACCCAATTAGTTGCACTGGGGTGGGGGTGGGGAAACAGTGACAACCTGTTGCGAGTGGGGCTTGAAACCCCAACCTTGGGATCAATGATCCAGCATCTTATCACCAGGGCACCACTGCCCTACTGGTCAATTTAAAATAATGATAAATATCAGCATTGTTTACATTTTGATTCAAATCCTTTCCATTTTGTGATTGCTTGAAGTCTTTACTGTAACCACCATTAGCATGCTAGAATTGTCTAACTTGGCCATTTTAAAGATTCTATTTCTCTTCTTTATGAAGCACCTTGATGGCTTTTGCTCTGTTTTGGGTCATTTTACATTTGTCCAATGACGTGTGACCTTATCAGTTTTGTAGCATTTAACCAAATCTGAGCACAAAGTATAGCTCTATACATGTCAAAATTTCAGCTGCTTCTATAAGCATGAACATCATTAATGAATACCAGGAACACTGATCCATTGGCAGCCACATATGCCCACATGCCATTATTTCTTTTTGCACTTGAATTTCTTTTCCTATCATTCTGAAATAAGTTAATATTGGTTTCATTCATCTAAAGAATCATGTTCCCGATTTGGCTTTTCTGAAACATTTTTTTCTTCACCAGGGAAAGAATTCTATAACTATCCAGTTTAGGAGACTTCCATTGTGTTCCAAGTCTTCTGGAAGACCAACCAACCTCATATACAGTATATATATTTTTTAGACATATATATATATATATATATATATATATATACATATATAAAATCTCTCCTTCTTTTCCTTTTGGCTTTTCCCGTCAGGGGTTGCCACAGCGAATCATTTGCCTTCATCTCACCCTATCCTCTGCATCTTCTACTCTTGCTCCAACTACCTTCATGTCCTCCTTCACCACATCCATAAATCTTCTCTTTTGTATTCCTCTAGGCCTTCTGTCTGGTAGTTTCAACCTCAGCATCCTACTACCAATATACTCACTATCCCTCCTCTTCTTCACTTATCCCTTAACATCCGGGTATGTCGTTGAGGCGCCTTCATGGTGAGACTTGGGCTGACTTAACCTGGCGGCGCCCATCCCTCTCCAGGTCGTAGAAACACGCTGATGGCTTTGGAGCCTACTCTTTACGAAAGTCAGCAATGGTTCTTTTACATGCCTCTCACCATAGACAGTGAGAGACATGGCCTGCCTTTGATAACCCGGTTACCTGCACTGGGGGACCAGTGACAACCTTGTGGGGACTCGAACCCCCAACCTTAGGATAGGCGATCCTGCGCCTTAACCACTAGACCACCACTGCCTCATCCCTCCTCTGTATATGTCCAAGCCATCTCAATCTAACCTCTCTGACTTTGTCTCCAAAACCTCTTACGTGTGCTGTCCCTCTGATGTACTCATTCCTGATCCTATTCATCTTCGTTACTCCCAAAGAGAACCTCAACATTTTCATCTCTGCTACCTCCAGCTCTGTCTCCTGTCTTTTTCCCAGGGCCACTGTTTCTAAACCATACAACATCGCTGGCCTCAACACCGTCTTGTACACTTTTCCTTTCATTCTTGCCGATACCCTCCTATCACACATCACACCGAACACTTTTCTCCAACTATTTCATCTTGTCTGCACACTCTTCTACACCTTTTCCACACTCTCCATTGCTCTGGATTATTGAGCCAAAGTACTTAAAATCCTCCACCTTCCTTATCTATGCTCCCTGTAACCTCACCATTCCTCTTGGGTCCTTGTCGTTCACACACATGTATTCTGTTTTACTGAGGCTAACCTTCATTCCCCTCCTTTCCATGGCATACCTCCACCTCTCTAGATTTTCCTGAACTTGTTCTCTGCTCTCACTACAGATCACAATGTCATCCACAAACATCATAGTCCATGGACATTCTTGTCTAAACTTCTCTGTCAGCCTGTCCATCACCATAGCAAACAAGAAGGGGCTCAGAGCTGACCCTTGATGCAGTCCCACCTCCACCTTGAACTCTTCTATCACACCGACCGCACACCTCACCACTGTCTTACATCTCTCATACATGTCCTGCACCACTCTAACATACTTCTCTGCCACTACAGAATTCCTCATGCAATACCATAGTTCCTCTCTCGGCACCCTGTCATATGCTTTCTCTAAATCCACAAAGGCACAATGCAGCTCCCTCTGACCTTCTCTGTACTTCTCTATTAATATCCTCAAAGCAAACACTGCCTCTGTGGTGCTCTTTCTTGATATGAAACCAAATTGTTGTTCACAAATGCTGACCTCTGCCCTTAGTCTAGCTTCCAATATTCTTTCCCATAACTTCAATGTATGGCTCATCAACTTTATCCCTCTGTAGTTGCCACAACTCTGCACATCTCCCTTGTTCTTAAAAATTGGCACAAGCACACTTTTCCTCCATTCCCCCAGCATCCTCTCACGCTCTAAGACCTTGTTGAATGTTCTTGTAGGAAATTGACTGCTACCTTTTCTAGACACTTCCATACCTCCACTGGTATGTCATCAGGACCAACTGCCTTTCCACTCTTCATCCTCCTCAATGCCCTCCTCACTTCATCCTTACTAATCTTTGATACTTCCTGGTCCTCAACAGTCACCTCTTTTCCTCATTCATCAGCTCTTCAAAGTACTCTTTCCATCTTCCCAGCACACTTCTGTCATCAGTCAATACATTTCCCTCTCTGTCCTTAATCACTCGAACTTGTTGCACGTCCTTCCCGTCTCTATTTCTCTGCTGTGCCAACCTGTATAAATCATTTTCTCCCTTCTTACTGTCCAACCTATCATACAAGTAATCATTCGCCCTCTCTTTGGCCTTTGACACCGCTACCTTTGCCTTATGCTGTGTCTCCCTGTACTCCTGTTTACTCTCTTTGGTCCTCTCAATGTCCCACTTCTTCTTAGCTAACCTCTTCCTTTGTACACACTTCCTCATTTTACCACCAAGTTTCCTTATCTATTGTCCTTCCAGAGAACACACCTGTAAAATGAGGCCATCTCATCTAAAACGATAATAAATGCTTTAAAATGGCAATCAAAACCTGAAAGATGTGGAATAAAGTGGAAAAACTACCATTCGAATTGATCGAAGCCAAAATGCGAAGGACTCCGCCAACAATTGGTTCCAGGAAGATCAAAGAAGGTCTAAAGTTACCTGTGAGTCCTGTTACAATTAGAAGAGGCCAATGTGAAGCCAAGCTATCGGCAAGAAGCCTTTGCAACGCCCCAGTGTTGAAGAAAATACATGTGCTGAAGAGGCTACAATTTGTTAAAGAGCACACTTACTGGCCTAAAGAGAAATGGAGCAACATTTTGTGGACTGATGAAAGTCAGATTATTCTTTTTTTTGGGTCTAGTGGCCTTCCTAGACGGCCCCCAAGCACTGAATTCAAGCCACAGTACACTGTGAAGGGATATTTCTCAGACTATGGTGTCAGGCCTATTTATCGCATACCACAGATTATGGACCGGGCAGAATATATCAGAATACTTGAAGAGGTTGTGCAGCCTCATGCTGCAAAGGAAATGACCTTAAAATGGGTGTTTCAACAAGTCAACAACCACAAACACACCACTTAACGGGCAAAGTTTTGGTTCCAGACCAACAAGATTGAGGTTATGGAGTGGCTGCTCGATCCCTGGACCTTAATCCAATAGAAAACTTGTGGAGTGACATCAACAATGCAGTTCCTGAGGCAAAACCAGTAAATACAGAAGAATTGTAGAATGTAGTTCAATCATCGTGGACTGGAAAACCTGTGCACAGGTGCCAGAAGTTGGGTGACTCCGTGTAACTCCGATGTGCAGCAGTTCTCAGAAACAGTAATAATACAATTAAATATCAGTTCAGTGATTCAAAGGAAAACAAAATCTTAGAACATTTTTCAGTTTATACGGCGAATGTTTGAGTTTGTAAATAACAAAGCAGACACTTCTCAACAGGCTAATCATTTTTCTTCAAGGAATGGAAGGGCATCGATGTAAAAACCTCTGTCAAATCCAATGTGCGAATCAGATGATTCGCTGTGGCGACTCCCAAGTAAAAGGGAAAAAGGGAAAAATCTGAACGGAAGACAGACAGACAATCATTTTTCTTCAATTTCTTTCAAGGAATCATGCAAATTTGATATTTTTCTTCACGTTTTGATTTGGAATAGAATTTAGTATTCCCAAAGCATTTGTGTGTACAGAAATAAAAGCTATTATAAAGATTTTGACTTTATAGTCTGCACTTCAGTGACACCTAGATCAGCTTAATTTCAAATTCAATGTTACGGCATAGGAAGAACTCCAGACCCTCTCCAGGAATATGGCTCCAGAACCTGTGCTGTGCATAACTATACCTAGCTGGTACTGCTTCTGCAGTTACTGTCCCACCAGAGAGATGACATTTCACATACTTGGGGCTAGTTAATAATGATTAAAATCTGCATGCCTAGATTCTATGCATAGTTTCTCTACCTGTGTTAGAGGAAATAAATATTTTTATCAGTCATTTAGCGGGGGCATCAAAAAACTGATGACTGTGGAAATTTAAACCATAAAAAAGCAGTGTTTGCTAATTTTTATGATTCTCCCTCAGCCTCCCCAACACCATAATTAGGATTAAGCGACTCAGAAAATGAATTAATGAATGATTCTCACTCACTTTTTTCTTTTTTAACCAACTAGTTTTAATCAAGAATATAGCTAATAAAAATGTGGAATTGATATTCTTAAGTCCATTTCCACACTCATCTCTTTACTCCACTTATTATTTCATTCTTTAACTTGATTGCAGTTACAATTGATTCTTTCATTAATCATATATCATATAAATCATATAAATTCACATATACAGTATGTAGCATAGACTTAACAGCTGCCAGTTTGTCCAGGTTTGGTCCGTCAAAGTTATCAGTTATCAGAGTTTGTTGGGAACCCTTGGAACTATTTGCGTGAAAGTGCGTAAGTTTATACTCAGTAAGTAATTACAGAATTTTAATCTAGGTCAAAGGCATGGAATGAAAAAAAACTTTTGTTGTCCGAAAAAATTTACACTGGACCTGAATCAGTTCAGTGATGGAGTTCTTTGAGTTTATTTATACTTATTATAGTTCACAGTGAGTGTGTTTTTTTTTTTTTTAATTTATTTTATTATTTTTTTTTTTTTTTACATAAGATGCATAAAACCCCCCCACCATCATACCAACTGTGCAGCAGGGTAGTAGAAAATATTTATTTATTTATTTATTTTTGTTTTCTGTCCTGAGAAATGGACAGCTTGCAGTCGTTTATTTGACTATAAATACTGCATGATATTACACAATGTTTGAAGATAATGTGAGCATAACTGTCTGAACGCTGAAGATGATACACCAACAGGGAATAATTTTAAACACACTAGCAAATTCACAAAGGAATGGATCAACAATAAATGGAGCATTAAAGAATGGAGAAACATATTGTAAGTAAAGCCAATGTTAGCTACAGAACAGTCAACAAAAAAGTTTTCTGTTCATGGAGCTTCTGAGGTAAATGGTGTCCATACATATATATATGTAATGTATAATATAATACACACACATATACACACACACACACACACACACACACACACACACAGAGGGATCCCTCATTACTTCGCGCTTCAATTCATGCGGCTTCAGTGCATCGCTTTTTTTTTTTTTTTTTTTAATATTAATCAAATTAAAAAATAAGGAAATTAAGGAATTAAAGGGGAAACGGTTAAAGAACATGCCGCACAAACAAGGTCAATTATGCAAAATACAAACAAACAAACAAATAAAAAAAACCCTGAACACAAACCAACCCAAAACCTCCCATCAAAACTAGTTACATTTTTTGTGCGGTGCGCATCTGAGTGCGTGCATGCGCATGTCTGTATGTGTGTGTATTTATATTTTATTTACGTCTTATGCATTATTTTTGAATGTTTAATTGTTATTAAGTATTTATAGCATTGAATATGTATTTATTGATATTATATACACATACATTTATGTATATGTCAGTTGGGGGGTTGGTGGTGGTGGTCCTACTGCATGTAATTTGGTGGTCGCGGGGGGATCTCGGTCCCAATTAATCGCGGAAAGTGAGGGATCTGTGTGTGTGTGTGTGTGTGTGTGTGTGTGTGTGTGTGTGTGTGTGTGTGTGATATACTGTTAGTGATTGATTGCAAAAGCTAATTTTCCCTTTGGATGAATTCAAGCAGATTAACGTTTATCTGTAGGAATACTATTAAATAAGGTGGAAAAGTCAAAATTTTCTATGCAATGCACTTTTTTTTTTTCTACGTGCGTACTCTATTTAGATAAAAGTATTTGTGCACCTGACAACCACACATGTTGCGGCTTCCCCAGACTGGAAGGTTTGAAGCTCACAGTTGTCTGGTATCTCTTCATATACTGTAGCTTTAAGAATTCCCCTTCACCGAAGCTTAAAGGAACCCATGACAATACCCTGTGCATAAAGTGAAGCCCCTAAAGACATGGCTTGCCAAAGTTGAAGTGGAGAATACAAGTAATTGTGGTAAAGCATGGCTGATTGGTCTGTGCAAGTATCATGGAATGACAGTGAAGGAACTGTGGTCTATAAGTGCTGTAACCGACCAAGACATCACTCTGACCAAATTCATAGAAGAAAGACTGCACATTGTAGAAACATGTGGACTTTATTACTAGGGCAGATGCTGAAAATAAGTTTTCTACTTTCAACTGCATGTCGCAATGAGTTGGGAAGAGAGAGAGAGAAAGCGAGAGAGAGAGAGAGAGAGAGAGATGACATGAGGATATTGAAAAGAAAGCTGAGATGAGAGATAAGGAAACTGAAGCCAATAAGATAATCCCAAGTGAGCTTAGTGGTGCTTTCCACTTTCCTTGTCTCTGCTAATATTATGGGCCTGTCTTTGTGAAATATCGCACTTGCTTATCTAAGTCCCCCCTTTGCACCTCCCACTGACATGCATGGTTCTTAGTTTACACCATATTTCATTCATGGCTACTATATTGGATCCTTTTGCTTTTTTTTTTTTTTTTTAAACAATGTCACTGCAATTCTATACCAATCCTGTCTCCACTGGTCCTGTCCTGCTGCCTTGCCTCAATCAGAATCATAATCACTTACAGTTGGTCACAGAGTGAATGAATGCCACTTGTAACCCTCCCTTACGAAATGTGTCCACACAAAAAAGCATGCCACTGTACAAGGAGAGTAAAAATGTTTATAAAGTGGTGTGTCCAGGTTTTCAGGAAAGAATGTGGGGTGCTGGGGATTCACTAATAGTTCGAATGAAACAATTTATCACATCATAACCTCAAAAGTAATTTAACCATAAAAGAAAAGAAAAAACAACAACAACAACAACAACAACAAAACCCAAGCTAACATTCGTTAAATAATTAGAAAAAAAAATATATGGATTTTGAACAAAGACTATACATTTTAATGGTAAATTATATTATTGTACTTTTTTCTCTCCAAAGAAAACAGGCTAAATATTACAATCTATTAAATGTTTTGGGTAGTGTCCATTATTATTATCTATGCTTGTGTCATGTTACAGCTAAATTGGGGACATTTGAAGCCCAAACATGTTTATTGCTTACATATGTGCAAACCATGTGTTTTACATTTATATCTGAATAGAGATTCTTGAAATGTGTACACTTGCCTTATTTTTTAATCAGCAAAGTAGTGTGGATATATCTCCCTGTGCTTGTATACATACGTACGAATAATGAAAGTAGATTGTGAAAATTAAAGAAAATCTTATTTACATAATGTTTTAGATTTACAAGTCATACAGAATGAGGTTGAGGTATTTAAATGATAAGATCATGTTCTGGAAATGTAATAATTCAATAAGGTAGTGCGTTCCTTTCCTTCATTTTCTGAACCGCTTAATCCTACTTAAGGTCGTGGAGAGGCTGGCGCTCATCTCTGCCAACTCTGGGTGAGAGCAGAGTACACCCTGGACAGCTCACCAGACCATCGCAGGGCAGAAACACACTGACAGCTACACAGCCTACTCTTGACGAAAGTCAGCAAAGCCTCCCACCTTAGACAATGAGAGACATGGTTGGCCTATGATAACCAAGTTAGCTGCACTGAGGGGCTGCAGTGACAACCGTTGAGTGGGTCTGTCAGTGGGACTTAAACCCCTCAACCTTATCAGAAATCAGTCCAGAACCTTACCATTGGGCCGCCACTGCCTGTAGTGCTTACCTATAATGGTTATATATGCATGATGGGCAAAAAATGCACACAAAAGGGAAAGTGGTGGATCATGTGATTAAGGCTCTGGCTTACTGATCCAAAGGTCAAGGGGTTCAAGTCCCACTATAATCAAGCTGCCAATGTTGCGCAAGACCTGTAACCCTCAAGTACTCGATTGTGGGTGTCTGTGTGTGTATATATAATATATATATATACACTGTGTATATATAATATATATACACTGTGTATATATATATATATATATATATACATATATATATATATATATATATATATATATATATATATATATATATATATATATACAGTCGGCCCCTAACTTACGAAATAAACCCGTTCCAGAGCCCTTTTCGTATTGCGGGGATTTCAAAGTAGGGGTCGCATCTTACATGTTAAACGCCTAATTCGTTCCAAGTCTCCAGTCTTTGGACCCCATAAAACCTTTAAAAATGATAAAAGTACACCAATTTTGTATGAAATATGTGTTAAAAGTAAAAGAAAAGTATTTATGAAACCATTTAAACATTTTATTAACATTTATTAATTAAACCATTAGTAAACATTTTTTATTAACACACACACACACACACACACTTCTCTCTCTAGGGCCACGCCCACAAGACGTGGAATTCAACGTGCATTTCCTGCTTGACAAACTCAACTTTAATTTGATTCCTTGAGGGATCAGAATTCCAGATGTGCTCAAATGCGCCCACATTTATTAAACGTTTACTGAATTAAAACAACTTAAAAAAATAAACTAAAAACTAAAGAGTGAAGTAAACTTCTGTCTTTATCTGGGAGGCCAGCGGGGCGGGATGTTGAGAGACAGCCAATGAGAGAGCAACTCGCGCGTCTTGTAAAATTTTGATTGGCGGGTTTGAATTTTGAATTTCTTTTCGTAAGAGGGGGTTGTTTCGTATCTCGGAGACGGAAACTAAGAAAATGTTTTTCATAACCCGGGGTTTCGTACACATGGGGTCTTCGTAAGTTGGGGGCCGACTATATATATATATATATATATATATATATATATACACTGAAAATGAAGGGGTGAGATAAATTCACAGAAAGAAAAATGTATATACCAAAGTCATTCATTTCCTGTAACTATTTAATCCTAAATAGGGTCACGGGGAGGCTGGCTCCCATCTCCAACTCCAGGCAAGAACAGAATACACACTGGACAACTTGCCAGGCCATCACAGGGCAGAAACACGCTGACGGCTTTGCAGCCTACTCTTGTCGAAAGTCAGCAATGTTTTTTTTTACATGCCTCACACCATAGACAGTGAGAGACATGGCCAGCCTTTGATAACCCAGTTAGCTGCACGCAGGGGGGCACACACAGTGACAACCTTGTGGAGAGTGGGACTCGAACCCCCAACATTTGGATCAGCGATCCAGCGCCCTATACCACTAGACCACCACTGCCCGTGTGTGAATGCTGTAAATGTCATAACAATGTCAGTGGAATCATGATATGTATGCCAGATTTGTTATTTCTGATTTGAGATGTATGCACTTTCACACCAAGCACCATCTGCAGGTTCTGTGATAAAATTTGGGGGTTTTTGGAGACAACATCAAATGTTCTGCTCACAGTCTGATCTCATCTGTGGCTGTTTGTCAATGAGAGCTGAATGGCTGAGCCCTCAGGAAGGGAGGGATGACATATGATTTCTTTTCTGTCACTTGAAAGGAACAGTAGCTAATCATGGGCATCTGTGAGCTCTTTTGTACAAACGAGTGAACAGTTCTCTCAAAGCTTTTGACTATGAATGAGCAGAAGTTTGGAAGGAAAAAAAGTTGGTCATGTGCACTGGAGGGCATCACTCTACCATGGCAGTGGAGGTCGTGTGATATGGAATAATGTCTGGATACGATCTGGAACATCAATGAGAAGATTATTTTAGGGAAAAATTTATTTTACTTACTTTGGTATAAGGCAGTGGTGGCCTAGTGGTAAAGGTGCTGGATCATCGATCCAAAGGTTGGGGGTTCAAGCCCCACTCGCCACAGGTTGTCACTGTCCCCACAGTGTATCAAAGTTATCAAAGGCCGGCCATGTCTCTCACTGTCTATGGTGTGAGGCTGTAAAAGAACCATTGCTGACTTTCGACAAGAGTAGCGTGTTTCCACCCTGCAATGGCCTGGCAAGCTCTTCAGGGTGTACTCTGTTTTCGCCTGGAGTCGGCTGGGATGGGAGCCAGCCTCCCCGTGACCCTAATTAAGATTAAATGGTTATAGAAAATGAATAAATTTGGTATATACATTTTTCTTTCTGTGAATTTATCTCACCCCTTCATTTTCTGAGCTGCTGAATCATAATTAGGGTCATAGGGAGGCTGGTGCCCATGTTAGCCAACTCTGGGAGAGGGCAGAATACACCCTGGACAGCTCGCCAGGCCATCACAGCGCAGAAACCTGCTGACGGCTATGCAGCCTACTCTTGTCAAATGTCAGCAATGGTTCTTTTACATGAACCTCACACCATAAACAGTGAGAGACATGGCCGGCCTTTGATAACCCGGTTAGCTGCACTGGGGGAACAGCGGTGACAACCGTTGACAGTAGGGCTTAAACCCTCTAACTTCAGGATTGGTAGTCCAGCACATTACCACTGGGCCATTACTGCCTTGTTCATTGTATCCGACTGCTGGGTCGTGGCTTCGGGGTACCCCTGGGTGAAAGGGGGGCCCGTTTTTCTGTTCAGGTGTGGGGGCTGTGGATTTATCTATTTATTTTAAATAACATGGAAATCTCTGTAAATAACTTGCCATAGGCATTCACAACCTTTTGAGACCCTTTAGATCTTGGTATGAGAACTTCAAATACTTTGCAAAGAAAACAACAGATCCTCATTATCAGGTTTAAATGAGTGTGGTTCTACCTGCAGGAGATTTTAATCAGTGGTACTTAATCTGGAACACCCGACTCTAATGTTAATAGACTTGAAGGTGTGATAAATGATAAACATGAAATATAAACATTTTTCTTTGTACATCACAACAAAAGATTTGATATAAAGCAGTCAAGACATGATCGAAATGTCAAATTTTAAGTAGTTTTACTATTTTGGAAGCACATCAATTTTTACAAATAGTAGTACAGTGGAGCCTTGGTACTCAAACTTAATCTGTTCCAGACGGCTAATCGGATTCCGATTTGTTCAAATTCCGAATCCGCTTTTCCCATTACAAATAATGTAAATGGTCTTAATCCGTTCCATCGTCTTTTGAACAGAAGTTACCATAGGTCCACAAATTTAGTTAAAAAAATTATTGAATACAGCACACTATGTTATGGTCTGTGTTATGAGAGACTGTTCAACTTTTCTGTTGTTTTTATTTTAGTGTGCTGTGGTCTGTGTTGTGAGAGACTCTGGTTTTGGTGGTTCTAACTGTCTCTCTGTGCGTTGTAGGGGGGCGTGGCTGCCACACATGGGTGGAGTGCTAAACACACACACACTTGATTCCACTTAGCAGTCACAGGGCTTCTAATAACAGTGACTACGATTTCCCCGTGCTCTGGTGCCTTCCCTGTGAATAATAAAGCTAATCTGTTTTCTTTTTTTTACATGCCATCATAGACAGTGAGAGACATGACCTGCCTTTGATAACTCAGTTAGCCGCACTAGGGGGACAGTGACAACCTTGTGGGGACTTGAACCCCCAACCTTAGGATCAGCGATCCTGCGCCCTATCCACTATTCACCCTCAAAAGTCAGTATTTTGTACGGTCACCTTTTGCAGCAATTACAGCTGCAAGTTTCTGATGTTATGTCACTATAAGCAGAGCACATCTACTCACATCTTCAAAGCAAAACTGCTTCAGCTCCTTCTATTTTCTGTTCTTTGAAAATTCCTGTATTTAGTACCATATATCACCATGAAACTAATTAGGATTAAGCAGTTCAGAAAATGAATGAATGATTGACATTGGCTGGCCTAAAGAAACACGACATAACATTTTGTGGACATAGAAAATAAGTTTGTTCTTTTTGGGTCGAGTGGCCAGGGACGGAGACGTTTGTCAGACGACCAGTAAACACTGCATTGAAGCCACAGTATACTGTGAAGACAATGAAGCACGGTGGCGCAAGCATCATGATATGAGGATGCTTCTCATATTATGGTGTCACAGCTATTTAGCACATACCAGGGATGATGGATCAGTTTCAATACATCAGGAATACTTGAAGAGGTTGTGCTGCCTCATGAAGAGGAAATGCCCTTGAAATGGATGTTACAACAAGTAAACGATCCCAAACACATCAGTAAACGGACAACATCTTGGTTCCAGACCAATATGATTGACATTATGGAGCGGCGACCTGATCCCTGGACCTTAATCCAATAGAAAACTTATGGGGGTGACATAAAAAATGCAGTTTCTGAGGCTAAACCAGGAAATACAGATTAATTGTGGAATGTGGTCCAATCATCCTGGACTGGAAACCCTGTTCACAGGTACCAGAAGTTGGTTGACTCCATGCAATGCAGAAGTTTTCAGAATCAGGGGTTATACTGTACAACTAAATATTTGTTCAGTGATTCAAAGGAAAACAAAATATTACATTTTCAGTTAATATAGTGAATGTTTGTGTTTGTAAAGAAGAAAGCAGACACTGCCGTTTTTAACAGTTTCATTCACTTTTCTACAATTTCTTTCAAGGAATAGCATTAAATTAGATATACAGGTATTTTACTTTGTTTTGATTTGGAATAGAATGTGTCGTGTTCCCAATGCATTTGTGTTTATGGTAATAAAAGCTATTGTAAGGATTTTGAGCTTTGTTCACTTTTTTAAAATGCACTGCTTTATTTTGTACAGAACTGTATGTATTACATTTGGATTCAAAATGTTTTCGACAGTCAGCCCTGTGTCCTCTAACCTGCTGTCTCTAATTTTGGAACGTATCTGCTTGTCTCATAATATGTAGAGTGTAATGTAGCGTAGCATAGAATAAATGTCTTGAAAATGTTACATTAAGGCCTTGTTTTGAGAGGAACCAGATTTTTCAAGGTCCTCGGGATGTTGCTCGGCTGTGAGCAGGTGATAATAAGGAAACATCGTGATCATGTCAAGGCCAGATGTTCATGCTGGTGTTTGGCAATGTAGCGTCACTTCTTGAAGAACACTCTCAGTAACAGCAGTGATTCAAAGCCCTCGGGCTCAATCTCTGTGTTTATCCATCACACACAGACATAGACACAAACACACAAACCCGAAATTACAAAGTGAACCATTTGCAAACATTATCTTTGAAAAATAACACGTGACAATAAATGTGTCATGACGTATTTAGAGAAAATTTTATCTTTAGACTATACAATACATTCAGCATAACGTTATTTAAAATGTCTTAAAATTATTCATATACAGGTTCATGTCCCTCCTAAACGAATCAGAGGAAAGTTCTAACTGACATCTTCCAGGGACAATGAGGCTATGATTGGTGAGGGTGCTATAGTGACTGCGAGTAGAGAGAGATAGCATTCGCCATCCATCTAACTCACTGAGCACAGGCAATTTAGATTTTTTGCACTCATACCCATAGATGGTTATGGTTTCCTTGGCCTTTGGTCATTGAATGAATTGAACTGTGAAATTGTTTTGTGTGTGTAAGGAGGTTCATTGGGATTAATGTATAGCAAATATAGGGATAATGTATGAGAACCATATAATTCTGAGCACATCCGATGACCCAAAACATATTAAAAAATAAACATGCCTCTTGTACCACAACTGTGGGGCATCATAGGGACAGACCCTGTAATTAGACCAAGTGTTAAGACTTGCCTAAGAGATGGAAATCTTTTTTTGAACATGTGCAAAACTCTATGACAAGGGACTGTCTACAACAGCATTTTCCCACTTCCCACATGTGCACATAATAACGATAATGTACTATACATACATATATATATATATTGTACAGTGAGGGATGGGGTGAGTATTTAATACATTGATCAAACCCCAAATGACTTCTTGCTTCCTATAGAATCGCAGTTCATAAAATATTAAACAGATTCTCTTGAACCCTAACTAGTGCACTACTGTAATATATTGATTCAGGTTCTGGCTAAAAGTTGAATTCTCCAAAAGATCTTTCTCAAAAAAATTCATTTGAAACATCTGAAATTCCTTTGCCAAAAGTTTCTACCAATGTAAACACTCTGCCATAAATATTTATTCATAGTTTTTTTCGGACAAAAAAAAGGAAGGTTCAATATTTTCTGACAAGAACATTCAACAAGGACTTAGAGAGTCAGAGAATGCTGGAGGAATGGAGGAGAAGTGTACTGGTGCCCATTTTTAAGAACAAGGGAGACGTGCAGAGTTGTGGCAACTACAGAGGGATAAAGTTGATGAGCCATACGATGAAGTTATGGGAAAAAATAGTGGAAGCTAGACTGAGGGCAGAGGACAGCATTTGTGAACAACAGTTTGGTTTCATGCCAAGAAAGAGCACCACAGATGCAGTGTTTGCTTTGAGGATGTTGATGGAGAAGTACAAAGAAGGTCAGAGGGAGCTGCATTGTGCCTTTGTGGATCTGGAGAAAACATATGACAGAGTGACGAAAGAGGAACTGTGGTATTGCATGAGTAAGTCTGGAGTGGCAGAGAAGTATGTTAGAGTGGTGCAGGACATGCATGAGAGATGTAAGACAGTGGTGAGGTGTGCTGTCGGTGTGAAAGAAGAGTTCAAGGTGGAGGTGGAATTGCATCAAGGATCAGCTCTGAGCCCCTTTTTGTTTGCTATGGTGATGGACAGGCTGATAGAGAAGTTTAGACAAGAATGTCCATGGACTATGATGTTTGTGGATGACATTGTGATCTGTAGTGAGAGCAGAGAACAAGTTCAGGAAAATCTCGAGAGGTGGAGGTATGCCCTAAAAAGGAGAGCAATGAAGCCTCAGTAAGACAGAACACATGTGTGTGAATGAGAAGGACCCAAGAGGAACGGTGAGGTTACAGGGAGCAGAGATAAAGAAGGTGGAGGATTTTAAGTACTTAGGCTCAACAATTCCGAGAGCAATGGAGAGTGTGGAAAAGAGGTGAAGAAGCGCGTGCAGGCAGGTTGGAATGGTTCGAGAAAAGTGTCCGGTATGACGTGTGATAGGAAGGTATTGGCGAGAATGAAAGGAAAAAGTGTACAAGATGGTGTTGAGGTCAGCGATGTTGTATGGTTTAGAAACAGTGGCACTGAGGAAAAGACAGGAGGCAGAGCTGGAGGTAGCAGAGATGAAAATGTTGAGGTTCTCTTTGGGAGTAATGAGGATGGATAGGATCAGAAATGAGTACATCAGAGGGACAGCACATGTAAGATGTTTTGGAGACAAAGTCAGAGAGGCTAGATTGAGATGGTTTGGACATGTACAGAGAAGGGATAGTGAGTATATTGGCAGTAGGATGCTGAGGTTGGAACTACCAGGCAGAAGGCCTACAGGAAGACCAAAGAGATTCATGGATGTGGTGAAGGAGGACATGAAGGCAGTTGGTGTAAGAGAAGAAGATGCAGAGTACTGGGTGAGATGGAGGCAGATGATTCGCTGTGACGACCCCTGAAGGGAACAGTCAAAATGAAAAGAAGAAGTGGACTGCAAAGGCAACCAATCAAAGCAGAGTAGAGGAAGCAGTAAATGCATTTTGGTGCTCCTTTGGTGTCCAAAAAAAAAAAAGGCTGAAAATGGGAAACATTTGTGAAGATTTATCTTTCAATTTTTGGTTTATTGTTCCAGAGTTAATTAATTTCAAACTAATTAAGCTAGAAGCTTTGTTCCTAGGGCAGTGGTGGCCTGGTGGGAATGTGCTGGATCCCTGATGCTGAGGAGAGTGGAGCTTGAACCCCCAACAACAGGTTGTCACTGTCCTACCCAGTGCAGCGAACTGAGTTATCAAAGGCCAGCCATGTCTCTCGCTGTCTATGGTGTGAGGCTGGAAGAGAACCATTGCTGACTTTTGACAAGTGTAGCTGCATAGCTGTCAGTATGTACTCTGCCCTCACCTGAAGTTGGCTGGGATGAGTGCCGGCCTCCCCGCGACCCTAATTAGGATTAAACAGTTACAGAAAATGAACAAATGGATGATGAGCTTTGTTCCTACTTTATTTCATAAATCTTGAGGATGGTAATGTTGCTAAGACTCTAATATTTCACTATTACCCCCCCAATAATCCATCTTTCTGTTTTTTCCTTTGGACTTTGCATAAGATATTTAGACAAGTAATCATTTTCAAACTGCTCTCACAGAGGATTTTTTTTTATAACGAATACCTCCCGAGGGTCAGAGTAAGTAGCCGAGGATCGGTCCGACAGAACCCATGCCTTTGGCTGCCACCCAACTCACATTGCACCCGATGCCTAAAACTCCTCCCACGGGTGGTGGGTCCATGGGAGGGCGGACCCATGTCTCCTTTTCGGGCTAGGCCCAGCCAGGCTTCATGGGCATAAGCCCGACCACCAGGCACTCGTCTTCGAGCCCCTCCCCCGGGCCTGGCTCCAGGAGGGAACCCCGGTGACCCGTGTCCGGGCAAGGGAGACTGCTTCCATTGTTTCCTCTGAGATGGCATAGGGGTCTTCTGAATCGCACTTTCTCTGGTCCTTCACCCAGGACCTGTTTGCCTTGGGTGATCCTACCAGGGGCATTATGCCCCTGACAACATAGCTCCTAGGATCATTAGGTCACGCAAACCCCTCCACCACGATAAGGTGGTGATTCAGGGAGGGACATTTCAACCCTCACCTATGGTCACGAGCTTTAGGTAACCGAAATGACCGAAAGAACAAGATCACGGATACAAGCGGCTGACATGAGCTTCCTTCGCCGGGTGGCGGGGTTCCCCCTTAGAGATAAGGTGAGAAGCTCCACCATCCGGGGAGAGCTCGGAGTAGATCCACTGCTCCTCCGCATTGAGAGGGGCCAGTTGAGGTGGCTCGGGCATTTGGTCAGAATGCCCCCTGGACGCCTCCCTGGTGTGGTGTTTCGGGCATGTCCAACCGGGAAGAGACCCCGGGGTCGACCTAGAACACACTGGAAGGACTATGTCTCTCGGCTTGTCTGGGATCGCCTCGGTGTCCCCCCCGGGAGAGTTGGAGGAAGTGGCTCAGGAGAGGGACGTCTGGACCTCCTTGCTTAGGTTTCTGCCCCCGCAACCCGACCCTGGACTAAGCAGAAGATGATGATGATACCTCCAAATGTAGTAGACATGCTCTGGGCAACACTACAAAACACACCACTTTTCATACTCGTATCACACTTACTTATTATTAATATTATTATCATTATTATTATTTTTATAATAATAATAATAATAATAATAATAATTATTATTATTATTATTAGTAGTAGTAGTAGTAGTAGTATTTTTAATTCTGATTGATATTCTAATAAAGGATAATGCAGTTTAGTAAATGAAATCAAATTAAAAAGAAATGAATACAGAGTAGTAAGGTACATCGGTGCTGTTTGAGCTGTTGAACTCTATGCCGTCCACCTTACCCCACTTTGGAATGAACAGTTTAAAAAGAAAAAAAAGAGGGAGAAAACGAAAACATTTTTTAAATCAAAACATTTTGCTTCATGGTTCCAAAATTTACAAGGCTCTTTGGTGCTCTTGCTCTTAGTGGAACTCTGAAGGATTTATTTAGGAACCTGTGATAGAAAGTATTTCTTTTATAAAGGTACCATCAATAGCTCTTTTGAATATTTAACAGTCCTCACTAAAAGGGTTCTATGTGGAACCTTGGAAAAGCAAAAACATTTTTTAAGCATTTGTATTATGAATTTTATTGCAATGTTAAAAATTCACTTACTATTATTTAATAATTATTTAAAAGAATAACTATTATTTAATAAATCAGTGCATTATTGTATAACGTCAGAGCTGTCCATGGTTCTGAAGCAGATATCAACCATCCTGAAGTTATTAGATGGTACATAAAAACTTTAAGGCTTTTACCAAAAAAAGACGAGCTGAAGAAGTCAGATTTACTAAAGTACCTGAAACCATTTCTTGATGTGAACTACATTTGTTTTGTTGTTCTGTAGAAACTTCACGACTTCCCCCAAACGGAAAGCAAACAACACACCATCATTGTTACTAATGAAAAGTCATTGAAATATTTTTGAAGGAGTCTTTGGACAGTTAAAAGTTGTAATGGACGTGGTTCTATTTACAGGCCTTTCTGATAGGTGAACACTTGTCTGTGAGGTTCTCAGTAGAAACACTGAGCTTCCCCAAAAGGAAACGATGAAGTATAACCCTGTCAAAACAAACAAACAAATAGAATATTAAATAATACTCATAAAAATATAGATTCTTTAAAGGTTCTTTTTGGTCTTGTTCTGCTTTTAAAATTGTTCTTGAAATGTATTCTGATCACGAAGCACCATGTTGTGGGTTAATAGAAATTAATTTTTTTTCCACAAGAATAACCAAAAGACCTTTAAGTTTGAACACTTCACAAAAACACCAGAGAATGAAGTTATAATGATATGTGTGCTTTTGCAGCTCTACTGATGGGTGATGGAAGTTTAGCATCTCTGGTGGAATTTCAATGTCTGTTAAGCCACTAAAGCATTGTATTTTTGTTGATTTTTTCTGTCAGTCTTCTATTCCATTCTATTTTGCAATTTATTTTTATATACTTTTCTGAAATCAATAGTAAAACAAAAGGAACAGCTCCCAGAGTTCACTGAACAATTTTAACTTCATTGAGGTTGTTTTGATGTGGGTGTGATTCTCACTGTTGTGATGCTGTAAGAATGATAAACTGGTTAAGGTTATGAATGTTTGTAGAATTTATATGGCATTGCCATGGTAATGCATATGAAATTAGGTTATGAAATTTATCGAAACAGGCCTGAAATCAGAGTAAAGCAAATATACTAAATAACTTTTTTATTCAGTCGTTTCTCTAGTCGTCCCCTTTGTACAGTGACAGATAAAAAAAAAGGGGACATGCTGTAATATTCTACTGGATGACCTTTATTTATTTTTATTACTGTGCATATTCTCATGGCATGGGTTATGTAGCCTCAGAACATTTTAATTCCTTTGATTTCTTCCAACTTCTTCATTGCATTTTTGGAACATCTATATCTTTTACTAGAGCTACAAAGAGATTGGTGGCTGTCCCAGCCAACTCTGTGTGAAAGTGGGGTACACCCTAAATAGCTCAACAGACCATTGCAGGGCCAATACAGACACACAATTCAAACTCACAGTTACACCTTGGGACAATCAAGAATATCCAATTAGTCTAATGTGCATGTGCTCTGACTGTCAGAGGAAGCTGGAGCATTCAGAAGAAACCCTCACAAGTGCAGGGAAACATGCAAGTGCCGCCATGCCATGAGGAACACAAAGTGTTATGTGATAGGACAACATGGTCATTTAGTACATTTGCGTAAACTAACCTCAATTTATTGCAATATTTTCCCATTGCTCCAGAGTTCAGTGCTCCCTCACAAATTGAAGCCTGTATTTCCATTTAGCCTTGAACAAGTCTTATGGAAACACATCTATTTAGGCCCAATCCTGTGAGTTCTGATTGCACTGTGTGAGTCAAATGTGCTTACTTTCACCATAAAACATAGTTTAACGCACAGCTTTTATGATTGATCGCTGTGATCTTCGATTGCTGTCAGTCAAGCTTTTTTGATTACATTTCTTCTGCCAAGCTAACAGTTTGTGGATATTCATATGGGTTTTAATAGGGCTTTGTAAAACAAGTTTAATCTGATTCTCTTAGAAATCCTCAATCGTTTTCCTTGTGTGATTCAGATAAATAAATTCACCCTGATACACAGTACCATCTGACCAACACATTCACATGTTTAATTATAATTGATTTTGTGTGTGTGTGTGTGTGTGTGTGTGTGTATGTATATGTGTGTGTGTGTGTGTGTGCGTGTGTGTGTGTGTGTGTATATATATATACTAGTCCTTCTCAAAAAATTAGCATATTGTGGTAAAGTTCATTATTTTCTGTAATGTACTAATAAAAGTTAAACTTTCATATATTTTAGATTCATTACACACCAACTGAAATATTTCAGGTCTTTTATTGTTTGAATACTGATGATTTTGGCATACAGTTCATGAAAACCCAAAATTCCTATCTCAAAAAATTAGCACATTTCATCTGACCAATAAAAAAAAGTGCTTTTAATACAAAAAAAAGTCAACCTTCAAATAATTATGTTCAGTTATGCACTCAATACTTGGTCGGGAATCCTTTGGCAGAAATGACTGCTTCAATGCGGCGTGGCATGGAGCCAATCAGCCTGTGGCACTGCTGTGGTGTTACGGAGGCCCAGGATGCTTCGATAGCGGCCTTAAGCTCATCCACAGTGTTGGGTCTGGTGTCTCTCAACTTTCTCTTCACAATATCCCACAGATTCTCTATGGGCTTCAGGTCAGGAGAGTTTGCAGGCCAATTGAGCACAGTAATAGCATGGTCAGTAAACCATTTAGCAGTGGTTTTGGCACTGTGAGCAGGTGCCAGGTCGTGCTGAAAAATGAACATCTTCATCTCCATAAAGCTTTTCAGCAGATGGAAGCATGAAGTGCTCCAAAATCTCCTGATAGCTAGCTGCATTGACCCTGCCCTTGATAAAACACAGTGGACCAACACCAGCAGCTGACATGGCAGCCCAGATCATCACTGACTGTGGGTACTTGACACTGGACTTCAGGCATTTTGGCATTTCCTTCTCCCCAGTCTTCCTCCAGACTCTGGCACCTTGATTTCCGAATGACATGCAAAATTTGCTTTCATCTGAAAAAAGTACTTTGGACCACTGAGCAACAGTCCAGTGCTGCTTCTCTGTAGCCCAGGTCAGGCGCTTCTGCCGCTGTTTCTGGTTCAAAAGTGGCTTGACCTGGGGAATGCGGCACCTGTAGCCCAGTCCACTGCTTCCACAGGTCCCCCAAGGTCTGGAATCGGCCCTTCTCCACAATCTTCCTCAGGGTCCGGTCACCTCTTCTGGTTGTGCAGCGTTTTCTGCCAAACTTTTTCCTTCCCACAGACGTCCCACTGAGGTGGCTTGATACAGCACTCTGGGAACAGCCTATTCGCTCAGAGATTTCTTTCTGTGTCTTACCCTCTTGCTTGAGGGTGTCAATGATGGCCTTCTGGACAGCAGTCAGGTCGGCAGTCTTACCCATGATTGCGGTTTTGAGTAATGAACCAGGCTGGGAGTTTTTAAAAGCCTCAGGAAACTTTTGCAGGTGTTTAGAGTTAATTGGTTGATTCAGGTGATTAGGTTAATAGCTCGTTTAGACTACCTGAACATGATATGCTAATTTTTTGAGATAGGAATTTTGGATTTTCATGAGCTGTATGCCAAAATCATCAGCATTAAAATAATAAAAGACCTAAAATATTTCAGTTGGTGTGCAATGAATCTAAAATATATGAAAGTTTAATTTTTATCAATACATTACAGAAAATAATGAACTTTATCACAATATGCTGTGTAATAATTTTTGAGAAGGACTAGTATATATATATATATATATATATATATATATATATATATATATATATATATATATATATATATATACACACACACACACACACACACACACACACACACACACACACATGGATCCCTTGCTACTTCGCGCATCAATTTATGGGATTTCAGTGCATCACTTGTTTTTTTTTTAAATATTCATCAGATTAAAAAATAAGGAGATTAAGGAAGAATAGGGGAAAAGTTAAGTAAAAAAACAAGGCCAATTATGCAAAAAAAACCAAAACAAAAACATAAACCTCCCATCAAAACTATTTACATGTTTATGTGAGGTGTGTGTGTGTGTGTGTGTGTGTTTATATTCTATTTATATATTATGCATTATTTTTGAATATTTAATTGTTATTATAAGCATTTATAGCATTGAATATGTATTTATTGATATTATATACACATATACATGTAAGTATACGACAGTTGGGGGGGGGGGGGTTGATCTTACTTTGCGGAATTCAGTGGTAGCGGGGGGATCTCAGTCCCAATTAAAAAAGTGATTACTCAATGAAAGAAGATTACATATTTTTTTGCCTAATTATTTTTATTGTTTTTGCTAAGAAATGTCTATTCTAAGGATATTTATGGGATCTAAGTGAAATAGAAGGACATGGTGGTGAAAGAACCGGCCACATTCTTTTAGTTTTGCCTTTTATTTGGCTTTCATTGCTAACTTCATTTTTGTAATATTATTTATACTTCGTCTTCTGGAACACAAAGTGAAATTTCTGGATATGAATTTTGCCATTGGTCTATCACTTTATTAGACCATCTGTTAGGAGGAAATTCTTGCTATAAAGTTATTATAAAAACAAGTGGTTCATGTAGGATTCGTATGGACTTTTATTATTACCACACGATGAACTGATTACATACTTGCACTGATCCAATTATGGTAAAGGCCGATTTTAAGGGTATGAAAGACGTACAAATGTATAACAAGAAAGGCTAAATTATTGGCAGCAGCAGCAGCAGCATCTCATGTTGATGCCATTGGTATCAGGTTCTACAGATTTATTTAGTAAAGAATAACCATCCATATTTTTGTAATTATTTATAGTTTGATTTCAGATCGTGGAATGTCTAATACATGCAGATTCCTGTTATGACTTACATTACAGCAACGGTACACATTCATTCCCTCAGCAGATTTTTTCTGTTCTGTTTTTAAGTTAATAAGGAAAAAAATGTAGCTTTTTATTTATTTTTATTTTTGTTATTATTATTATTGAGAAGCCTCAGAATGCAGCTTTCTCGGCCTAAAGACGTTCCTGTCTACACTGACCTGAGGACTTTCCTGTATCAGCTTTTATTCTGACTGTCGCCAAGTATTGTCACTATAAACTGCTTCCATGTTCAATGTTAAACAAATGTCTTGTTACAGAAACCGTCATATCAATAATAATAGTACCGTTTTTTTTTTTTTTAAATCCGTGGGGCCGGTGGTGTAGTGTTTAGGGTGCTGCGCTCATGATCAGGTGGTTGTGTGTTCAAATCCCAGTTAGATCCCCACTGTGCTAAGGTCTTAACCATAAGTGTGCCTCTGTTCACCCAGCAGTATAAATGGGTACCAGTGAAAATATACTGGGAAGGTAACCTGCGATGGACTAGCATCCCATCCAGGAGGAGTTGAACTCCTAGTCGCTTCACGCTACGGAAACCGGGGATAAGCACCGGCCTGATGCTAGGCTCGGGTGTAAAAAGCCCGAAGGACTTTACCTTTTAAAAAATCCACTATGTGGTGAATGAGGTGTTATTAAGGAAAAATAAAGTATACGACAAACGTGCTTATTATAAAAATATTCACATGCCAATTATTGATAATTCTACGTGGGGAGTGATTTTTGTACTATGTCTGATTTTGCCCCTTTTGCGTGTTTGAAAACATGTTGGCCTAGATTCCCCTAACTCTTCCCAGACACACATAACTGCAGAGCTATGACTCGAATCTGGACAGTCATAGACTTACTTTCCCTGCCATTAAACGTTCAACAAAACCCCAAGGGTGAATCGTTCCCCATCTCGGTTTACATTACTTCAAGAGAGGATAATTATCGACACACCTTCAAGAATGTTACTATGCTATTATGTGTTAAGATGTGAAACAGATCAAATTAAACTGGTGTAGTCTTTAATCAGGTTTATTTGTGGTTCTGTAAACAAGGTTATTAGTAAATTGCTACATGTGATGTACAGACACAATAAAGACTGATTTAATTAGTCGTTGAACTTGCGAATATTTGCCACATTTCTGTGAAAATTCAGATCATTACAAACAGCCAGAAAATTACCTGATGTTTGATGGAGCCTGGTGATGGTTTAGAAGGCTTAAGTTGGCTGTTGGATTTTTATTTTTCACACTATAATGAAATAACAGCACTTGGATCACTTCTGATTGGAATGCATGTTTAATTTTTTGGATCAGGATTTAAAAAAACAAACAAAAAAAATCTATAATATTTGACACTTGACCAATTTAATCCAAAACATTTCCAAGTGCTGTGCATATTAAATTACTTTCGGACTCAAAGCACAGGTTCTTATTATTCAAAGCTCTGTTCTCTAAAAAGTTGACATTGCATGGTCCTGGCAAAGTCCAGCTTCTCTCCCTCTCCCTCACTCACTCAATCTGAATTGATAAACACATGCCTCATCTCGAGCAAAGCCAAGGCAAATGTTTGACACACCTGCTTGAACAGAAACTGGAAACCTCCAGAGGATCATTGCGAGATCCAAACCTCAGCCTGAAGCGGCCTTGGGTCCGAAAGGATCGCACTATATTTAGACATGTTGCTCTTTTGGATTTTTTTTTTTTTTTTTTTTTTTTTTTTTTTTTGCTGACATGAGCTTCGATGCTCTGCAGAGACAAGCCGGGCTCCTCCAACACGATGCTGAGCGCACCTCTGTTACTGGAAACTCCTTGGGCCTGGCTCAACGTCACCATGTTACCGTCCAAAAATACTGGGCTATTTAAAAAAAAAAAAAAAAAACACCTCCCATCCCTGTCCTACCGGCAACCTCTCTGGAATGAAATATTCACAGCTGCTTCTGTGGTTTTTGGTCAACAAGCCACAGATTTGCTCTGGGGATCTTGGGTGTGCTGTGAAACTGTGAAGGCTGTAATATATATATATATATATATATATATATATATATATATATATATATATATATATATATATATATATATACATATAAAAATTTCAACTCGGATAAACACACAGGAATTCCTTCGGGCCCCTGCGTGCTGAATATGTATGATGTAGCTGAATGTGTTGCTCTTTTAGCAAGTTTTGTATACAAAAAGTTTAAAAAGTGAAAGTGAGGATAAAAAAAAAAAAGCTATAATGACAGTCTGCACTTTATTAAACTTGTAAATGATAAATGCTGCTAATATACACTATCAATTTTTATGCGCACTATACTAAACATAATAATGGATTTGCAAAGAAAGTTCGAACAGAAAATAATGATGTGCACGAGCTGTGAAGTGCTGAATTAATGAGTTCAGATAGACACACAAATCCATTTCTCATTTGCTAATCCAACATAAAAGTCAGTTTATGGAACAGAGAGGAGGACATATAAACAAACAGTGCTGTCTCAACTTGAAAGAGAGGAAAGCATAGAAAAGTCATGAATCAAATCTGGAGCAGGCACAACAGATGCAAAGACCATGCACACAAAACTTAAAACATGTCAGGACGCTGCTTGTGATTAAAAAATGTTGCTTTTTTGATGTAATTACTGAGGGCTGTGAGACAGGAAATGAACCATGATTGACACTGTGTGATCCGATGAAAAACCAGGGAACCCACACACACATACACACACACACACACACACACACACATATACACCCACCCACACACACACACACACACACACACACACACACACACACACACACACACACACACACACACAGTGTTCTCTCTCTATTATCCTGCTAAATGCAGGCTATGTCCTGTGTAGCTAACGAGAAGGGTATGAGTATTACATCAGGGATAATTAGAATCAGCTCATGAATGGCTAACTAATATTTACATTATCCTACATGTCCTTTCCTCGTCCACGCACTCTTTGAAGAATGAGGGTGGGAAGCATGATTAGTAGAAAGAGATGAGAGAGTAAACTCATAGTTATGATCAACCAGAGTTGCGCAGCCTAGACCCGGTGGTACTGAACGGCCTAGAAATGGACAAAAAACAACCACCAAGAGATAAAAGATGACAAAAATACAGACACAATGACCAAGTATACTGCAGTTGAAAAAAAAAATGTCAAATGAACAACTTAGGTTAAAATCAAATACACACACACACACACACACACACACGCGCGCGCGTACAGTATATGTATTTCCCATGAGGCCTGAGTTTATTGTAGCAAACATGCAATCCATGTCTGTCTCACATCAAGTATGTAAATATCTTCCATAACCCATATCCAGTTTTCAATGATGTCATACAGGTTTTTTCATACGGTTCAGGACACAGAGGGACTTTCTGTCATCTATAAACATGAACATAGTTTCACTGAGCACTTGTATGTTATCAAGACGGCCATGTTTAAAACCGAAATGTATACATTCATTTTGTATACAGATTATCGGTCAGAGTCACATGGGAAGCTGGAGTCAATTCTGTGTAACTTCATGTGAGCGGCAGAGTTACACTCAGAAGAGTACAAGAGACTATCATGGGATTAACACCGACACAACCAACCACTCACACTCACATTCACACCTGTGGGAAATTTACAGTGATCAGTTTACCTAATCCACATGTCTTTGGACGGTGAGGGGAAACCAGAACATCCAGAGGAACCCACCTTATAATAAGGAGAACTTGTACACTCCACTCAGAAAGGACGAATCAGACGAGGTTTGATCCCAAATCCCTTTTTTTCCCCTTTTTTTGCGCCTTGAGTTGACCGTGCTAACTACTGCATCACTATGCCACCCAACTTAGGCCCACCTCCCATAGGCTAAAATTGTAATTGTGAGGTTGGTCATATTGGAAACTAAAATATGAATATGATATCGATTTGCTTTATATGTGACCGTTGTTTAAAAAAAAATATGAAGAAGGGATGTGTGGACCTCTTTGCTTAGGTTGCTGCCCCCGTGGATTAAGCGGGAGATGAGAAAAGAATTAATTTTGTTATAGACACAAATATCAACTAATCAATACAGAATGATGGAAAAGTATTCCTCTAGACACCACTAGAGGCGTGCATCTACCCTGCTCTTCCAGAGAGGGGCGATGACCTCATCCAGCTGGAGGCGCACCAGATCAGAGCCACCCTGCAGAGAGTCAACATGAGGAAAGCTACTGTTCTGATGGAATAAAAGGAGGGGAACTTAAAGCATGTGCAGATCAACTAGCGGGGGATTTTCACTACCATCTTTATCCTCTCACTACTGCAATGGATGGATCCTACCAGCCTCAAAACAGCGCCCATCATTCCAGTGCCTACGAAGAGCACAGCAAGCCGCCTAAACAATTATCGCCCAGGTTGCCCTCACCCCCATCATCACCAAATGTTTCGAGAGACTTGACTTGTCTCACCTTAAGGTTGCCCTCCCTGACGATCTCTATCGACACCGCCGTCCACACAGCCCTCACATACCTGCACAACAGCAAATCCTAGTTGACCTAAGGCTGTACAGTGTGGTTCAGTAGCTGCACTGCAGAAGAAAGGAAGGCCTTGCAGGTGGTGGTGAGGATGGCAGAGTGGATAACTGGAACTACAATATTCTCCCATTACTCAGTGGAATTTACACTGACAGACTTCAGAGGAGAGCCATGGAATTATCAGTGACCCCACACACCATGGACACGCCCTTTTCTCAATTAGGAGTTGCTGTTGTCCAGGTGTGTGAAGGCTCTGTGGAGGGCTGCGTTGATGTCTCTCACCTCTCCCCTCTGGAAAAAGGTACAGGACACTAACAACAAAAAGTAATGGACTCAAGAACAGCTTTTACTCACAAGCTGTCAAATGTGTAGCCCCCACCACCACCACCACCACCACTACCACCATCGTCAAACACACTGACCGAATAAACATCATTCGGACCATCTTCCTGGACAGTGCAATATTACTCTTTTAAGCGCAATACTCATCTTTAAATTTAAAGTGCAATTCAGGGATCCCTCGCTACAATTGCTTCAATTCAGGCGGCTTCAGTACATCGCATTTTTTTTTTTTTTTTTTTTTTTTAATATTCATTGAATTAAAAAAAATAAGGAAATTAAGGAAGAATAGGGGGAAAGGTTAAGGAAAATGCCACAAAAACAAGGCCAATTATGCAAAAAAAAAACCAAAAACCCTAAACAACCCAAAACCTCCCATCAAAATTACTGAAATTTTCATGGCGGGTGTGCATCTGAGTGTATGCACGCACATCTGTGTAAGAGTGAATAGGTGAATATATGCATAGTGTAACTGTGTGAATATGTGGATAGATATATAGGTTTATATCGTACACAAAGTATGTATGTAGCCATATGTGTGCCTATAGGTATATGTGTGTGTGTGTGTGTGTGTGTGTGTTTGGTTGTAGGTGTGAGCAAATGTATAGATTAGTTTAGTTCCTTAGTTGAATTTTGTGCATTTTCTTTTTATAATTGTCGCCAAACTGATTTTCATTGTTTATGCAACAGTTGACAATAAAGATCTCTTTATTTCTTTGGATATATTTTCCCAATCATCGGTCTGATCTTAACTCCTCGTCCGGTATAAAAGTATAAGAATACGGTTCATTTCAAGTCAAGGTGTGTGTGTGTGTATATATATATATATATATATATATATATATATATATATATATATATATATATATATATATATATATATATGTATGTTAGCCTCAGTAAAACAGAATACATGTGTGTGAATGACAAGGACCCAAGAGGAACGGTGAGGTTACAGGGAGCAGAGATAGGGAAGGTGGAGGATTTTAAGTACTTAGGCTCAACAATCCAGAGCAATGGAGAGTGTGGAAAAGAGGTGAAGAAGCGTGTGCAGGCAGGTTGGAATGGTTGGAGAAAAGTGTCCGGTGTGAAGTGTGATAGGAGAGTATCGGCAAGAATGAAAGGAAAAGTGTACAAGACGGTGTTGAGGCCAGCGATGTTGTATGGTTTAGAAACAGTGGCCCTGGGGAAAAGACAGGAGGCAGAGTTGGAGGTAGCAGAGATGAAAATGTTGAGGTTCTCTCTGGGAGTAACGAGGATGGATAGGATCAGAAATGAGTACATCAGAGGGACAGCACATGTAAGAGGTTTTGGAGACAAAGTCAGAGAGGCTAGATTGAGATGGTTTGGACATGTACAGAGGAGGGATAGTGAGTATATTGGTAGCAGGATGCTGAGGTTGGAACTACCAGGCAGAAGGCCTAGAGGTAGACCAAAGAAAAGATTTATGGATGTAGTGAAGCAGGACATGAAGGTAGCTGGTATAAGAGAAGAAGATGCAAAGGATAGGGTGAGATGGAGGCAGATGATTTGCTGTGGCGACCCCTGAAGGGAACAGCCGAAAGGAAAAGAAGAAAGAAGAATATATAAATATATATATATATATATATATATATATATATATATATATATATATATATATATATATATATATATATATTGAATCAAATCTCACTCTATTATGATGCGAACTTTCAGGCAGACTCAGAAATTGCAGGAGACAATACACAGTGAAACAGGGACCTTTTATTGACTAGCTGGCAGCACCGAAGAAGGTACAGTACATTGAAACAACACTGAAGGCACTGTCACAAACAACAAAAACAAACACTGGAGACGACGAAGAAAATAACAAATAACAAAACACTAGAGACTGAGGCTGGGAAGCCAGGCTGAGCGCAGAGCAAAACCAGAGGCCAGGAGAGAATGCCAGGTAGCGACCGAGCGAGACGAAAACAATCTTCTGGCAGACAGGTGAAGGAGCAGCTCGTCTATAGTGGGTTGATTGAGGAGTGTAATCAGGTGTGCGCTGCTGCACTCAGCCAGAGGTAGGTCAACCACGCCTTTTAGCCTTCGACTGCACTGCTGGGGACAAAACAGAATGAGAACGGGACACAAACCATAACACTCTCATTCAACATTAACCATTAAACACTTACATTTTAAATGTTTTTATGTATTGATTGATTTGTCTCAGACTGCAGAAGTGCATGCTTTGATTATGGACATTTGAGAACTGACGATGACCCGATTGGTCCTTTTTTGTGATGATGTAATCAGTCCATTGTGCTCATCGCCCCAACCACCCCAGAACCCATTAAACAGATAATTAAACTAACAAGACAGGTGGTACAAATGAACATGAACAACTTTCCTTTGTCTGTTCCACAATGAATTTGGGAAATTCAAGTGTACAAGACGGTGTTGAGGCCAGTGATGTTGTATGGTTTAGAAACAGCGACGCTGAGGAAAAGACAGGAGGCAGAGCTGGAGGTAGCAGAGATGAAAATGTTGAGGTTCTCTTTGGGAGTAACGAGGATGGATAGGATCAGGAATGAGTCCATTAGAGGGACAGCACATGTAAGATGTTTGGAGACAAAGTGAGAGAGGCCAGATTGAGATGGTTTGGGCACTTGAATCTTGTGATTGTCTTTATAATTAGATTTATGTCACAAACACATCATCTGATTATTATCTGATTTGAGTAGAAATTTCTTCGTGAGCACTTTCCTAAGGCAAGAATATTCCTCAATAAAATCAAATGTTTAGTCCAAAACAGAAGTTATCATTCTGATACTAAGTCCGCTGCTGGAGTAAAGTAATATATAATGTAATGGGAAGATGTAAACCATTTGCTTACACCTGTATTTGAGGGTTAATGACCCCTGTAATGGGTGCGGGTCATAATAGTAAATACTGCCATCTTACTTTTTTATTTCTCTTGAAATGGCATTCGTCCTTCTCTTTAGTCTTCTTATTGTAAACAGATACAGAACCAAAACAAGATATCAATCAGGGAAATGAAAGATAATAACTATGTGAGATAACATACTTTCTCCCGGAAGCATTTGGATTCAGCCATAGTTAACTGATAATGAAAGATTAAACAGTTAGGTTGTTAAACGATAAATGGGAACCTTAAGTTACAACTGTTTTTAATGTGCAACTATCCTAATAGTAATACAGGGATCCCTCGCTTCCACGGTTAATGGGGACCAAGACCCCCCCACGACCGCTGTTTTCCGTGAAGTAGGATGCCCCCCCCGACTGACGTATACAAACATGTATATGGGTAGGTATATAATATCAATAAATACATATTCAATGCTATAAATGCTTCTACTAACAATTAAACATTCAAAAATAATGCATAAGATGTAAATACAATATAAATACACACAATGCTGCGCACCCCACATAAAAATGTAACTAGTTTTGATGGGAGGTTTTGGGTTGTTTATTGTGTTTTTTGATTGTTTGGGATTTTTTTTTGCATAATTGGTCTTGTTTTTCTGGCATTTTCCCCAGGGCCACTGTCTCTAAACCATACAACATCGCTGGCCTCATCAACATCTTATACACTTTTCCCTTCATTCTTGCTGATACTCTCCGATCACACATGACACCGGACACTTTTCTCCATCCATTCCAACCTGCCTGCACGCGCTTCTTCACCTCTTTTCCACACTCTCCATTACTCTGGATTGTTGAGCCTAAGTACTTAAAATCCTCCACCTTCTTTATCTCTGCCCCCTGTAAACTCACCGTTCCTCTTGGGTCCTTGTCGTTCACACACATGTATTCTGTCTTACTGAGACGAACCTTCATTCCCATCCTTTCCAGGGCATACCTCCACCTCTCTAGATTTTCCTGAACTTGTTCTCTGCTCTCACGACAGATCACGATGTCATCTGCAAACATCATAGTCCATGGAGATTCTTGTCTCACCTCGTCTGTGAGCCTGTCCATCACCATAGCAAACAAGAAGGGGCTCAGAGCTGACCCTTGATGCAGTCCCACCTCCACCTTGAACTCTTCTGTCACACCGACAGCACACCTCACCACTGTCTTACTCATACATGTCCTGCACCACTCTAATATACTTCTCTGCCACTCCAGACTTCCTCATACAATACCACAGTTCTTCTCTCGGGCACCCTGTCATATGCTTTCTCCAGATCCACAAAGGCACAATGCAGCTCCTTCTGACCTTCTCTGTACTTCTCTATTAACATCATCAAAGCAAACACTGCATCTGTGGTGCTCTTTCTTGGCATGAAACCAAACTGTTGTTCACAATTGCTGACTGCTGCCCTTAGTCTTGCTTCCACTATTCTTTCCCATAACTTCATTGTATGGCTCATCAACTTTATCCCTTTGTAGTTGCCACAACTCTGTACATCTCCCTTGTTCTTAAAAATGGGCACAAGCACACTTTTCCTCCATTCCTCCGGCATCTGCTCACTTTCTAAGACCTTGTTGAATGTTCTTGTCAGAAAATCTACTGCTACCTCCCCTAGACACTTCCATACCTCAACCAGTATGTTATCAGGATCAACTGCCTTTCCACTCTTCATTTTCTTCAATGCCCTCCTCACTTCACCCTTACTAATCTTTGCTACTTCCTGGTTTTCAACGGTCACCCCTTCTACTCTTTTTTCTCTCTCATTTTCCTCATTAATCAGCTCTTCAAAGTACTCTTTCCATCTTCCCAGCACACTTCTGTCATTAGTCAATACATTTCCCTCTCTGTCCTTTATGACTCTAACTTGCTGCACATCTTTCCCATCTCTATTTCTCTGCTGTGCCAACCTGTATAAATCATTTTCTCCCTCCTTACTGTCCAACCTATAGTACAAGTCATCATACGCGCTCTGTTTGGCCTTTGACACCGCTACCTTCGCCTTACGCTGTGTCTCCCTGTACTCCTGTTTACTCTCTTCGGTCCTTTCTGTGTCCCACTTCTTCTTAGCTAACCTCTTCTTTTGTACACATTCCTGCACTTCCTCATTCCACCAGCACTCCTCTACTTTTGTTCCAGAGCACACACCAAGTACTGTCCTACTGGTCTCCCTGATCACATTGGCTGTGGTTGTCCAGTCATCTGGAAGCACTTCCTGATTATCCAAAGCCTGGTTCAACTCCTCCTTGAAGACAACACGACACTCTTCCTTTTTCAGCTTCCACCACTTTGTCTTCTGCTCTGCCTTTGCCTTTTTCCCTTTCCTCATGATCAGCATCATCCTGCATACCACCATCCTATGCTGTTTGGCAACACTCTCACCCACTACTACTTTGCCCTCAATGACTTCCTTCAAATTACATCGCCTACACAAGATGTAGTCTACCTGTGTGCTCTTACCTCCGCTTTCATAAGTCACCCTATGCTCCTGTCTCTTCTTGAAGAAAGTATTCACCACAGCCATTTCCATACTTTTTGCAAAATCAATCAACATCTGTCCTTCTGTGTTCCTGTCCTGGATACCAAACCTGCCCATCACTTCCTCGTCCCCTCTGTTGCCTGCACCAACATGTCCATTGAAGTCTGCCCCAATGACCACTCTTTCACCTCTGGGGGTACTCTGCATCACTTCGTCTAACTCAATCCAGAATCTCTCCTTCTCTTCTAGCTCACATCCTACCTGTGGGGCATAAGCACTAACAACATTGACCATCACACCTTCAATTTCTAACTTGAGACTCATCACTCTGTCTGACACTCTTTTCACTTCTAGAACATTCCTGACAAACTCCTCCTTCAAGATGACTCCTACTCCATTTCTCTTCCCATCCACACCGTGATAAAACAGCTGAAACCCTGCTTCTAAACTTCTAGCCTTGCTACCTTTCCACGTGGTCTCCTGAACACACAGTACAGCTCTCTATCTTTTCTTTGCATAGTTACAACATTGAAAGTACCTACTCTCAGTCCTAGACTCATGCCTTTCCTCTTCTCTCTCTGCCTATGGACACGCCTCCCGCCTCTCCTTCTTCGACGTCTTCGACCAACAGTAGTCCAATTTCCACCAGCACCCTGTTGGTTAACAGCACCGATGGCGGTCGTTGTTAACCCGGGCCTCGACCGATCCAATATGAATTTTGTTTTGATCATTTGCATGAGAAATTTGGCAGAAGTTTTACGCCGGATGCCCTTCCTGTCACAACCCTCTGTATTTATCCGGGCTTGGGACCGGCATAAGGGGGAGAGACACTGGTTAGTGCCCCCCGCCTCATGGCTTCATTTTCCTTTTTTCCATTTTTCCATTTCCTCATGTTCCTTGGCTTTATTTTACATAATTGAGTCAAATACACCTTTAATGAAATAATTTACCTCCAAACACAACAAACACAAATTCTGCAGTAAACATTTATTTATTCTTTTATTTATTTATTTTCATTTTTTACTGATAGAATAGCTTTTGAAAGAGGAGCATAAATGATTTTTAAAATGTCCATTTCATATTTTTTGTCTTTGTATCCCTTTAAATATAACATAAAATAAATAATTTATTCCAAAGCAGTCAGATAAAGAATGGAGCGATCAAATACAGTGGCTTTGCTGGTTAATAAGGATCTTGTTGGGGTTGTTTTATGTTCTGTTTAATTCTGCTGTGTGAACACCATCCCTCGTCTCAACCCGTGTTCAGTCATTATTTGCGTTTGCAGACGGAGTAAGTCCATTGCAAAGGCCATTAGAGCAAATACTATACAAGTTAGTATAGCATAAATAACTCTGAGCAGAGCTCTCTCTCTCTCTCTCTCTCTCTCTCTCTCTCTCACACACACACACACACACACACATTGAGAGAGAGAGAGAGAGAGAGAGAGAGAGAGAGAGAGAGAGAGAGAGAGAGAAAGAGAAATGCACAATACATATGATAAGTTCTGTAAAAAGTCTCTGTAAGCTGTCAGAAAGGCAGGATGGGGGGGTGTCCATGACTGTTTTTTTTTTTAACTTATTTATTATCCTGCTTTGTCCATTGTATCATCAAAGAGCATTATGATGTCTCATAACTCAGGTGCCAATAATAATTTATATATATCAGCCAAGTGTTCAGCTCAGTTACTGTTCACTGTACATAGTGCTGTCCTTCAACAGACATCTCTCGATATTGTAGAAAAAAGTTCCAAGTGTTTTCTCAGTGCATTTCAAGCTTCCTGTGTGTACAGGCCCTATGGGATCGGAATGGGCAGGAAGTGTGTGGCTGTATTTTTTCTCCGTGTCTTTTTGGCCCTCATTGGCTTGCCATTCGCACTGAGACCCACAAACATGTGCTTCTTCTTATTCTTCCACTCTGCCGAGGCATATGTGTTGTACCGGTTCTCCTCAATTCGCTCTATCAGCTTGCAATCAGTGCCAAAGTCTTTCTGCAAAACCAAAAATAAACAAAATTTGAGGTCAGGATTAACATGCAGTGTGGCACTTTTTTCCTCAGTTATGTGATGCCTTCATATAATAATTTATAAGTTAACGTCCACTACCTTATCAAGATGCAAGTTTCTTCTATTAGCACTACAATGGGAATGTCTTTGTAAATGTCAGTATTTTAAAAAATACTTTAAAGGCAAATGTTTCTTTTTAACTTCATTTCTGTCCACGGGTTTAGTGTCATCACCACTGACAAGAATTGCAACATTTTTCTGTACTAAAAAAAAAAAAAAAACAATCTGAATGATATTATATCAGAGAAAAGGATTTAATGTGATTTATTTAAAAATGGCGGCACGGTGGCGTAGTGGTTAGCACGTCCGCCTCACAGCACAAACACAACACACGGGTTCGATTCCCGGCCTAATTGTTTCTGTATGGAGTTTGCATGTTCTCCCCGTGCTTGCATGGGTTTACTCCGGGTGCTCTGGTTTCCTCCCACCATCCAACGACATGCACAGTAGGTTAACTGGCCGTTATAAATTGCCCGTAGTTTGACATTGTGCAGAAGGCAATGGCAAACCACTGCACTAATCCTGCCAAGAAAACCTCCATGAAGATGATAACCGGGGTGTTATCCTTCATGGTGGGTTGCCAATGGTCGTCCTACAACTCAGGCACTAGATAGATAGATTTAAATTGCAGAATGAGGTTTTTAATGTGTGGTCATTAAGCATGCACCGCACATGCACTGGAAAGGTTCATTTCTGTTTATTTTCTGTAACCACTTAATCCTAATTAGGGTGCAGTGAGGCTGGCGTCCATCCCAGCCAACTTTGGGCGAGGGTAGAGTAAACCCTGGACAGCTCGCCAGGCCATCGCAGGGCGGAAACTCGCTGACGGCTTTGCAGTTACTCTTGTTGAAAGTCAGCAATGGTTCTTTTACATGAACCTCACACCATAGACAGTGAGAGACATGTCCGGCCTTTGATAACCCAGTTAGTTGCACTGGGGGGGCAGTGACAACCTTGTGGAGAGAAACTCCAACCTTTGGATCAGCAATCCAGCTCCCCACACCACCAGACCACCACTGCTTCCGCACTGGAAAGGGATTGGTTAAAGAAGAATGTTGAGGTGAAAAATCTCCAGTATGTATATTTGAGATGTTCGCTGTGATTATTTATCTTCAGTAATGTGAGATGAATCTCAATTGCTGTTGAATATATTACATGTAATAATACATCTTTTAAACCAATGTTGCAAATTTGGGATTTTAAATTGCAATGTTTTGCTTCTGAAAGAAATAATTGGCTTTTTTCCCATGTTTCAGGTAACATTTTAAACTCAGGAAACTGGCTGAATGGGTTCTAGAAAAGTTGAAGGGAGTGAGGGACAAAGGCCGAGCTGTGGATAGTGTTGCTGGACAGTGAATGGAGCAGCGCTGTGAGCATGGGCAGTGTTTTGAGGTAAGAGATGTGTAAGGAAGAGGGGCTTCTCGGCTTACTTTCCCAAAGATGACAGAACCCTTTTTTTTTTTTTTTTTTTTCTTTTTTTAAGCAAGGGGATTATTTACAAGCATTGGAGTGGAACTGTCCTTTAAAAGAACCTGGGGCTTTTTAAGGGTCTCAAGACACAAGAAATAGAGCACGGGCTCAGGCGACATCAAAGAACTTGCGTCTTCACTGATATTTTACAGACCTGCAAAATAGGAACTGTCTAATGCTGATGTTAAACAGTTTGAGATAAAACTGTATTCAAGGTCACTTAATGGATCATTTTTTTGTATAAGTTAATTCTGTGTAAAAGCTTATTTTTAGGGGATTTAAGTAAATAGTCCCGCTTTTGCTGAAGGGCAAAACTTCATTTAACACCATAACAAAAGCTAATTTTACTCAGTAGTGTGAGACATATGGTAGAGTTAAAATGGCAACTATTTTCTCGGTGAATATGGTTCAGTTCATAATGTCAAATACAGTGGTACCTCGCTTTACGAAATTAATCCATTCCAGAACCGTTTCGTAAATTGAACTGCATTTTACATGTAAAACGCATGATTTGTTCCAAGGCCCCCAATACTACCCCCTAAACTCTTTAAAAATTATAAAAGCATTCCTTTTAAGACCTCCTTCTGCTTCAATATCATACTGATGGTAGACAGGTTTGGCCATATTCCTTTGTGATATCACTTGAGCCCGTTTCTTCTTCTCACTCGCTCAGGAAATCATATGCGTGTGTGTGTGTGTGTGTGTGTGTGTGTGTGTGTGTTGACCATGTCTTCTTCGCAGAGTTATAATCTTACAAATGTTTATGGAAGCTTAAAAGCCTGAGTCAATAAATAAAGCATAAAAAACAGTAACTCTGTCCTTTACACGAAAAGCATCATGGTAGATTCAGTTCCATAATAGGCAATGGGACAAGATATCAACCTACGTTTGTGCTCTTAAACAATCTCAATGGCCAGCATTGCATTGTTCATCCTGTGTGACGCAAACCATGAGGGGGAGAAAAACAGACAAAAAAACCCAAAGCCCTCTTTCTGCGTAATCCCTCCTAGCCAATGGGATCCCTGTCCAAAATGGCATCAGGTGGACCTGTCCAAGATGGCGCTCGAGTGAAGGCGACATGAACGGCAGCTCAGTTGTTAGCCAATGGGAGGCCAGCAGGGCGGGATGTTTGAACGTCATTGACGCGAGAACAGCTCGTGCATTGTTTGAATGTTTGAACGGCACTTTTTAATGTTTGAATGGCGCATTTGAATTTTTAAGATTGTGCTTTCATAATGTGAACTTGTTTCGTATACAGAGACAAAAATTTTCGGAAAATGCATTTCGTAACCAACATTTTTCATTTGGTGAGGCTTTCGTAAAGTGAGGTACCACTGTAGCTTCTACTGGCCAGGTAGCATTAAGATAATCTGGTTAACCATATAATGCACCAGAGGACTGTTATTATACTCAACATTTAATACTAACATGAAAATTGAAGCTACATGTTGTGACCACATGTGAGTGGATCAAAATAATATTTCATGTAAGTTCTGCCACTTTTGATGTAATCTTCATAGCCATTAATGTGAAACAGATCTTACCGCTCCATACACCACCCCTTTCTTATTGATCGCAAGGTAATAGTTGCTATGGAGGCCTTTAATTGCCACAATGCCAACATCCACAGACTTGATTTCGAGTATGCCTGAAAAAAAAACAAACAAAAAAGACCACAGATATCAGTGAGAGTGAAACCATAAAAGTACATTTTGCAAAACCAAAGCGATGTTACTTCCATAACCATTTCATTTAAAGCAGTTCAGCAAATGAACAAATGAACAAATGATTTCTTTATATTTGCTAATACAGGGATCCCTCACTTTCCACCGTGAATTGGGAGCGAGAGCACCCCCGCAACCGCCGAATTTCGCGATGTAGGATCAACGCCCCTGACTGACTTATACGTACATGTGTATGTATATATATATATGTATATATATATATATATGTATATATATATATATATATATATATATATATATATATATATATATATGTATATATAATATCAATAAATACATATTCAATGCTGTAAATGCTTATAATAACAATTAAACATTCAAAAATAATACACAAGATGTAAATAAAATATAAATACCCACAGACACATGCGCGCACAGAGATGCGCACCTCGCATAAAAATGTAAGTAGTTTTGATGGGGGGTTTTGGGTTGTTTTTTTGTTTTTTGGGGGATTTTTTTTGCATAATTGGCCTTGTTTTGCAGCGTTTCCTTAACTTTCCCCCCTATTCTTCCTTTATTTTCTTTTTTTTCATTCATTGAATATTTGAAATGAAAAACACGATGCACTGAAGCCACATGACTTGAAGCACGAAGTAGCAAGGGATCCCTGTATTATTATTATTATTTTTTAAAACATATTACTTTTACTACTTCTTTTATTATATAGTTTATTGGTTGATTGCTGACTTGGGTGAGGTGGTGGTGGTGGTGGTAGGTCAATTCATTTTTGTTGTTAATTTGTAGTATTTATGGAAGATTGGTAGTACAGTTGGGTTTCTATATGTAGGTCACATTTGACCCCAAGGTGCCGGTCACAGACATTGTGTTTGTGCCATAAGATCTACTAATCCCATTTGCAAAAAAATGAAGGCACAGTGGCATAGCACAACTGCCTCACAATAAGAAAGTCCTGAGTTTAATATCTGTGTAGACTTTGATTATTTACTCATGCTTGTGTGGGTTGTCTTCAGATACTCCAGTTTCCTCCCACAGTCCAAAAACAGTCCATTAAGCTAACTGGCTGTACCGAATTGCACCAAGGTGTGAGTGTGAATGGTTGTGTGTGTGAGTGTGCATTGGCTCTATGAAAAATTAGTCACCTGTTCAGAGTGTACCCTGCCCTTGCCCAGAGGCAGCCGAGATAGGCTCCATCCTTCCTGCGACTCTAGTAGGATATATATATGTGCTCTCCCACTGGCTATCTCCCAACATCCCGCCCCACTGGCCTCCCATTGGCTATCTCCCAGCATCCCGCCCCGCTAGCCTCCCATTGGCTAGGAGGGATGACGCAGCTCTCTCCCATTGGCTATTATGGAGCTGCATCTCCATAATACCCGTGATGTTTTTTGTGTAAAGGACAGAATTACTGTTGTTTCGTGAGTTTTTCTAGTGTGCTTATTGGAAATCTTTTTTTTTTTGGTTCAGGCTTTTAACCTTGCATAAACATTTGTAAGATTATAACTGCAAAAAAGGCATGGTCAATACATGTGCGCACACGTGCGCGCGCACACACACACACACACACACACACACACACACACACACACACACACACACACACACACATACATGCATGTGATTCCCGGTGCGAGTGAAAAGAAAAAGCGGGCTCGTGGCGTGCGGTTGAGTGATATCGCAAAGGAATATGGCCAAACCCATCTACCACTGATATGATATTGAATCAGAAGGAGGCCTTAAAAGGTATACTTTCATAATTTTTAAAGGGTTTACGGGGTAGTATTAGTAGTATTAGGGGCCTTGGAATGATCGGGCCTTTTACATGTAAAATGCGGCTCAATTTACGAAAAATCCAGGTTACGAAACCACATCTGGAACGGATTAATTTCGTAAGTTGAGGTACCACTATAATAATAATAATAATAATAATAATAATAATAATAATAATAATAAACAGAGCACTTTATGGAGCAGTACCTATGAAGCCAATTTCAAGCACTAAACATGCCTTGGCTGCATTTATTTATCACTCCCGCCCATTCTTTCAAGCCACACCTGCATCAGCAAGGACACAAGAGAAGGATTAGACGGGATATAAGAGTCATCCTTCCGTACAGAATCAGGTTGCAGCCATCTGAAGAGAGATGTAAGAGAATCTAGTGTGATTCTCTCTGCCCTCCCTTGCCTCAGGTTTGCCAGTGAGAGAGAGTGACAGCATGAAAGAGGAAGAACAGAGCCTGTATGACAAAGCTGCTGGGATTAGAGCAGAATAATCCTCTGATCAAAGAGGGGCAGTGTGGACTGTGATTGTGATGAGTGTACACGAAGCTGCACAGGGCAATATTGTGATGGTGTATGTATCAGAATCTACACAAAGGCACACTCTGGTGTATAAACACACACACACACACACACAGGCTCTAAAAGTGATGTCATATCAAACACTCCTGGTCTACTTTTCCACTTAGGGACGTGCTGGATGTCATAATAAGAGTTGCTGGGGTTGTTTCAGTGCAGTTACACCTGTATAATATGTTCTTGAGCTGTTTGATGTGGTACTTTAGATCACAAAGGCCAATTTCTTTACCAGTCCATTTGCTAATCACCGCAACTGTTTCATCTGCCTGCACTCACAAGTTAAAAGAAGCGCAACAACAAAAGATGTCAAAATGCAAAAGAAAAAAAAAAAAACATTTTGTTTCAAGATTTGATTTGTCTAAATTTTCATCTGAGTACTCTGGGGATAAAACCCCATAAAACAACAACAACAAAAAAAAACCCCTATTCGACACATTTGGTACAGTGGACGCCTAGGACACAGTGAGACTTCCTGTCTTTTATAGCACAGCAAAACCATACCTAGGCAAATTCCACAGGCTGGAAAACCTACAAATACATTTATAGGAAGAAATGCTCTCTCTGCCCTGCGATGGCTTGGCGAGCTGTCCAGTGTGTACTCTGCCCTCGCCCAGAGTCGGCTGGGATGCGTGCCAGCCCCCCCCGCGACCTTAATTAGGATTAAGCGGTTACAGAAAATGAACTGAACTGAAATGCTCTCTCTTTCTATCTCGTGTCAATTGCTTACTGCAAAACATGGTAAAAATGTAATCTGATACTCGGCTACATTTATCTAATCAACATTCTTTGGACATTCGCTAAAAAAACACCTGTGCATGTAGTTTTTATATGGCAGATTCCTTAGAAAAGGCAGGACCCCCTACAATGCAACAGACTCCAGGATGTATTAACGCACAAAAGTATGTGCAACGTGCTCTCTGGGCAAAGGGGAGGGTTTATAATCTGTACATCAAGCAATGGTATTTAATTCCTGTCGTCTTCTTTTTCACCTTTCAACTTTTTCCCTTTTTCAGGGGTCGCCACAGTGAATCATCTGATTCGCATGTTTGATTTGGCATAGGTTATTACATCGGATGCCCTTCCTGACACAACCCTTTAGCAAGGGACAGAATCACGTTGATTGCTATGCAGCTACTCTTCACGAAAGTCAGCAATGGTTCTTTTACATGAACCTCTCACCATAGACAGTGAGACACATGGCCGGCCTTTGATAACCCAGTTCGCTGCGCTGGGGGGGGACAGTGACAACCTTGTGGAGAGTGGGACTCGAACCCGCAGCCTTAGGATCAGCGATCCAGCACCGTTTACCGCCAGGCCACCACTGCCTCTGTTATTTAATTCCTGTATATATATTAAAATGATGGATCATTTTCAGAGATGAAAATGTTGAGGGTCTCTTTGGGAGTAACGAGGATGGATAGGATTAGGAATGAGCACATCAGAGGGACAGTACATGTAAGACGTTTTGGAGACAAAGTCAGAGAGGCTAGATTGAGATGGTTTGGACATGTACAGAGGAGGGATAGTGAGTATATTGGTCGTTGGATGCTGAGGCTGTAACTACCAGGCAGAAGGCCTAGAGGAAGACCAAAGAGACGATTTATGGATGTGGTGAAGGAGGACATGAAGGTAGTTGGTGTAAGAGAAGAAGATGAAAAGGATAGGGTGAGATGGAGGCAGATGATTCGCTGTGGCGACCCCTGAAGGGAAAAGCCGAAAGGAAAAGAAGAAGAAGAAGATCTTAAAATGATGGAGTTGTTCACAGCAAATGTGAAAAAAATGGTTGACAAGTTTCTTATGGTGCAACATAGTCTGTCTGCTGCCACGGGTTTGAAACCCTTCGGAGGGTTTGGTTTAGTTCATTCAGTTCATTTTCTGTAACCGCTTAATCCTAATTTGGGTCGCGGGGAGGCTGGTGCCCATCCCAGCCAACTTCGGACGAGGGCAGAGTACACCCTGGACAGCTCGCCAAGCCATCGCAGGGCGGAAACACGCTGACGGCTTTGCAACTACTCTTTACAAAAGTCAGCAATGGTTCTTTTACATGCCTCACACCATAGACAGTGGGAGACATGGCCGGCCTTCGATAACCCAGTTAGCTGCACTAAGGGGGGGGGGGGGTGTTAGAGGGGGGGCAGTGACAACCTCGTGAAGAGTGGGACTCGAACCCCCAAACCTTTGGATCAGATATCCAGCACCTATACCACTAGACCACCACTGCCCCCAGGTTTGGTTTACAAAGCCCTAAACGCATCTTTGCATTTACAAGCTGACTGCGTAAAGTTAAATTCCCTGGCCACGTATCTGAAGCACATGGCTGTGTGCATATTAAGGGCTTTGGTCCGGTTCTGATCCAGTTCCTAATCTGTTTTTGTTCTAAGTGCTTTAGGGTACGGGCAGACCTGGCTCCTGCCTGACGCTCTGTAGGTGGTCACCCTCATGCTTGACGCCTGTCTACGCTCACTTGGCAGAGTGACAGAACACACTTTATCGCATCTTGGGATGATTACGAAAAAAAAGCTTTGTGTTTAGTAGCTGAATAAAGAGACCCATAGACTCAACAGTGTCTTGGCGTGTTAGTGGATGAGTTTGTGGAAAAAAGAATCTAGGAAACACAACAGCTCTGATTTAAAAAAACAAACAAACAAAAAAAAAGCAGTGACGACTTTTCACTTACGTATCTAATACAATGTCCACTCTATTTCTTTCCTTCTTTCTTTCTTTCTGTGTGTCTTTCTACTTTTCTTCTTTTGGTATTTTTTTTTCTGTCAAGGCCCCTAACATGTCCGGGCATATATCCATGTCAGATTGCTTAATTGTCCTGGGAAGTCTGAACTGCAGCTCCTATGACAGACATGTCTTATCAATTAGCCCCTTGGTTCCCAGACCATAAAGGAAACAGAGTCCCCATTAAAAGTAGTCATTGCTGTTGACCCTGCATTGGCTCCTGATGACACCAGCTTGCACCTTTGATCTGGCCACTGCAGACCCCCACTGCTCCTGGAGCTGAGTGTTGGACCGACTGCTCCATTCTTTAGTTATGACTTCCCTCCCATGACCCTGTGTCCTTGCACAATCTATAAAAAAAAGAGGGCTGCTCACAATGCCAAATACAGTTCAATTGTACAAGTTATTATCCATAACTGGGACAGATAAGAAGTCACTGAGATAACATTTGAAGGAAATTTATTTGTGTGTTACAAATAAGTCAAACTTTACTCTTTGGTGCTATCAGGACTTTGGTCCTTCTTGGGGAACTTGTGAGAACAAAAAAAAAAGTGATGTTATTTCAGTGTATAGCCTTTCACTAATACAATTTTCAGGATTCGTTACCAGGGTATAAAGAAAATGGTAATACGCAATAAATGTCCCCTTCTAATATTCCACTAGACATGTTTTAATTTGAAAATATACCTAAATATACTACACCAAGAACAGTTTCATAATATATGGCACCTGGGAGGTCATTCTTGACTCCCTTGGTTATCTTCAGCAGTCTTTGCTATTCTACTGATGCTTTAGTTGTATTAAGCTCCATTTTGACAGCAAACTATCTGAGGTTTTGAAGCAATGCAGCAGGAATTCAAACAGCTTTTGTGTCTGTCTGAACCAGTAAATAGTGTATTATAATCCCCCATTTATTTTAACATCCTGTGTACACATTTGCCTTTAAAAAAATCAAGATGAAAAATTAATCAGCTAATACTTAATAATCAGCTAATTTATCCGTGTATAACCAACAACTACATGTAGGCTGCATAGCCGTCAGTGTGTTTCTGCCCCCTGCTAAAGGGTTGTGTCAGGAAGGGGATCCGACGTAAAAAACCTATGCCAAATCAAACTGTATCAAACTCCTGTCTGTCTTCCTTTTACTCAGGAGTCGCCACAGTGAATCATCTGATTCGCACGTTTGATTTGGCAGAGGTTTTTAAGTCGAATGCCCTTCCTGTCACAACCCTTTTTAGCAAGGGACAGAAACACGCTGACGACTTTGCAGCTACTCTTTACGAAAGTCAGCAATGGTTCTTTTACATGCCTCTCACCATAGACAGTGAGAGACATGGCCCGCCTTTGATAACCCAGTTAGCCGTACTGGGGGGGGGGGGGGGGGGCAGTGACAACCTTGTGGAGAGTGGGACTCGAACCCCCAACCTTTGGATCAGCGATCCAGCGCCCTATACCTCTAGACCACCACTGCCCCGCTCACTGTGGCGACTCCTGAAAAAGGGAAAAAGCCGAAAAAGAAAAGAAGAAGAACCAACAACTATCATGAGAAGCAGTATGCTGGCCACTAGTGGAAGCCCTCAGCAATTACCGACGGAAATATCTGAGGAGGCTTGAATACCCCTGCCCCAGATATAAAAGTTAATGCTCGCTTCAACATAGCGCTCCCATGACCTGAGGCATTATTTTGTCAGGAATTGCTGAGAGTCCTCAGGAAGCTTTAATGATAAATAATTAAATAAGGCAAAATATAAAACCATCACTCACTCTTTAATGCTTAACGCTGGCCAAAGTAATGGTTGATCCAGAGCCTGGCCATACATACGGTAAAGTGATCTTGGGCTCAAACTCAAGACTCTGGATCTGTGAAGTGGTGACACGACTTACTGAGCCACTGAGCCATCTAAAAGCAATTTCTTACTATGAAGACTTCTTCTTCTTTCTTCTTGTTCTTTCGGCTTGTCCCTTTTTCAGGGCTCGCCACAGCGAATCATCTGCATCACATATTTGATTTGGCATAGGTTTTTATGTCGGATGCCCTTCCTGACACAACTCTTTAATCAGCAATGGTTCTTTTACATGCCCCTCACCATAGACAGTGAGAGACATGGCTGGCCTTTGAGATAGCTGCACTGGGGCCCTTAGGATAATATGAACAGCTGGAAATCAAAAATATCTGTCCGACATTCGGATTTAAAGGACTGTATCAAGGACAGTGACTGTATGAGGCAGTGGCTAGACCCAGCTTGGAGCCGATCTAGAATGGAGAGGTAAGATGCCTCCTTCCCTCCACTAGTCTGGGTGCTCACCTTGGGCAAGTGACAGTACACCCATAGCCCTCGTTACCATGGTCGCGGTGTACATGTATGACAAACATGGTGAATACCCTCTAGGTAGTACTTCCTACCCTATTCTCTTGTTAGAGGAAGAAGCTACTGATGCTGCTTGTGTCATCATAAAATGGGGGCAAAGGAGAGATCTTTTCCAGTTCGGCCCACAGTATTCACTTGTGGTGTGGCATCCCATGCGAATTACATTAGCTTTGTTAATCAACCACTATGGAATTTGAAATCCGGAGTGGTTGTCCACCCCACGGCGACCAAATGAATGAAATGTATCAAGGACCACTTGCTTCAATGCATCCTTCGATGTCAAATGTTCAGATTAAATATGCATGTTTTCGCCCCATACTTGAGCCATATAACAGAAACTTTAGTGATTTTCAAGTGTTTAGTGTTCAGTTGTATGTATTGCAGAGTTTAGAGGATATTATCAAGTACAGTCGGCCCTCTACTTACGAAAACCTCTGAATACGAAAAATCCAGGTTACAAAAAATATTTTGCGAATTTTCACCCTCTGTATACGAAACAACCTCTTCTTACAAAAAGCACCAAACACGTCATTCAAAAATGTCTCAACATCCCACCCCGCTGACCTCCCATTGGCCAGGAGGGAGCTGAACTGTACCCATACTTCCTGTACCCATACTTCCTGTTTGTCACACATGTGAAGGAGAGTTGAACAGGACTGTTGGCTCGTGAGTTTTTTTGAAAGTGATCATTGCAGCGTTATATTTCGTTATCCATCATGGACCCCAAGAAAGTGATTCCCAGTGACACTGAAAAGAAGAAGCAGGCTCAGTTATCGATCGAAGTGAAGCAGACGGTAATAAAACAATACGAAAGTGAGATGCAGTTGAGCAAAATCGCGAAGGAGTATGGCCGAAACCTCTCTACAGTCGGGACGATATTGAAGCAGAAGGAGACCTTAAAAGTGGAGATACAGTGACGGAGGTGATTATTTCGGAAAAAAACAATCACCATATTTAAGGACCTCATGAAGGAGGGTGGGGGCGGGGGCAGCAACCCCCGGACTTTAAAGTGTCGCATGGGTGGTTTGAGAGATTTAAAAAAAGGTAAATGATTTTATTTTACTTTTAACACATATTTCATACAAAATTGGTATATTTTTAAATAATTTTTAAAGGGTTTATGGGGTAGTCTTGGGAGCCTTGGAACGAATCATGCGTTTTACATGTAAAAATGCACCTCTACTTACGAAAACCCCAGGTTACGAAAAAAGGCACAAACAGATTAATTTCGTAAGTAGATGGCCGACTGTACTTTTTCAAGAATAGTTTGCAAAGTTGTTTGGATACCACTTGATGAAATTATATGGAATGGCCCAAATGGTCTCCCATGCAACGGAGAACACTTTCTGTGCACAAAAAAACTTTTCCATGAGAACCATAATCAGAAACTTTATATTCCACCATGGTTGGATGTCACAGTGTCACACTCTCTCAATCATTTGCCGAACCACTTAATGTCTTTAGGGTTGTCTATCTGAGACGACACTGGGCACACCCTGAACAATGCAGGGCCACGGTGACATGCTGTTACAGTAAAATAGTCAGTAAAGGGGTGGTGTAATGAAACTTGAGTTGTTTAACAGCACTTGTATAACAGCACTTCCCTAAGTAGTTTATACCTCTTACATTTAATGTCAAAGACTCAGTGACTAGTTTCTATTAACATGTATGTTATAGTGGCTATAAAGAATAGTTGCCTCTTCAGCCTCTTTTCTTTCTCTTCAACATAATGAAGAAAAGAAGGGCACACTTTCTGATATTAGTGTGAAACTGTAAAGTGAAAACCCTTGAAAGACTTTACTGAGCCAGAAAACACTTTACTTCTGACAGTTACAGAGTGATGCTATCACAGACTCATGCAATAAGCACTTATGAGCCTATCAGGAACTATGCCCTCTTCTTTGTTTAATAAAAAATCAATTTAGTGAAACGGTTTGGTCTGGTACCTTCCGAGTTGTAGGATGACTCTTGGCGACCTGCCATGAAGGATGACACCTTGATTATCATCTTCATGGAGGTTTTCTTGGCAAGGATAGTGCAGTGGTTTGCCATTGCCTTCTGCACGATGTGAACCTACGGGCAATTTAGAACAGCCAATTAGCCTACTGTGCATGCTTTTGGACCGTGGGAGGAAACTGGAGTACCCAGAGGAAACCTACACAAGCACAGGGAGAACATGCAAACTTCACACAGAAACGCCCAGGCCGGGAATCGAACCCAGGCTTTCTTGCTGTGAGGCGGACGTGCTAACCACTACGCCACCGTGACACCCTGTGAAATAGACAGGAATAATGTATAAATGTAATCCATATTAAAACGAGGACACTTGTACAGTTCTGTGATTTGCCGTTACACCACTCTCATATGTGTTACACTTTTTTTTTTTTTTTTTTTTTTTTTAAATAAAGTCTAACTGTTTTAATGGGTGCATTTTTAACAAGTCCATGATTCATCACTTTACTCCAAACTCATTATATGGATTTCCCTCCGATCATTTATCGTCTCAAGAGTGGAAATCTGCTGAAAGCCCATAACATCATCCATCATGTGCCTTCGGTTATCACTTTGCTCTACACATATCTGTCTTTGGCAAGAAATTGTGATTTTGAAGAAAGTCACTTGAGAATTTCACAACATGCTGAAAACTCTATCATTTACAGCAACACTGAAAATTTCAGTTGTGTACTGTTTGCATGTAGAAGTGTCTTTTTTTTTTTATGTCAAATAATACGTTTTTAAAGTTTGAACCAGTCACTGTTTTCTGATAGAAAATCGGACTCTTCTGTGGCGTGATTTTGTTTCTAACCAATTTGTGTTATGTGATGACTCACATCCAGGGCAGGGAAAACGTAATGTTTATGAAGTGCATTTCATCCGTTCTCTATAAACCTGTTTGCTTGTCTCCATTTGAGAGCAATCATGAGGACACACAATACTAAATAAGGATACACAATATTATAACAAGTTTTAATTTGCACGTCTATAAAAATGTTTCCACTGGCAGCTTGTAATGTGTACATACTGAATTTCTGTGTGCTACTCTCACTAACTAGTTCACTTCTGCAGCTTGAAGTTTTTTCTCCACCCCAATAAAACATTCATCTTTGTTCTGTATAAGCATGTTTAGTGGTTAAATCAATATCAATCAAGTAGTCTGTGACACACCCAGTACAGGAACCAATTTCATTTGCAAGAAATTAAGGTAGCACAACATTGTAGACCATAATATTGCCATAATCTTGACCCCTCAATATGTGCCGTGATTGTGTCCACTGACCGAAACCAGGCCAGCATAAAGCCACACAAGTGTGCTTTTTGCATAGCAAGCTGACAATCCAGAATCAGATAGGTGATGTCATTCATCCATTCACTCATTTTCTGTAACCGCTTAATCCTAATTAGGGTCGCGGGGAGGCTGGCGCCCATCCCAGCAGACTCCGGGCGAGGACAGAGTACACCCTGGACAGCTCGCCAGGCCATCGCAGGGTGGAAACACTTGCCGAAAGTCAGCAGTGCTTCTTTTACATGAACCTCCCACCGTAGACAGTGAAAGACATGGCCGGCCTTTGATAACCCAGTTCGCTGCACTGGGGGGATGTGTGATGTAACACAATGGATTGTTGGGGTCTGTTGTATAAATAATGTAATATGTGTTGGAAATATCGTACCCTGAGCACACTGGCATTGCTTCTAAACTGGTGCTTTTGCTGTCTATGCACATTTCAACCACGCTTTGTGTAATAGTAAATAAGTTGTGATAAAATTAAAAAAAAAGAATTAGGAAGCAAACAAGTGAACAGTACTGTAAATGCATGCAGACCTTTTAAATGCTACAGTTTGAGACCTTTGAATTTCCTCTGATTTCAATGAGAAGAATGTCATGGATGTCACACCCCTGTTCCACCGTGCCAGCTGTTCCTTTTATGGAGATGTTAATGATAGTTATTTTACTGACAATTGCACCAGAACAAAGTACAGAAGAAACAATCCTCCAATCCAGATTCAAAACTTTTACACAAGATGTGTGAGATGTTTATAAGAAAAAAAAAAAAAAAAAAAAAAAAGGTGGAAACCCCAGCTGGAACAGACTGAGCAATGTGCCTGTGATTGGACATTTGTTGGGGAGAAACTGAAGAGAAGTGGCAAGTGATTCGATGCACGAAGGCATATGGAGCTTAATCATCATAGCACTTTTGAATTCTTGCCGGTCTTGGAGAATAATCTGCCCTTTTATACTGTACCCTTTGTCGTTACTACCAATTGTATACACACACACACACACACACACACACACACACACACACACACACACACACACACACACACACACATTTACTGGTGTCAAATGGACTCCAGCCACAGGCTCCTAAATGTCAAGGCAGGCACTGGTGCAGACAGAGACCACTGCGATCCCACTGTGAGAACATGCTACATTAGTAGCCTCTCAGTTTAAATATCTGGGGGTGAGCATGAGCAGGATATGGGATCTGTGACAGATAAAACCCAGGACTTCTACTGCAGCCACCAGTTGCCTTAGGATAGGCTCCCTCCTGTTGCCCAGACTGCCTTTTGTTCACACAATGTATAATTAGCCAGCATTCCTGCCTGCTTCTTTAAAAACTGGGACGTTCATCCCTGGTCACATCACCGGGCTTAGTCTGCAACCTTTGATGTGTCCATTAGCCCCCCCACTGCCATTACCATCACCACCATCACCATCTGTCCAACTGCACTCTACACAGGAATTCACCCTGATGATGACGATGATGTAAAGATCTGCCTGGGAAAAGGTTCACTCACTTCACAGCTAGAATGACTTGTGGAGCACCCCGCCAAAAAAAAAAAAAAAAAAAAAAAAAAAGCATGCTCCCTGAGTCATAATAGTCAAACACATTTCCCTAGGAGAACCTTGAAAATATGAGAAAATAAGAGGAAAATGCACCGGAACATCATTCATTCATCAGAATTCATAACTTGTCAAAATAATCAAGTATGAACAATAAAGAGGCAAATCTAATGTACATACAAACTGTAGGGAAGGATAGTTATCTCAAGGAAAAGTGCCTTTCAGCTTTTTCCCTTTTACTCGGGAGTCGCCACAGCGAATCATCCGATTCGCACATTTGATTTGGCAGAGGGTTTTTTACGTCGGATGCCCTTCCTGTCACAACCCTTTTTCGCAAGGGACAGAAACACGCTGACGACTTTGCAGCTACTTTTTACGAAAGTCAGCAATGGTTCTTTTACATGTCTCTCACCATAGACAGTGAGAGACATGGCCCGCCTTTGATGACCCAGTTAGCCGCACTGGGGGAAGGAAAAGTGAAGAGTATCATTACATAAATCTTATTAAGCAACACAGGTATAATTCTTTATCTATTTTATTATGTGACTTGTCAATAGAGCTGCAAAGAAGTTAAATTTTTTACTTTATTTTTTGCTGTTGTTTGTTTTTTTTGTAAGCCACAAGTTTTAACCTGTCCACTATGGCACCAGCAGTTATTAAGTTGATCAAAGAACATGATGTGGATAATTTGATTTGTCGGTCCAGTTCTCTGTATTTTGAACATCATAAGAATAAGATTTAACTCTTCCTGACAACATAAAACAGTGCTTCTCAATTATTTTCTGTGGCGCCCCCTCTAGGAAGAAAAAAAAAACATTTCACCCCCCCCCCCCCCCCGCATGCGACTATAAAACAATATTATTTGTCTATAAAGTTATAAAATTATTAGTTCAGCTCTGCATAACATTGTTTCTTTATTAACATTAAAAACAAAAAGAAATATAGCTCATCTTACAATAAAGAAAAACTTCATTAACATTGTTTTTAAATATGAAACAGAAAAGATTAAGTGCACCAGTGTGCATGAAATAAAAAAAAAATACATCCTTATTTAAACTCATTCAACTTATTTAAATTTTTCCGTGTTGTTTACTGAACTTCATATCGTTTGCTCGTGCAAAAAACAGTTAGAGCGCTACTGCTAACTGGTGGAGTGGAGGTGCAATCTCACTTAATTCTCGTACACTATTCCAGAAAAGCATGTTCCCAGGGTCATCCGCGCTCCTCTCGGACTCACACTAGCCCCCCCCCCATCATTCCGCGCCCCACTATTTGAGAAGCACTGGTATAAAACCATCTCTGGTTTTAATGATTAGCTGTGATAAATAATTAGTAGAAAGAAATATATCTCCTTAATGTAATGTGTCAGACAACTTCACTCAACACACAATGAAATATACTCCACTTTTCCCTCATTAATCTTCTGATAAAATGATATGTGACTGCAAAAAGCGATGCATTATAATTAGAAAAAAGTATCTGGTGATTCCACATTTATCCAGATACTAATAGTCAGTTGTGTAAAATAAACAGCACTGAGATGGAGAGAGAGCTGTTCCTCCCCAGCACAAGCCAGGCTACAATCAGCCGTTTGCTTTAAGTTATGGGGTCAAAGGTTAGGCATACATCTGGTCTCCCATACCTCTGCTGTGAACTTTCAATAGGACAAAAACAAGACATTACACCAAGAGGAGATGGAACTGATTGAGTTCAAACACATGTTTATGTTTATGTGGTATGGTTTCAAATATTTTGAGTAGCTACTAACTGACTTGTCTTTTTGATAGATAGCTGATACATACGTAGCCGCTGATTTCTAGCTGGCTGCTGAATAATATGGTTTGTAAAAGAGCGCAAACGATTTGGATAAAAGATTTTAGGGAGGACTGATGGAAATCTCTACTTAGCTGTTCGGGTCAAACAGAATTTAAAAACAGACCAATGCTTATTATTATTATTATGATTATTATTATTATTATTATTATTATTATTATTATTATTATTTTTACACAATTAGTACGTTTTTATGAGCCAAGTTTCACTATAAGCTATGCACATACAGCATGATATCACGAGGAGCATTACACATATTAAGAACATGCGTTGTCCCCACTTTGTATAACACTGGCTGACTTGTCGGGACTCGTAATGTCAAAGAGCGAAAGCTAAAATTCTCCCTGCTGCGACGATGCGTTTAATATCACAGCAGCTTCCCATTCAAGCTCAAGTCAATGCCGATAGCTCAAACTGCATTTTTTTAAACTCTTACATTTGCTTTATTTCCAAAACTAGCAGTGCAGTGGCTTGTACCTAAATGGATTCCCATTATATCATAACAACTACATCTGTAATGTTTGAAATGTGTGTACAGAAAAAAATATAAGCTGACAGATGGGGTGTTGTTATGCTTTGTAACCACCCAAAAGTGGCACTTGCCACCCAGTTAATTTTGGCCTCATTTCACTTTCTTGCAGCTGGCACATATTGGTTGCTTATTGAGCCTTAATAGATTCAACCAGCTCTAAATGGACTAAATCGTGGGGGTAGAAAGGGGGAAATGACTACCACAATGACCTCTGTTTGATGTCCAGCCCATAAGTTGACATGGTGATTGGATAGACCTCTGCACTCTGGACCCCACAACCAGTAGTTGAACCCTAAATGGCTAAATATGCTCAGTCAAACATGTCAAAGCCTAATGATCATTAAGAGTTTCCTGCTGCTTGAATTTGGACTTAAAGTGTAATTTCCCCTGAACTGCATGGCTTAAATACTGAGAGACATCCTTAAAATGAAGAAGGGAAAAGAAATTCCAGGCAGTACGTTTGGTTGATTTTGCTTTTTTCAGTCCAAAAAACATCACAGTGAGACTGTTGTTTTCCACTGGGCTCAATATGCCAAGGACAGCTCGGACTGTGAGCATTTGCGTGAGCAGCATGAGCACTTGAGGCCATGTTTTAAAACGCCTTTTGGGAGATAGTAAGTTTCAAAACAACAATGTGACAAAGTGATACTGACCAAATGGATTCTAAAAGGGAGGAAATCAAACAAAATGGCTGGGATTAGATTACAAGTTGCAAGTTCTTTTGTAGATCGTGAGATTGTAGAATGAAGTCAGCTGAAGACTGGCACAGCACTTTGGTCCTGAGAAAGAGACTGTCTGAGTTTATAAATGAGTGATGCATCATCAGACTTAGATTTATTGCTCCAGTCATATTATGGCATCTACTGTGTGCTATATATGGTCTTACACACACACACACACACACACACACACACACACACACACACACACACACACACACACACACACACACACTCACACTGCACCATCGTGTTGCCTATACATACATTTTTTTACAGCATTTAGCAGATGTTCTTATCCAGAGCAACTTACAAGTATCATTTTTATTCAACTGAAGGTGAAGGGCCCCAACAGTAGTGACAGTGAGGATTGAAACTCCGACTTTTGAATATATTAAGAGAGAGAAACAGACAGACACACCAACATACACAAAAAAGAAATAACATGCATTACCTAACTGGTCTGTGATTAGGCAGAAATAAATGCATTGGGCTGTATGTTCTGTTACTTTTCTATCATAGCCAGCATTAACAGTTTTAGCAGTCTGTGCTACAGTGGCTCTTTTGTGGGATTAGACAAGATGAGGCTTCACTGCTCAAGTACATTACTGAGTCTTGGGCACCCATGACACTAATGCCAATTCACGACAGTCCAAACACAGATAATCAATAATGTGTAACAGTGCCTTTATAAAATCATTCAATTTTTTATATAGACTACACAACAATGTAGGAAAACTGTAATGGTGTCTTTTTAAAATATTCAAAAAAGTTTTGTATGTATTCTGCAGAAACACAAGCAAATCGCACTAAAATGAGATTTCTTTTTGGTTTATTTTTCAATTTTTAAAACAAGACAATGATGTCACCTTTTTGCATTGCCCTTTCAACTTAGGCATTATCCACTCAGGATAAGTGACAGCTATTTCTCAAGTTCAAAGCTTTGCAATATTTGTATTATTTTATTCAAATTTTAAAATAATTTCCATATTGTGCTTAACGTACCTTAGTGGTCATCTAGGATTACCTTTGACTGGAGGCCTGTTCCTCGCAGAGGCAACTATAGTTGTTTTCATCAGAAAAATTAATTCTTGAAAAAAATTACCCTGAAATACTTTAATTCTTAATTCTGTTGCTTTTTATGAAATAACTAAAATGAATGCAAAAGCTAGATAGGTTCACTTTCGCCTAGCATCTAGCTGCACCTGCTTATTTTTAATTATTATTATTATTTTTTTTGTAATTATTTTTTGTATTGATTAAGATAGTAATGGTATGTAATATATGCAGAACTTATGATTTGCTCATACCAAGTGGTTATGGATAGAATGAGATGAACACACACACACACACACACACACACACATATTATTTATATTTATATATATATATATATATATATATATATATATATATATATATGTATATATATGTATATATATATATATATATATATATATATATGTATATATATGTGTATATATATATATATATATATATATATATATATATATACATACATACATATACATACATATATATACATACATATATGCATACATATATATATATATTAAGAACTGATGTCACTGTCCCTCCTAAAATTCTATAATATATATATATATATATATATATATATATATATATATATATATATATATATATTATAATTCAGTCAAAATGGTTTAAAAGTAGACAGTCATGTGAGTATGTTATACGTGCCAGTTATGCAGCAACCACTCAACCTATCCAATGGCATCTATGCAATAATTTGGTTATTCCATAACAATGATGCAATGGCAAGTATTGTTTGGCTTTTCATCAATCAGAAATGAGACAATCTCCTGAATGAAATATAATGTCTATTATCTCCAGATAGCCAAGAGGTCAGTTTGTGCTCTTCCCATGTAGTGCATACTAATCAATAATGTGGTCGTAGTGTTTTTAATGTTATGGCTGATCAGTGTATGTATAAATGCTGAATTATTTTTCTAAAGTTCACATTATTCTGCATGTCACCTGTTCACCATCTTGACTTGTGACTTCTAATAAAGCTAACATAGAGGTATGAATGAAAATAACGTATTCATAAACAGAGTTCTTATTTATCTGGGAAACTTGACACTGAGTTAAGAACTGATGTCACTGTCCCTCCTAAAATTCTATAATTTGGGCATCATGACAAATCAAATTAAAGATGCTCAATTACTTATTCAGCCAACTGTCTTAAAACACTCAGGCTGATAATGTCGAATAAGTCACTCATGCGATGCCACTACACACGGATATGGGACATGAGAATACATTTACAGCATTTGGCAGGCACTCCTATCCAGAGTGACTTACAATTATCATTTTTATACAACTTGAGCAACTGAGGGTTAAGGGCCTTGCTCAAGGGCCCGACATTGGTGAAAGTGGGGATTGAACCGCTGACCTTCGGATTAGTAGCCCATCGCCTTAACCGCTAAGCCACCACTGCCCTATCAGAACACACTATGCATACTGACTGGAATATTAAGCGATATGAGCACAGCATGCAGGGGGACGTTTAAAATAATCACCAGCTCTGACTAGTATGCAACATAAACCATTTTATAAAGGCACTGATTTTGCCATAACATTCCGGGCGAGTTGGTTTTACAGGGTTGTTATAGACGGTAAAGATGGGCTGTGATTACAGAATAAACAAACCACAAAAGCCGCACACTTATGCTTTGCAGAGAGCACTGCTACTACCTCGTGGGCATACACGGCATCCTGAGCTCAATGTCTGAATCTGTTTTGAAGAAACAATTCCTCGCTTCCCTGCAGGCTATCTCCATACTTTTGCTGTGACGGCAACCAAGACACGATGCGAATCCACACTGAAACCTCTCGTGCATCTGGCTGGAACATTTACCAGCATGGTTTGTGCCTTGAGCTCACTGTGGGAGCTAATCACAACAGCTTTATATTCACATGTGGTAAGCAGTTGGAAGGGAAAATCTAATGAAGAGAAGTCTGTACCTCTCTATAGGTGACAGGAGGATAAATTGGGTCATGTAGTTAATTTGATTGACATTCAGACATCAAAAATCACTTATGGAATGAACGTTTGATTGGGTTTCAACTTCCCTCATCTCTTAATTCGGAGGCCATGAAAAGGTGGCTGCTCTCATTGAACTACCTGCAGCCATGTCTCGCAGGGCTCCAACGCTCTCCGTTTGTAATAAATACTCATGATGCACATGGGTTCCATATGGCAAAGGACTTTTTATTAGGACCAATGTACGTACAGCAAAGCAACGGAAAAGTGGACATGGTGGGGGTGCTTGCCAGGTGTTTGACCCTTATTCGGAAGCCTGGGCTTAAGCCCAAGAGTAAACTTAAAATGGAGACTAATGGAGTATTTTAACCCAAAGAAAGCAAAACTAAAATAACAAGACCTGATGTTAAGATTAGATAAAATTAAATTACTAAAATTCTTTACATCCAAGTGATTTTTGGAGTGCTGGAAGTTTTAATTATGATACAAATATGTTGCCAGGTTTGTGCTGTATTTAAATTGATGAGTTTTACCGCAAAAAA
>CM045735.1:20934748-21002248 GCA_024760905.1 Plotosus lineatus | reverse complement strand
GTGCTGTAGTCACTCCATATTGGGGATTTTTTTTTCTACTTTTTTTTTTTTTCATTGTTGCGTGACAGTCTGATTTCATGTACTGTCCGCTGCTGGATTGTGGGTTTGTCATTATAAAACCACGGGAGAGAAACAAACTCTTCAAGCGGGCGGGAGGAGGGAGGGAGGGAGGGAGGGAGGAGTGGCAGACCAGGAGAAGAAACATCTGTTATCTACCAAACTGTCCATTGCTTTTGAGTGCAATGACAAAACAGTGTGGTTTTACTGTCGATGAATGGTGTACATATCGATTTAATTTAGTCTCGCTTGCTTCTGTAGATTCTCCATATTTGGCTCACAGGACTTTGCCTTCCTTCCAATGTCTTTATAAGCACACAGTCCTTTACAGACTTTATAAACTAAACCCCTGCTAACAGTTCTGGGGAGTATTTTTAAACATACTCCAGAGCAGTAATTCTTGTTTTTGAAACAAAAACGATTCTACAGCTGTATACTTTAAGCTCTTTAGCGCCACGCTTTGATAAGCCAAGAGTACAACTCCATCAGTAAATTTAACAAGAAGAACAAAAACATGAAACTCAAACCTAATCCCTTCTAAAGCTCATGCTCCAAGACGAATGGCTTTCCTTGATCCATGGTGTTTTCGGCCATTCCGGGGAAATCTCTGCCACCCCTTTGAGTCTATCTGTAGTCTCTATCTTGGGGATATCCCAGTGGACCTAGTATCGGCTTAGTGCTTCATGTGATGTCTCTGAAACCACTTCAAACTTATCACAAACTTACTCGCTGGGACTCTTCCTGCCAACACACGGTATAACAGCACATATTCTCGCTCAGAAAGAAAGTACTGAGCTGATTTTAAAGGTGTCAGTAATTGTTATACATATAGTACAGTGTATAAGATTTGGCAGAAATTTACACGTGTCATGGTGGCGTAGTGGTTAACACGTCCGCCTCACAGCAAGAAGGCCAGGGTTCAATTCCTAGCCTGGGCGTTTTCTGTGTGGAGTTTGCATGTTCTCCTCATGTTTGTGTGGGTTTCCTGTAGGTACTCCAGTTCTCCCCATGCTTTATCTAGGTACTTAGGTTTCCTGCCATAGTCCAGAGACATCTGCATCAGCTAATTGGCTGTTCTAAATTAATATGAGTGTATGTGTCATCCCTGCGATGGACTGGCAAGATGTTCAAGGTGTACTATGACTTCACTCGGAGTCAGTGGAGATAGGCTTTGACCTCAGCACGGCCCTAATAATATTATCAGAAGATGAATGAATATCAACGAATATCAGTGAATGAAATAATTAAGTATGAAAGTAAAGATGATTAAAATTTAAGCAATAAATGTATCATGCGACTCATATCTGCTGTAACAGAAAAAAAATGTAACTTTGAAATTTCTGTTTGGGGGTCTTGAAAGATTCCAGACCTGTTGAACATGTTGAAAGTAACATGTCAAGATAGTAAAACAACCAAATGCTCATAAATGTTTTTTTTTTTTTTGCCTAATGTTCACTTCATTAAAAAAAAAAAAAAAAATATATATATATATATATATATACACACACACACACACACACACACATATATATATATATATATATATATATATATATATATATATATATATATATATATATATATTTATATATATAATATATATATATACACACATATATATACATATATATACATATATATATATATATATATATATATATATATATATATATATATATATATATATATATACATAGACATATATTTATTATATGGATATATATATATATATATATGTATTTTTTTTTTCAGATGATTCTGCAAACCTTTTTTCTTTTGTACCGGTGATGGTTTAAAAGGGAGACTAGCTAAGAGCAGGTGAGTACAGAGTGCCATTCACAGAGATAACCTGTCTGCAGAGGGATTTGTGAAAGGGGAGAATATGAGAAAGCTGAAGGATTTTTCCCAGCCAGACTCTGCCACTGAATGTCTCGCAGTGTTTTTCATTGTTTGCTGCCTCATCGGAGATGGCTGAGAGAGCCTGAGAAAAAGCACCAAACAGCACTATTTAACGGAATTCAATCTGTCCCAATAGATTTGAATCGCTAACTTACATGTCTGAGTGTAGATTCTATCTGGCTAATGAGGGGCCTGAATCCTTCTCTGTTACTTCAAAGGGGATGAAATTCTACCTTTTGCTGCAGTGAAAACTGTCGCCTACCCCCCACCCCACCCCACCCCGCCACACCACCCTTCTCTCACACCCAGCTAAAAGCTAAAAGAGAGAGTTTTCAGGCGGTAAGGGCCTATTTGTTTCTTAAATTCAATGTTGAAAGCTAAATATGGCTAAACACACAGTAAGATTTCTTAGCAACTAATTTAAATGCCAACCATAATATTTAACAGCAGACCATTACTACGCAGGCATGATACCAGGACCCAATCTGCCACACTAAGCTGCATTTCAGCATATTAGCGACTAGAACAATATATCAACAAATAAACACTGAAGGTTTTCCAGGGGCATTGAGCTGCGCCAATACAAAAATCCAAAAACACATGCATCCACAAATATGGTATACAAATTACAAATATATGCAAAACTGAAATTATTATGCTGCTGCATATTTATTTGCCAGTTTATCATGTCTGGGAGCACGGTGACTTAGGGGTTAGCATGACTGCCTCACAGAAAGAAGGTGCTGGGTTTGAGTCCCAGGATCTAGAATATCTGTCTAAAATATGTTTATTTTGCTTGTGCATGGGTTTCCTTCGTGTGCATTAGTTTCCTCCCACAGTCCAAATATGTGCACATTGTGCTAATTGGGTGTTCTAGATTGCCCCTAGGTGTGTGTGTTTGTGTTGCCAAGCAGTGGTCTGGCAAACTCTTGAAGATGTACCCTGCCATCACCCAGTATCGGCTAAGATACGCCCCAGGCTCTCCATGGCCCTAATAGTAGTATAAAGCAGTCTGGCAAATGAGTGCGTGAGTTTATTATGTCCATTTAATCAATTAAAATATAATGAGCTATCCACCATCAGAAAGGCATCATTAAAAGACCACTGCTGATTAAAATAATTCAGGTTGTAAAGTGTTTTCAGCACAACTGTGACACTTATGGTTGTTGGTACATATTAAGCTATACAATTAAATAAATACTTCACTTTTTATTTTTACCATCATCCCTCTCCACTGTGTATTTGTATGATTTTGGACTTATTTCCTTAAACTAGAGGGTATAAACAAGGCAATTATGTGCTTAATGCTCCGACTTTGTGGATCTGTATTTGGATTCATTAATATGTGTTTCATTAATATAGTTTTCAAACCCTACCGCTCTTATGGAATTCTATATAATTTGTCTTTCACAATGAAAGTTTTTAAAGTAAAATGTAGTTTCTCTAAGAAAGCACAGAATTCCTCCTTTATCGCAGTGCACATATAACAGCGTATAATTAAAGTGCAGATAGTACAAATAATGCAGAAAACAGTATTGGGATTCCACATAGTGTATGTCATACCTGACATTTTCTAAGCGGATCAATTTTAATTAGGGCTGTATGGAGGCTGGTTCTCATCTCAGCTGATATGGGTGAGGGCGGGGTTCACCCTGGACAGCTCATGAGGCAATCACAAAGCCAACACACAAACATCACCATTCACATCCACACCTAGGGGTGACTTGGAACTGCCAATTAGCCTACTGTGCATGCTTTTTGGTCTGCTGGAGGAAACTGGAGTAACCAGAGGAATCCCATGCAAGAACGAGGAGAACATGCCAACTCCAAACAAAAATGCTTCAGCCCGGGAATTGAACCCAGTCCTTTTTTCTGGGAAGCGGGTGTGCTAACCACTATGCCACTGTGCAAGATAGTATTGCATCAGACAACATTTACCAGAACATATGCAGACATTTGGGGAGCAGACCACACTGGGCATCAGATTATTGCCATTTTTGATTGCAGAACATATAAATTATGTTGTGTTAATACTGGGATATTAATTTTTTAAAATGTGTTTAGAAACTCATACTAACACCTTCACTATGACATCAGTGTCAGTGTTTCTCTCACAAACACGACCTGAGTAATATGTTTAGATTGTTGGCTTTTGGTTCCTTTTTTCCACTGATGGGTGAGAAAGTGGGGGATATAATCCAGTGTGGGGAGGAGTTGTTATACAGTAAAGGGTATCTGGCTCAATCTCATGAATACAGTTTTATTAATTGCAAATTTTTGCCCTAAATATATTTACATATACAAACATTCACATTGTCCTTTTGATCATTTGAACTTGCTGGTACTCTCCAGATCCATGTAATATAACTGTAGTAAATAAATACACTGTCTGCCCAGTGTTGAAAAATTTATAATGTGAGTCTTCTCAAATGATGAATGATGCATGTGAGGGATTAGTTTTGGTTTCAGGGAAAGCGAGGACTTGATGAATAAATTATTGTTGTAGATACCTGCATCTCCGTATCAATGCATCTAGGACATGAGTAGAAAAGATAAAGAAATAGTGAAATAAAGTAATTATGATGCAGAACTCCATGAAAATTAATTATATACAGTGATCCCTCTTTACTTCGTGCGTGAGTTTCTGCAGCTTCAGTGCATCGCGAGCTTTTTAAAAATATTCATCACAAAATAAGGAAATTAATGAAAAATAAGGAAAAAGTTACAGAAAATGCCACAAAACAAGGCCAATTATGCAAGAAACAAAAACAAAACAAAAAAAAAACCAACCCAAAACCCCCCAGCAAAACTACTTACATTTTATGTGAGGTGCACATCTGTGTGCGTGCGTCTGTATGTGTGCATATTTATTTATATTTAATTTACATCTTCTGCATTACTTTTGTATGTTTAATTGTTCTTATAACCATTTATTGCGTTGAATATGTATTTATTGATATTATATACAGACAAATGCAGCTGTGAGGGGGGGGCACAAACCAGTGTCTCTCCCTCACGCCGGTCCCAAGCCCGGATAAATGCAGAGGGTTGCGTCAGGAAGGGCATCCGGCGTAAAACAAATGCCAAATAAACTATGCGAATCACAAAAAAGAATCACATACCGGATCGGTCGAGGCCCGGGTTAACAACGACCGCCATCAGTGCCGTCAACCAACAGGGTGCTGATGGAAATTGGACTACTGTTGGTCGAAGACGTCGAAGAAGGAGAGGCAGGAGGCGTGTCCGTTGCCAGAGAGAGAAGAGGAAAGGCATGAGTCTAGGACTGAAAGTTGGGACTTTGAATGTTGGAACTATGACAGGAAAAGGTAGAGAGCTGGCTGACATGATGCAGAGGAGGAAGGTGGACATACCGTGTGTTCAGGAGACCAGGTGGAAAGGTCGCAAGGCTAAAAGCATAGGAGCAGGGTTTAAGCTCTTTTATCACGGTGTGGATGGGAAGAGAAATGGAGTCGGAGACATCTTGAAGGAGGAGTTTTCCAGGAATGTTCTAGAAGTGAAAAGAGTGTCAGACAGAGTGATGAGTCTCAAGTTAGAAATTAAAGGTGTGATGGTCAATGTTGTTAGTGCTTATGCCCCACAGACAGGATGTGAGCGAGAAGAGAAGGAGAGATTCTGGAGGGAGTTAGATGAAGTGATGCAGAGTACCCCCAGAGGTGAAAGAGTGGTCATTGGGGCAGACTTCAATGGACATGTTGGTGCAGGAAACAGAGGGGACAAGGAAGTGATGGGTAGGTTTGGTGTCCAGGACAGGAACGCAGAAGGACAGATGTTGGTAGATTTTGCAAAAAGGATGGAAATGGCTGTGGTGAATACTTTCTTCCAGAAGAGAGAGGAGCATAGGGTGACTTATAAAAGTGGAGGTAGGAGCACACAGGTAGACTACATCTTGTGCAGGCGATGTAATTTAAAGGAAGTCAGTGACTGCAAAGTAGTAGCGGGTGAGTGTGTTGCCAAACAGCATAGGATGGTGGTGTGCAGGATGATGCTGATGGTGAGGAAGGTGAAGAAGGCAAAGGCAGAGCAGAAGACAAAGTGGTGGAAGTTGAAAAAGGAAGAGTGTCGGGTTGTCTTCAAGGAGGAGTTGAAACAGGCGTTGGGTGGTCAGGAAGTGCTTCCAGATGACTGGACAACTACAGCTAATGTGATCAGGGAGACAGGTAGGAGAATACTTGGTGTGTCATCTGGAAGGAAAGTAGATAAGGAGACTTGGTGGTGGAATGAGGAAGTGCAGGAGTGTGTACAAAGGAAGAGATTAGCGAAGAAGAAGTGGGACATTGAGAAAACCGAAGAGAGTAAACAGGAGTACAGGGAGACACAGCGTAAGGCAAAGGTAGCAGTGTCAAAGGCCAAACAGAGCGCGTTTGATGACTTGTATGCTCGGTTGGAAAGTAAGGAGGAGAAAATGATTTATACAGGTTGGCACAGCAGAGAAATAGAGATGGGAAGGACGTGCAGCAAGTTAGATTGATAAAGGACAGAGAGGGAAATGTATTGACTGATGACAGAAGTGTGCTGGGAAGATGGAAAGAGTACTTTGAAGAGCTGATGAATGAGGAAAATGAGAGAGAAAAAAGAGTAGAAGAGGTGACTGTTGAGGACCAGGAAGTAGCAAAGATTAGTAAGGGTGAAGTGTGGAGGGCATTGAAGAGGATGAAGAATGGAAAGGCAGTTGGTCCTGATGACATACCGGTGGAGGTATGGAAGTGTCTAGGAGAGGTAGCAGTAGATTTTCTGACAAGAACATTTAACAAGGTCTTAGAGAGTGAGAGGATGCCAGAGGAATGGAGGAGAAGTGTGCTGGTGCCCATTTTTAAGAACAAGGGAGACGTGCAGAGTTGTGGCAACTACAGAGGGATAAAGTTGATGAGCCATACGATGAAGTTATGGGAAAGAATAGTGGAAGCTAGACTAAGGGCAGAAGTCAGCATTTGTGAACAACAGTTTGGTTTCATGCCAAGAAAGAGCACCACAGAGGCAGTGTTTGCCTTGAGGATGTTAATGGAGAAGTACAGAGAAGGTCAGAGGGAGCTGCATTGTGCCTTTGTGGATCTGGAGAAAGCATATGACAGGGTGCCGAGAGAAGAACTGTGGTATTGCATGAGGAAGTCTGGAGTGGCAGAGAAGTATGTTAGAGTGGTGCAGGACATGTATGAGAGATGTAAGACAGTGGTGAGGTGTGCTGTCGGTGTGACACAAGAGTTCAAGGTGGAGGTGGGACTGCATCAAGGGTCAGCTCTCAGCCCCTTCTTGTTTGCTATGGTGATGGACAGGCTGACAGACGAGGTTAGACAAGATTCCCCATCGACTATGATGTTTGCAGATGACATTGTGATCTGTAGTGAGAGCAGAGAACAAGTGCAGGAAAATCTAGAGAGGTGGAGGTATGCCCTGGAAAGGAGGGGAATGAAGATTAGCCTCAGTAAGACAGAATACATGTGCATGAATGACAAGGACCAAAGAGGACCGGTGAGATTACAGGGAGCAGAGATAAGAAAGGTGGAGGATTTTAAGTACTTAGGCTCAACAATCCAGAGCAATGGAGAGTGTGGAAAAGAGGTCAAGAAGCGTGTACAGGCAGGTTGGAATGGTTGGAGAAAAGTGTCCGGTGTGATGTGTGATAGGAGGGTCTCGGCAAGAATGAAAGGAAAAGTGTACAAGACGGTGTTGAGGCCAACGATGTTGTATGGGTTAGAAACAGTGACCCTGGGGAAAAGACAGGAGGCAGAGTTGGAGGTAGCAGAGATGAAAATGTTGAGGTTCTCTTTGGGAGTAACGAGGATGGATAGGATTAGGAATGAGCACATCAGAGGGACAGCACATGTAAGACGTTTTGGAGACAAAGTCAGAGAGGCTAGATTGAGATGGTTTGGACATGTACAGAGGAGGGATAGTGAGTATATTGGTAATAGGATGCTGAGGCTGGAACTACCAGGCAAAAGGCCTAGAGGAAGACCAAAGAGACGATTCATGGATGTGGTGAAGGAGGACATGCAAAGAACATGCAAAGGATAGGGTGAGATGGAGGCAGATGATTCGCTGTGGCGACCCCTGAAGGGAAAAGCCGAAAGGAAAAGAAGAAGAAGATATACAGACACTCCCCGACTGACATTTTTAATTGGTTCCGGACGGCTGAACATAAGTTGAAAGTGAACGCAAGTTGTTACAGTGACGTATGACATATGACATGTGACGTGTGACGCTCATACTGTACTACACATCCATAAATACCATCTCATAAAACACCCCTAAATCAATTATTATACAAATAACATTGTAAAATAATATCAAATATATCAAATAATATCAACATTAATTTCAAATAAGTCACTTATTTATACGAAAGTAGTGTACTTGCAAAAGTAGTGTACTTGCTGTGGGTTATACGGACTTCCGGTCTTTCAAGTGCACAAGGGTGCCGTTGAACTCGTTTACAACACAGCCTGCACTGATGTGAATCACGGAGCGGAGAGTTCTCTTTCCTGGATTCAGGTTTTCATTCATTTTACAACTCTCTTTGCTTAACTGAGTATGCATGGTGTCGATCTGAGCAGATAGTTAATTCATCTCTGTGTATGAGACTTGCACCCATGCAAGTAGGCTTATGCTTCTGACCAACCATATTTGCTTAGGGTTACAAAGTCCACAAAACAGTGTCAACACAAAGATCACAGAGACGATGTCTTAACACAAGGGTAACACGCTATATATATATATATATATATATATAATCTGTCTTCCTTTCGGCTTTTTCCCTTTTACTCGGGAGTCGCCACAACGAATCATCTGATTCGCACGTTTGATTTGGCAGAGATTTTTACGTCGGATGCCCTTCCTGTCACAACCCTTTTTAGCAAGGGACAGAAACACGCTGACGACTTTGCAGCCTACGCTTTACGAAAGAGTCAGCAATGGTTCTTTTACATACCTCTCACCATAGACAGTGAGAGACATGGCCCACCTTTGATAACCCAGTTAGCTGCACTGGGGGGGACAGTGACAACCTTGTGGGGGGGGTTGATCCTACTTCACAGAAATTGGTGTTGGGTGGAAGGAGGGTCTCGGTCCCCGTTAACCGCGGAAAGTGAGGGACCCCTGTATGTTGCTCAGATGCACTATTAACATGAAAGGGTCCACAAAAATGACTGTCCACAACAGTGATTGCTATATAAAGCACTTAGATAGAAAGTTTAATAAGAATTTATACCAATCAATAACTGGATAGATTAATTGATAGTCAATAGTTACATTCCGTGCAAAAAGGCTAGTGTTTTATACTCAATAAACATTCCATGGTGTTCAGTATTTGGTTAAAAAAAACATTGATGAATTCATTCATTTTCTCAATCCTACGTAGGGTCACAGGGAGGCTGATGCCCATCTCATCTGATTCTCGGCAAAGGTGGCTTACACCCTGAACCGCTCCCCAGGTCATTACAAGGTCAACACACATACAACCATTCACATGTAGAGCAAGTGGTGATTATTGGAACTGCCAGTTCACCTACTGCGCACGTTTTTGGACTGTGAGAGGAAACTGGAGTACCTAGAAATCCATGCAAGCACAGGGAGAGCATGCACACTCTACACAGAAATGCCCCAAGCACGGGAATCGATACCGGGGCCTTCTTGATGTCAGGCGTATGTGCTAGCGACTACACCACTGTGTCACCCAGTGAAAAACGTTTTGCTATTAATTTGTTTGCTAATTAGTGCTGTCACTGCCTCAATACTGACAATCTCGGCTTCACGGCTCAAAAGAGTGTTTTTTTTTAAAGTTTAGTATTCTGTAATCAGTCATTTGAGCTTTAGGTTTTGGTGTTCATTGTTCAGTGCTCATTCCACACAGCTCAGTGGTGGGTATTCAGTGCTCAGTAGTCAGTGTTCAGTACATAGTGTTCATTCAGTGATCTGTACTCAGTATCTGCTAATGACCTTGGAGGGACACGAATCTCAGTATCCTGTTAGATTGAAAAAACTGTTAAGCTTTTTGAAGGTTGCATATGTTTTTACCTTCAGGTGGTCGGTGAGATTTATCAGGTGTTTTGAGAGATATGCAGTGAAGCAGAGGAAATAAGGAAATGAGGCCCAGGTGCGAGTAAATAGGAAGAGACTTTCATCAATTAGGACCCAAGTTCTTCCAGACCTTTTAGACAAATCTGGTTTATTATGCTCAGATTAGCACATTTAATGATTCGTTGCTGGGGATGAAAATGGATTCATGTTGTGGATTGTGATTCATTGGATTGTGATTCATTAATGTTGCATTAATGATGATATAATATCCCCTCCATAATGCACTACATACTTCTTCTATAAGCAGCATTGCAAATGGATTCTCCTCAGGCTGTTTTCTTGTCATGTTGTATTATGGGAAAAAGGAATAGCATATATAAATACGTTTGGCCCTGCCGGTACCTGTCTGCTGCCTCGGGACTCCCACAGGCTAATAAGACCCAATAGGCCACCTTTTTCAGCTGGACGGCCCCCTTCAACAAACGTGTCCACTACCGGGTTTGGGGGTTACTGCACAAAACAAGCACCAATGACCTTCCGGCCACAGCTATAGGCTGCTACCTCAGCAATGGCAGCATGAAACATGGCCAATTCAGATTCCATGTCATCCGCCTCCTTCGGGACATGGTTGTAGCTCTGCCGGAGGTGGGAGTTAAAGGCCTCTTGCACAGGAGACTTCTCCAAATGTTCCCAGCAGACCCTAATTACATGCTTGCGCCTGCCAGGTCTGGAGGGTGGCCTCACCCGCCATCAAAGCCAGCTCACCACCAGGTGGTGATCGGTTGACAGCTCAGCTCCCCTCTTCACCCGAGTGTCCAGAACATGCGGCCACAAGTCCAGTGACACGACTAAAACGTCAATCATCGAACTGCAACCTAGCGTGTCCTGGTGCCAAGTGCACTTATAGACACACTTATGTTCGAACATGGTGTCCGTGATGGACAAACTGTGATGAGCACAGCAGTTCAACAACGAAACACCATTCAGGTTCAGACTGGAGAGACCGTATCTACCTATCACACCCTTCCAGGTCACACTATCGTTGCCCACATGGGTGTTGAAGTCTCCCAGGACAACGAGTGAGTTTCCTGAGGGAGCGTTCTCTTACACACGCCATAAAATCTCCAAGAAGCGTGGGTACTCTGAACTGTCATTTAGTGCATAAGCACAAATAACAGTCAGGACCCGTCCCCCCACCCAAAGGTGGAGGGAAGCTACCCTTTCGTTTGCCATCGCGGTCTTCTGACCCACACTTCCTCTGGACCTTCACCCAAAATCTGTTTTCCTTGGGTGACCTTACCAGGGGCATTATGTCCCCGACAACATAGGTCATAGGATCATTAGGCCACGCAAACCCCTCCAACATGATAAGGTGGAGATTCAAGGAGGGGTTATTATTATTACAGCTTCTCATGAAACAAACTTATGTTCTTGTTTTTACTCTCCTGGTTATGAAAAGCAAAAATACTTTTATGATCCCAAATTCTCGAGAACAGGGAGAAGATTTGCTTGTGAAACATAAGAATTTCAAATATAATTAATTCATTATTTGTAAACAAAACCAAACAAATAAATAGACAAGCAAACAACAACAATAACAGTAATAACAGTAATAATAGTAATAATAGTAATACTACTACTACTACTACTACTACTACTACTACTAATAATAATAATCATAATAAAAGACATTTAGGATTATAAAAAGCCCTGAAGTCCCAATCACGGTAAGTCTACTCCAGTAATTTGATTGGATAAGTGGTTTGAATGTATTACTATTTATTTTTATCTTATACCTATGTATTAAAGTGATGTCACACTTGCAATCATGCTGTTGCATGAAATCTCAATGCAGTTGTTATTGTATATGGATGAATCAATGGATTAGCATTTGCAAAGCACTACAACTTCAGGATGTAAATAAAAAAAGGAAAGGAGGGAAGGTTATGGTGGGAGGCCGTGATTGGAACATAGCTATTCTCTGTTATGGTCAGCTAACTGGGCTATCATAGGCCGACCATGTCTCTCACTGTCTATGGTGAGAGGCATGTAAAAGAAGCATTGCTGACTTTCGTAAAGAGTAGCTGAAAAGCCGTCAGTGTGTTTCTGTCCCTTGCTAAAGGATTGTGTCAGGAAGGGCATCTGACGTAAAAACCTATGCCAAATCAAACATGCGAATCATTCGCCGTAGCGATTCCTGAAAAAAGGGAAAAAGCCGAAAGGAAATCTCTCATTCTCTGTTATGGTCAATGGATTTGAACAAACACCCGACTGTTTGGTTATTTTGTATATACTGTACAGTGCAAAAAAAAACCAAAAAATCGTAGTCACATATAAAGAAATGCATAAACCAGCGAGGCCTTCAAAATAATCAAAAATATTCTACATAAAATAATATAAATAGCAGTAAACACTTAAGAACTTAAATAGCTTGTGAAACAAACATTTGATTTTTAAATTGCATAAATATTCTCTGGTACACTTTTCCCAGTTCAATGCGGTAATTAGGTATTACGGTATGTTATATTGAGCATCTTCAATAATCTGCCATAGCTCTCGAGTGATACCAGTTTGTTTTACTTTGGTGATCATAACGTCCTGGCAGCACGGTGGCATAGTGGTTATCACATCCGCTTCACAGCAAGAAGATCCTGGGTTCGATTCCCAGCTAGGGGTGTTTCTGTGTGAAGTTTTCATGCTCTTCATGTGTTTGTGTGGGTTTCCTCTGGGTACTCTGGTTTCCTCCGACAGTCCAAAAACATGCACGGTAGGCTAATTGGTTGTTCCAAATCTCCCCTACATGTGAGTATGAATGGTTGCATAAGTGTTGACCCTGTGATGGCCTCGTGAGTTGTCCAGAGTGTACCCCACCCTCAAATGGAGTTGACTGAGATGAGCGCCAACCTCCACGTGACCCTAATTCGGATTAAATGGTTCAGAAAATGAATGGTGCTCATAACTGTTTTGATGATCATACTAAGGCAGTGGTTGTGAAATGCACAAGTAAGACAAAATTAGTGTAAAAATATGGGTGGCAAAGCATTTGCACAGAATTCGATTTCACAGTTCAGTTAATATGTGATACGATCCAAGTCATCAGTACATTCTGACACACTGACTTGTGTTTGACAGAAAGATATTTACTTAGAAAGTCATCACTAATAGGATCCCCATCAGTGGTGCACACAGCATGATCCACTTGACTCGTAATGTAATGGTGAGCTGTAATAGCCCCCGGTCTGGTGTATGCCGTCACCTCTGTTGCTGTGGCAAATGTCTGCCTAGTTGCATACCAGTCTGCACTAGGTAAGGTGTCAAGTTCCCATTCATGAACATCAAATGCTCAAAAAAAAAAAAAAAAAAAAAAAAAAAAAAAGGCTGAGGGTCAGGAAAGGTCTTTGTACCCTGGCTCTCAGACACATATCCAGTTTCATATCTATATTATCTTGTAAAACACATTGTCCACAACTTATTAATATGTTTTCTTGGATTAGTATAAAAAAATTGGATTTAAATAGAAAACATGAACTTTTTTCATCGTGCTAACCTGTGCAACTTATAACGGCGCTTAATGACATGAGAGAGTTGAAAGGGTTGCAAAGAGATCAGAGCATGCAAATCTAACAAAAGCAGTTCAAGGCTCTGATGTGGTAACAACATCTTCAGAGCCAGACAATGTGTCCTCCATTCATAACCAAGCCCTCCTCTGTCTTTCTATCTGTCTGTCTCTCTGTCTTTTGTCCAGTGAGGATATGAATGAATATCTAGGAACTGAGAATCTAGAAATATTTCGCAAAGGCTCACATTCACTTTTGAATGAGCTTAAAAAGGTCAAAAGTTTGAACCCCTCGCACCAACTGTTTGATGAGCTGACCTCACCCTAACTTCAATATTAAGTAATCAAAAATGTCCATGCCCTATTTTTAATTCTATGTGATGCATGTTTGTTGAGTTGTCACCAGCCAATTCTTGTTTCATTGTTGTTTTTTTAATAAATGAATATAAATATGTCCAATGGCTTGCACAGAAGGTCACATGACCACTCTAAATTGCCCATAGGCTGTTCACCTCTGTGTTACCCCTGTGATAGATGCATCTCATTCGGGTTCCGCACACATCTTGCCCAAGGTTTATTGGAACTGTTTCAAGCTTCCTGTGGAATCCTGTGGAATAAGTGGCATCGATTATAAGATATAAATATGAAAAAAAATGGATGGATGGATAGAATAGAAATTTAAAGAAAATCCCGCATGCATATTTTACAATTTAGACAGCTTCAGTATTTTATTAAAAATCTGTTACAGCATACAACCAAATTATTATAGGTAATTTTCATTTGCTTAGTTTATACCCTTCAAAAGATGGGTTATTAAGGTGTCTATTGACTAAACCAGACAAGACTTGTTCATTAATGTTGTATTATTTAAATTATTTACACGTTGACCTCTTTTTCTTTACTCCTTTGTGGTTTGAATCAACAGGGCAAAGCTCCTTGCCGCAGCTAGCAATTTATATTTCAATAATGTTGCGACCACTTCGCACAAAAGTTGTGATAATTTTAACTTCTTGTCTCTCAAAATGATTAAAATGTTATTGGTAACAGTTTTAATAAATGTCTCAAACATTATGAAAAAAGGTTGCAGCAACATTAATTGGCAATAACTGTGAATATGTTTATGGTAGTTTGCTTTTCAGTACCTGAATGTTTCTGAAAAAAGAAACACCAGGACAAATGTGTACGGTCCTTGTCCCGTCCTACAGGGCTTGGATGTATACAACATTTTGCAATATCAAAACAATGTTGTGTATAAAACTCATGTCATCATCTTAGTAAACATTATTGTTTGACATTGTCGCAATTTTCAGATAATATTTCATGCAACCAATCAGACCTTTTATGCAATTTTTATTATTATTATTATTGTGGATGCTTATATAGTGCAATTTCATACCCATGTATGCTCAATGCGCATGAGACCCCAGCGCTTCAGGTACCCGTCGCCACTGTATGGCACCAGTTGTTGTGTTGTTCTATCCTTTCGATGCTGAGCGCCAAGAAGCAAGCAACAGCTCCCAAATTTTAACGTCTCATGGTATGACATGGCCAGATTTGAACTCCAACCTTCTGGAGGATAAAGCAGATGATCTACCAACTGAGCTAAATCCCCTTTTATGCAATGTCACAATAATGCTTTATAATATTGCATGTTTGCTGGGACACAGACTTGAATTCTCTCACCAATCCATATAGTGTGCATATACAGGGATCCCTCACTTTCCGCCGTTAATGAGGACTGAGATCCCCCTCGACCGACGATTTCCGCGAAGCAGGATCGACCCCCGATTGACGTATACGTACATGTATATGTGTATATAATATCAATGAATACATATTCAATGCTATAAATGCTTATAATAAAAATTAAACATTCAAAAATAATACATAAGATGTAAATAAAATATAATTACACACACATACAGATATAAAAATGTAAGTAGTTTTGGTGGGGGATTTTTGGGTTGGGTTTTTTTTGGTTTGTTTGTTTTTGATTGTTTTGTTGTTGTTGTTGTTTGTTTGTTTGTTTTGCATAATTGGCCTTGTTTTGTGGCATTTTCCTTAACTTTTCCCCCATTTTCCCTTAATTTCCTAATTTTTTTATTTTTCAATGAATATTTTTGAAAAACTTGAGATGCACTGAAGCCGCAGAAACTGAAGCACGAAGTAGCAAGGGATCACTGTAATTGTGCATTCTAAAGAATTTAAATTAAATTTCAATTTTGGGTTCCATCATACCTAGTTTGTGTTGATTATCCCATTCAAAACTTGATCTCTCATTTGTTGCTAAAACAATCTCTCCTCAGAATTAAGGGCCTGCTAAAATGAAAGAGTGGCAGCCTATAACACAAGCAGAAAATGCAGTATTATCTTCAGTCACAAATCTGCATAAATACATGCTGTGGGAATCTCCAAAACAACAACAATCATTCACCTGTTTCTGTAAATAAATCTGCACGCCATTTAAAGAGAACCTTCTGTCTCAGGGCCAGACACCCGAGGGCTTCTGAAGTAGAAAGTCAGCCATGCTCAGTGAAGCCTGAGCATCACACTAGAGAACATAAAAGAGTAACTGTAGTTATTATAATTTAACACAACCTGAATTCTGGAAAACTTTGGACATTCTTTAAATTTGAATAAAATGAAAAGTAAAATACTTTTGAATCACATCAGCCAATATTTCATTCACAACAGAACATAGTTGTGATAAGCACATAGTTGATAACATAAATGTTTAAACATTTTATGCACAAAATGAGCTCATTTCAAATTTGATGCTTCCTACATGTCTCAAAATAGTTGGGACAGGAGCATATCTACTATGGTGGAGCATCTCCTCATCTTTTTAAAACAATTTGAAGACGCCTGATCATTGAGGTTATGGATTTCTGGAGTTTTGGTGTTGAAATCTGGGTCCATTCTTCCCTAATACAGGTTTCCAGCTGCTGAAGAGACTGAGGTCGTCTTTGAAGTATTTTACATTTAATGATGCACAAAACGCTCTCCATGGGTGAAAGATCTGGACTGCAGGCAGGCCAATTCAGCACCCAGACTCATTTCTGATTAAGCCAAGCTGATGTAATAACTGCAGTATGTGGTTTTGCATTGTCCTGCTGAAATACACAAGGCCCTGCCTGAAATAGACGTCGTCTGAAGGGAAACATATGTTGCTCTAAAACCTTTACATACCTTTTCAGCAGTCACAGTTCCTGTTATAACATGCAAACTACCCATTCCGTATGCATTTCTGCACCAACATAATCATCAAAGATGCTGACTTTTGAACTGAATACTGATAACATGCTAGAAAGTCTCCCTCCTCTTTAGCCTGAAGGACATGGTATTCTTGATTACCAACAATAATGTCAAATTAAGATTCATATGATAACAGAACACTTTCCCTCATGAAAACAGTTATTTTAAAAGATTGTTGGCCAAAAAGAAACAATGCTACTTCTGGACCATGTTCAAATATGGCTTCCTTTTTGCATGATAGTTCTTTAGTTGGCATCTGCAGATGGCAGATTGTGTTTACTGACAGTAGTTTCTGAAAATACTCCTGAGGCAGTGGTGACCTGGTGTTAAAAGGCACTGGATCACTGGATCACCAAGAGACCTAACATAATAAGAGAACAGAAGTGGACAAGAACTGAGTCCTGGGGAACAACAATGGAAAGTTGGCGTGGAGATGATGTGGATCCTCTCAGTGTAATATGAGCAACCTTCTAGACAGGAAGCAAACCACTGTCAAATGCTGCTGAAAAGTTGAAAGGGATGACATTTTGAACATGTTTAAACATGTGTTATGTAATCCATGTTCTGTTGTCCCCTCCTTGAATCACCACCTTATCATGCGGGAGGGGTTTGCATGACTGAATGATCCTAGGAGCTATATTGACAGGGGCATAATGCCCTTGATAGGATCACCCAAGGCAAACAGGTCCTGAGTGAAGGTCCAGATGAAGTGCGGTTCAGAAGACCTCTATGCCAAATTCAAAGAAAACATGGACACAGTTTCCCTTGCTCGGACGTGGGTCACTGGGGTCGCCCCCTGGAGCGAGACCTGGGGACAGGGCTCGAGAATGAGCACCTGGTGATCAGGCTTCTGCCCATGTAGCCTGGCCAGGCCCAGCTAGAAAAGGAGACATGGGTCCACCCTCACATTGGATTCACCACCTGTAGGAGGGACTATAGGGGTCTGGTGCAATGTGAGTTGGGTGGCAGCTAAAGGCATGGGTTCTGTCGGACTGATCCTCAGTTACTGACTCTTGAGACATGGAATGTCACTTCTCTGGCAGGGGAGTAGCCTGAGCTGGTGCGTGAGGTGGAGAGATACCGATTAGATATAGTCAGGCTCACCTCGATGCATAGCTTGGGCTCTGGAACCACCAGAGAAGCTGGACCTTATTCCATTCTGAAATTGCTCACAGGGAGAGGTGGCGAGCCAGTGTGGGCATCCTTTTTGCCCCCCCCATCTCGGTGCCCAAATGTTGGGTTTATCCCCGGTCGACGAAAGGGTAGTTTCCCTTCACCTTTTGGTGGGGGGACGGGTCCTGACTGTTATTTGTGCATTGACAGTTCAGAGTACCCACCTTTCTTGGAGTCTTTAGGGGGTGTGTTGGAGAACTCTCCCTTGGGAGACTCATCCATTGTCCTAGGAGACTTCACCACCCATGTGGGCAACAATAGTGTGACCTGGAAGGGTATAATTGGTAGCTACAGCCTCTCCAATCGGAACCCAAATGGTGTTTCACTGTTAGACTTCTGTGCTCGTCACAGTTTGTCTCTCACAAACACCATGTTCGAAAATAAGGGTGTCCATAAGTACACTTTGCACTAGAACACTAGGTCGCAGATCGATGATTAACCTTGTAGTCGTGTCACCAGACTTGTGGCCACATATTCTGGACACTAGAATGAGGAGATGAGCTGAGCTGTCAACCGATCACCACCTGGTGGTGAGCTGGCTTTGATGGCGGGGGAGGCTGCCCTCCAGACGTGGCAGGCCCAAGCATGTAATTAAGGTCTGCTGTGAACATCTGGCAGAGTTTCCTGTCAGAGAGGCCTTTAACTCCCACTTCTAGCAGAGCTACAACCATGTCCCAAAGGAGACAGATGATATGGAATCTGAATGGGCCATGTTTCGTGCCTCCATTGCCAAGATGGCAGCCTATAGCTGTGGCCAGAAGGTCATCGATGCTTATTGTGGCGGCAACCCCGGAACCTGGTAGTGGACACCTGTGGTGAAGGGGGCCATCCAGCTGAAAAGGAGGCTTATCGGGTCTTATTGGCCTGTGGGACTCTCGAGGCAGCAGACAGATACTGGCAGGCCAAACGTGCTGCAGCCAAGGCCATCGTAGATGCAAAATCTCAGGCATAGGAGGAGTTCGATGAGGGCCTGGAGAGTGATAATCAGTTGGCTTCAAATAGGTTCTGTACCCAACACCTCAGGAGCGGGAAGCAGTTCTCCATAAATACTGTTTACAGTAGAGGTGGGGAGCTGCTCACCTCGACTGGGAATGTCATTGGGGTGGAAGGAATACTTTGAGGACCTCATCAATTCCACCAACACGCCCTCCTCCATAGAGGAGGAAGACACTGGGGGTTTGAGCGGGGGTCTGCCCATCACTGGAGCTGAGGTCACTGAGGTTGTCAAAAAGCTCCTCGGTGGTCGGGCTCCAGGGGTTGATGAGATCCACCCTGAATATCTCAGGGTTCTGGATGCCGTAGAACTGTCTTGGTTGACACATCTCTGCAATATCGCATGGTCATCGGGGGCTGTACCTCTGGATTGGCAAACCAGGGTGGTAGTCCTCTTTTTAAAACGGGCGACCATAGGGTGTGTTCAACTCCTCCATGGCCGGTCCCAAGCCTGGATGAAAATGGAGAAGGGTTGTGCGCAGGATTAGCAGCCCAACCACGTAAAACTCCCAAATGCTAGGGAAAACAAGTCAGAACAAGTCAGAAAGCCAAAGCCAAGCAAAAAGGAGCCCTGCAGATATTGGTTGTGGAAGCAACTTTATGATTGCCGCTAGCCAAACCAGACATGTAGCTAACAACAGGAATAATATTTTTCTGGGCCCCAAACACAAACTTTACATTGGTGCATGGAATGTTCGCACAATGTATGAGACAGGAAAGACAAGTCAGGTGATACAAGAAATGAGGAGATACAAGCTAGATATACTATGTGTGAGTGAATGCAGGTGGACAGACAGTGGAAGAGTCAAGACATCAACGGGTGAACAGATCATCTACTCCTGCAGAATGGACAATCATCACTCTAGAGGAGTAGCTGTAATTACGAACAAAAAAGCACAAAAAGCTCTGATTGAATGACATCCAACAGACGACAGAATAATAATAGCTAGATTCTTCTCAAAATATTCAAAGATGACCATAGTGCAGTGCTATGCACCAACAAATGATGCCGAAGAAGGAGCAAAGAATAGTTTCTACCAGAAACTACAAAGTGTTGTCGGCAAGGGACCAGATGATCTGCTGATACTCTGTGGCGATTTCAATGCAAAAGTTGAGAATGATAACAGCAACAGAGAAAAGACCATGGGAAAAGCTGGTGTGGGAAATATGAATGAAAATGGTGAACTGTTCAGCAACTTTTGTGGACTAAATGATCTAGTAATTGGAGGAACCTTATTCCACCACAAGGACATCCACAAAATGACATGGTACTCTCCAAACAGAAGGGACATCAACCAAATAGACCATATAGTCTTAAATGGTAGATGGAAACACTCACTACTTGATGTCCAAGCAAAGAGAGGTGCAGACTGTGGAAGCGACCATCCTCTAGTAATCTGCAAGATCCGCTTGAAGCTCAAGACCCCAGGCAAGAAACACTTTGACCGGGAGGGATATAACAAAAAGCTTGAACAGCCTGCGACGCAAGTTGGAACTAAAAAATCGTTATCAGGCTTTGCTTGTAGCAGATGAAGTAGGAAACAACATAGACGAAGATATACGGAATGAATGGTAGAAATAAAGATCATCTGTAAGGAAACATCAAAAACAGTCCTTGGAGTCAGAGACAGGAACAGAAAAGAATGGATTAGTGAACCAACATGGGATGCAGCAATGGATCGGAAGAACATCAAACAGAAGTTATTACAGGTAAAATCTGGAAGGTTGAAGGAAAGAATCCAGATGGAGTATTCTGCAAAAGATAAAGAAGTCAAGTCAAAAGCAAGAGCTGACAAAAAGAAATTCATAGAAGAACTTGGTAATGAAACAGAGGTAGCTGCACAACGGGAAGACTTGAGCATGCTATACAAGATAAACAAGAAGCTGTGTGGTAAATACCAAAGCAGTAACAAGCCAGCCAGCCAAGACCAAAAATGGAGAAATTATCACTACAGGTGACAAACAATTGCAACGATGGGCCAAACATTTTGAGGAGACTTTAAACAAGGAGACAACTGGACCAGCCCAAAATATCACACCTTTTGGGCAAAAACTAGATGTTGATATAACACCATAAGATGTAACACTAGATGAGGTCAGGCATGCAATCAGGAAAGTCAAGAGCTGGAAGTCCCCAGGAATTGATTCCATCACGGCATATGTACTAAAGGCAAATATTGACACCACCGCAAAGATCTTCAACTCCCTCTACACAAAGATCTGAAAAAATTAAGAAATCCCTCAGGACTGGACAAAGGGTCTGATCATAAAATTACTAAAGAAGGGAGATTGAACAGAATGTGATAATTGGAGTGGTATAACACTGCTGTCCATACCGAGTAAGATATTTCTGAGTACTGCTGAACAGAATAAATTAAGCTCTCGACACAAAGCTGAGGAAAGAACAGGCAGGATTCAGGAAGAACAGCGGATGCATAGACCACATATTTACCTTACGAAACATCATTGAAGAGAGCTTAGGATGGCAGAGTAAGATCATATTTAACTTCATTGACTTTAGAAAGGCCTTCGACAGTACCAACAGAAGCTGCCTCTGGAAAATCCTTGAAGCATATGGACTTCCACCCATGATAATCATACTCATGAAGGCATTCTACACCAACTATGAGTGTTGTGTGATGCACAATGGTAGCCAGACACGATGGTTCAAAGTGAATACAGGAGTCAGACAAGGCTTTATCATATCTACCATCCTATTCATAACTGCTATAGACTGGTGCATGAGAAGAACACGTGGAAATGACACAACAGGAATAAGATGGACAATGCAGACATTCCTGGAAGGCCTCGATTTTGCAGACAACAGCAACAAACAACAGATGCAGAGAAAGACAACTAGCCTTGAGAGGACAGCAAAATCCGTCGGTCTTGAAATAAATTCCAAGAAGACTAAGATAATGACTATCAATAACATGGATACAACACCAATACAAATAGAAGGAAACAACATTGAAGAAGAAGCAAACTTCACCTATCTTGGCAGTATAGTGAGCAAGGATAATGGAACAACAAAATAGATAGCGGCACGTCTGAATAAGACAAGAACAGCATTCTGTCAACTTAGACCACTCTGGAAGTCGAGAAGTATTTCACTGAAGACCAAAGTGGAAATTTACGACAGCAATGTAAAATCCATACTTCTCTATGGTTGCGAGTGTTGGAGAATCATCCAAAGTGACATGAAGAAACTGTCATTATGCCAGAATACCTGTATGAGAAACATATGCAAGATCTTCTGGACAGCTACAATTTCCAACATAGATTTGTGGAAGAAAACTGCACAAAAAGACATGGAAACAGAAATCAAGCAAAGAAGATGGAGATGGATTGACCATGTCATAAGGATGGACAAAGATCAACCAGCACACATTGCCTTCAAATGGACTCCAGATGGCAAGCAAAAAAGAGATAGACCAGAAGAAAGATAGAGGAGAATGATTAACACAGAATTGAAGCAGATGGGGAAAACCTGGGCTGAAGCAAAGAAATTTGCTAGGGACAGACCAGCATAGCGGCAAATGACACTGGCCTTATGTGTACCTGTATACGAAGAGGATAAGTAAGAGGGTGTTTTCCAATTATTGGTGAATCACACTCCTCAGCCTACCCGGAAAAGTCTATGCAGCACTGGAGAGGAGGATCTGACCCATACTTGATCCTTGGATTCAGGAGGAACAATGTGTTTTTTGTTCTGGCCGTGGTGCTCTTGACCAACTCTATACACTCCACAGGATTTTGGAGGGGGCATGGGAGTTTGCCCAATCTGTCCATATGTGTTTTGTGGATTTGGAGAAGGCTTTCAATCATGTCCCCCGGGCTATCTTGTGGGACATGATCCAGGAGTATGACATTCTGAACTCATTGCTACGGGCCATTTGATTGCTGTATTACTAGAGCCAGAGTTTAGTCCGTATTGGCAACAACAGGTCAAATTCATTTCCGGTGAGGGTTGGAGTCTGCCAAGACTGCCCTTTGTCACCCATGCTGTTTTCTGGACAGAATTTCTAGCCACAGCCGAGGCATTGAGGTGTTCTGGTTTGGTGGCCATCGGATCTCATCTCTGCTTTATGCAGATGACATTGTCCTTTTGGTTTCATCAAGCTGGGACCTCCAGCTCTCACTGAAGCGATTTGCAGTTGAGTGTGAAGTGGCCAGGATGAAAATCAGCACCTCCAAGTCCGAGGCCATGGTTCTCAGTAGGATAAGGGTGGAATGCACCCTCTGGTTCAGGAATGAGGTCCTGCCCCAAGTGGAGGAGTTTAAGAATCTTTAGGTCTTATTCACAAGTGAGGGAAGGAGGGAGTGGGAGATTGACAGATGGATCACTGCAGCCTCTGTTGTAAAGCGACGCCTATACTGGTCCATCGGGGTGAAGAGGAAGCTGAGTCGCAAGACAAAGCACAGAAATGAGTTTCCTTTACGCGGTGGCAGGGCTCTCCCTTAGAGATAAAGTGAGAAGCTCTACTATCTGGTGAGAGATTGGAGTAGAACCACTGTTCCTCCGCAATGAGAGGGACCAATTGAGGTGGCACGGGCATCTGGTCAGAGTACCTCCCAGATGCATTCCTGGTGTGGTGTTTCAACAATTGGTCTGCCCCTTCTCTCCAGTACTCTTGAATAGAATTTCCTGGGTAGGCTGAGGAGTATGACTACCCCAGTTTGACAATCCCGAGGTACAGCCATGACTATGTAACATTGCAAAGACGTATCAACCAAGGCAGTCTTACAACATTGTGAGCCTTGAGATTTTCACAGCAGATCCTATCCATCTCCAGAGCCTGGCCACCAAGAAGCATTTTAACTGTCTTGGCGACCTTTGCCCCAATGAAGGGGAAAACCCCCTGCAAACGCCAAGGCTATTCCTCCTACACAGAGGTCATACTGGTGGAATTGTGGAGGTCCTCAAAGTATTCCAACCCCAATTATGATTAAGCAGTTCAGAAAATGAATGAATGATGAATGAATGAATGAATGAATACTTGGTCAGTCACTCGTCAACTCTGGCAGGTCTACCTTTTGAGTGCAGCTGTATGGCTTGTTTTGAACCTACTCGAATTTTCCTACTCCACACCCCTGATATCTCTACTGGCTTCCTGTAGCTGCTGGCATTAGATTTAAACCACTAATGTTTGCCGACAAAGCCAAAAATGGACCTGCACCTTCCTTCCTCAAAGCACTTATCACACCCTACACTGCATCACATTCTCTCAGATCTCTCTCTCTCTCTCTCTCTCACACACCCACACACACACACACACACACACACACACACACACACACAAACACCACCTACCGAGTTTGACTGACAGTATACTTCGTGTTCTATCTAAGCAGTATCAGAATATATTCACTGATAGTGACTTTAAAGCACTTCTGTAATTTTCATTTAAATAAAACTTTGTGGGGTGCCAAAGTGGCATTGTGGTTAGCATGTCTGCCTCACAGAAAGAAGGCCCGGGCTCAAATCTCAGCTTGGGCGTTTCGGTGTGGAGTTTGCATGTTCTCCCTGTGCTTGTGTGGGTTTCCTCCGAGTACTCCAGGTTCCTCCCACAGTCTAAAATCATGCACAGTGGGTGTTTCCCTGGGTCTGAGTGTGAATGGTTGTGTGAATGTTTTCTCTATGATGGCCTAGTGAGCTTTACAGGGTATGCCCCACCCTTGCCCAGAGTCCGCTGAGATGGGCACCAGCCTCCCTGTGACCGTAATCAGGATTAAGAGGCTTAGAAAATCAATGACGTTAATTGCTCAAAGTTTGTGTAAACTTTAAAATTTATTTGTGAAGGAACCAACACAGTGGAAACTGTGAGTACTGAAGATAGTCCCTCAGTCCATGGATGTTTTTTCTAATCTAAGCAGCTGCGGATTTGTTTGTGAATCTCAAAATGCTCTTCATCGGTCAAAGGGATATTTCATGGTAATCATTCTGCAAATTTGATATGAGCTGAAAAAACACAGGCTGTTTGTTGTAGTTTCGCTGGCTCCTAAGGTTTACCTTGACCAATTTACCAACTTTGTAAAAGGTTTCCATGACGAACTTAAGGCTTTTATGGACTGTTGGCCTGAATTTCTCCAGACACACTTAATGCTTTTAAAAACGAGCTTCGCGTTTAATGACGTCAGCGATTCTGGACTATTATTTATGTTGAGTTCATGTCTTAAGATAGGAACGTCCAGGCTGAACAGACATTATTAACTCCATTGTGTTTACTTCTATTTTTGAGTGTACAGAGTTCACTTGGCCTGCCTCTGTAATTATTAATATATGTAAAGATAAACGATAAACATTTCATTGTAATTTGCCTTTTTTGATTTTTTTCAAGTTTACATTCATTGATTCATGTTCTAAGATACTTAATCCTAATTTGGATCACGGGGAGACTGGCGCCCATCTCAGCCGACTCTTGGTGAAAGCAGAGTACGCACTGGACAACTTGTAGACCATCACAGGGCCAACACTCACACAACCATTCACACACACACACACACACACACACACACACACACACACACACACACACACACACGCACACCGAAGGGAGATTTCGAACAGCCATGTGTGGGAACAAAGCGGAGTAACTGGAGGAAACCCACACAAGCATGGGCAGAACAAAAACCAGCCAGAGCGGGGACTCCAACCCAGGCCATCTTGCTGTGAAGCGGACGTGCTAACCATTACGCCACCATGCTACCCTATTATTATTATTATTTTTTATTTTTTTATTTCGTTTTGTTATGAAAGGCCAAAATAAGCCAATTCCCATGTGAAAAGTATGCTTCTTTATCGCACTATCACAACTATCAGTGAGACGAAGGTAAAGATGGTTTTTCCTGCAGTCCACATGATTCCATCAATTTTTGAACTGCTGCAAATGCATATTCAGGAGTGGTGTAAGTCATCACTGTACCCATATGTACTGCTTTCCTCCCTGAGAGCTCTCACAGGCTGTGTATTAACTCACACCTGATCTCATGAACTCTTTGAGTGATGGAAACTGTTCTAGCTGAACAACTTGGAAAAAACTGATATCCTGACTTTTATGCTGAAATATATAAGAAATAAAAAAAATTATAATCATTTATCATAACATAGAAAATCTCAAAGCTACAGAAGCTGACATAACGCTTATCAAGCATAGCAACGCAAATGAAAGTGAATTATTAGATTATATTTTTAAACTTTGCTTTAGGTACAGTGCTGAAGAAAGGCAACACTAAAAGTGACTGCTAAAAATACTGAACTACAATAAAGTACTGCTTTAGATGCTGCATGAATGAAAATTACAGCGCAAAGTAGTACAGTCTTCATTACTCTTTCACATAAAATATAATAAGTTCAATGTTTTACTGGGCAGTGGTGGCCTAGTGGTAAAGGGGTGCTGGATTGCTGATCCTAAGGTTGGAGGTTCGAGTGCCACTCTCCACAAGGTTATCACTGATTCCCCCACCCCAGTGCAGCTAACTGGGTTATCAAAGGCAAGCCGTGCCTCTCACTGTCTATGGTGTGAGGTTTATGTAAAAGAACCATTGCTAACTTTCTACACGAGTAGCTGGTAAGCCGTCAGTGTGTTTCCGCCCAGTGATGGTTTGGCAAGCTGTCCAGGGTGTACTCTGCCTCCCTGCAACCCTAACTAGGATTAAGCGGTGACAGAAAATGACATGAATGGTGTTTTACTGCACATCTGCATTACCATAATGAAATAATTGTAGAATGACGACTCATATTTAAATATAAATCATTAAATCAAATGTTTCTACACAAATTATTTAAAGCACAGTAAACAGTAATAAATGACACAAAAGTAAATATTTGGTGTAATGACCCTTTAATTTAAAAATATGTCGTATATTTTAGAAAAAAATTTAAGGAAAAGTTAATGAACACATAACAATAACACTCATACACACTTTTAAAAATCCCATTTTCGTGTTTAGTATCACAAGCATCCTGCTTGATTTCGCCAGATTTTACTGGTCACACTTGCTTCTTTATTTGTATGCAAAATCCAGCAGCCTTTATTATGTTTTTCTTAAAAAAAAACCTGTCAGGCTTTTCCTCCCTATCACATGCAACCACCACCAACCAGGGCGGCATTCCCTCTGTAAAAATCCCACGCTACCATCTGCCTCTTTACGCATGCAAACTCGAAGGGTGGACTTTTCTGTACGCATGAGCTCACCTGCCTGGTGTTCACTGAGTGACAGAGGAGCGAGCGTATGCCGTCCCTCTCGTGAGAGCTCAGCCAATTAGCTCTGATTGACTACCGATCGCCGATGCCTGCAGCATTAGCTTTGCGATCTCCAGATTGGTAGTCATACACCTTGTCAATGTGCCACTCAGGAGCCCCTGAAAGTGGACTCTTAGGTAACACGTTCATTTCTTTACTGATAACCCAAAATTGTATTCTGTATTATTTAATGTTGTGCTGGAAAACTAATGTTTTGAAATTTTTTTTTGTACTGACTTGATAATGTACAAATCATAAAATAAAAAAATCTATAGCACAGTTTATACTAACAAAGGACTCCTAAAATATTTGCATGGTATACCTCACATATAAGTATCACGATATGACAAATAAATAAAGAACAAGCACTCCATATGGCCAGAAATAGCCTTTGATGGTCATGCGTATGCCACATGTCACATCGCAGCAGTATGTACAAACAGAAGGAAGCTGGAATTGCTGGAACACATTCTCCCGGATATGAAGTCAGTCTATAAATGGGGGTAGGGATGGGGGTGGGGGGCGCATAGGGTTGAAGGTTGAAAAAGTACATTTTGTGCATCAAGCTGAAAAACAAATGCATTTCTTTCTTTATTTAAAATTCTAGTTTCTATACAAATTGTGATTTGAGGTTCTTTCAGTTCAGTAATTTTGACTTCTAAATCAAATACTCTCGTGCCAAAAGTTAATGAATTATTAACAATAACACTCATACCACTTTTATTGTATGGTTTAGAAACAGTGGCCCTGGGGAAAAGACAGGAGGCAGAGTTGGAGGTAGCAGAGATGAAAATGTTGAGGTTCTCTTTAGGAGTAACGAGGATGGATAGGATCAGGAATGAGCACATCATAGGGACAGCACATGTAAGATGTTTTGGAGACAAAGTCAGAGAGGCTAGATTGAGATGGTTTGGACATGTACAGAGGAGGGATAGTGAGTATATTGGTAATAGGATGCTGAGGCTGGAACTACCAGGCAGAAGGCCCAGAGGAAGACCAAAGAGACGATTCATGGATGTGGTGAAGGAGGACATGAAGGTCATTGGTGTAAGAGAAGAAGATGCAAAGGATAGGTTGAGATGGAGACAGATGATTCGCTGTGGCTACCCCTGAAGGGAAAAGCCGAAAGGAAAAGAAGAAGACTCATACCACTTTTAAAAATCCCATTTTAGCATTTCGTTCCACTTTGCTGTTATCTTGTAGGTATGGTTTTGGTGAGTGTCTGTGTGGTGAAAGAGCATTAGTTAATCATGCACTTGGGAAAGAAGGCATGGGGTGCAGGTAGTGTTCCAATTCATTACAAGATGTCCACATATTTTTTACCATATAGCATATTTGAACCCTCAACAATCCCTCCCCACACACATAGTATACACACAGTATATACAGACAGCTGTACATATGTCTGAAAATGTAAATATTGCCACAGTCGTCCGTGGCCGGGAATCCATGGGAGTTTAATTGGTCGAGCTCTCATGGGAAGACTCACTTCCTTGTCACTCACAACAATCACCAGTCAATCATGGGTGTCTGTGAGCTCATTCATATGAGGGAGTGGTTGTTGCTTTCCCTCTGTGTGTGTTAGACCGCCCCCAAATACACATGCGCTGCAGTTCAAAAAGAGGTGGGTGGATAACATCACCGGTCACGGAGGGGGCGTGTGTATGCTTTTGCCCCTACCTGATCGGTGGTGGTGGTGTTATGATAGGAGGGCACTACCTGATGGGTGGGAATATGACTAAAATTATGGAGAAAATTGGGGAAAGTCCAATAACAAACAAACAAACAAAAAAAAGTAAATATATTTAAAAAAAATAAAAGACATGATAAGAACATTCTTATTTGGAAATGTCAGATTTGTTGCTAAATTAATGGTGGAAGCCATTCTTCCAGCATCTTCATCATTTCAACTGGTATTAACTCTGCTTCACACCACCATGACCAGGTTTATTCCTCTTTCAGTAATTAAATTAATTTTAAAAATGAAATTTTTTGACTTTTTGTCCTGTGATATTTTTAGTTCTCTCTTGTTAATAGGAATTTTTGCCTGTCATATTATAACTAAACATGAATATTATGAGGGGTTAACCAAAAGGTTTTGAGGCTCACTCATTTTCCCACAGTTAGATAGTAGAATACACCACACCTGTTGTAAATCAATGTCTTCGCTATTGATTATATGGAGGATCATATTGCTAGCTTCAGTTGTTTAATCACAACACTTTGTGGAAGAAACATAACCTCCACCGAGTTGGCAAAATGGACAAAATTTCATATAGAGCAGTGATAAAGCTTCTAGCCTTGAAGCCAAACAGGTTAAAGAGCGATTGACTGTCATTTATGGGGAGTTGTCTCCTTCTTCTGCACCTTTTAATACTGGGTAAAGGAATTCCAGCAGTGTAGAAAAGGTTTAAAAGATGACTCCTGGTCAGGACAGCCATCAACCGGTACCAGCCTGGAAAACATTGACACAGTGCACGAACTAGTGTATCACTAGCCACGAGTTAGAAGACGCAACAGGCCTTTCATATGACTCCATACACAACATGCTTCATGATAATCTCCACATGTCCAAGGTATGTGCAAGAGGGTCCCAAGAATGCTTTCGGATGACATGAAGCTATCAAGGGTCACCATCAGCGGAATATTACTAACTTGGTACAACACCAACCCAGATGATTTTCATTTTAGGGTTGTAACCTGTAATTAAAACTGGCTTTATCATTATGATCTGGAGAGCAAACAAGAATTGATCGAATGGAAACATGCTACATCTCCAAAGACAAAGAAGTTCAAAGACACCAGGTCAACCAAGAAGGTTATGGTGGCAATTTTCTGGGACAGCAATGGACTGATTCACGTCGCTTACCTGCTGAATGGAACCACAGTGAATTGGGGATATTACAGTAACATGCTGAAGCCGGTGCACCAATCCATCAAGGAGAAAAGCCACAGAAAAATACATGGTGGGATTCTGCTTCACCAGCATAATGTGGCAGTTCACATCAGCTGGGCTATGATGTAGCTGTGGTGAGTGTGGATACAAGCACCTCCCACAGTCACCCTATTTTCCAGACCTAGCACCCAAAGATTTCCATGTCCTTCCCAGGCTAAAGAAACACCTTCAGGCCTGGAAATTTCAGGACGATGATAAACTGATAGTTGCTGTGGAGGGCTGGTTAGGGGACCAAGATGTTCAGTTCTATTGATTGGGTATCATCGACTGATAAACTAGTTGTATAGGCTGTGAGTTCAACAGAGACCATGCGGGGGGAAAAAGTTCTGTATTTTTTCGGACCATAAGGCACACCTAAAAGCCTTTAATCTGCAAACAAAAAAACAACAAAAAAAAACAAAACAAACAAACAAAAAAACTGGTGGTGCGCCTTATAATCCAGTTCAATCGACTCAATCTCACCATCAAAACCCAGGTGAAACAAACTAATTCAGAACTTATCATCATTCTAGTGGATTAACCAAAGAACTCCAGCTGCTAGATATTGGTGTCAACAGGTCATAAACTGGAAGGATCCAAGCTTTATGTCTAAATACCTGGATAAAGCACTGCAATAGGTGTCCTCCTGAGACTTCAGATTAACCTTCTTGAATTTAAAGTTACAGTGATACAGCTCTTTAAGAGTAATAACCTCCGAATATTAATGTGCTGTCTCTTTAAGGGGGTGTGGCTGAGAGAGGGTCACGACCCAGGAAGACTTCTAATCTCCGTCTCTATTGGTCTGACTCCATGCGCGAGGGAATAATACTGTAGATGTCTCCTGTGCTCACTTTCGCCCTCTACTGGGTATTGGAAAAGCACTGGAGGACTGGGTGTGGGACAAGGCTGTCGATTGATCTGACTCGCGCTCGTGAATAATAGATAATAAAATATTATAATATAATAATAAAAAATAATAGAGGTATCCAGGCTTTATGTCTAACTCGCACATTTGGTAAACTCGGGCACTGAAGATGAATAATTTGATGGATTTATGGAAGAAGAAAGAACTGAAAACGTGAGTTTATTGTTTTATATTGTTATAACTGAACAATGATGAGAGTTACTGTGAATGAGTTGAATCAAGTTTGATTTATCTGACTTGTTTCACTTAGTGCGCCTTATAGTCCAGTGTGCCTTATGTACGGGACCCACAGTGGTACGACTCTTGGTACAAATGCAAAATATTAGAGAAATAAAGTAGTAACAATCTAGTACATGGACTAGACTGATTTTGGAAACCCATCCATAAATATTGGCAATAAATAAATAACATTAGCCTCTTATTACAAAAATTTATATTGATTTATGATTACCATTTATGGAGTTCTGGTGTCATACTGGTTCGCATTTCCACCTCACACCATAAAAGTCCCTGATTTGAGCCCCATGCCTGAGAGTGAATTTCTGTGTGGGGTTTCCATGTTCTTTCTGTGCTAGCATGGGTTTCCAGAAGGTGTTCTTATTTCCTCCCACAGTCCATAGACTTGCATTAAGCTAGTTGGCTGTTCAAAATTGCTCCAGGTGAGAATGTAAGTATGAATGGTTGTGTGTGTGTGTGTGTGTGTGTGTGTGTGTGTGTGTGTGTGTGTGTGTGTGTGCTGCCTTGCAACAGATGGGTGAGCCAGAGTTGGTTAGGATGGCTCCAGCATCCTCATGGCCCTAAATATAATAAGGCAGCTTGAAAAATGAAAGGAAAGAAATGAGATTCATTAATATACATGTTACATGTCCACCATATGCAGCCGTGAGGGGGAGGGCACAAGCCAGTGTCCACCCTCACACCAGTCCCAAGCCCGGATAAATGCAGAGGGTTGCATCAAGAAAGGCATCCGGCGTAAAACCAATGCCAAATAAAATATGCAAGTCAAAACAAAGAAATTCATACCGGATCGGTCGAGACCTGGGTTAACAACGAACGCCATCAGTGCTGTTAACCAACAGGGTGCTGGTGGAAATTGGACAACTGTTGGTCGATGACGTAAAAAAAGTCGAAGAAGGAGAGGTGGGAGGCAGAGAGAGAAGAGGAAAGGCATGAGGCTAGGACTGAAAGAAGGGACTTTGAATATTGGAACTATGACAGGAAAAGGTAGAGAGCTGGGTGACATGATGCAGAGGAGGAAGGTGGACATACTGTGTCCAGGAGACCAGGTGGAAAGATTGCAAGGCTAGAAGCTTAGGAGAAGGGTTTAAACTGTTTTTTTTAATGGTGTGGATGGGAAAAGAAATGGAGTAGAAGTCATCTTGAAGGAGGAGTTTGTCAGGAATGTTCTAGAAGTGAAAAGAGTGTCAGACAGAGTAGTGCGTCTCAAGTGAGAAATTGAAAGCGTGATGTTCAATGTTGTTATGTTAGTGCTTATGCCCCACTGGCAGGATGTGAGCCAGAAGAGAAGGAGAGATTCTGGAGTGAGTTAGATGAAGTGATGCAGAGTACCCCCAGAGGTGAAAGAGTGTTCATTGGTGCACCAGGCAGACTTCAATGGACATGTCGGTGCAGGCAACAGAGGGGATGGGGAAGTGATGGGCAGGTTTGGTATCCAGGACAGGAACACAGAGGGACAGATGTTGATAGATTTTGCAAAAAGGATGGAAATGGCTGTGGTAAATACTTTCTTCCAGAAGAGACAGGAGCATAGGGTGACTTATAAAAGCGGAGGTAGGAGCACACAGGTAGACTACATCTTGTGTAGGCGATGTAATTTGAAGGAAGTCAGTGAGGGCAAAGTAGTAGTGGGTGAGAGTGTTGCCAAACAGCATAGGATGGTGGTGTGCAGGATGACGCTGATGGTGAGGAAAGTACAGAAGGCAAAGGCAGAGCAGAAGACAAAGTGGTGGAAGCTGAAAAAGGCAGTGTCGGGTTGTCTTCAAGGAGAAGTTGAAACAGACTTTGGGTGGTCAGGAAGTGCTTCCAGATAACTGGACAACTACAGCTAATGTGATCAGGGTAACAGGTAGGAGAATACTGTACTTGGTGTGTCATCTGGAAGGAGAGTAGATAAGGAGACTTGGTGGTGGAATGAGGAAGTGCAGGAGTGTGTACAAAAGAAGAGGTTAGCTAAGAAGAAGTGGGACGTTGAGAGGACCGAAGAGAGTAAACAGGAGTACAGGGAAGCACAGCGTAAGGTGAAGGTAGCGGTGTCAAAGGCCAAACAGAAGGTGTATGATGACTTGTATGCTAGGTTGGACAGTAAAGAAGGAGAAAATGATCCATACAGGTTGCCACAGCAGAGAAATAGAGATGGGAAGGACATGCAGCAAGTTAGAGTGATTAAGGACAGAGAGGGAAATGTATTGACTGATGACAGAAGTGTGCTGGGAAGATGGAAAGAATACTTTGAACAGCTGATGAATGAGGAAAATGAGAAAGAAAAAAGAGTAGAAGATGTGACTGTTGAGGACCAGGAAGTAGCAAAGATTAGTAAGGGTGAAGTGAGGAGGGCATTGAAGAGGATGAAGAATGGAAAGGCAGTTGGTCCTGATGACATACCGGTGGGGGTATGGACGTATCTAGAAGAGGTAGCAGTCGATTTTCTGACAAGAACATTCAACAAGGTCTTAGAAAGTGAGAGGATGCCAGAGGAATGGAGAAGTGTGCTGGTGCCCATTTTTACAAACAAGGGAGACATGCAGAGTTGTGGCAACTACAGAGGGATAAAGTTGATGAGCCATATGATGAAGTTATGGGAAAGAATAGTGGAAGCTAGACTAAGGGCAGTGGTTAGCATTTGTGAACAACAGGTTGGTTTCATGCCAAGAAAGAGCACCACAGATGCAGGGTTTGCTTTGAGGATGTTAATAGAGAAGTACAGAGAAGGTCAGAAGGAGCTGCATTGTGCCTTTGTGGATCTGGAGAAAGCATATGACAGTGTGCCGAGAGAGAAACTGTGGTATTGCATGAGGAAGTCTGGAGTGGCAGAGAAGTATGTTAGAGTGGTGCAGGACATGTATGAGAGATGCAAGACAGTGGTGAGATGTGCTGTCGGTGTGACAGAAGAGTTCAAGGTGGAGGTGGGACTGCATCAAGGGTCAGCTCTCAGCCCCTTCTTATTTGCTATCGTGTGTGAACGACAAGGACTCAAGAGGAACTGTGAGGTTACAGGGAGCAGAGATAAGGAAGGTGGATAATTTTATGTACCTAGGCTCAATAATCCAGAGCAATGGAGAGTGTGGAAAAGAGGTGAAGCATGTGCAGGCAGGTTGGAATGGTTGGAGAAAAGTGTCCAGTGTGATGTGTGATAGGAAGATATCGACAAGAATGCAAGGAAAAGTGTACAAGACGGTGTTGAGGCCAGCGATGTTGTATGGGTTAGAAACAGTGGCCCTGGGGAAAAGACAGGAGGCAGAGCTGGAGGTAGCAGAGATGAAAATGTTGAGGTTCTCTTTGAGAGTAACGAGGATGGATAGGATCAGGAATGAGCACATCAGAGGGACAGCACATGTAAGATGTTTTGGAGACAAAGTCAGAGAGGCTAGATTGAGATGGTTTGGACATGTACAGAGGAGGGATAGTGAGTATATTGGTAGTAGCATGCTGAGGTTGGAACTACCAGGCAGAAGGCCTAGAGGAAGCCCAAAGAGATGACTTATGGATGTGGTGAAGGAGGACATGAAGATAGTTGGTGTAAGAGAAGAAGATGCAGAGGATAGGGTGAGATGGAGGCAGATGATTCGCTGTGGCGACCCCTGAAAGGAACAGCCAAAAGGAAAAGCAGAAAAAGAAGACATGTTACATGTCCACCATATATGTGAATTAGATATTTGTATATAAACGTATGAGCAACGTGGAGGCATGAACATTAGGTTCATTGACTGTTCCAACTTGCCCTTGTGTGTGAGTGTCTGCGTGAATGTTAGTGTGAGTTGCCCTGTGAAGGACTTTACAGTTGTTCAAGATGTAAAAGTTTTCTTTGCATCTTTGGGATGGTGTAATTAACAGTTATTTCACAAGTTTAAGTTGGGAAGTAAACAATTTTTAAATTATCGTATTTATTTGTTTTGATTTCATTCTTTAAAATTAGGCAATGCTAGGACAAAATGAGGGGGGGGGATTGTTCTTACAATCCAATAGTGTAATTCCATAGTCTGAAATAAATGGAAGTACAGTATTCGCAATTAGCCTAACATCATTTGTGGTACCTCCGAATTTGTTTTTTTGTTTTGTTTTGTTTTGTTTTGTTTTTTTGTGCAGTGACATACCTACAAATGGTATATTGGGTGAGATCCTCAGAGTAGTGCAACCAGTCAAAATAAGTGAATGCAGATGTCCAGTGGGTAAGGATAAAAAAAAATAATTATTATTTATGCTCCTCAGGCTCAGTGGATGGTGTTAAATCTTCCCTGAGATTGAACATTGAGGAAAATATTCATTTTAGTGACATGCACTGTGCCTGAAGTGCATTATTGTTTTAGTATATGCTGCATTGACTCCTAAGCAAAAAGAACACTAAAATTACATTTTTATCGTTTACTTTTATGTTCAGAAGCATAATGAAAAGCAAACTTAAATAAGATTTTATAGTTAATATTTTTATTGTTTAGATTTTAACCATGGCACTGAGGCAGGTCAGATGTGCTTTTTGAGGTGTCGAATAGTAATATGTAGCTAGGTGTGTTCAGTGTACTTATTTACATGAACTTGAAAGTGAAACCATGCTCCATTGAGGAGTTAGAGAATACTGGTATACACCACAGAAAACACAAGGAAAATAAACAAAAACAAGATGTTGAGAGGTTATATTTACATGTTTTAACAATGACATTGTGGCAGAAACGGTGAGCTCTGTGGACAAGCTCTATTCCATTCCATATTTCATACCACTTTTTACTGTTTAGGGTTACAGGGAAGCTGGAGTCTATTCCAGCCAACTTCGGGTAAAAGTGGGATATACCCTGAATAGCTAATATCTCTGTGTTTCTAAAATCATCTGTTCTAGTCTGTTCAGAATCAAAAGTTAAGTAGCAAAACAAAAGTAAACTGTACTCCATAAAAGTGTTGAGTATATATAACAGGAAATACAAGAAAAACAAACTAAACAGATTTTTATGTTTACAAATTTTAACCATGACAGGTAAGTGCCGTACTTTGAGTCAACTAACAGGTTTATGTAAATAATGGCATCTGTTTTGATTAACCTACTTATTTATTTATGTAGGGTCGGTGTCGTAGTGGTTGGGGTGCTGGGATGATCTGGAGGTTGTGTGTTCAAATCCCAGTTAGACCCCCCACTGTGCTAAGACCCCTGGGCAAGGTCTCAACCACAAGTGTGCCTCTGTCCACCCAGCAGTATAAATGGGTACCAGTAAATAATATACTGGCGTCCCATCCAGGGGGAGTTGAACTCCTAGTTGCTTCACGCTATGGAAACCGGGGATAAGCACAGGCCTGATGAGCCAATAGTCTTCGGCGTAAAAAGCCCAAAGGACTCTACCTACTTATTAAGAAACAAAAGTAAACTGTGCTCCCTAAATATCTTTTAGTATATACTAAAGGGAACGAAAGAATAAGACAGCAAAATGAGATTGGTTGATTACAATGGCTGTTATTCCGGGGTTCTGCTGAAGTTCATTATAAATTCTTGTTCAAGATGCACTTGAATTGTCTGTCAGCGAGCTCCAGTATGTCCAGATGAGGTTGGAATACTAGTGACTGTCTTCTTAGCAATTTGCAAGTTCTGCTCTGTTTATTGCTATGCTTTCGGGTCCACAAGCAAATGCAGTGCTGTTGTTCACATTTAGGAATATGACATCACATGGTCCCCTCAGTGCAGCTAACTTGGTTATCAAAGGCCGGCCATGTCTCTCACTGCCTATGGTGTGAGGTTCATGTAAAAGAACCATTGGTGACTTTCGACAGGAGTAGGCTACAAAGCCGCCAGCATGTTTCCGCTCTGTGATGGCCCGGCGAGTCGTCCAGGGTGTACTTTGCCCTCTCCCAGAGTCGGCTGGGATGGGTGCCAGCCTCTCCGCCACTCTAATTAGGATTAAGCGGTCACAGAAAATGAACGATGAACATCACATGGTTTGTTTTACACTCCTTTTAGCATGGTTTCATACTCTTCATAATTGATATTCTTAATTAACCCAATTTACTTATTTATCAGGCTTTACTCACAACTACATGTAATGTAACACCGTTTCCTTTTACTTAAGAATGTAAACAACATTATAAAGATATTATTGGAACGGACTGTTATTGGAATGGAGTAGAATGTTAAAGTCTACTCCTGACGTGCAATAAGGTGTTTCTCCACAGGGCGGTGCTTGATTTACTATAGCCCTCAGCTGAGAAAGAACTTGAGTCAAAGGCGGAATGTGTGTAGATGTTTTTTCTTTTGTTTTGTTTTGTCCAATGTGGCTTTACTTTTCCAAAGAGCATAACTGATTTCATGGCATGTAAGCCATGCACTTAAATCAATAGGAGAATCCGTGCAGACTGAAAAACGGCTAGTTGTACTCTTTTTATTGTTAGAATTCAGCGCCTTTTCTGAAAACATCCATACTCTGTACGAAACTTAAACTATCTTAGCGAAGTAAAAGTAATTAGTCACATTTCTTATTTCGTTCGAGGACAGTTTCACTCTCTCTCTCCTTGATCAGAGTGACTGCAGCCAGTTGTGTGTATGTTACATACACTGCTTAGGACACTCTGTGACTTTTTTCATGGTGTTGCAATAATTTCTCCAAAACTATATATTTGAGAGATATTGAAACCGAAACTAGAAGAGAAGACACCGGTGTTGTTCCCATAATTGGGCTGAAGGCACATTTATTGGAAAGGATGACGCTTTAATCCTTGATTCCTATTTAGAAACAAACTTGTTACTTCGGAATTATTACTATATTCTCAAACACTAAACTCTAAAACTATTAGGTAAGGGAAGCTGATGAATATCAAAAGTTAGTGTGTTCTTGGTTTTCCGAAAACAAAAGAGTGCTTCACTGATTTTTCATGTGTTTTAGCCTTAGGATATTGAGAAAAACAAGCACTTGATCATCAAATCTGGAACATGGATCTGTAAGACCACATGAGCCCAAGACCTTGGTTACAGTAATAGTTACTCTGATCTGCAATTATATATATATATGGACAGATCAGGGCCACAACCAGGATGAGAATTTTAGGGAGGTCTACGTTGCACAGATGTGTCACAGTTAATATAGTGTGATGACAACTGTGCACCACATGATTTCGACGCCATTTCGACTCTTTAGATTTACTTGAAATTAATTTATCCATCCATCCTTTATCTATAGTGATAATTTATCATCACATCTCGCAATCTCGCAATGTACTGTCAAAACGATCTCAGCAATGAAGTTGTGACCAAATGCTTTATCAATCCATATCTTCTTCTTCTTCTTTTCCTTTCAGCTGTTCCCTTCAGGGGTCGCCACAGCAAATGATCTGCCTCCATCTCACCCGATCCTCTGCATCTTCTACTCTTACTCCAACGACCTTCATGTCCGCCTTCACCACATCCATAAATCTTCTCTTTGGTCTTCCTCTGGGCCTTCTGCCTGGTAGTTCCAACCTCAGCATCCTACTACCAATATACTCACTATCCCTCCTCTGTACATGTCCAAACCATCTCAATCTAGCCTCTCTGACTTTGTCTCCAAAACATCTAATATGTGCTGCTTTATCAATCCATATGAGCACAGTAAAACCCATGAGTTTGTAAATTTGGTACTACTACAACTCTTCCTGGATCTGGCCATTAATCCAAATGAGATGGAATAATGATAAGGAAACTAATGAGAGAGGTTACCAAGAGTCCGATGACAACTTTGAAGCAATAACAAAATTGTTTGAAAAAAATTTGTATATTTTATGTGACAAAACGTATCACAAATACTCCACAATTGCAGATTCTTTGGGAGAGTTTCAAGTAAAAAGGCACTGCTCCATTGACTCATCTTAAAGATTCTGAGGCCAAATAGAAAAGGTGTTATGTTTAGATGAGACCCAAGTTGAACTGTGTAAATCCAAGAGAGCTTACATTCAAAGAACACCATACGTACAGTAAAGCATTGGTTGTAGCATCCTGCTGTGGAGGTGTTTCACTGCAGTAGGGTATTTGTCAAGATATAAGAAAACACGGATGGGGCAAAATATTATCACATTTAAATTTGCTACCTTCGACCAGGATGTTGCCAATGTGAATGTTTACCTTCCAACATGATAATGACCAACCTGAAACTAAATCTGTGGTATGATTTGAAGATTGCATTCCACCAATGTTCACTATCCAACTTGGCCAAGGTTGAACATTTTTGAAAAGAATAGTGGGCACAGTCTACAAACTGGATTCCAAAAAAGTTGGCACATTATACAAATTGTGACTAAAAACTGAATGCAATGATGTGGAAGTGCCAAATTTCAATATTTTATTCTGAATAGAACATAGATGACAGGGTCAAAAGTTTAAACTGTGAAAATGTATCATTTTAAGGGAATAATATGTTGATTTTAAATTTCATGCTGTCAACAAATCTCAAAAAAGTTGGGACAGTGCCATTTTCACCACTGTGAGGCATCCCCTCTTCTTCTTACAACAGTCTGCAAGCGTCTGGGACCGAGGAGACAAGTTTCTCAAGTTTAGAAATAGGAATGCTGTCCCATTCTTGTCTAATACACACCTCGAACTGTTCAATTGTCTTGGGTCTTCTATGTTGCACCTTCCTCTTTATGATGCGCCAAATGTTCTCTATAGGTGAAAGATCTGGACTGCAGGCTGGCCATTTCAATACCCGGATCCTTTTCCTACACAGCCATGATGCTGCAATTAATGCTGCATGTGGTCTGGCATTATAACAACTTGGGTTGTCCTTGTCCTCTTTAGTCCGGATGAGGTGGCGTCCCAGTTTCCCATAAAGAACTTCGAATCGAGATTCATCTGACCACAGAGTAGTTTTCCACTTTGCCACACTCCATTTTAAATGACTCCTAGCCCAGAGAAAATGCCTGCGCTTCTGGGTCCTGTTTAGAATAGGTAAAGTCTGTTGGGTTTTTACAACCGAGCCTCATGGCTCATCAGGCCGGTGCTTATCCCCGGTTTCCATAGCTTGAAGGGACCAGGAGTTCAACTCCCTCTGGATGGGACGCTAGTCCATCACAGGTTACCTTCCCATTTCTGTTTAGAAATGGCTTCTTATTTGTACTATAGAGTTTCAGCTGGCAACGGCGGATGGCACGGTAGTTGTGTTCACCAACAATGGTGTCTGGTAGAATTGCTGAGCGCATTCTGTGATTTCCCTTACAGTAGCATTGATTTTATGCACTGTAGATGATGATAACTTCAAATTATTTGCAATTTTTTGATGGGAAACACCTTTCTGATATTGCTGCACTATGTTTCTGGCAATTATTGGGGGAATTGGTGATCCTCTACCCAGCTTTACTTCTGAGAGACACTGCCACTCTGAGAAGTACTTTTTATTCTCAGTCATGTTGCCAATGGACCTCATTAGTGGTAATTTGACTTCCAGCTGTTTGTTATACGTGCAATTGACTTTTCCAGCCTTTTATTGCTACCTGTTTCAACATTTTTGAGATTTGTTGACATAATGAAATTTAAAATCAACATTTTTTCCCTTAAAATGATACATTTTCTCAGTTTAAACTTTTGACCTGGTCATTGATGTTCTATTCCGAATAAAATGTTGAAATTTGGCACTTCCACATCATTGCACTCAGTTTTCATTCACAATTTGCATAGTGTGCCAACTTTTTTTGGAATCCAGTCTGTTTCTATATATGCAAACTAAAAGGTGGTTCCACAAACTACTGACTTAGATGGATGAGCCATGAACCATCTCGTTGATTCTGTTTTCTTTTTTTCCCCCTCCCTGAACTGTTGCTATTTGGCTACTGTAAGTTACACGGAGTAAATACAGCTCAAAAAAATATTTTTGCTTTTCTTCATTTATTGGAGCAAAGTATAAAATATGAATCTTTTGCATTACCCACTGTATAGGTGGTTTGGTTAGAGTAACCAGTTGACCTAATGTGCATGACTTTCGACTGTGGGAGGAAATTAGAGTACCCAGTGAAAACCTTCACAAACACTTTGAGGACATGTAAACTCTGCACAGAAGGAAGAGAATTAACCACACGCTTTGAACCCAGAAGCTTCTTCCTGTGAGGTAGCAGTTCTAACCACTGAGCAGCATGCCACCCGGATTTAATTTCATTTTTGTTCATTCATTCACGGAGTATGCTTATATGACATTAGAGAAAATCAAATTACTGTGTTAGTCTGACTAAAACTTGACTTTTAAAAAACATAAACCAGTTATTCTGACTACAATCGTACTATATCGACTTTCTTAAAGATGGACTAAAACTGTGCATTCGTAGTCAAGCTTTTTAATTTCATAGCTTTTTAATACAACTCTAATCTAAACCATTATCACAACTGAGATGGTCATTATTTTACACATCATTGTATAAGTTAAATTATGTAAAATAGGATTTATATATTAATGGAAAAATGTCCATTGGTGGAGTAATGATTAGCACATCTGCATCACAGCAGGAATGTTCTGGGTTCGAGTCTTGGGCTTCGTATTTCTCTGTGGAGAATGCATGTACTCCCCATGCTTGTGGGCGTGGTGGCCCCGCGTGGTCTGGCTAGCTATTGAAGGTGTACTCCTTCACCCAAAGTTAGCTGAGATAGGCTTGAGCCTCCCAGCATTCCTTCAAGGATTCAGCAGTACAGCAGATGTATGTTTGATAAGCAAACTTCAAGACAGATTAATTATATAATAATATAGGTAAGTTTATAGCGCTTTACTAGCGTATATATTTTTACAAAATAAATAAGTGCAATGGAATAGCGTTGAAATATAATTCCACTATACTCAAGACAGGCAGTGGTGGGTTAGTGGTAAAGGTGCTGGATTACTGATCCTAAGGTTGGGGGTTCAAGCCCCACTCTCAATGGCTTGTCACGGTCTCCCCAGTTCAGTTAACTGGGTTATCAAAGGCCGGCCATGTCTCTCACCGTCTATGGTGTGAGGCAGGTCAAAGAACCATTGATGACTTTCGACAAGAGTAGCTGCATAGCCGTCAGCGTGTTTCTGTCCTGCGATGGCCTGGCGAGTTGTCCAGGGTGTACTATGCCCTCGTTCTGAGTAAGCTGGGATGTGCGCCAGCCTCATCGGATCCCTAATTGGATTAAGCGATTACAGAAAATGACTGACTGAATGTATACTCAAGACCTCACTGCTTAGGCTGCTGCCCCTACGACCTGACTGAAGATGATGATGATGATGATGCCACCATAATGGGTAGAATTCCACATATAAGCAAAGCTGTGAATACATGTTTGGGAAAATCATATTCCTTGAAAAACTTTTCAAAATTGTTTGCACAAATCATCTTTAAATCATGTGCATAAACAGAGTAGTGTGATGAACTTTGCATGCCATATTCACTCGCTAATGGTTTGTGTTAGAGTGATTGTATTTTCCATGAAGTGCTCTCTACTTTTGGAGAAAAACACAACATTCAGAGTGGTAATAGTTGGTGAATAGGGGGTGCTGCATTGTCTCAGATCAACAGGACTGTACCTCATCCTGACAGGTCTTGCACTCCTCAAGCTCCCGCCTTCAGTCTCATCACTCCTCTGTGCTGATCTGCTCCACCTGGTACAACCCTTGAGGCCCATTTTCCTCTTAAAACAACATGGCCATATTCATGCCTTATTCATGACACTGTTAACTTTTTGGACAGCAGTGAACAGTACTGCATACTAACAGTTTCTCAATGCAGCCGGCTGTCCATCCCCTACACGCTTTACTCCCTCTGACACACACACACACACACACACACACACATACACACACACACACACACACACACACACACACACACACACACACACACACACACACACTCCTTCACATGTAATGTCAACCACTTTAAAATGCACTGGCTTTATGAGCTCCCTGACCTCCAGCCAGCTCACATATAAATCCAGCAGACCCTCTAGGGGAGTCATGACCACACAAGGACAAATAAAAGCCATGCTTCAGGCTGCTCCTTCATTCAAATTTAACTCTGTATTTTGAGAGAAAATCTCATCTGGTCTAACTTCCCAAACTACTTAATTCTCCATTAGGGTCGCAGAGAAACTGGAGCCCATCCTAGCCAACTCCAAGTAGAATTGAAATCTGAAGAATTTGCCAGGGCAATAGAGTCATCCAAACCATTCACACTTCCATTCACACCTAGAGGAAATTGAGAATATCCAAATTGCCTAATGTGCAGGTACTATAGAAAGAAACCGGTGCACCCAGAGAAAACCCTCACAGGCACAGCAAAAACATGCAAACCACACAGAAACGCCCTCACATGGCATAGGACTCAAATCCAGGACCTTGCTGTGAGGTGGAATTGCTAATCACCACACCATAAACTGCACACAAGAAACTTAAATGTACTATTCACAGTTTTACAATCCATCTTGTTTTTAATTACATCAGGGCTACACAATCAGGGCTAAAACAATACTCATCTTAACTATGATTCACTCATTCATTCATTTACTCATCTCTCATCTCATATTCATCCACTTAATTCAGGGTCGGGTTGCGGGGACAGCAGCCTAAGCAATAAGGTCCAGACGTCTCTCCACCCAGCTACTTCCTCCAGCTCTTCCATGGGGACACTGATGCATTCCCAGACCTCATAGTCCCTCCGGTGTGTTCTGGGTCGACCCCGGGGTCTCATTCGTTTGCTGTACTGCTTAATCCTACTTGGGTCACGGAGAGGCTGGAGCCTATGTCAGCATACTAGACCCTCACAAGGCAAACAGACTATTCACACTTATAGAGACAATTCATAATTGCCTATTAGGTATTTGGGCGTATCTTTGGACCGTGGGAAGAAACCAGGGTACCTTGAGGAAACCCACACCAGCACAGGAGGAACATGCAAGCATCACACAGAAAATGCCCGAGTCGGTGTATCAAACCTAGCTGTGAGGTGATTATGTTAACCACTATACCACTGCGTTGCCCATTGCAGTAGATCACTTACAATATATATAAATATATGTACACAGCCGTCCACAGAATTAGAATTATATATACAGAGAGGGACATAAAATTAAAAAACATGTTTATATCAGCTGATGTAGCAAACCCCAACAAGGATGAAGGAACTCTGCACAAACACTTTGCAGCCTCATGGATCAAACATCAGGTTTGAGGGAAAAACAATTTCATCATCAACTGTTTGGAAAATCCACTGGTCTGGCCTGATATAGCTTCAGATGTAGTTTGTTTGCATAACTGATCTCTTTTGTATTACCAACTCTTCTATATGTTTCACAGACATCATTCAGTTCAGATATCTGTAACTGTAACTTCGGGCTTCAACTAGCAAAGGGAAACCATCAACAGGACAGTGTAGTGATTTTCAATTGCCAAAAGAAAAACAAAGCAATATTTAACCTAATCACTCTGTATAATTATGTTCTATTCTACTTCTAAACTGGAAATCAATGTATTGGTCTTTTTTAGTCTATATCAACAATAAATCATTTTTCACTGCAAAAGTCCAGTTAGGAGACTGTTGGTTTTCAGTGTGTAGCATATTGTGACACTACGAAAGTGGAGGGTCAGACAATTCACATTTTCCCATTATAACATTAGCATAGCAGTAAAACCTCAGACACATTTAAAGCTTTGTTGTTAGTCAAATACTGTGTGTCCTTACTGTTGTGTGTCCTTACTGTGTTGACTGAAATGACTTTGCCAACTGTCATGTCAAAACAAGATGCATTGATATATATCAATATATAAAAACATATTTATATTTTATTTACATCTTATGTTATTTTTCTAATGTTTAATTATTATCATTAGCATTTATAGCATTGAATATGTATTTATTGTTATTGTATACACATATACGTATATGTCAGTTGGAGGGGTGGTGATCCTACTTGGATTTGGATGATCGTGTGAGAATCTCGGTACCAATTCACCATGGAAAGTGAGGGATCCATATATGTCAATATATATATATATATATATATATATATATGCACACATATCTATCTATCTATCTAGTGACTGAGTCGTAGGACGACCATTGGCGACCTGCCATGAAGGATAACACCCTGGTTATCATCTTCATGGAGGTTTTCTTGGCGGGATTAGTGCAGTGTTTTGCCATTGCCTTCAGGCAATTTAGAACGGCCAATTAACCTACTGTGCATGTCTTTGGATTGTGGGAGGAAACCGGAGCACCCAGAGGAAACCCACGCAAGCACGGGGAGAACATGCAAACTCCACACAGAAACGCCTAGGCCGGGAATCGAACCCAGGCCCTCTTGCTGTGAGGCGGACGTGCTAACCACTATGCCACCGTGCCACACACACACACACACACACACACACACACACACACACGTATACACACACATATACATATATATATATGTGTGTGTGTGTGTGTGTGTGTGTGTGTGTGTATATATACACACACACACACACTCATATGTATACACATATACATATATATATATATATATATATATATATATATATATATATATATGTATATATATATATATATGTGTGTGTGTGTGTGTGTGTGTATGTATGTATATATATATATATATATATATATATATATATATATATATATATACACACACACACACACACACACACACATATATATATATATATATATATATATATATATATAGAGAGAGAGAGAGAGAGAGAGAGAGCACACACATAGTACATTTGTATATTTGCCAGTATTACATCTATATATTTGCATTTTACATACATACTGTACAATATGCACACTGTCCATAACTTATTTTCATTGCCCATATCTGCAGATAACTGCTCACCTGGCACATGTGTACATAATCTGTACATCAGTATTCCCACATTTTACGTTGCAGTTATCTGTACATAATTGTGTCTAACTGCACATTCTGTATATATAGCACTTGCTGTTCTCTGCTCCTCTGATTGGATGCTAAACTGCATTTTATTACCCTTCATTTATTCACATTTAATGTCAAATAATATTCATGTCTACTGCCTGGACTTTTGCATTTTCCCTGCATTCAAAGGGAGACAATAGGTGGGATAGTGACACTGGTCCCAAAGACCACCTTTAGTGACACCTGTGGTGATCCATGGAGTGATATCGGCCATGAATGCTAGAATAGAAGAGGCCGCCACGAATAGTGACAGGTGGAACTGGAAAGCAGGATATTCAGTTATGCAGTTCTATTCATGGTCCAGATGTGATACTTGATCTCAAAATAAAGCACATCTAAACTCTGTTTAGTGCTTAACCAAACCCCTGCTTGACAGCTTAGTGTATTACTGTCTAATCTCTGACAAGGTGAGAAGCTTAGCCATCCAGGAGGAGCTCGGAGTAGAACCGCTGTTCACTGCTTCGGCTGCTTCCCTGCGACCCGTCCCTGGAGCAAGCAGATGAGGGATGACTGAAGACTTCAGCGATTATCTCAGGTCATCCACCACTTCAGGACCTGCAGGTCAAACATAACCAAATGAGGTTGACACATTTTATTCTGAATGATGCAGCTTCTTACAGTCAAGACTGGCCTCAGTTCCCTCTAATGTTCTTGGGAGAGAACTGTACAATACAGAATTGATGAATAAAGTCAGCATACCCAATACTGGCATCCTCACTAGTTTGCTCTCCACACCTAGCAAAGAGATCTCGGGGGCTTTCTTGAAGTAAACCACTAAAGAGACAGTCCAAGGCTTATTCCACATACATTGCAACACTCCCATCAGCTTATGCAAGGGATCTGCACACCATGAAAAGCCTCTACAAAACAGCTGTAACGGGACCCAAAAACCTAAAAAGACCGCAGCTATAATCAATGTCCAAGGAAACTTCCATTCTGTTAAAAAAAAAAAAAGGTAAAGTCCTTTGGGGTTTTTACACCCGAGCCATAGTGGCTCATCGGACCCGTGCTTATCCTTGGTTTCCATAGCGTGAAGCGACTAGAAGTACAACTTCTCCTGGATGGGATGCTAGTCCATCGCAGGTTTACCTTTCCAGTATATCTTTTACTGGTACCCACTGCCGGGTGAACAGAGGCACACTTGTGGTTAAGACCTTGTCCAGGGGTCTTATAACTGGGATTTGAATAAACAACCTTCTGATAATGAGCGCAGCACCCTAACCACTACGCCACCGACCCCACTTTCCATTCTGTTACTGTCCTGATATTTTCTCGGTCTGTTGCCAGCCCTGTTCCAGAAAGGACTTAAGAAATAAAATTGAGAAAGAAAATTTTTATTTTGTATTATTTCATCCTTCCCAAGACTAACATCAGATTTTGTACATGTAACTTGAAGCTGGCGGAGATACGGTTACAGTTTAAAGATACAGTACGTGTCCTTCAGTGGTGGAATATGCTAGGAGCAGTATATAAATCAACATACATCCGTCAACCTCTATCAATTCAAACAGTTTGCAAAATGTAGTCTTTTCCTTATCACATTTGGTTATAGCCACTGACAAGATTAAAGGATGAAAAAACTGCACCAGCCAGGGAAATGTGAGATTCTTTTATCCGAGTGAGAGAGAAGAGAATAATTTTCTCGTTCAATCATTCAACTGCTCCAATGGCACCAACCTTTTTTTTTTTACAATTGGCTGTCTTCCTAAGACTGAAAATCTATTAGAAAGAGACTCTCAGAAAGAGTTGTCACCACTGACATGTTAAGTAGACAGGAAACCTTCGCACCTCCAACCCAACTTCAACCAAGGAACAAGTTCTGATATGCTTTGGCAAATATTAAAAATATACACAGCTGAGCATAAATCCCCCACTGATAGCTACTATTATGTCAGTTTCCCTCTTTCACTGGAACATTACTCACAGCCCCTCAACACACACACACACACACACACACACACACACACACACACACACACACACACAACTCTGAGCTATCAGTCGTCAGTTATATGACACCAGAGGGGTCTTTTACAACAAAAACAGGCAATGTGGCTGAGAAGACTTCACAGTAAGCATATAGGCTTATCATTGGGCAGAAAAAAGATAGCATCTGTGAAGAGGTCGACTTGAACCTCAGTTCTGATTGGTGAGTGAGTGAGTGAGAGGAGGCCAGTTGTTACATGATATCTAATTGGACCTATTGTCTATGTAAGCACGTCTTCAGTTAATCAAGGGGTTTATCTGTAACTGTACAGCTTTCAGCCATTATTGTCTCACCTCTTCAGACTGGGAGTCATAGAGATAAGCTCTATAACGTTTAGCAAATTTATCAGTCAAAAACTATTTGTAAGTTCGATTAAATTATGTGTAAAAAGCAAATAAACATTAAATATAATTTTTCATTATTCCATTTATTCTCGGAGCCAGTAAATCCTAATTAGCGTTGCGAGGAGGCAGGTACCCATATCAGCCGACTCTGGGCAAGGGAAGGGTACACCTTGGACAGCTCACCGGGACATCACAGGGCAGAAACATGCCGACTATGCAACCTACTCTTGACAAAAAGCAGCATGACTCATGATTGTTTCATGAAGAATAGAGAAGTTAATACAGAAGTCAAAATCAAGCTCGGGTTACTTTGGTAAATGCAGATTCACGGCTCTCTTCCGTCTTTGTGTCAGCCCTACCACTCAGAGGTCACTTTGTTAAATTAAACTTCTGTGATATAGCAGGGCACTGAACAGTGTACAGCAGCCATTATTTTGCATTTTATGTAATATGGATGCTATGCACGTATATGGGGAGCAAGAAATCATTTGGTGTTTGACCATTCAAGTGCCTCAGTTCTGTATCCGGTTATAGTGTTTACAAATATGAATATAAATACAATATATATATATATATATATATATATATATATATATATATATATATATATATGAAATACATTATAAAATATTAGCCAAATTAAGATAAATTCATTTATTTTCTGTAACCGCTTAATCCTAATTAGGGTCGCAGCGAGGCTGGTGCCCATCCCAGTGGATTCTGGGCAAGGGCAGAGTACACCCTGGACTGCTCACCAGGCCATCACAGGGCAGAAACACACTGACGGCTATGTGGCCTACTCCTGCTTTTGTCGAAAGTCAGCAATGGTTCTTTTACATGCCTCACACCATTGACAGTGAGAGACTTGGATGGCCTTTGATAACCCAGTTAGCTGCACTGTGGGGGACAGTGACAACCCGTTGAAAGTGGGGCTTGAACCCCCAACCTTAGGATCAGTGATCCAGCACCTTTATCACCAGGCCATCACTGCCCAATTAAGATAAATAATTTATTTACCTTAGATAAGGCATGACAGGTCTAGTTCGGAAGTAACTAGAGTTGATTGCAAGTAAATTCATTGTGAAATAGAGTTTGTAATTACAGTCTCTCTCTCTCTCTCATGATCCAAAATAGGTTTATTAAATTAAATTAGATTTTATTGCAAAAAAAAAACAAAAACAAAACAAAAACAAAGAAATTCCAATATGTCAATCAACATGCAGTGCTTTTAACTATTTTCAGCGGATGTGGCGAATACATGCTCAGAGTGCCGCCTAATGACACTTCATGGAAATTTGCATATTAATCAAGTTGTCATGACGATAACAGTATAATCAGAAAACAGTATTCACAAGAAATGATATACTTATGGGTATGCTAATACAGAGACCAGACATAAGTAAATTCATTCATTATTTAAAACGCTTAATCCTAATTAGGGTCGTAGGCAGGATGGCGCACATCTCAGCCAACTCTGGGCAAGGGCGAGATGCAACCTGGAAAGCTCTCCAAGACGTCACAGGGCCAACACTTCATACTCACATTCACACCTACGGGTGATTTGGAAAAGCCAATTTACACACTGTACATGTTTTTGGACTGTGGGAGGAAACCCATGCAAGAAAGGGGAGAACATGCCAACAGCACACAGAAACGCCCGAGCTGGGAATCAAGCCCAGGACGTTCTTGTAATGAGGCGGACAGGCTAACCACTATGCCACCATGATGCACAAAATTTCATACGGAATATTTACTGGTAGAAGAAGAGCCTTGCATCTTCCTGTTCACCAACATTGGCCCATTTGATGACTAGTGTGCAAATCATTATTTGAGCTGGTTTGGATGTCTTCCGAAATATTTGCACACTTGAAACAGGGATTTTTCCTCACTGCTCACACTTCATGGAGCAAAGGCATCTCTCTGATGGTTCAGGCCAAGATGTTCATGAATCCGTGGTGGTCATGCCTTCACTGTTGAACATTTTACCGTTGATAGAGGAACATTCAAATTGTTGACTGTTTGTCGCTGGCTGACGCCACCCTCCGACTGATCCATAATTCAGTCTCTCTGAAAATCTGACAGTTCTTGAGCTTCTGAAGTGTGAGCCATGCTTGGATAACCTCAACACAACTCTGTGCCGTCTGACTAGTGTCCATTAAATTTAAGTCATTAAATTGTCAGATTTTCAGAAAGGTCGAATTGTGGGTCGGTCAGAGGGTGATATCAGATGTTGATAGCACAATGAAGTTATTAATAACGGCACAGCCAAAAGAAGTGTATTGGTGAGTAGTTTGCTCTTGGGAACAATGGTGATCATTGATCAGTCATTGGGAATGAGGGTGTTCAGTCATCGAGACTTCGGAATGATGGTGATGTGGCTGGGTGCTTGGAATAATGGTGATCAATAATTGGGTGTTGGGAATCATGTCATTGTATAAATTGTAAGCTTAAATCACAAATTGCAAAGTCTCAGCAAAGGTAGGGCACACAATGAATACTTTGACAATTCATTACGATGTTTATTGCGATGCACACAAACCGGATGCATCTTTGTTTACGAAAAATTTAAAGTTTTACAGGTTAGTTTATGGGGTGCAACCAAAGTTAATTTGCAAAGATTCATCAAAAATACTAAGGCAATTTAGAAGAGGAATGCTTCTTTGTATTGTTTCAGTTTAAAAAACCACAGGTTGATATATCCCATACACCAGTCCACTGCATCATTACCTTCACACTGCAGAAGCATAAGTTGAGGCACACACTGAGGGTGATGAATCAGAGAGAAGTAGCTGGAACTGATGGTTCTCTGAGCTCTCTGGGGTCCTCACAAAGATGTTCACCATATCCATGTCCATTATCTCACCCCGCTAGAAACCTGCTACAAGAATCCCGCCAGCAGCCTGAATACATACACATACAAGTTTTCATGAAGTGAAATCACATCAGCAACGTCCCACCTGCATTAGACCCACACCGATTTGCATACAGAGCAAACATGCCTTCAAAGGATGCCATAGTTGCAGCTATTCGTAGAACATTGATCCATCTGAAACATTGGAAAACTGCACCACAGTTTTTCATAGACTTTAGCTCTGCCTTTAGCAACATTCTAACAAACAGGCTGGCCAAATCTAATGTATTTAGGACTTTCACACATCATCTGTAAGTGGTACCAGCTAGATGTAGTTGGTTAGTTAGTCTGGAGTTGCTCGGGGGAGAGGCAATGGGCAGGTTTGAGGATATGAATAAATCCCTGGCATGTTCAAGCTTAAGATGGTCCCTATGAATTTTTGGCCAAAGGATATTAAAATTGACTTTTGTAGTTGCATCATCAGACCAAGACATATGTCTTGGACACTTAAAGGAGCTATGGCCAGAAATTTGTCAGTCCCTGTCATGGTGGCAACATAAGAACTCACTGGTGGATATGAGTGTTGAAGGCATATGTCAAGCTGAAGAATGAGGCTTGTTTGTAATAGGGGGCTCATGTGTTGGCTGACAGATATTGAGTGGCCACAAAAGCTGTATCAGTCACAAAACATTGGGCATAGAGAGAGTCTGGAGAAGACATGAAAAAAGGCTTTCAGTTGGTTGGGGAAGAAAAAAAATAATAATCAGGGCCTATATCAGGTTGTGTTTGGTCTAGGTGGGGAACCGGTGACTCAGACTGGATAAATAGTCAAGTTGTGGAAGGAACACCTCAGTCCACCATCTCTCCAATCCAGCTACTGTGTCCTCCAAATGCAAAGGCAGTCTAAAGACTACTATTACCCTGGCAGAGGGCACTATGGTAGTTAAAAAAGCTCCTCAGAGGCAGTGTGCCAGGGTCGACAAAATTACAGGCTGGTTCTTGAAGTGCTCTTGAATGTCACATGTTGAAGGCACACCTCTTTAGTGTTATATGGAGGTATGTGGCAACACCTGTGGAGTGGCAGACCGGGTTGGTCGTCCCTATTTTTAAAACAAAAATGGGACCAGAGAGTGTGTTTATCAGGGGTCATGCTGCTCAGCCTTTCTGTAAAAGTTGTCTCCAGAGTATGGAAGAGAAAGCCCCAACCAAATGTCAAAACTCTGACTTAGAAGGAGCCCTCCCTAACACCTTTTTAGTGTCATTAAGGGGTCATGGGAGTTTGACCATCAGAATCTACATGCTTTGAAGACTTGGAGAAGGCCGACGACTATGTCCCCTTGGGAATTCTGTAGATATGCCCAGTGAGTATGGGGCACCATGGTCACTGTTGTGGGTCATGTGATCCCTAATTGGTTCCGGACGGCTGAGCGTAAGTTGAAAGTGAACGTAAGTTGTTCCAGTGACGTATGATGTGTGACATATGATGCCCATACTGTACTATACATCAATAAATATCATTACTGTATCTCATAAAACAACCCTAATTCAATTATTATAAACATAACATTGTAAAATAAGATCAAATATATCAAATAATAGCAACATTAATTTCAAATAAGTCACTTATTTATACCGAGTCACTTTACATGAAGCTTAAAACAGCCAATCAATGCTTACAATATGTGAGGCGCTCAAAACCGAAAGCAGTGTACTTGCTGTGGGTTATACGGACTTTTGGTCTTTCAAGTGCGCAAGGGTGCCGTTGAACTCGTTTAGAACACAGCCTACACTGATGTGAATCACCGGGTTTTCATTCATTTTACAACTCTCTTTGCTTAACCGAGTATGCATGGTAGATTGCTCAGATCTGAGCAGATACTTAATTCATCTCTGTGTATGAGACTTGCACCCATGCTAGTGGGTTTACGCTTCTGACCAACCATATTTGCTGAGGGTTACAAAAAATCAAAAAATTAGCATATTGTGATAAAGCTCATTATTTTCTGATAAAAATAAAACTGTCATATATTTTACATTCATTCTACACCAACTGAAATATTGGTATTTTATCAGGTCTTTTATTGTTTGAATACTGATGATTTTGGCATACAGCTCATGAAAACCCAAAATTCCTATCTCAAAAAATTAGCATATTTCATCCGACCAATAAAAAAAGTGTTTTAAATACAAAAAATACAACTTCAAATAATTATGTTCAGTTATGCACTCAATACTTGGTCGGGAATCCTTTTGCATAACTGACTGCTTCAATGCGGCATGGCATGGAGGCAATCAGCCGGTGGAACTGCTGAGGTGTTACAGAAGCCTAGGATGCTTCGATAGCGGCCTTAAGCTCATCCACAGTGTTGGGTCTGGTGTCTCTCAACTTTCTCTTCACAATATCCCACAGATTCTCTATGGGCTTCAGGTCAGGAGAGTTGGCAGGTCAATTGAGCACAGTAATGCCATGGTCAGTAAACCATTTAGCAATGGTTTTTGCACTGTGAGCAGGTGCCAGGTCGTGCTGAACAATGAAATCTTCATCTCCATAAAGCTTTTCAGCAGATGGAAGCATGAATTGCTCCAAAATCTCCTGATAGCTAGCTGCATTGACCCTGCCCTTGATAAAACACAGTGGACCAACACCAGCAGCTGACATGACACCCCAGACCATCACTGACTGTGGGTACTTGACACTGGACTTCAGGCATTTTGGTATTTCCTTCTCCCCAGTCTTCTGCCGCTGTTTCTGATTCAAAAGTGGCTTGACCTGGGGAATGCAGCACCTGTAGCCCAGTCCACTGCTTCCACAGGTCCCCCAAGGTCTGAAATCGGCCCTTCTCCACAATCTTCCTCAGGGTCCGGTCACCTCTTCTGGTTGTGCAGCGTTTTCTGCCACACTTTTTCCTTCCCACAGACGTCCCACTGAGGTGGCTTGATACAGCACTCTGGGAACAGCCTATTCGCTCAGAGATTTCTTTCTGTGTCTTACCCTCTTGCTTGAGGGTGTCAATGATGGCCTTCTGGACAGCAGTCAGGTCGGCAGTCTTACCCATGATTGTGGTTTTGAGTAATGAACCAGGCTGGGAGTTTTTAAAAGCCTTTGCTTTTAAGCCACCTGCTTTGCAGGTGTTTAGAGTTAATTGGTTGATTGAGATGATTAGGTAAAAAGCTCGTTTATAGTACCTTTTCATGATATGCTAATTTTTTTAGATAGGAATTTTGGGTTTTCATGAGCTATATGCCAAAATCATCAGTATTAAAACAATAAAAAACCTGAAATATTTCAGTTGGCGTGCAATGAATCTAAAATATATGAAAGTTTAATTTTTATCAGTACATTACAGAAAATAATGAACTTTATCACAATATGCTAATTTTTTGAGAAGGACTAGTATATATAACTGAACTGGGAAGAAGGAGGGGCACGTTCAGTCACTTGTTTGTAAACAATGGATACAGCGTCATTACGGCAGCGTACTAAGTACGTTCAAAACTCAAAATTTGACTTTTTTTTTTTTTGAACAAAAAACAAAAAAAAACCCGTAAAATCGAAAAAATGTAAAACGGATCAATGTAAGTCGGGGAGCGCCTGTATGTCCAAAAGCAAAAGCTGTCCCTTGTCACTAATCTTGTTTATGGTTTTCATGGACAGGGTGTCAAAGCATTGTCATGGAGAGGAGGATGTCCAATTTGGGATGACATCTGTGCTTTTTAATCAATGATGTAGTTTTGTTGGCTTCTTTATAAAGTGACATTTAGTATGCATTGAAGCGGTTTGCAGCTAAGTGTGAAACATTCAGGATGACGGTCAGTTCATCAGAATCTGAAGTTGTGGTTTTCAACTGGAAAAAGGTCGACTGCTTGCTCCTCATTGGGGATAAGTTGGGGAATTGGCCTCAATTAGGTGAACTCAAGTATCTCAGAATCTTATTCGTAAGTGGTGGTGGACCAGAGCAAGGGTTGGCGTGATGAATCGGTGCTGTGCCAGTGTTGCACTGGCCCGTTATGGTAAAGAGAGAGCTGAACAGAAAGGTAAACCGTTCTATTTACCAGTCAATTTACTTTCCAACCCTCACCTATGGTGATGCGATTTGGGTAGCTTATGACAGATCGCGATTTCAGACGTTAGAATGCAAAAAAGAGTTTCCTTTGGAGTGTGCCTGGGCTTAGCCTTAGAGACAAGATTAGGAGTTCAGACATCCAGGGAAACTCATGGTAGAACTACGCATGGGGGGATAAATAAATAAAAAACCCTGTGTAAACAATGCCCGTTGTTGCCTCTTCTTTCTTGACTGGCTAAGGAGGTTTAGCATGGACTCCAGAATACCATCAAAAGTATTATGTCTGTCTGCATCACTACTTGTTATGGCAGGTGTAGTGCTCTGAATACAAAAACTCTACAGAGGGTGGTCAGATCAGCACAACACACCATCAGGACTGAACTGCTAACCACCCAGGACCTCTACACACAGTGCACATTTTAGGGGACTCGGAGTCCAAGAAATTCAGTGCCGGATGTCCCATTGTTACCCGCACATGACAAACCTGAACTAGTGTGTGTGTGTGTGTGTGTGTGTGTGTGTGTGTGTGTGTGTGTGTGTGTGTGTGTGTGAGAGAGAGAGAGAGAGAGAGAGACACAGTGCATGCAGTGTTATAAGTACAATCTCAGCTTTGTGATGAGAAAAAAAAATGAAACGTTCACAGTTGTGTCATACTTTTCCTGTGAATAGCCTCACAAATGCATGTTTTACTTTGCAATTAAGATATTTTGGTTACAACAACAGTCTACAGCAGAAAAGTCTTGAACTCTTGAAAACACCAAACGAACTAAAAAGAGTCATTTATGCTTTCTAATTAATATCAGATTGTGTTGAAAAAATATGTTCTTTCAACTGCTCAAAGGTCCTGAGTAATGACAATAAAGGATGAAACGTTTATGATGAGGAAATAATATGATAATAAAAAGGACAGCTTGTGGCTTTGAAGCAAAAGCTGATGTGAGCTAATGTAATTCAGATGGATAAATGTTTAACTGAACATTTGCATTGCAAAGGAAAAGGAAAAAAAAAAACGTTCCAGCGACAGTTCAAGGCATTTCAGTCCCAATCTTCAGGCAGAATATAGTAGTGAAGCAGTGGACCAGGCTGAAAGCAAATAAATAATGAGAGTGAAAAAAGAAAGCATGAGACATTCAGTATGGAAAGTATTCCGAGCCCTTCACGTTTTGCACATCCTTATATGATCGCTTTAGTGGTGTAAACTGCTACATGATTTCACAGCATATAAGAATCTGCTCCAGCTACGCTGTTCAGACTAACACAAGTTGTCTATACATGATCACATGTTTAAGCCAAATAACCTCATCATTCATTCATTTTCTTAGCCACTTAATCCTCATTAGGGTTGGGGGAGGCTGGCGCCCATCTCAGCTGACTCTGGTGGGGTACACCGTAAGAGCTCACAAGGCCATTGCAGAGCCAACACACAGCCAATCACGGTCTCTTACGCCGAGAGATGATTTTGAACTGCCAATTAGCCTACTGTGTATATTTTTGGACTGTGGGAGGAAACTGGAGTACCCAGAGGAAACCCATGCAAGTGCAGGAAGAACATGCAAACTCCACACAGAAAAGCCTGAGCCTGGGAATCGAACCCAGGTCTACTGTGTATTTAGTTTAATACTGTTTCTGTACAACGAACCATTGACTTGTCTTTAATAATTATTTAATAATTTAAAAAAGAGATGAATGGTTGAGTGGAGTCAGACATTACACTGGAATAGGAATGGTGCATGCAAAGTGTACACTGCGGAGGATTGTCTACACTATGAAAGTGCTCAGTTCATGCCAAACGCAGTGCTTTACAGTGGCATTGCTGACAAAATGGAGATGTATACAGTGATGTAATGATAGGACTCTGTGGAGCTCGTCAAAGCTGTGAAAAAAATAACAGATTCTTAATGTTTGCTGGTTAAATCAAGAGTAGCGTCAGTCCAGAACTAACATTTGGTTCGTGTTTATGGAAAGGAGGCAAAGCTGTACATGTACTGTACTCAGTTTAGGGTGCCTGAACCATGGGTTTGAATATTTATCTAAATTATGTATTACAATTTTAACTTTTGAATAAAATGAGTTTTTCGGCTCCCACTAAATTCCCTAAATCTTGGCGGAATGCTGTAAAGTAGCATGGGCCAAGAAAGGACCAATGACTGGATATGGGAGTGGTTTTTTTTTTGTTTTGTTTTTTTCCAAGTGTGCACTACAGAAAAAAGGGCTGCCTGGGCTTTTTTGTTGGCATGATAACGTCTATAGTATAATTTTTTTTTCCAACTTTGAGATACTAGTACAGGAATCCCTCAATTTCCGCGATGAATTGGGACTGAGACCCCCCCTTCCCCAACACCACCAAATTCCACAAAGTAGGATCAACCCCTCCAACACCCCCGACTGGCATATATGTACATGTATATGTGTATATAATATCAATGAATACATATACAATGCTATAAATGCTTATAATAACAATTAAACATTAAAAATAATGCATAAGACGTAAATAAAATATAACTAAACACATACAGATGCGCGCACGCACTCAGATGCGCACTTCACAAAAATATAAGTAGTTTTGATTGGAGGTTTTGGGTTGTTTTTTGTTGTGTATTTGTTTATGGGGTTTTTGCATAATTGGCCTTGTTTTTGTGGCATTTTCCTTAAATTTTTCCCCTATTCGCCCATATAATGTTGTCATCCTCAAACGTTCAGCTATTCCCTCATCTTCCGTGTTATTCCGTATGATTCCGAATGTGTTCCTCCACTTCCGGCAGACCAAAATCTTCCGCGAAAGTGCTTTTGAACATGTTTAAAAGCACGTTTATGGAAAAATTTTCCGAGAGTGTTCCCTTTGGTTCCGCAGTCCTTCCGTCAGTTCCGCAAATGGCCCATGATCTTTCCTTTTATACCGCAAGTGTTCCTTAACTTATCCGTAAGTCTTCCCTCCTCTTCTGTATGGTCAAAAGCAGTGAAGAGAGCTGCTCTACACACCAGACACCATCAGCACCATCAACACCATCAGCAGCAGCATCAGACCAAGCGCTTTCCGGGTGCTTTGCCCCTCACTTTGGCGGTGCATGCAACGCGCTCTCTACTCCGTCCACGCACACGTGATCATCGGCATGAGGAGGATGATCATGCAGACCCGATGGAAGTTCATCTATGGCACACCGTGAGTATTTCACCTTCTTCTGATTCACTGATCCACTGCTGATTGTGGTTTGCTTAAGACTTTGATTGGGTCTGCATGATCATCCTCCTCATGCTGATGATCATGTGCACGCGGACGGAGTAGAGAGTGCGCCACATGCACCACCTTATAATAAATGATCAAGCAAATACAAAGCGGGGTTCAGAGATCAACACGTCTTAAACACGAGCTCAAGTGCATGCTTTCATCCAGCATGGACTCGGTCAGAGGGATTGAAAGATGATGATCTGAAACGCACCACACACCGAATAGATGAACCAACCTGAAGGGAGAAGAACAGAAATCTTCACCACATCTCAAGCTAACGCCTTGAAATGAAGCACTAGGGCTTTTTAATTTTTTTTATTTATCTGGCCATCAAATAGTTTAAGCTATTGTATATTGCAAGGCTTATGCGCATGCATATGTAGAGCCAAAAATGGTCAATACGGCAAGTCTCCCACGCTGCAGTGTTTGGTATATGACAGGAAGCTCGTTCCAAGTTTTGACAATCAGCTGGTTGCCAGCTCTGCTTGGCTTCATGCAAGTCTTTCCAAATCTTCTCTTTTTGCCATGTTCTTGGTTGAAAGGGTTCGCTCTGCACAAATGAACTGATCAAAAATGAGGGAAATTTAACTCTTGACCCAAAAAAAAAAAAAAAAAAAAACCTTGCGCAGGCTGTCGCATATAATTCAATAAAATTAGAGTTTTCAAGGTATCAGACCCTTCCGCACACTGCAGTACAGAAAGGATTGGCTCTCCGCTGAGCGCCACAGCGACAAGTGGAACATAGATGTATAGATTAAAATCCGTGAGAATTATTTATCTGTTTTTGTTTTATTTGATGGCTTTTTCTGTATTTTTATTTAAATGACAGCAAAATTATTAATAGTTATTCTGTTAAGAAAGTCCACCTGATTTATCTGAGCGACAGATGCAGTCATCAAAACAGCCACATCTGGCTCGCGAGTCATAGGTTCCTGACCCCTTGTATACATTGTTGTATTGTTGTATGTTGTTTTATATTATTATATTGTACATAAGCTATTTGGCAGAATGAGTTTACTTGGTCGAATCCAGATATTTATACGTGGAATCAGGTGCAAATCCTTTGATCTTTGCTAATTTTTCCTGGTTGAAACGTGGTTACACCTGGTATTCCTCAGTCATTCTGTGTTGAATGTAAACGTTCTGCTTTCATTCCGCGTGTTCCGCAGTCATTCCGAAGGCTTTCCTCTAAAATGGAGTAGTGCCGTAGTCGTTCCTCGAGTGTTCCGTGCTTTCTGTGAATTTTCTGTGAAAGTTTTCGGAATTATCCGAAAGTCTTCCTTTGCAATCCGTGGCTATTCGCACTGGTTCCGAAGGTAATCCGTGTGCTTTTACGCATGTATTCCTACATTGCACCGCTGTCTTTCTGTGTCTGTTCCGCACATGCCGTGAACGTTCCGAAAGGGTTCCGAATGTACAATTTTCCGTAGGATTTTGACCCATTTTCCGTGTAAAAATGCCGACGCTCTTCCATAAAGTGCGTTCCGCGCCTTTCCGCCACAATCATTGCATTCCGCGCTCCAGTGAAATGGGGCCATTAATGGCCTTAGTTTTTAATTCGATGAACATTAAAAAAAAAAAAAAAAAACACGATGCACTGAAGCCACATGAATTGAAGCGTGAAGTAGTGAGGAAATTGATGCCTCTCAATTTAACCCATCCAAAGTCAACACACACACACACACACACAGTGAGCATAAACACACACAAATGGAGCAGTGGGCTGCCACACACATTGGGCACCTGGAGAGCAGTTGGGGTTAGGTGCCTTGCTCAAGGGCACTTAAGCCATGAATGCGGAGGAAGGGAAAGTGCAGCTCACCACCACACATTTTCCTACTGGTTCAAGGAATCTAATTAGCAACCTTTTACCCCCAAAGTCACTTTTCTAACCATTACGCCATGACTTCCCCAAAACATCACACTATCAAATTCTACATTACCATATAGAGATTTTGAAAAGTTTCAGTTGAAGACATTTATTTAAATGTATGCAACTAAGAAGGGTTTTTATCACTTGGGATTGAACTTGAAATTCATTAACAGGTTAATTATGGGATGAGGAGGAGAAACTACCTGGTTTAACAAAGCAACCAACAGTGTACACCGAGTTAAAACATTTTATTTTGGACACCTATATATAAAACATCCATCAAAGTGTTCTTGGTAGTGTGTATACTCACTGACGAACAAATGACTTTGCATAAATTGCAATAACTTGACTGCTTGAAACAGTAAACACCAATAAAAATATGAACACATACCACATACATAATCTACAGAGAAGGTAGAAAAATCAAGACTCACCACTTCACAAAATTTTCCCATTTTGTAATGAGCCTGAAATGACACATTCTCACAATTTTTTTTTCAGCTGTATTTAATGATTTCAACTTATAACAGCCAAATTAAAGCAATAAACTAACAGGGGTTAATAGGTATAAGGGCAGTGGTGGCTTAGTGGTATAGGGCGCTGGATCGCTGATCCTAAGGTTGGGGGTTCAAGTCCCCCCCCAGTGAAGCTAACTGAGTTATGGTTATCAAAGGTCGGCCATGTCGCTCACCGTCTATGGTGAGAGGCATGTAAAAGAACCATTGCCGACTTTCGGCAAGAGTAGCTGCATAGCTGTCAGCGTGTTTCTGCCCTGCAATGGTCTGGTGAGCTGTCCAGGGTGTACTATGCCCTCGTCTTATGTCGACTGGGATGAGCTCCAGCCTCCCTGCAACCCTAATTAGGATTAAGTGGTTACAGAAAATGAACTGAACTGAATAGGTAAGAATAAGCTAAAGCTTCAACCTACAATTCTTCAGTCAACATGGTCCATGTTATAAGTACAGTGAATGCCCCCTCAATAGAAACCACTTTTTTTTTTGCTTTGCAATCTGAAATGAAGATCCCACCACCTCCAGCCACAGCAGCCGCCGAGTGAAATACATTCTAGACAAGTCAGGAAAAACAAATAAGGGTTTGATTTCGGCCATGAGTATGTTGGTATACTACTCTAGCATTGCACATCTACACGATGCAACATCCGCCCACTCTGTTGGTGGATTGCAGTCGTTAAGTTCTTCCAGAGATTATCTGCTGGCCTCAAGTCTGAGCTCTGACTTTGCTGTGTGCTTCAGGTCAGTGTCATTTTGGTAAGCGAACCTTCTTCCTAATTTTCTGGCAGAAGCCATAACGTGCTCCCTCAAGAATACAGAATCCCTCAAGAATAGCCTCTCTGATCAGTTTCCTTCTCATCGTTTCATCGAGTTTGGATGAATGACCTGATCCAGCAACAGTGGGAGTAGAACCAAACACTTTCCACTTTTTGACCATGGGCTTTCCTGTGCTCTTAGGTACAGTATTCATGAAGCATTTGAAAAAAAAATTGAACCCATGTACTAGCTCAGGGGTGCTCACTCCTGTTCCTGGAGATCTACCTTCCAGAAGGCATTCGCTCCAACCCTAATCATGCCCACCTAACCATCCAATCATCTAATCAAGACCTGACTGGATCTTACATGTCACATGGGCCACATGAGGGTTGGAGATAAAGTCATCTGGAAGGTAGATCTCCAGGAGCAGGATTGAGCACCCCTGTACTAGCTATTTAGGGCATAGCCTGGAGAAACTCAGCAGGGGATTTTTTTCAGAACAAATTTGTGATCACTTTTTATCTGCACATACCGTACTGGTGTTATCTATGTAACTCTTGAGCCAAGAGTATGCTATTCCTCTGATATGATATCTTTACAGTATGTATACAGTATTAATAGTACAATAGTGATTCCCATGGAAAATCCCTGGTTCAAAGGAGTAATACATTTTCAAAGGTTGATGCCACATGTATCACATGTTAAAGGTGATATGTTATCGTTATAATATGTAAACATTGGAAATAGGTACACATCTATATATGTGTGTATTTATATTTACATCTTATGCATTATTTTTTTATTGTTTAATTGTTGTTATTATAAGCATTTAATAGCATTGAATATGTATTTATTGATGTTATATACACATACTTGTATGTATACGTCAGTCGGGGGGGGGGGATCCTACTTCGTGGATTTCGGTGATCGCATGGGGATCTCAAGCCCAAGTAACCGTGGAAAGTGAGGGATCCCTATATATCCCTGATATATACACACACACACACACACACACACACACACACACACACACACACACACATTATATATATATATCCATCCCTCACTTTCCACATATTCAATGCTTTAAATGCTTATAATATCAATTAAACATTAAAAAAAGTATATAAGATGTAAATAAAATATAAATACACACACATACAGATGGTAATGCATGAGAAGAACACAAATACATACATGCAAATACATACAAATACATACATGCACGCAGCTGCACGTACACACACAGATGCAACAATGTATCCAGTTTTGATGGGAGATTTTGGGTTGATTTTGTGTTTGTGCCTTGTTTTTGTGGCATTTCCTTAACTTTTCTCTTCTTTAATTTCCTTATTTTTTTAATTCGATGAATGTTTATTTATTTTTAAAAAACTGCAATGCACTGAAGCCGCATAAACTAAAGCGTGAAGTAACAAGGAATCCCTGTATATATATATATATATATATATATATATATATCTCGGCGGCACGGTGGCGTAGTGGTTAGCACGTCCGCCTCACAGCAAGAAGGCCCGGGTTCGATTCCCGGCCTGGGAGTTTCTGTGTGGAGTTTGCATGTTCTCCCCGTGCTTGTGCGGGTTTCCTCCGGGTGCTCCGGTTTCCCCCGCAATCCAAAGACGTGCACTGTAGGTTAATTGGCCGTTCTAAATTGACCGTAGTTTCTCTCCTACAGCGGCACTGGAACCCAGTCGTATCGGCACTTGCCTTTCCATTGGATCCTTCCGGTGGCGCCGAGACAGGGGGGGACTTGCTGCTTGGGTAACAGCCTGTCCCTCATTACTCCCTATCCAGGCTCTGTGCACTGGGGAGTATCACCAGTCGGGATACTGGCCAGAGCGCAGCCATAGTCCTTCAGGACTGACGGAGGCCTACGCTATATATATATATGAGCACAGTGAGGCCAGCACGCACAAATGTGTAATATGAGTAATATAAATTCTTATTGTGCCCCAAAGAAAGGTGTCACTGTGTAATCAAACCCATTACACAAAACAATCAAAAATTTCATAGTTTTACTTATTTTTAACTTTATAACCACACATACTTAACAGGTATTATTTATAAATTTATAATATTTTATAATCTATACTTGTATCATTTAATTTATATTAACTGGGTTTAAATCGGGAGACTAGCATAAGACAAGTTGGATATTGTCAAAGTTCCTGACTTCCCCAATTCCACATTGAATAAACATCCTATTGCACTCCTATCACATTTTTTCTTTTCTTTTTTTTTAGTTATTTTCAAGTTTTTCAGAGTTATGGCTACAGTGGATTGTAACGGAACTTCAGAAAAAGGAAACATTGAGCCTGATGAGGGAACAATTGTTTATAACAGCTGCTATAGTACCAGTTAAAAGTCTGGACACACCTACTCATTCAAACTAAATTTGGTCTGTCCAAATGTTTGGCTGGTACTGTGGATGATCATCAACCCCCATCTCTGTCTAATAGCTTGCATAAACTGGACAGTAGCATCTTCTTTTTTCACTGAAACACTGAAAGTTAACACCAAATAAGGCTATCAAACTAGCAGGTTGCTCTGTTTATTGCTTGCAAAAAGCTGCTGAATCTGGTAAGGACAAAGGCAGTGCTCTATATATGTAAACAATACCTGGTGCACTGCCACTAAAATCATTCTGTTCTCCAAACTTCGAATTTCTAACACTGAGAGTCTTTATAGTTGTGTTTTACACTGCAGTGCAATTTCCTCTACAGGCTAATGCTAAGCTAGCAATGAACAAACAGCAAAACATCACAAACAAACTACAAAACATCCAGCCAGATGGAACTTTAATTACATAAGTCTGTGCTTCCCAACTTCTAATTTTGTTGATTTTCCCACCAGGGGGAATTGTACACTAGATCTTATTTACAAAAATAAGTTACAAAACATTGATTTCATCCAATTTGGTTGTTCTGATCACATCACATTGTTTCTGACCCTGGTGTACAAACCCATCATCACCGGAATAAAGTCCACAATGCACTGTTAGGGTCCAGCCTGAAGTTGCCATGACAAAACTGCTTTGAAAACACAGAATGTGTTCCTGTTTAGTCAGGAAGCCACACAGGACAACCACACCAACTTAAACATCAATGCTTCCTCCATTTTAGACTACATAGATTTCTGCACGGATAATGTCATCATTGCAACGATCATCCACACATGTGGACAGATGTTCGCAATCTGTTGAATGAACAGGACAATTTCCACTCAGGAGATCAACAGGCTTATAATCAGCTAAGCCAAATCTGAAAAAAGGCCATAAAGATACAAAACACTAATTAAATGCACTTCAGACTTCTGGCATATGTGGCAAGGCATCAAATCCATTTCAAGATTCTTTATTGTCATAATGTTCACACATAACAGAATTTTGTATGAGGCTCATAGCATTAAAAGGTGCAAACGAGACAATAAACTGAAAATAACAGTCAAGAGCAAATATAAACAAGAAATTCTGTACACTAAACTTTACGTAAAAATATTAAAATAGAAATGTAAACTCTGTACCTATGACTGACATGCAGCCATGAGGGGGGCACAAGCCAGTGTTCTCTATCATGCCGGTCCCAAGCCCTGATAAATGCAGAGGGTTGTGTCAGGAAGGGCATCCGATGTAAAACCTGCGCCAGATCTAAGATGCAAATCACAAATATTACCTCCATACCGGATCGGTCGAGGCCCGGGTTAACAACGACCGCCATCAATGCTGTTAACTGACAGGGTGCTGGTGGAAATTGGACTACTGTTGGTCGAAGAAGGAGAGGCGGGAGGCGTGTCCGTAGGCAGAGAGAGAGAGAAGAGGAAAAGCATGAGTTTAGGACTGAGAGTAGGAACTTTGAATGTTGGAACTATGAAAGGAAAAGGTAGAGAGCTGGCTGACATGATGACGAGGCAGAAGGTGAACATACTGTGTGTTCAGGAGACCAGGTGGAAAGGTAGCAAGGCTCGAAGCTTAGGAGCAGGGTTTAAGCTGTTTTTTCATGGTGGGGATGTGAAGAGAAATGGAGTAGGCGTCATCTTGAAGGAGGGGTTTGTCAGGAATGTTCTAGAAGTGAAAAGAATGTCAGACAGACTGATGAGTCTCAAGTTAGAAATTGAAGGCGTGATGTTCAATGTTGTTAGTGCTCACAGGCAGGATCTTCTTCTTCTTTTCCTTTCGGCTGTTCCCTTCAGGGGTCGCCACAGCAAATGATCTGCCTCCATCTCACCCTATCCACATACGGATGTGAGCTAGAAGAGAAGGAGAGATTCTGGAGTGACTTAGATGAAGTGATGCAGAGTACCCCCAGAGGTGAAAGAGTGGTCATTGGTGCAAACTTCAATGGACATGTTGGTGCAGGCAACAGAGGGGATGAAGAAGTGATGGGCAGGTTTGGTATCCAAGACAGGAACACAGAAGGACATTTGTTGATAGATTTTGCAAAATGGATGGAAATGGCTGTGGAGAATACTTTCTTCCAGAAGAGACAGGAGCATAGGGTGACTTATAAAAGCGGAGGTAGGAGCACACAGGTAGACTACATCTTGTGTAGACGATGCAATTTGAAGGAAGTCAGTGACTACAAAGTAGTAGCGGGTGAGAGTGTTGCCCAACAGCATAGGCTGGTGGTGTGCAGGATGGCGCTGATGGTGAGGAAGGCGAAGAAGACAAAGGCAGAGCAGAAGACAAAGTGGTGGAAGCTGAAAAAGGAAGAGTGTCAGGTTGTCTTCAAGGAGAAGTTGAAACAGGCTTTGGGTGGTCAGGAAATGCTTCCAGATGACTGGACAACTACAGCAAATGTGATCAGGGAGACAGGTAGGAGAGTACTTGGTGTGTCCTCTGGAAGGAAAGTAGATAAGGAGACGTGGTGGTAGAATGAGGGAGTACATCAGAGGGACAGCACATGTAAAAGGTTTTGCAGACAAAGTCAAAGAAGCTAGATTGAGATGGTTTGGACATGTACGAGGAAGAGATAGTGAATATATGTGACGTGCTCAACCGAATGTAGGCGGTGTCGCAACTGACAACGGGGCTTTTGAGACAAAACGTGACTTATCCGGACTTTCGATCTTTCAAGTAAGCAAGTGAATGTTGAGTACTAAACAAATATTCAAAGCACACATACTTACTTGACAGATCGGAAGTCCGGATAAACTGCGTTTTGTATGAAAAGCTTCAGTGTCAGTTGCGACACCGCCAACATTCGGTGGAGCGCGTCACATATTGGTAGTAGCATGCTGAGGTTGGAACTACCCGGCAGAAGGCCTAGAGGAAGACCAAAGAAGAGATTTATGGATGTGGTGAAGGAGGACGTGAAGGTTGTTGGCATAAGAGAAGATGCAGAGAACAGAGTGAGATGGAGGCAGATGATTTGCTGTGGCAACCCCTGAAGGGAACAGCTGAAAGGAAAAGAAGAAGTACCTATGACTGAGAACTGAACTCTGAGGTATACAATATGTACACCAGACATCAGTCATGCTATTTACATTACACCACTGTTAACACTTACTATGACTGTATCTTACTTATTCACACACACTGGACATGACATGGATCCCTCGAGACTTCGCGCTTCAGTTCATGCGGCTTCAGTGCATAGTGGTTTTTTTTGTTTTTTTTTTTTTTTTTTAAATATTCATCGAAAAATTTAAAAATAAGGAAGAATAGGGGAAAAAGTTAAGGAAAA
>CM045735.1:20889748-20929748 GCA_024760905.1 Plotosus lineatus | reverse complement strand
AATGTATTGACTGATGACAGAAGTGTGCTGGGAAGATGGAAAGAGTACTTTGAAGAGCTGATGAATGAGGAAAATGAGAGAGAAAAAAGAGTAGAAGAGGTGACTGTTGAGGACCAGGAAGTAGCAAAGATTAGTATGGGTGAAGTGAGGAGGGCATTGAAGAGGATGAAGAATGGAAAGGCAGTTGGTCCTGATGACATACCGGTGGAGGTATGGAAGTGTCTAGGAGAGAGGTAGCAGTAGATTTTCTGACAAGAACATTTAACAAGGTCTTAGAGAGTGAGAGGATGCCAGAGGAATGGAGGAGAAGTGTGCTGGTGCCCATTTTTAAGAACAAAGGGAGGCGTGCAGAGTTCTGCCAACTACAGAGGGATAAAGTTGATGAGCCATACGATGAAGTTATGGGAAAGAATAGTGGAAGCTAGACTAAGGGCAGAAGTCAGCATTTGTGAACAACAGTTTGGTTTCATGCCCAGAAAGAGCACCACAGATGCAGTGTTTGCCTTGAGGATGTTAATGGAGAAGTACAGAGAAGGTCAGACGGAGCTGCATTGTGCCTTTGTGGATCTGGAGAAAGCATATGACAGGGTGCCGAGAGAGAAGAACTGTGGTATTGCATGAGGAAGTCTGGAGTGGCAGAGAAGTATGTTAGAGTGGTGCAGGACATGTATGAGAGATGTAAGACAGTGGTGAGGTGTGCTGTCGATTGTGACAGAAGAGTTCAAGGTGGAGGTGGGACTGCATCAGGGTCAGCTCTCAGCCCCTTCTTGTTCGCTATGGTGATGGACAGGCTGACAGGCGAGGTTAGACAAGATTCCCCATGGACTATGATGTTTGCAGATGACATTGTAATCTGTAGTGAGAGCAGAGAACAAGTGCAGGAAAATCTAGAGAGGTGGAGGTATGCCCTGGAAAGGAGGGGAATGAAGATTAGCCTCAGTAAGACAGAATACATGTGCATTAATGACAAGGACCCAAGAGGAACGGTGATGTTACAGGGGGCAGAGATAAAGAAGGTGGAGGATTTTAAGTACTTAGGCTCAACAATCCAGAGCAATGGAGAGTGTGGAAAAGAGGTCAAGAAGCGTGTGCAGGCAGGTTGGAATGGTTGGAGAAAAGTGTCGTGTGATGTGTGATAGGAGGGTATCGGCAAAAATGAAAGGAAAAGTGTACAAAGCGATTGTTGAGGCCAACGATGCTGTATGGGTTAGAAACAGTGGCCCTGGGGAAAAAGACAGGAGGCAGAGTTGGAGGTAGCAGAGATGAAAATGTTGAGGTTCTCTTTGGGAGTAACGAGGATGGATAGGATTAGGAATGAGCACGCGTCAGAGGGACAGCACATGTAAGGCGTTTTGGAGACAAAGTCAGAGAGGCTAGATTGAGATGGTTTGGACATGTACAGAGGAGGGATAGTGAGTATATTGGTAGTAGGATGCTAAGGCTGGAACTACCAGGCAAAGGCCTAGAGGAAGACCAAAGAGACGATTCATGGATGTGGTAAAGGAGGACATGAAGGTCGTTGGTGTAAGAGAAGAAGATGCAAAGGATAGGGTGAGATGGAGGCAGATGATTCGCTGTGGCGACCCCTGAAGGGAAAAGCCGAAAGGAAAAGAAGAAGAAGAAGAAGAAGAAGAAGATATATATATGTGTGTGTGTGTGTGTGTGTATGTGAGAACACACACACTTACTGCCTCCAAGCTCGTGCAATAAATATATTTTTAAAAAATATTCCCTCTTTTTAGTTAGACTGAACCGTGCATTTTCATTCTATCGGTACTCAGGCATTTCTGTTCTAATTTTGATACATCATTCTTGCATAGTTGAATACTTACTGCTGTTTATGGTTTTAGGGTATATTTATATATATTTATATTTCGAGTTTATGGATAGGGTGAGACGGAGGAAAATGATTTGCTGTGGCGACCCCTGAAGGGAACAGCCGAAAGGAAAAGAAGATTACTTGGCATCAACAGGCTTATCCATTGAATACATTATAGTACTTCTACAATGACAATGAAGATCTTCTCTTATCTAACAATACTTTATCTGGGTAACACTGTGATGCAGAGGTTAGCACATCTGCCTCACAGCAAAAAGGCCTGGTTTCGAATATTTCCGGGCTCAGGTGTTTCTGTGTAGAGCTTGCATGTTCTCCCTGTGCTTGTGTGGGCGTCCTCCGGGTACTCGGATTTCCTCCCACAGTCCAGAAACATGCTTAGTAACAAATTATCTGTTAACAAATTGATCCTTGATGTGAGTGTTTTGTGTGTGTTGGCTCTGCAATCGGCTGTTCAGGGTATACCCATCCCTTGTCCAGAGTTGGCTGAGATAAGCGCCATCCTCCTATCAGCTCTAATTAGGCTTAGTGGCTTCGAAAAATGAATGAATTCAATTAGATTTATAAATTAATTAGTATTTTTCCTTGAACCCAAACCAAAATGCCTCATTTCTACTTGGACATTCTTCCTCTTCTTCTTCGTCTTCTTCTTTTCAGCTGTTCCCTTCAAGGGTCACCACAGCGAATCATCTGCCTCCATCTCACCCTATCCTCTGCATCTTCTTCTCTTACACCAACTACCTTCATGTCCTCCTGCACCATATTCATAAATCTTCTCTTTGGTCTTCCTCTAGGCTTTCTGCCTGGTAGTTCCAACCTCAGCATCCTACTACCAATATATTTACTATCCCTCCTCTGTACATGTCCAAACCATCTCAATAACAGTACCATTCTCCTTGAAGTAAATCCTCCAAGTAATGCGACATCCACATTTATTCATGGATCTTACCTTTTTTTTCTGTTTTATGGTTTGAATGGATTTTAGTGAGATTCAAATGTTAAATTGAGAAATTCATGTATTCCAGAATGTAGTTTTTTTGACAGCCACAGAACATACTCAGTTCATTTCCTCTTTTTAAACACCATGCTCTCGTTCATAAACCTACTTGTATTTTGACCCAAAGTTCAGGGGACATGACCAAATGTTTTAGGGCTGAAAGTGTGCAAATCACAAATGCTTAAATGGAACGTGTGTTGAAAAAAAAAAATTAAATAAATTATAAAAGATTAAAATGCAAATAAGAAAGATCACACCCATAGAGAGCAAATAATCACGACTGAATCTCGGGCCAAGTTTTGCAAATGAAGCTTAGTTTGATGTCACCAGATCTGATGGCAATTTAATTTTTACATTTGCTTTTAACCAAAATTTTAAAATGTTCTACTGGGTGGAGTTCAGGTAATTAGCATGCATAATTAGTCTACTATGCTAACTATAAACCTCTGCATTATATTCAGATTTCTGTTAATGTTAATCCTACCGCAGTACATTCTCACTTCTTCACTATCTGCATTGTACAGTGCGAAAATAAATTTCTGCTTCTATTGTAAAATGGGCCGGGCCAGTATCAGATCTAGGTATGGGTGACATGGGCAGCCACCCAGGGCAGTATCTTGCAGAAGACAACATTTGGGGGGGGAACAAGAACTCTTAATGGTATGTTTTATACAGGCTTGAAGCACCAGTGGGCCTGACGGTGATGATTGCATGGATCAGTTTCACCCTCACAGGTAATAATTCTACAATTGCTTACCGTTAATGAAACTCATGCGTTCAAATTTGACTGCATTTTCAACTCTAAATGACATCTTGAGTGAATAATAACCTGGGTAGTATAATTTAACGAACAGAGCCAAAGACTACTTTTCAAATACTCACCCAATATGCTAAAGTTAAGCAAAAAAAGAAAAAAAAAATCAGTAAAATCTGAGCTGATGAGCAAAGCCATATCTACTGAGTATAACTTTGCAGGTGACTTAATGAGTTAACGCTAACACAGCTACATATAAAATAATCTAATGAGTGAAGAGCAGGGCATGAAATATAATTCAGTGATTCAGTTAACCGAGGTAATGAGAAATACAGGGATACCTCACTTTCCGCGGTTAATTGGGACCGATATCCCCCCGTGACCACCAAACTCTGCGAAGCAGGATCAAACCCCCCCCACCCCCACCTGACTGACGTATATGTACATGTGTATAATATATCAATAAATACATATTCAATGCTATAAATGCATATAATAACAATTAAACATTCAAAAATAATGCATAAGATGTAAATAAAATATAAATACACACACATACAGACGTGTGCACGCGCGCAGTTGCGCGTGCATGCACTCAGATGCGCACTTCTTAAAAATGTAACTAGTTTTAATGGGAAGTATTGGGTTGTTTTTTTGTTGTTTTTTTTTTTTTGCATAATTGGCCTTAAAAACCTCTGCCAAATCAAACATGCGAATCACATGATTCGCTGTGGCGACTCCCGAGTAAAAGGGAAAAAGCCGAAAGGAAGACCGGCCTTGTTTTTGTGGCATTTTCCTTAACTTTTTCCCCTATTCTTCCTTAATTTCCTTATTTTTTAATTCAATGAATATTTAAAAAAACGCAATGGTACTGAAGCCACATGAATTGAAGCAGGAAGTCGCGAGGGATCCCTGTAAATCTGAGTAAAATCAATTGGGTATATTTGGCGGTTGCTAAATTGAGCTTGAACAATCCTGACGATGTGCAATGTCTGGCTATTCAATTAACATCTCAGTCATTTTCTTCCTTTTTTTTTTTTTATTCCCCGGTATTTTATGACCGATATATGCAGACATGACCTTTAAAATGTTTTGGAAAAACAGTAATATGCTTTATTTTTTACAGTGCTCTGAACAAGCCAGTGAACTGACCTTGCTCGTATGTGTCAGGAACACATTTCAAGAGCCAAACCAAATATTCATCCGAGCCAAATTTTAGAAGTGTTTGAATCCCAGTAGCTGAAACCACAGAAGGGATGCGAATGTGCTTCAGAGGCTCCACATAAACAGATGGATGTGTAGGGACAGTGAGGCATGTGGTGTGCACAGCTCCTCATGCCAGGAGAGCAGACAGTTTGATCATGCATATGCAGATACAAGCCCTTGTGAGCCATTTCCTCTCTAGACTCCCTTCATGGCTTGCTAACAGTTCTTCAGTGACATGACTAGCCTTTTGAAGTTGCTTTTAAGAGTATAATTATTTCCCCCGACCAGACAGTACAGTCACTTCTCACCTTTTAAATAAACCACTCATAGACCAGAATTTGACTCTTTTCTCCACCTTTCTTACTCCACAAGATGCCTAAGTGCTCTCATAAATTCCCTGTCACTTGGTTGTGAACATGCCTCACTTCCCACCCCCTCAACCCCTCGGGTCTTCCCGAGTCAGCTCTCCTGCTATATTTCAAGTCACTCAGAATGTGACTTCTTTTGATTCTTTTTGATGAATCTAGTGCAACCGAACCATTAGCTTGCTGGATCACAGAAAGTTCAAAAGCACCATTCGTGTTTTTTTTTTAAAAAAAAACATTGTTCCTGAATCAGATCCGGGAACTTTTATTTTGTCAGTTTTTCAAGACGGGTCTTGATTTCATTAATAAAGCCTCCATCTGGTCCTACTTAGCTTTTATGTAGGAACCTGATGTGGATGTCATTAGTTTAGAGCATGTTGGTGGCAGGTCAAGACAGGACACACTCACACAGCGAGTAAGATCAGGTTTGTATGGAAAACCTTTCAGGCAGAGGATAGTCGGTCTGGACCTATGGCCTGCTTAATGCCATCATCACCACCCTGGTGTTAATTATAAGTTATAAACATAATGTTTCCATTTTTAATTATTCCAACTTTCTCTCAACTCTAAGTAGGATTAGATATTTTGGCGAACGAATGAATCTGCCTTACAAATTTTTGTGAATGAGCTGATACAGAAACACATATTGACATTTATTATGACATATAGGTGGCACGGTGCCGTAGTGATTAGCACGTCCACCTCACATCAAGAAGGTCCTGGGTTTGATTCCCAGCTCGGGAGCGTTTGTGTGGACTTTGCCTGTTCTCCCTGTGCTTACGTGGTTTCCTCTGGGTACTCCGGTTTCCTCCCACAGTCCAAAACCATGCACAGTAGATTAATTGGACATTCCAAATCATCCGTAGGTGTGAGTGTGAGTATGAATAATTGTGTGAGTGTTAACCCAGTGTTGGCCTGGGAAGCTGCCCAATGTGTACTTCGCCTTTGCCCATAGTTGGCCGAGATGGGCGCCAGCCTCCCTGCGACCCTAATTAAAATTAAGTAGTTCAGAAAATGAATGAATGTACATGGATCCCTCACTTTCCACGGATAATGGGGAGCGAGACCCTCACCGCGACCACTGAGTTCTGTGAAGTAGGATCGACCCCGCTGACTGACGTATAAGTACATGTATATAATATCAATAAATACATAGACAACGCTATAAATGCTTATAATAATTAAAAATTCAAAAGTAATGCATATGATGTATATAAAATATAAATAAATACACATACAGACACGTGTACACACACTCAGATGCGCACCTCACATAAAAATGTAAGTAGTTTTGTTGGGGGGTTTTGGGTTGTTTTTGTTTGTTTGGGATTTTGGGTGGGGTTTTTTTTTTCTGCATAATTGACCTTGTTTTATGACAGTTTCCTTAACTTTCCCCCTATTTTTCCTGAATTTCCTTATTTTTTTCATTTTTCAGTGAATATTTTATATTACCCGTGATGCACTGAAGCCGCAGAAACTGAAGCACAAAGTCACCAGGGATCACTCTATTATTATGACATCAGTATAAGCCACTTAAAATTAGAAACAGTGTATATTTTTAAACTTACAATTATCACCAAGGTGGTGATGATGGTATTAAACAGGCCATACGTAGGTTGAGCGGCGGCTTAGTACAGTTGCCGCTGTCCCACAGGCAACAGTAATCCTACAAGTACAACAATGGCAAGGTACAAAATAGCAGCTCTTTAGCGTGGACTTCATAGTGGACATCAATAGAATTCTACATGAGGTAGCATTATCGTATAGTTTACTTTCCTGTTGTAATATATATTGATTCACTTGATAAATCCAATTTACTTCATGAGAAATAAGTCCTCATTCAACCGATTTCACTGATTCATATTCCCATAACCGGCTGCTGGTGACTTTCTGACAGAAATGTGGTGGTGAACTCAGAAACTCTCGTTTTGACATGCGGCTGTGTTTGTAAACTGCACAACCTGGGAGTCTGAAAAAAAAAAAAAAAAAAAAAAAAAAATCAGATTACTGATGCAGCAGATATCAACTTAGCTTTAACATTAAACCTCCAAAATCCATTTAAAGAGAACTTGAGCTAAAACTACAGAGCACAAATTATTTTCACTCAGGATGTATAATAAGGCCTGTGATATACAGGGATCCCTCGCTACTTCAATTCATGCGGCTTCAGCGCCTCGCGTTTTTTTAAAAAAATATTCATTGAATTAAAAAAAAAGGAAATTAAGGAAGAATAGGGGAAAAGGTAAGGAAAATGCCACAAAACATGGTCAATTATGTAAAAAAAAACAAAAAAAACCACCCCATCAAAACTACAGTACTTACATTTTTGTGTGAGGTGTGCATCTGTGTGTGCGCACACGCACATCTTTATGTGTGTGTATTTATATTTTATTTACATCTTATGGATTTTTTTGAATGTTTAATTGTTTTATTAGCATTTATAGTGTTGAATATGTATTTATTGATATTATATACACATATGCACATATGCATGCCCCCCCCCCCCCCCCCCCCCCCGCCCAGTGCAGCTAACTGGGTTATCAAAGGTGGGCTATGTCTTTCACTGTCTATGGTGAGAAGCATGTAAAAGAACCATTGCAGCTGCAAAGCCGTCAGCGTGTTTCTGTCCCTTGCTATAGTGTTGTGTCACGAATTGCTTCCGACGTAAAAACCTATGCCAAATCAAACGTGAAAATCATTTGCTGTGGCGGCCCCTGATAAAGAGAAAAAGCCGGAAGGAAATCTTTCTCTCTCATCATACACATATACATATACATGTACCTATACATCGGTCAGGGAGGGGCGGGTTGATCCTACTTCATGGAATTCGGCGGTTGCAGGGGATCTCAGTCCCCATTAACCACAGAAAGTGAGGGATCTCTGTACATGGTTGTGCTGACCTGAACTATAAGGGGATGGGGAGGGTTTTTAGAGTTGTTTCAAATTGATAAAACTCTTAAGTGTGATATCTTTAAATCTTTAAAATCTTTGTGTTCATTTATTCATGGCTGATCTGAAATCGACATATTAATTTATAGAAATGTTGCAAACTGGATCAAAATGACACCTTTAAATTGAGGAGCTTTACTAACAGCAAAGTCAGTCCATATCCAGGCTGACAAAACATGTATTTTTTTGTAAAAGTCAAAGACACCATAACACGTTGGAATGGGTATAGCTGCTGGTATACACACGTTTTTGTACTGAATAGCTGAAGCATATTAGGTACACATTAACTTTTTTTTTTTTTTTTTTTTTGGCTAACTGACAGTCTGACGTGACATCTGATGCATTCAATAATCCATTATATACATGTATCTAATAGTGGAGCTGTGGTGGCCTGGTGGTAAAACGGGCTGGATCGCTGATCCTAGGGTTGGGGGTTCGAGTCCCACTCTCCATGAGGTTGTCACTGTCCCCCCAATGCAGCTAACTGGGATACCAATTATCCATGTGTCTCACTGTCTATGGTGAGAGGTTCATGTAAAAGAACCATTGCTGACTTTCGTAAAGCGTGCTTCTGTCCCTTGGTAAAGAGATGTGTCAGGAAAGGCATTCGACGTTAAAAACCTATGCCACCACCAAGCATGCAATGATTCGCTCTGGCGACCCCTGAGAAAAAAGGGAACAGCTGAAAGGAAAAAGAGGAGATGCATGTATCCCATTGGGTTTTTACTTATAAAGGGGAAAAAAACAAGCTCCTGTAGCCGTTCAGAATAGCTTTTGTCAGGATTGCACGTCAGAACGATTTTAGCAGCGTACTCAGTGCACCAATGAGTTTTCTGTTATACAGCATCTGAATGTGCCGGCTTGAGAAATGGAAGAGAACACTTTATAAAAAACAGCATTTTGATTTCAGTGCAGGATTGATAATGTGGAAAGGTTGAATCAATGCTCAGATCTGAGCCTGAATAACATGTGGTGGGGTAGGAACAAACACAACTATTTCAACATCTTGGAAAAGAAGAAAGAATAGACCAACACTTTACTAAACCAATTTCAGATACTGGTAGACAGTGTGCAGAACACCTACAATAACTTATTTCTGCTGAATACAAGCTTCTGGGGCCAGTTGGAGTTCTCTGCTTAACGCCATCGTGTCCATTTATCATTTTGTTGAGTAAATTCATTTCAATGGATAACTTTATTTATACTGTAAGTAGTGTATTATGAAGGGTGACATGTATGCTGTTCAAATGTACTCAATAAATCAACAGTTTCCACTGGATACACTGTACTTATTTTCCACATGACTGATTTTAGCCCCGCCCTGTTTGTAAACAACTGATCATCACACCTACTCTAACATGTAAATTTATAACTTTCAATACTACGAAAAATCCACTTTCAGATATTAATTAATTAATTAAATTTCTTCAGTTAGATTCAAATTTAAATGAATTTTATAAATTTTCTTTTTATATTAGAGACTGACCTCCAGTGCAGCTAACTGGCTTATCAAACGCTGGCCATGTCGCTCCCTGTCTATGGTGAGAGGTGTTAAAGAACCATTATTAGCTTTCAACAAAAGTAGCTGCAAAGCCGTCAGGTGTTTCTGCCCTGCGATGGCCCGGCGAGCTGTTTGGGTGTACTCTGTGGGCCTAGATGGGCGCCAGCCCCCCCCACAACCCGAATTAGGATTAAGCGGTTCAGAAAATGAATGAGTAGTTGAGTCTGGTCTGGGCTGGTACCTTCCAAGTCGTAGGACGACTCTTGGTGACGTGCCATGAAGGATAACGCCCTGATTATCATCCTTATGGAGGTTTTCTTGGCAAGGATAGTGCAGTGGTTTGCCATTGCCTTCTGCACGATGCGAACCTACAGGCAATTTAGAACAGCCAATTAGCCTACGGTGCATGTTTTTGGACTGTGGGAGGAAACTGGAGTATTCAGTGGAAACCCACGCGAGCACAAGGAGAACATGCAAACTCCACACAGAAAAGCCCAGGCCTGGAATCGAACCCCAACCTTCTTGCTGTGAGGCGGAAATGCAAACCACTACACCACCGTGCCGCCCGAATGGTTGAGTAGGAACTGTCAATTAATGTGTCAGCTATATTAGTGTTATAGAACCAATAAAATACTAAAGAAAAGAAATTTAGGTACAGTACTAAAAATGGCTTGGGTGATCAAATCCATTTACCAAAATCCTACAGTTCTGTAGATACAATGTCCATCAGCTTTTTAGAAAATAATAATTAAAAAAAAAAAACACCTCAAAATGTAATTTATTTGTTTGCAATACAATTTGCTTATTGATCACCAATTCAATTCTGATAATTCTGACTAATATATGTGAAATATTTTTATCATTAACCTTTCTGTTGCATATATTGGCTTCTACTTTATCAGTATCTTTAATTATAACTAACACACAAAACAGACCTCATTAGTGAATAAATTGAGTTTATCCGCAAGTGGATTTTTTTTTTAGTAAAACTGGACAACATGGATATACTGTCACCCAGTGGACTTTCCGGGAACTACATGAACCAGCATGATTTCATTTTGACATTTGCAAGAGATTAACCAAGCGCAAACCGTACTATTGACCAATTTGTTGGGGCACTTGGGGTTACTTTTAGTGTTCAAGATGTTTTTAAAAATGAAAACTGTGTGCGAAAAGAAATGTGGTACAAAATCTGATTCATTATTTATCCCATTTATCAATCATGGTTATAGAAAAAACTGGACTCACGCCAGCTGACTTCAGACCTTAATTGTTGGTACACCCTGAACAGATCAGCAGCATAGTGCTTGATCGCGAGACTAACACAAACAACCATTCACACTCACATGAACTGAAAGGTTAATTTAGACTAGCCAGTAGATCTAATCTACATGTGTTTACACTGTAGAAGGAAACCACTGGTGGCCTGGTGGTACAGGGCGCTGGATCGGTGATCCTAAGGTTGGGGGTTCGAGTCCCACTCTCCACAAGATTGTCACCGTCCCCCCAGTGCAGCTAACTGGGTTATCAAATAGTAGCTACAAAGTCGTCAACGTGTTTCTGTCCTTTGCTAAAGGGTTATGCCAGGAAGGGAAGCCGATATAAAAACCTATGCCAACTCAAACGTGCGAATCATTCGTCAGATGATTCACTGTGGTGACCCCTGAAAAAGGGAAAAAGCTAAAAGAAGAGGAAACCAGAGAATCTGGATTAAACCCACAGAGGGAGAACATGTCTGAACACAAAGGCCCCAGTTGGCCTTGAGATGAGGGACCTAATTGGTACAAGGCAACAGCATTCACCACCATACCACTTGAAATTGTTGTCTGTCTGTCTTCCTTTCGGGTTTTTCCCTTTTACTCGGGAGTCGCCACAGCGAATCATCTGATTCACACGTTTGATTTGGCAGAGGTTTTTACGTCGGATGCCCTTCCTGTCACAACCCTTTTCAGCAAGGGACAGAAACACGCTGACGACTTTGCAGCTACTCTTTACGAAAGTCAGCAATGGTTCTTTTACATACCTCTCACCATGGACAGTGAGAGACATGGCCCGCCTTTGATAACCCAGTTCGCCGCACTGGGGGGGGGGGGGGGGGGGGGGGGGTTTAAATGACAACCTTGTGGAGAGTGGGACTCGAACCCCCAACCTTTTGGATCAGCGATCCAGACCACCACTGCCCCACCACTTGAAATGTTGTAAGCGTCTAAAATGTATGTCAGATACGATACTTAGTATTTTTATACTTAATGTCACGCATCATGTAAAGCCGTCCACCAACCGGAGATCAGCCTACTCACCATACATGGCAAAGCACGGTGGTACACCCATTAATCATGACGGCAGCCATAACCTAATGGTTAGAGAAGTGGCCTTGGGACTGAAAGATCACTGGTTCCGTTTTTGGTGTGTTCACTATGGCGGCTCATGTACTATAATTGGAACGATACAGAGAAGATTAGCATGGCCTTGCTCAAGGATGAGACGCAAAATCATGAAGTGGTGAGGGAGTGAGCAGTACCTTCCTCCACATAAAAGACTGAAGTGCACTTGAGCAAGGCACTTAACCCCACCCCCAACTGCTCTCCAGGAGCCCCCAGTGTCTATGGCAGCCCATTGCTCCAAGTGTGCATGTGCTCACTTCGGATGGGTTAAATGGAGAGGCAATAATTTCCCTTATGGGATTAATACTGTAAATCAAAGGTCAGACAAACCCTCAAGATATATCACACATCACAATAGCACGGACACAAAAATAGTTTGAGTTGGAAATAGGCGTGTTACAAGTCGACATTTAAATGTTTATTTATAAACAATAAATTAACCTAGAAATCAAGTTTCAGCAGTTTGGAACTAATGCTCATCAACTGCATACCTGTCTTCCATAACTTCAGTGACGATGTGCAAAGATGATGGATTACTCTACAGGATATGCAAATACAGTACTGCTGAAAGTCTAACTTAACCCGCACTGCTAGTCAGTGATTGGAGCTGGTATATATTCTGTTGAATGACTGTTGATGAAACTGTCTGCATTCTGTTGGTTTCATATCATGGAACTATTCAAATAAATGTTCAAATCACAAGTGCATACATTTTGTTCAGTATATTGTATCATATTAGAACAGATTGAATCAAATTATTAAAAATAGTATTACACATTTCCTAAAATAAAAGAGGATCTTATTGAGACTTTACACCGAAAACAATTCAGTTCGGTTCATTTTCTGTAACCGTTTAATCTTAATTAGGGTAGTGGGGAGGCTGGCGCCTATCCCAGCTGACTCCGGGTGAGGGTAGACTACACTCTGAACAGCTCGCCAGGCCATCGCAGGGTGGAAACACGCTGACGGCTTTGCAGCTACTCTTGTTGGAAGTCAGCAATGGTTCTTTTACATGAACCTCACACCATAGACAGTGAGAGACATGGCCAGCCTTTGATATCCCAGTTGGCTGCACTGGGGGTTGGGGGGGGGGGGGGGGCAGTGATAACCTTGTGGAGAGTGGGAGTCGAACCCCCAACCTTAGGATCAGTGATCCAGCAGGTTTACCACTAGGCCACCACTGCCCTTACACTGAAAACACATTCATCAGTTCAGTTCATTTTCTGTAACCGCTTCATCCGAATTATGGATTCGCAGGGAGGCTGGTGCCCATCCCAGCCAACTCAGGGTGAGGGCAGAGTACACCCTGGACAACTCGCCAGGCCATCGCAGGGCGGAAACACGCTGACGGCTTTTCAGCCTACTCTTTACGAAAGTCAGCAATGGTTCTTTTACATGCCTCTCACCATAGACAGTGATGGACATGGCCGGCCTTTTGATAACCCAGTTAGCTGCACAGGGGGGGACAGTGACAACCCTGTGGAGAGTGGGACTCGAACCCCCAACCTTTGGATCAGCGATCCGGCGCCCTATACCACTAGACCACCACTGCCCCTGAAATCACATTCATACATTTTATTCGTGAACAATTTTTTTGAAGAGTATTTAAGTATTCAAGTCGTTTTTGTTGAAAGAACGAAAATGTTAAAAAAAAAAAATAATAAACCTCAGTGCTGGAGTACTTGAAATGGTCCCAATATCCCCCCTAGATTTAAAATAACAATAAAACAAAGCTATTTCTTATTAATGTAGTTTTGGACCTGACAAGTTGTCAAGTATGCGAGAAGTATCTCAGTATGAATGGATCTCATGTGATTTCCTGGGTTTTGGCTGGAGCAGCTGGTCTGAACCTGTAAACCACGCGAATGGCAAATGAAGTAAAATGCTGACCTTGCCAGGAATTCAGCTTGGCATCACATCCAAGTAGAAAACAGGCCAATTTGTGGATTACGGCACATGCATAGTGCGTATAACAGGTTAGCACAAGCCTGAAGGCACCGTCACGTCACCCATTAATAACTGAAAGGAAATGGCATTTGAGTCCAAAATACCAAACACTACAATTTCTCCTCCAGCATTGCCTAGAAGAACCCAGGAGCAGTGCATTAGGAGATATGAAAAGCACTTCAGGTTTGAGCTTCTGGAGCCTCGACTCCCTGCTATTCATCATCATTGATAGTCCACTGCCTCGAGCTATAGGTGAACACATGGGTCCTATTGTGGTAATTGGTCTTCCTGGAAGGACTTAGTTCTAAATGGTCTGACTATGAGTATGATAGACTCTCCACATGGATAACAAAAAGAATCAATGAACCCCAGTGAATTACCACTACTCAAAACTAGTTGGAATTAAAACACAATTACAAGTAATAATTACAATACTTGGACATCATTTGCAAACATTTTGGATTATATAGAAAGCTGACATCATGGCAGTTGTACGCCATAATCATGTAAAGATCTCTTGTTAAAAACATGAAAAACTTTTAGCTGGAACAGTACTGCTTTGAAATTGCATTAATCCGTTGTACTATTAGGGCAGTGGTGGTCTAGTGGTGGTCCAGTGGTATAGGGTGCTGGATCGCTGATCCAAAGGTTGGGGGTTTGAGTCCCACTCTCCACAAGGTTGTCACTGCCCCCCCCCCCAGTGCAGCTAACTGGGTTATCAAAGGCTGGCCATGTCTCTCACTGTCTATGGTGTGAGGCATGTAAAAGAACCATTGCTGACTTTCGACAAGAGTAGCTGCAAAGCCGTCGGCGTGTTTCCGCCCTGCGATGGCCTGGCGAGCTGTCCAGGGTGTACTCTGCCCTAGCCCGAAGTTGGCTGGGATGGGCACCAGCCTCCCTGCGACCCAAATTAGGATTAAGCGGGTACAGAAAATGAATGATGAATGAACCGTTGTACTATCCAATTTACAGCATGGGAGCAATACCAATTTCAAAATAATTTTATAGAGCGGCACGGTGGCGTAGTGGTCAGCACTTCCGCCTCACAGCAAGAAGGTCCTAGGTTCAATGCCCAGTTCGGGCGTTTCAGTGTGGAGTTTACATGTTCTCCCTGTGCTTGTGTGGGTTTCCTCTGGTTTTCTCCCACAGTCCAAAAACATGCACAGTAGGTTAAAGTGGCTGTTCCAAATCTCCCAAAGGTGTGAGAATGAGTGTGATTGTTGGCCCTGCAATGGCCTAGCAAGCTGTCCAGGGTGTGCCCCACCCTCGCACGGAATAGGCTGAGATGGGCGCCAGCTTCCCCGCGAATCTAATTAGGATTAAACGGTTCAGAAAATGAATGATTAAAAAATCCTCATGGTTTGATCTAAATAAATAAGCACACGTCTTGGTTTTCAAATCTTCATCTTTGTATCATGTGCTTACTACAAACCTGTTAAGTGTAAAACATGTAGTGTGTTAAATAAGATGCTAGAGAAAATAAAAACTTTTGAAAATATATCAGCAGTGAATTTACAGTTTCACACTTGATTAATTATTAATTTTAATCATTAATTTAACCAGAATATTTCACATTAGTACTTTAATACAGGTGGCATGGTGACGCTCAGGTTCGGGCTGTCACCTCATAGTGAACTAGGCAATGGTGGCCTATCCTAAGGTTGGGGGTTCAAAGCCCCATTCACCACAGTTTGTCACTGCCCCCCCTTCCTCGTGCAGCTAATTGGGTTATCAAAGGCCGGCCATGTCTCTCACTGTCTATGGTGTGAGGTTCATGTAAAAGAACCATTGCTGACTTTCAAGAAGAATAGCTGCAAAGCTGTCAAATACACACACTAGTACATACAGAAATGTGCCTGCACACACTCAGATATGCACATCACATAAAAATCTAAGTAGTTTTGTCGGGGGGTTTGTTTTTTTGTTTACATAATTGGCCTCGTTTTGTGACATTTTCCATTACCTTCCCCTATTTTTCCGGAATTTACTTATTTTTTTTCTTCAATGAATATTTTTGAAAAACCTGCGATGCACTGAAGCCACAGAAACCGAAGCACCAAGTAGCAAGGGATCACTATAATCATATCCATTGACAATGTAGTGTAGTAACCCAACCATATGTTCATATCCTTGGACTATGGGCAGGAAATCCACACAAGCAAGAAAATAACCCAGATGGCAAAGAGTTTCAAACTTGGAACCATCTCGCTATGAGGTTCAGTTCATTTTCTATAACAGCTTAATCCTAATTCAGGTCGTGGGGAGGCTGGCACCCATCCCAGCCGACTCCAGGTGAGGGCAGAGTACACCCTGGACAGCTCGCCAGGCCATTGCAGGGTGGTAACACGGTGGCAGCTTTGCAGCTACTTTTGTCAAAAGTCAGCAATGGTTCTTTTACATGAACCTCTCACCATAGACAGTGAGAGACATTGCCCACCTTTGATAACCCAGTTAACTGGACTGGGGAGGACAATGACAACCTGTGGTGAGTGGGGCTTGAACCCCCAACCTTAGGATCAGTGATCCCGCACCGATACCACTAGGCCACCACTGCCCTTACACTGAAAACACATTCATATATTTTATTACTCAGCAATTTTTTTAATAGTATTTAAGTATTCAAGTTGTTTTTGTTGAAAGAACGAAAATGTTAAAAAAAAATAATAATAAACCTCAGTGCTGGAGTACTTTAAATGGTCCCAATATCCCCCCGAGACTTAAAATAACAATAAAACTTATTAATTTAGTTTTGGACCCGACAGGATGTTGAGTATGCTACAAGTATCTCAGCACGGATAGATCCCACACTCTTCACTGCAGAATTGTCTAAGATCAACCAGATTGGATGGTTTTCGAGCATGAACAGCCTTTTTAAGGTCATGCCACAGCATCTCAATAGGGTTCAGGTCGGGACTTTGCCTAGCCCAGTCCAAAACCCTCAATTTTGTTCTTTTTAGCCATTCAAAAGTGGACTTGCTGGTGTGCTTCAGATCATTGCCTTGCTGTAGAACCCAGGTGCACTTTAACTTGAGGTCTCAAACTGATGGATGAACATTCTTCACCAGAATTTCTTGGAAGCGAGCAGAATTCATGGTTCCATCAATCATGACAAGTTGCCCAGGTCCTGAAGCAGCAAAGCAGGCCCAGAACATCACACTTCCACCACCATGTTTCACTGTTGGCACAATGTTCTTTTTATCAAATGCAGTGTTCCTTTTGCGCCAGATGTAATGGGATGTATTTCTCCCAAAACTTCAACTTTAGTTTTATCAGTCCAGAGGACATTTTCCCAAAAGCTTTGGGGATGATCAAGATGAGTCTTGGCAAAAGTGAGTCATGCCTTTATATTCTTTTTTGTCAACAGTGGCTTTTGCCTCGGAACTCTTCCATGGATGCCATTTTTGCCTCTTGTCTTTCTGATGATGGAGTCATGAACATTGGCATTAACTGAGGCAAGTGAGGCTTGTAGTTCTTTAGAAATGGTTTTTGGATCCTTTGTGACTTCTCCGGTTAGTCTGCGCTGTGATCTTGGAGTAATTTTGGTAGGTCAGTCACTCTTGGGAAGGGTCACCACTGTGCCATGCTTCTCCATTCATGAATAATGGCTCTGAAAGTGGTCTGCTGGAGTCCCAAAGATTTACTAATGATTTTGTATCCTTTCCCAGACTGACGCATGTCTATAATCTCCTTTTTTGTTTGCTCTTGAAGCTCACGGGATCGCGGCATGATGATGTGTGTTCAGTATGGCCTACCTCACTTTGTCAGGCAGGTTTTGTTTTAGGGATCTCCTGATTGGAAATGTCTGGCAGCAATCAGGCCTGGGTGTGGCCATGAAATTGAACTCATTTCTCCCAATAATAGGATTAATCACAATTACCTCACCTCTTGACAAGGGGGCAATTACTTTTTCGCAGAGGTTCATGTAGGTTTGAATAGGATTTTCTTCTAAACAAATAAAATCACAACAGGAAAACTGCATTTTTGAATACCTGGGTTATCTTTGTGCAAAGTTTAAATTTATTTGACAATCTGAAAAGTTTAAGTGTGACAAAGGTGCAAAAAAGTAAAAAATCAGTAAGGGGGCAAAAACTTTGGCACATCACTGTACAAAGTATATGCCCATACGTATTTAGGCAGTGGCACAATATAATCTTTTCCTCTTTGTACCACCACACTGGATATGAAATGAGTTAATATGTCATTTCAAAAGTATAGACTTTTTTCTCTTTTGTACTTTACTTTATCTTCACATGTAATTTCTTCCACAGTAGCTTATGTAACTTTATTTAATTTATTTATACCTACATGAGTTTGTGGCGAGAAAAACAAACCTGTACCAGCATTTTGCTAATACGTACTTCATCTCATTTACAGACTTCTTTTGGTATTTATTTAACAATATTAATTCATTCTGGGGCAAAGGTGGCCTAGTGGCAAAGGTGCTGAATCACTGATCCTAAGGTTGGGGGGATCAAGCCCCACTCACCACAGGTTGTCACTCTCCCGCCAGTGCAGCTAACTGGGTTATCAAAGGCCGACCATGTCTCTCACTGTCTATGGGGAGAGGTTCATGTAAACGAAGCATTGCTGACTTTCAACAAGAGTAGCTGCATATCCGTCAGCGTGTTTCCGCCCTGTGATGGCGTGGTGAGCTGTCCATGGTGTACACTGCCCTTGCCCGGAGTCAGCTGGGATGGGCATCATCCCCCCCCCTTGTCCCTAATTAGGATTAAGTGGTTACAGAAAATGAATGGATGAATAATTCATTCTTGTTCATGGGTCTTTCAACCTTCAGATTTTTCTCCCATAATTAAAAAAAAAAAAAAAAAAAAAAAAGCTTCATTAAGTCGCTAAAATGCGGGCCATGCAAGGAAACAATAAATTTTTGTTAAATTATATTAATTCTGCCAAGAAAAATAAGTCATAATTCTGACAGGAGCTTATTACATCCTATAAAGGTCAATGCAAAACTTGATAAGGGACAAATGTTCAATATACTTTTTAGCCTGTATTAATTTCGGAAGACCCAAAATAAAACTACTGCAGCATTTTTTTAATATTAAATTTACATGCTGTATGATCATTCTTCGAGTGCGAGTGTGTGGTGGGGAGATTTATGGGTGGTTGGGCAGTTCAAGGAGTCATTTCCGTTCATTATAAGTGTCTATAAACTTCTAATCAGAAGTGTATACAGTATACTACATATGACACATTGCATATGTGTTATACACACATTATTTTTGCATTGAAGACACAAATAAATTCGCAAAAGTTTTATTTACTGGGAAAAAACAGAAAAACTTCAAAAGACATCTCATACAAAAAGGTTGAAGGGTGGGAGACCTTCAAATAAATGTTGCACATTGACCCTGCCACTCATGCCTATGGAAGAGTAAATCGCTGTGAAACAGCACTAGAAACCCCGTACTCAGGAACCTTTATTTTCTCAATTTTAACAAACTTCGTCTAACTTGATCTATTAAAAAAAGACCCTGAAGTCAGGTTGGAGTTGATTGTGTGTTCAGCAGAAAGTTATAGAGCATGAAAAAAGTAGTACCATGAACTTTTCTTAAGGATGACTATAAAGCCTGATACTGGTGGTTAAAGGTGTGTGTGTGTGTGTGTGTGTGTGTGTGTGTGTGTGTGTACAAAAGTGAACACTCAACATTCATCAGTTGGTTTAAAAATAATCAACAAAAGCAAACTTTTAATGACATTTCACCAAAAAAAAAAAAAAATCATAGCACATTACATTTGTGATGTTTGTGAATTTACTAGAATTATGTTTACAAAATATTTTTTCGATTAGTGATGGTATTTGCAGTTAATAAATACATTAACATACTGTATATGTATTAATACAGCGATCCCTTGCTACTTTGCACTTCATAAATATTCGAATAAAAAAAAAAATAAAAATTAAGGAAGAATAGGGGAAAAGTTAAGGAAAATGTCACAAAACCAAGGCCAATTATGCAAAAACAAAAAAAATCCCTAAACAAACAAAACAAAACAACCCAAAAGCTCCCATGAATCCAGTTACATTTTTGTGAGATGCGCATCCGCATGTGTGTGTACATTTTATTTACATCTTATGCATTATTTTGAATGTTTGTAATTATAAGCATTTATAGCATTGAATATGTTCATTTTATTTTCTGTAACCGCTTAATCCTAACTTGGGTCGCGGGGAGGCTGGCGCCCATCCCAAACAACTCCGGGTGAGGGCAGAGTACACCCTGGACAGCTCGCCAGGCCATCGCAGGGCAGAAACACGCTGACGGCTTTGCAGCCTACTCTTGTCGAAAGTCAACAATGGTTCTTTTACATGCCTCACACCATAGACAGTGAGGGACATGGCCAGCCTTTGATAACTCAGTTAGCTGCACTGGGGGGGACAGTGCCAACCTTGTGGAGAGTGGGACTCGAACCCCCAACCTTTGGATCAGCGATCCAGTGCCCTATACCACTAGACCACCACTGCCCACGCATTGAATATGTATTTATTGATATTATATAGACATATACATGTCCCTTACGAAAGGGTTGTGTCAAAAAGGGCATCCGACATAAAAACCTATGCCAAGTCAAATACGCGAATGAGATGATTCGCTGTGGCGACCCCTGAAAAAAAGGGAAAAGCTGAAAGGAAAAGAAGATATGCACATATACATGTACATATACGTCAGTTGGGGGGTGGGGTGCTGATGATCCTACTTTGCGGAATTTGATGGTTGGGGGTGTGTGTGTGTGTGTGTGTGGAAGAAACAAGAAAGGAGATTATAGAGATGTCTCAGTCAGGGAACGGATACAAAGTCATTGGTAAATCTTTGGGACTCCAGCGAGAGCCATTAATGGAGAAGGCATGGCACAGTGGTGACCCTTCCCAGGAGTGGCTGACCTACCAAATCACTCCAAGAGCACGGCGCAGACGAAAAGGAGAAGTCACAAAGGATCCACAAGCCACTTCTAAACAACTATAAGCCTCACTTGCCTCAGTTAGTGTCAGTGTTCATGACTCCGCCATCAGAAAGACACGAGGCAAAACTGGCATCCATGGTAGAGTTCCGAGGCAAAAGCCACTGTTGACAAAAAAAAGAATATCAAGGCACGGCTCACTTTTGCTAAGAATTAACTGAGGAAAGTGAGCGATCCCTATACACTGTAATTGAAAACTGTTTTTCTGTGTTGGATAGCCATGTAAACCTCTGATCATATTGCCTACTGATATTAAAATAAAGCACATCTTTGTTGTAATTCATTAAACATGCCAAATATTAGCAATGTCACGCCCTGCCTACACAAAGCCTCCATGCTTCGTGTTTCCAGTCAGTTGTGTTGTGGCATTATGGGGAGAGAGAGGAAGTGTTGTGTGCACGTTGTGTGATTTCTACATGATGCAATTCGAGTGATCATCAATCAGGGTTTTAAAAGATACCACTGGTTGACAGATAACATTGTTTTTCTTAACTTGATTTATGTGATGCAAATTCAAATGATAAACTTAAAAAAAAAAAACAAACAAACAAACAAACAAAAAAAAAAAAAGAAAAACTGTCTCATACAAATAAAATGGTCAGATTTTTTTTCTTTAAAAAAATAGTAAAAACAACTTAAAAAGCTCACTCTGTTTGCAGGTTGTCTGTAGCTATGAGAGAGATCCGTTGGAACAGTACTGTGGAATTGTCTCTGGTGGAGACTCGCTGAAATAGTAATCTATGCAGTAAGCCGTGTTCTTTAAGTCAGAAGATACTTGCACCAGGTTTAGAGCGGATCATTAGAAGCCTCTGTAGCAACTGTACTCTTTTTTTGTAACATCAACATTGACTCGCTTTCACATAAATTGACGTATAACTCGCACCACAACACACAGTTTAAAAGCTGACTGTTTAAAAGGGTTTAATAGTGGTTTATTATTAGTCCTGGACATAAGCTCTCAAACTCTGAGCGCTGTCAGCTATGATGACTTAAAACCCCACAATGCTGTACAGAAAGCACTTTTACAACTTTATTATCAACCACATGATGCATGTTTACACTGTAAATATTCACATGCATACATGTATAGTGATCCCTCGCTACTTCGTGCTTCAGTTTCTGCGGCTTCAGTGCATCGTGGATTTTTCAAAAATATTAATTGAAAAATACAAAATAAGGAAATTAAGGAAAAATAGGAAAAAAGTTAAGGAAATTGCTGCAAAACAAGGCCAATCATAAAAAAAACCCCCAAAACTCAAAACCTCCCAACAAAACTACTTGTATTTTTATGTGAGGTGCGCGTCTGTGTGTGTATTTATATTTTATTTACATCTTATGCATTATTTTGTAATGTTTGTTATTATAAGCATTTACAGAATTGAATATGTATTTAACGATATTATATACACATATACATGTATGTATACGTCAGTCAGCTGGGTCAATCGTACTTCGCGGAAATCGGCGGTTGCAAGGGGGGGGGGGGGTCTCAGTCCCCATTAACAGCGGAAAGTGTGGAATCCCTGTATATACTTTTAAAGAGGGCTATCAAACCCACAATATGTAGTGTAAAAAAACAAAACAAAACAAAAAAAAACTAATACTGAGAAAATGTCTACATCAAATGACTAATATGTGGCTGGCGAGTACTTCAAAATGCTGCAGTCACACACATCAACTGTTAAGTCTAGTTTAAACAAGTGTGACAGGACAATCAGTGCTTCCGAACAGGCCTTCAGGCCTGAATTAGCATAGGCACATGGACACGAGCTTTTTATGTCCTGCTTACAGAAGGCACTCCAGACAGCAATGAAATCAAGACTGGAGAGAGAAACTCTGGCATCCGTTCCATGGGTATTTCCGCCAAAGCTTTGCTGATGCTGAAGCCTCCAATATCCCTAAGCAACATTCGGTCACATGCATCTGCTAGGAATATATAAATCCATCTTCCAGAAAACACCTTTTACGCTGCCTCCCTTCATTACACTCATGCGAGACAACCGCATAGTGCAACTATCAGATGCTAAATTACAGAAAAGTCTGAATATCAGTCAAGATCACTCACTTAATATTGTTATTATGACAAGTTTTACTCTTAACAATCTAGTTACATTAACAGTTTACCTAATAGTTTAATTCTTTTATTTATTATTATTTTTAAAATTTCCCCCCCATTTTCTCCCTAATTTAATTGTGTCCAATTCCCACTCATCAAGTATTGCTTTCACGATCACACGACCAATGTACACCTGGGAGGGGCGAAAGCATACACACTCCCCCTCCGTGACATGCAGTGCTAGCCACCCGCCTCTTTTCGAACTGCTGAGCAATGCGTATTTGGGGGTCGGTCTAACACAAAGAAAGTATTTAAGAAAGTAAATATTTTTTTATTTGACAAATAATTGCCTTTTGCATTATCTTTTTTTGCTTGCTATACCCTGCCATTCATTTTTTTTGTCTTTCACCAATTGCGAATTACATGAAGGCCAGATATCATCACGAGAAGAAGGCTTGGTACGTGTTGGACTTGAATAGCTATTGAAAGCAATTTTCACTTTTTGTCTCAACTTCCAGCTCATTGGTAAAGCAACAATTTAATTCATTCAGCTTGTCTGTCTTCGAGCATTAAGAATAAGCTCAATCTTATGTTACACAGGGCAGAAATACCTTCCAAACATTCTTAAAAAGAACAAAAATCGAGAGCTTGGCTATTGCATTTCTGCAGCGCTCCAGTCAGAAACATTAAAAAGTTGGTGGAAAATGCTTTTAAGATGTATTGTTGCAGACTACAGCAACATCTCAAAAATGGTATCCATTTCCCAGGTTTGCTAATTGGAGGAAGATTCGGATCAAATAAAGTGAAGGTTAAAAGAGAAAACATTGGTACAAGATTCTTGACTGTGATACGTGGTGTCCATTTCTTGAATTAGAACTTCTATGAAAGACTAACTTCAATTTGAAATGACTGAGAAGACTGAACACAAATGTCATTCAAAATATTAAGGTTTTTGCAAACCAGAGTGATGACGAGAAAGCCGTGGGTGGACAGCTGGGGAGAACAAAAAAATAAGTACGATAGGTAACTCCTAAAATGTAACCTAGCTTGTTTCTGGTGCTGCTGATATGCATCCTTAGAATTGTTAATATTTTTTAAAAACGGAAAAGAAAAGTGTACAAGAAGGTGTTGAGGCCAGCGATGTTGTATGGTTTAGAAACAGTGGCCCTGGGGAAAAGACAGGAGGCAGAGCTGGAGGTAGCAGAGATGAAAATGCTGAGGTTCTCTTTGGGAGTAACGAGGATGGATAGGATCAGGAATGAACACATCAGAGGGACAGCACATGTAAGATGATTTGAAGACAAAGTCAGAGAGGCTAGATTGAGATGGTTTGGACATGTACAGAGGAGGGATAGTGAGGTTGGAACTACCAGGCAGAAGGCCTAGAGGAAGACCAAAGAGACGATTCATGGATGTGGTGAAGGGGGACATGAAGGTAGTTGGTGTAAGAGTAGAAGATGCAGAGGATCGAGTGAGATGGCGGCAGATGATTCGCTGTGGCGACCCCTGAAGGGAACAGCTGACAGGAAAAGTATAAGAAGATTAATAATGGTGTCAGGGGTATGACGTGTGTGAGATCACTCTCCAAGTTGTGTGTTGAAAGTGATATAATTGTAAGTCTTGTGTGAACTGTAAGATCTTGCCAAAATACCAACTAAAGTGTGTGTAGACCTGGTCAAGAACTACAGGAACGGTTTGACCTCTGTCATTGCCAACCAAGGCTACATTACAAAGTAACTTTTGCTGGCTGCCCAATACTTATTGGCCTCCCATTTTTACAAATAAATTGTTTAAAAATCATACAATGCGATTTCCTGGATTTTTTACATTCTGCCTCTCAAGCTTGATGTGTACCTATGATGAAAATTACAAACCTCTCTTATCTTTTCAAATGGGTGAACTTGTACATTTTTACGTTGCCCAATACTTATTGGCCCCACTGTATATCAGTCTAGATGTACAAGTGTCAACTAAGGTTGCATACCCTAGGAAGGTCTAGTGCTATAAAGTTGGTGATTATGATAAACAACGCACTTATCAACAATACGGATTGGTTTCCATTGTTTGGTAAGTGTTCTAATGTTGACGATGCTTGTTGTGTATTTTATGAACGATTTATTGATTATGCCAGACTATGTATTCCATCTATAACTGTGATAAGACCTAATGATAAACCATGGTAGGATTCAAATATTTGACGTGACAGTAGGAAGCGAGACCGACTGCAGAAAAAAGCCAAGTGAACAAACAATGATTCTGATATCCAGACATACCAGAAACAGCGTAACAAGGTTAATAACATGAAGTGTTATGCTAAAGAAAATTTCTATTCCAATCTTGATGAATTTTTATTCAAACTTTATTGTGAAAACAAATCATCATATAGGAAAAGTTTCCGCAGTTTAATCAAGACATCAGGTTTCGCTTCTACTATTCCTGCTCTAAAAAGAAATGTTAGTGAGAAAAGCCCATCAGCTTTTTTCAGATACAGATAAAGCTAATACGTTAAATGAATATTTCAAATCTGTAGCTAATCTGAATGGTGCAGAAAACAAGTCTTTACCACATTTTCACAGGCGAACTAACGCAGTTAGTTAACCCTGACATAATCAAGCATCTACCGCTCAAGAAAGCTGTTGGACCAAACCAAATAAGTCATCAACTACTCAGAAATACTGTTGAGTTCATCAGCCCCGAACTGTGCATATTATTTAACATGTCTATCAATTCATCAGTATACCCTAGCCAATGGAAACATGAAAATGTTATGCCTTTAATCAAGAAGGGTGATCACTCTGTTGTATCAAATTACCAGCCGCTATCACTGATAAGTTGTTTCGGGAAGTTGCTTGAAAGAGTAGTATTCAAACATGTTTACAATTATTTTGTGTCAAATGATTTGTTATATAAATATCAATGTGGATTCCAGAGAGGCCATTCTACTGTACAAAACTTGTTGAAATTTATAACCAAATCTGTATTTCACTAGATAACAAAGAATACTATTGTATGGTATTTTGTGATGTATCAAAGGCCTTTGATAGACTTTGTCACAGAGGGCTTATGCATAAATTAGAGAAGTATGGAGTATGAGGAAAGCTGCTTGATTGATTTCATAGTTATGTAAATGATCGCAGTCAATCACTTTTTGTTGATGTCTCATTATCCAACCCTTTAGTATTGAAAGTGGGAATTCCCCAGGGGTCAGTTTTAGGTCCTTTCCTTTTTGATGTTTATGTTATACGTTAATGAAGTATCGGATATACTACATTGTATAATTCATCTATTTGCTGACGACACTTCACTGGGAACATTTTCCAAAGAAAGCAATTAATGGAATCAATCATGAATAAAAAGTTTACACTTTTATGCAATTGGGCAAATGATTGGTTAATTTCGTATAACCCTGAGAAAACTGAAGCTATGATGTTCACAACGAAATGCAACCGGAATATTGATTTAAACTTTGATTATTGTCAAGTAAAGATTGTTGATTTTCATAAACATTTGGGTTTAACCTTCTCGTCTGATGGGAGTTGGCACCATCACATTGAAAATATTGTTAAAAAGACTTCAAAACTGATTGGATCATTTCGAAAATTAAAGTGTCTGCTTATCAGAACCACCTTATCAAAAATATATACAGTATTTATAAGACCACATTTTGAGTATGCATGTGAGGTTTGGGAGGGGTGTTCTATTGAGAAAGCCAATAAATTAGAAAAATTGCAGCTAGAAAATTGCTACTGGTCTACCGAGATATGCTTCTTCAAATTCACTATACTTTAAAACTGGTTGGGATTTGCTCTCAGAAAGAAGGTGTATTCGTAAATTATTATTATTTTATAAGATTCATACTGGAATTGCATCACATTTTCTTTATGATCAACTTCTTCCTTAATTGGGATCCTGAACTGACTACGAATGAAGAAACCATGATAAATACAGTCAGTCCTGTACAATATTAAAATATTCGTCCCTCGCCTTTTACCAATCAACTGTTAAAAAGTGGAATAATATCCCTTTAGCTACAAGAAATTGTGACTCTGTTGTTTCATTTAAGTCTGCTATTCATGTAAAGAAAGTATGTGCACAAGTGTAATTTTCATATGGAGAAAGAAAATTAAACATTCTACTAGATTAAGACATTTCCAGTTCCCTCAATTATGACTTATTTAGAATCCATTAAAAAAAAAAAAAAATGACACACGCCGTCAGTGCGGTGGTAACTGAAAATGCCTTTCACTATTTTCTTGAATGTCCCTTGTACATTATTCAAAGAAATCATATGATGAAAACTTTAGAAAATATTGTTCAACTCAGTGGACAAGTCAATATCAATCTTATCTTGAATGGCAATGCAAGTCTCACTCTCGGTGAAAATCAGAATGTTTTTTAAATCTGTACAAACATATCTCTAACACTAAGCGCTTTCTTTAACTGTGCTTGTACATATCGTGCACCCTTTGTCTGTCTCTTGGAGAACATTGTTGTAACATAATCTGTGACTATCTAGGAGAGGGCTTCTTTAAGTTGGATAACTTGTCCCCAATCCTTTTCATGACTAAATACAATATGTTTCAATCAAAATAACAATAATAATGTTCCTCTTTTTATAGGTTTTTGATGTGGATACCCATTGAACTTGAGTTTTTGCTTACTGCATATATATTTACCACATATATACATGTTCCTATAGTCTTATAGAACACTGCCAGCCCATTAGGCTGGAATTAGGCATCTAATAGTAAACCTAGAGCAGTGGTGGCCTGGTGGTAAAGGTGTTGGATCACTGATCCTAAGGTTGGTAGTTCAAGCCCACTATCAGCGGTTTGTCACTGCTGTCCCCCCCAGTGCAGCTAACTGGGTAATCAAAGGCCAGCCATGTCTCTCACTGTCTATGGGAGGGGTCGGGAACCTATGGCTCGCGAGCCAGACGTGGTTCTTTTGATGACTGCATCTGGCTCTCAGATAAATCAGGTGGCCTTTCTTAACAGAATAACTAATACATAATTTCGCTGTCCTTTATATAAAAATACAGAAAAAAAAGCCATCAAATAAAACAAAAACAAATAAATTTCACGCATTTTAATCTATACATCTATTTTCAATGCCACTTGTCGCTGTGGCGAGTAGCGAAGAGCCAATCCTTTCTGTACCCCAGTGTGTGGGTGGGGCCAATACCTTGAAACTCTAATTTATTGGATTATATGCAACAGCCTGCGTGAGTTGTTTTTGGGTAATGAGGTAAATTTCCCTCGTTTTGATAAGCTCATGTGCAAGAAGCCAAGCAGAGCTGGCGAGGAAAAACTCAGACATGAAAAAACTTCAACCCACAGATCAGCTGAATCCCAAAACTTGGAACGTGCTTCCTGTTACAAACACTGCAGTGCGAGTCTTGTCGTAATTGACCATGTTTGACTCCACATGCGCATGCGAGCAGTCCTTTTCACACCTGAAAAGCATCAAGACCAACCTGCGGTCATGTGTAATAGATGGAAGCCTAAACGCCTGCATGAAGCTGAACCTCAGCATGCATCAACCAGACTACAAAGCCATCAGCAACACCATGCAGCACCTGAAGTCGCATTAATAGTAAGAAGTACTTTTCTTATTAATAAATAACTTTGTTATAACAATGTTGAATGAATGAATGACTAGTAAACCTACTATGATATCCCAGTACACAGAGAATCTGTTTCACACACAAAAAAACGCTGAGCATCAACACTGATATGATTTATCTGTCTCAAGTCTAAATCTGTCCCAGAAATGGAAGAATGTTCTCCGTCAACCGCATAAGCATTGTTTTATGAGTCACTCATGATAAATTTTGGGTATAAGATGGGCAAATTATGTGTATTGTGAATATACAAAACATCTGTCTGCTCAGCTGAACACATCTGTCTGCTCAGCTGCAATGTCTTTGATTTACGCCTTTTCATCAATTTTCCAAGCAAGATTTTATTTCATTTATAACATCTCATGCTTTGAGAATTTTAACATGCTTTTTTCAAATTTTCTGTGGATGACAACCTTTACAATTTCTGTCAGGTTTGCCAAGTTAAATAATGAAGATCATTAAAAAGTTCTCAAAACCCTGCAACGGTGGAATCACCACTCACAGAGGACTTTCACCCGAACCTGAAAACTCACATTTATTTTTAATTTATACACATTCACTTAATATGGAATGTAATTAAAATTATGACATCCCCTCTTGCTTTAATGACAGCTGGAATCTCTGAGGCATGGATTTCACCAGCAAAGAACAATGTTCTCCTTAAAGCTACATCAGTACTGGTTAGATCAGCTTTGCATTTTTTTTTTTTAAATAGCCACCATATCTTTTTTTTTTTTTTTTTTAATATTGCATATCCTGAAGAAAAGCTTTTACATACTTTGCTCCGTATCAAGATGCATGACCACGTTGAAAAATTATCATTATCACCAAATATATTTTCTTTCAAAGAAATGAGAAAAGTATGTACTGACTGCTGAGATAATGGTCACCATATTGCATGCTCCTTAACTTTACATGCAACCCCATATCATTAATGAGTTGGAAGATTTGATTATTTGCCCCACACTGTCATATTTATGTATTTTACTAGAAAATAACATGTTTGTCAGAATAATATATGTAGGTATTTTTTTTATTTTTTTTTTTTTAAAGTTCACCCCCTCGCCGGTCGGCCGACAGTACATGGTTAAATGTACATAGACATTGTTTCGTTTTGATAGTAGTGCGCGCCCGCCGCAAGCCTCCCTGAATCTGGGTTAATTGCTTTCCGACTATGTACGTTCATTGGCCAAGCTAAACTTCTTTTTCTTCTGGCTTTTTTTGCTTTTTCAGGGGTCACCACAGTGAATCATCTGATTCGCATGTTTGATTTGGCATAGGTTTTTACGTCGGATGCCGTTCCTGACACAAACCTTTAGCAAGGGGCACAAACACGCTAACGGCTATGCAGCTACTCTACGAAAGTCAGCAATGGTTCTTTTACATGAACCTCTCACCATAGACAGTGAGAAACATGGCCAGCCTTTGATAACCCAGTTAGCTGCAGTGGGGGGGGGACGACAATCTTGAGGAGAGTGGGACTCGAACCCGTAACTTTAGGATCAGCGATCCAGCGCCCTTTACCACCAGGCCACCACTGCTAAACTGCATCACATGCCTAAAAACATGCACATTTCCACAAGTGCACATTAAATGTAAAAGCGCCAGAAAGATCGAGACATGGTCTCCATTTCGATCTGTTAGTTATCAAATTTACAGGTATAATACTTAATATGCAAAGGACAATTCGGGACAATGTTAGAAAGTTTCAGAGATCCGGGGGCGGGGTATATAAGCGTGTCGCAGCTTGTGAAAAGTGGTTTAGTTACACAGCACCAAAGAGATAATATGTTCGTTACGGAGACGTTATATAACTTTATGAAGTGGACACAGAGATCGATAGACCGGGGATTTAGCTCAGTTGGTAGAGCGTCCGCTTTATCCTCCGGGAGGTCGGAGTCCGAATCTGGCCGCGTCATACCATAAGACGTTAAAATGTGGGAGTTGTTGCTTCCTGCTTGGCGCTCAGCATCAAAAGGATAAAACAACGCAATAACTGGCGCCGCATGGTGGTGAGGAGCACATGGAGTATGCACTATACAAGCATCCATAATGATAATAACAACAATTGGTGTACAATGCAAATAAATTTTACAGAGGAAATTCTAGTTCATACTCCATTGTTATTTTTGAATATATCTGTTGTTCTAAAATTAAGACTGTGTTTGAGTCTTCACTGCCTCTAAAACCACAAGTCATCAACACCGGCTGGACTATCCTCACCCCCTTATATTCAACAGTGTTTAATCATAATTATTTCTTTTACTAGAAAATAATATGTTTAATCAGTGAATACTGCTTTCAAGTGGTCATTCACAATCCATGATTGTTTCCCTTTAGCCCGCTGTAAACTTGGTTTCTGCTGTTTACGTGTCAGTACTGATTTTCGTTTTACTTTTCTGCATGCTAATCCCATTCATTCAACAGTTTTCTGACAGTTCTTTGACACAGACTCCCATTTCAACCATTCCTTTTGATATGCATTTCCTAGTTTCAAGGCATACTGCTTTGTGTTTTCATCATGCTTTGGAGTCTCCTTGAAACAGGTACGTTTTCTTCCCATTTTTTAAATACATGCATCGAATTTAAAGAAAACTAAGTGGGAACAATTAACATCTTTTGGCACATTCAAATCATAAATATCCTTATGTAATAATCTTTCTCTCTTTTTTTCTCCAATTGACCATCATTGGATGGTGTCCAGTTTAAAATCAGCCAAATCCATTCAACCCGGTCTTGGTTGGGAATGAATCTTCTATTTGCAGAATAAATTAAAGTTGTACTCTTGTACTCTTGTTGAGGTTCTCTTTGGGAGTAACGAGGATGGATAGGATCAGGAATGAGTACATCAGAGGGACAGCACATGTAAGACGTTTTGGAGACAAAGTCAGAGAGGCTAGATTGAGATGGTTTGGACATGTACAGAGGAGGGATAGTGAATATATTGGTAGTAGGATGCTGAGGTTGGAACGACCAGGCAGAAGGCCCAGAGAAAGACCAAAGAGAAGATTTATGGATGTGGTTAAGGAGGACATAAAGGTCGTTGGAGTAAGAGTAGAAGATGCAGAGGATAGGGAGAGATGGAGGCAGATCATTTGCTGTGGCGACCCCTGAAGGGAAAAGCCAAAAGGAAAAGAAGAAGTACTCTTGTGCTGATATTTGTTTTAGAAATACAAATTACAATAGTGACGCCAAGATTGATTCCATTCATTTAAGCCAGAAAAAACTGTGCAATAATTAAGAATAACAACAATTAGTTTACAGTGTGTTTCACAAATCCAGAATGTTACACAAAAATAATTTTGTGTCATGCCTGTGATTTGGTTGATTGCTACCAAGTAGAAAAGTGAAACCTCAGTGTGTGGTTATACAACACATTTGGCTGTATGAAGACCGGCAGTAAAGAATGCAAACACCCACATGCTCCCAAAAAGCTATCAGGGAAGGTCACATTAGCACTATAGCGGTTAGCTTCTTTGATTTCTAGCTATTTTCAGCAGCCACATATCACAAATGTTCTGCTCGAGACCGGTGGGCACAGATGATTTATCAAGATGATGTAAAATGTAGAAATATTAGCGTAATGTATCCGGTCCAATAACCCTTATAATGTTAACACTAAAATATAAGGACTGCGAACATTTAAAGAATGAAAAAGAAAGATGTGAAGGCACAACAAGAACGGAACTCCTTACATTCATTGATTTACAAAGCCCAGGTTATTGACAAGGAAGTTAACATTTGATCAATTCTGACAGCCTACAGTAACTAACAAAAACATTTAATGTTTTCCTGTTTCTGGAATAATTAAAGTAACATTCATGCAGATGTATATAATGTTCATGATCGCCAGAAACATATAGGTGTACATTATCACCACATTATCAAGTCAATTCTTCTTTTAATGGCACTGCTGAGACGCTAACGTAACCATCGCTCTGTAGAGATCATGAGCAAAAATTACATTGCGACTCTCCGATATCACAGTTTGGCTCATTGGAAACCGCTGTAGATAGATTAGAAATTTATCAGGCCATTCAAACACTTAATGCTAAATAATAAATAACAATTCAGGACTTCATTGTTGGTACATTTGCATGATTTGAAATAAATGAAGGACATGACGTTGAAATTACCAAGTGTATGTCTCTAGCATTACCACATGCTGACTGTTCCAAATGACAATCAAAAAGTAGAGTTTACATAAAACTGAATCAGCCAATCACAAACTTAAGAGTCTGATATCACCACAATACTTGGGTTAACTTTACCAACATTTTCCTTTTTATTAAAAAAAAAAAAAATGCAGAAACTTTTATTTTGCTATTTAAAATTTAAGATAATGGTTGGCTAACAGTGTTTTCCTATACTTTGGTAGTTGGCTAGCTTAGCGAATGACCATGTCCACATCTGTTTCAATTCAGACTGGTTCTGCTGGGTTTGGTTCTAGGACTCGTTTATGTTCACATATGAAACGGTAGAACCTAAGATTTTAAGATACATCAAACAGTAAGTGCATCCACTACTTAAATCAGACCTGAATGAAACGCTCACTAGATGGAAGATTAGTAATGCATTATGGGAAGGCATCATTTTGAGGCCGTCACCTTAAACATATGCTTTGCACATCCATATACCACGTAGTTATGCTTCTAGTTCGAGTTTCTTGTCCATATTGGGAAAGCAAGATCATTTTTAAATGGTTTTAAGCATTGTATGGACAGGAAATTTAATGCTATTATATTTCAGAAAAAATGGCTTTATGCTAAAATTTAAGTGTGAGCAACTCATTCATTTTCTAAGCCGATTTAGGAATTAGGGTCATAGGGAGGCCGATGTCCATCTCTGCTGACTCTGTGTGAGGGTGGGGCACACCCTGGACAGCTCGTCAGGCCATCATACTGTCCGCACACTTTCACAACCATTCACACTCATACCTGGGGGCAATTTGGAACAACCAATTCGTCTACTGTAAATGTTTTTGGAATGTGGCAGGAAACCAGAAAACCCAGAGAAAACCCACGCAAGCACAGGGAGAGCACGCAAACTCCACACAGAAACACTTTATGTTGGGAATCAAACACGGGCCTTCTTCCTGTGAGATGGAAGTGCTAAAAACTTCACCAGCTAGCAGATGTATGAGTGAAAATGGGGGAAAAAAAAAAAAAAAAAGCTATCAATGGCCGATTCATGTGTTAAACTCTATCCCTTTCTACAGATTCCAACACAACTGAATTATGCAGGCAAAAGTATAAAAACTTGCAGTTTGCAGAAGTTCCTCAGTCAACTTAATGCACACAGAAATAAATTCACTTATATAATACTATATATGTATACTATGCACTTATAAGTGAAATACCACAGCTTCATTCTGTACTTGACTGTCTGATGCTTTTATAACCAAATGCTCTCTAAATGCAACAAAATTATTTAATCGCATGTTTTCCTTAACTTTTTTACGAGATGATGGAAGGACAACAAAGTCATTTTGATCTTGACAAACTCTCAATAAATTCTCAATGCTCTTCTCTGCAGGAACATATCAGCGTAATCATTTGTCTTCTGAGGGTAGTTTGCACATCACCAAAATTTGTTTGAGGGCCTTTTGTACATCTTCATCCATCTGACCCTGAAATATGCAAAAATGTTATTAAAATTGAGCAAAGAAATAAATGCATTAATTGTTTTTAAAGGAGAGGTTACATAAATTACAGAATCTACATATTTTGCTTTGTAGATTAGCTCAAATACAGAAAGTGCAAGTTTTGCTTCATGTATACTCTGGAGCGATGAGGTTAATGTTGCCTACGAATAATGCAAGTCAACCCTTCAGTATCATGTACTCACTCTGCACGTGAAACTGTGTTCAGTATCACAAAGCAAAATTACTCATGAGGTTTCTTATGCCATATAGCACCATGTACAATGTTCAGTTTAAAAACAAAACAAAAACCCTGTTGGTACCGTTAGAACTTAATATTTCTTTCTCAGTACTTAGTTTTTCACACAACACTTTGATAACTCATTCAAATTTTTTGAAAAGGTATTTGTTGTCAGTAATTGCAAAATAGGTCATTTTTAAATAAAAATCATTACGTACAAACCATGTATATAGAAATTAGTTATTATATATATATAATAATATACACACACACACACACACACACACACAGTAAAACCTCCGCTGACGAACGCTTAAGCTCACGAACTTTTCGCCTCAAGAACATTAAATTTGCGAGCATATAGTCTCTGCTGATGAACTAGTTTTCGGCGGATGAACCAAACCACGCGGTCGAACAGCGCCACGGTGGCGGCCACGAGAAGCTGACGCACGCTCACAGCGTCCCATTTCGTCACCCCCTTTCTTTGAGTGCGGACATGGTTTGTGTTTGATAGACATTTTGGACCATATTGAGTGTACTTTTGCTATTATGGGACCGAAAAAGACCCACCACAGGCGGAGATCATTGAAAAACACGAACGAAGTGTGCGTTTGTGTGACTTAGCGTCCCAGTACTAGTAGTACGCTAAGTCTACCATTGCTCCCATCCTTAAGAACAAGGAAGCTATTAAGGGTGTGTGTGTGGCTAAGGGTGTTTCCAAACAGTAGGCGTTTCCAAACACTCCTTCCAAACAGTAAGTCCCTCCCTCCCTCCTCCTCCCACTCCATTCCATCAAGCCATCAACTACCATCACAAAGGTAAATAAAACGACTTTATTATACAGTATAGTTTATTTCTTTAATTACAGTACAATAGCACATTTATTATACATAAAATAAGGTATATTTTTGTGTAGTTTTAAGGCTTATTTAGTAGAAAATTATGTTTTATGGGGACCTGGGAACGGATTATTCTCATTTTAATGGTTTCTTATGGGAAATAAATGTTCGGAAGACGAACTTTTCGCCTTACACACACTTTCTGGGAACCAATTATGTTCGTGAGCTGAGGTATCACTGTATGTGTGTGTGTGTATATATATATATATATATATCCACTAGTACTTTCCCGTGGTTAATTGATAAAGAGTTTTCCCCCACCGCGACCATTGAATTCCGCGAAGTAGGATCAAACATACCACCCCCCCGACTGACGTGTACGTACATGTATACGTGTATATAATATCAATAAATGCATATTCAACACTATAAATGCTCATGATAACAATTAAACATTCAAAAATAATGCATAAGATGTAAATAAAATATACACACACACACACACACACACACACACACACACGTACATGTTTATGTGATGTGTGCATCTGAGGCACACACTCAGAGGCGTACCTCACATAAAAATGTAAGTAGTTTTGATAAGGGGTTTTCGGTTGTTTTTTGTTTTATTTGGGTTTTTTTTGCATAATTGGCCTTGTTTTAGAGCATTTTCCTTACATTTTCCCCCTATTCTTCCTTACTTTCCTTATTTTGATGAATATTCATAATTAAAAAAATGTGATGCACTGAAGCCGCATGAATTGAAGCACAAAGTAATGAGGGATCCCTGTATGTATGTGTGTATGTATGTGTGTATATACATATATATATATATATATATATATATATATATATATATATATATATATATATATATATATATATATATTATATATATATATCCATATATCCTCTCCAACTTTGACTAGCTTTTCAAACTTAAAGGACCCTTACTTCCATCAACAAATACATTAAATGTTTGCTAGCATGTAGACTAGATAATTTGTAAATTACAAGTAATTTTCACGTTCAAAGTGATGCCAATTTGCACTCGTACATAGCATCTCAAACTAATATACAAAAAAAAAAGAACAGCTGTATTTTGGATTAAAATGATGTCCTGTGAGGTCAGTGTGCAGTGTTTGGGCGAAACTAGTAATTATAAAAATCCCTTTACCCGTTAGCTCCACAACAACAGTCATGAAATAACTTGGCTCCGTCATAGAAAGTACTTTAAATGTTAATGTTGCATTATGTAAATGTTTGCCAAAGATTTATTTTAGAAGTGAAATCACAAACCTGAACAGCATAAAGGAGGTGCATTCTGTACACGGAAACAATTTCATGGTGTCTCTTTTTAGACTCCTGGTTTAAAACAGAAATGACACAAGTGAATAGAACAACATTGCAATTCTTTCCATCTTATATAGTTTTACTGGTTGTTTCCCTGATCTCCAAATTAAATATAGTATAATATGGGTAGTAAATTAAATGATTATGAAGATGCCATTAAGAAATCACAATTTTCAATGTAAATGAGAAATAATCACAACATTACGAAACAGTTTGCACAAAATGGGATGCTTGTACATAACTGTGTATTACTCATTGACGGTCAGTGTTATGGTTGATGATATTGGTCAGAGACCTATCATGCTCACTCCTGACCTAAAAATTTATATAATCGTGGGCATTATGGGGCGTTTTCACCCAAACAAGAGTGAGGCTCAAGTCTAAAGGCCTCCTGAGTGACGCATCAACAAGGTGCCTGACAAGTTCAAATCCGGCTGCAGCCATCCGTGACCAGAAGTCCACAGGAGCTAATTAGCTCTCATGGGAGGGAGGGATGGCATATGCTCAGTTTCCCGTCATTCACAGCGATCACATCTGTGAGCTCATTCGTATGAGTGAGCAGATAACGCTTTCCCGCTGAGTGTGTTAGGTTGCCCCTAAATACGCATGCGCAGTAGTTCATAAATGATGTAGACGGTAGCATTGCATGTCACGGAGGGGGCATGCAGTGAAAATTATTTAAAAAAGTGAAGAAAATAGGGGGGGGGGGAATAAAAATAAAAAAGGACGGATAAAGAACAACAAATACATTATTTTGGAATGACCAAGTTAATGTCCTGACCTTAGTCCAATTGAAATGTGGCATGAGCAGTTTATGTGAGGAAACACAACACCCCACAGTTGAAGCCGTTTTGTATGGAAAAATGGATAAAATTTCTTCAAGTCAATGAGCAGAACTGATGGACAGTTACGACAAATATTTAGATACCGTGATTACTACAGAAGGGGCCCTGAAAGCAAAGGGACACGTACTTTTCCCACTCACAGATGTGTCGTATTGGATATTTTTCCCAACAAATAAATGATATTGTATTTTTTTTTTTTTTTACTTTGTTTAATTAGGTTCACTTTATCTACTTTTTGGACATTGAAAATCTGGCACTTTATACGACATTTATGCAGAAATACAAAATTTTTAAAGGTTTCGCAAATTTTCAAATACCCTTCAACACCAGGGTCAGATCACTTGATGTTGAACAACTCCAGGAAAGCTAACATTTATCATCACAGGTCTGCAGCTAAAACTTTTGTTGACGTCAAAGTGCATATTTACGATTCGATGCGGGCAATGTGGATGAATTGCTGAGTGGTGGGAAGCACTGTGACACTAACAGCATCTATTTATACCCACACTACAGAGATTGACCTGATTTAAAGTCCATAGTATATATGCAGAGTCTGAATAAAAGTTATGCAAGTTATTTATATTTCAATTTTAAAGTCAAGTGAATAATGACACAGACCGCTTGAAGTGACCATGAAAAAAGTATTTCTCGTTTTCATTAAAGTATCATTCACTCAGCATCAGTTTTTTTTTGTTTGTTTGTTTCAAACACCTGACAGTGGAAACATCAATTTGAACCATTCCTGTGTAGTATATATTAACGTCCAGTATCCCAACATAGTGAATATATGTGATTAAAGGAAGAGAGGACTTTTACTCACAGCCAGTTGGCACTGCAGCTGCTTGATCTGTTGCTGGAGGGAATCAACCTGCTGGGTCTGCTGTCTGCTTTTAGGACTGCTTGTTGTGTATGACAACTGGGACAAGCTGTTTAGCGCCTCCTTCAATTTCCCCACCTCTTTTGACAAATCATCGATCTTAAATAAATCAATAAATAAATAAGCATGTTTGATTGTGAGCTAAATGTGGGTTTCAGTTCTGAGTGATTTTGATAACACTGAGCATCATTAACATCAGTGAGAAAGTAGAAATACAGTCGACCCTCTACTTACGAAAACCTCTGAATACGAAAAATCCAGGTTACGAAAAACTTTTCCCCTAAATTTTCACCCTCTGCATACGAAAAAACCACTTCTTACGAAAAGCACCAAACACACCATTCAAAAATTCAAACAATGCACGAGTTGCTCTCTCATTGGCTGTCTCCCAACATCCCGCCCCACTGACCTCCCATTGGCTAGAAGGGAGCTGAATCTCCATAGTACCGTACCCATAAGCTTGTCTGTCACACGCGTATAGGAGATATACTGTTGGTTCGTGAGTTTTTTTGAGAGTACTCATTGCAGCTTATTTGAGGAGGTCCAGATGAGCCGCGCCCCATCCAAAAAGCTCCGTATTCGGCCACGAAGCATTTTTGTGCACAGAAGTGGGCGGTGCCACAAATGTTCCGTGCACAGAATGCTCCGTGGGACAAAAAAAGACCTCCGATCTCGCAAGCAAGCAAGTTAATATTGAATCCGGACCTCAGATCTTTCAAACGGGTAATTTCGCTTTAAATACAACACGCCGTCTCAAAAGCTCCGTTGGCTGAGCGCTGCGTGTGGGCTGAGCCCGCATTTGGCAGAGCGCGCCACTCCGAGCGAGAGTTTTGTGTGTGTGTGTGTGTGTGTGTGTGACAGAGAGAGACAGTGTGTGTGTGTGTGTGTTAATAAAAAATGTTTAATAATGGTTTATTTTTTTTACTTTTAACACATTTCATACATATTTCATACAAAATTGGTGTACTTTGATAATTTTTAAAGAAATAAAACATGAAACAACAGTAACTCTGTCCTTTACACGCAAAGCATTATGGTAGCTGGGAAGGAGCTGCGTAATCCCTCCTAGCCAATAGGAGGCTAGCAGGGTGGGATGTTGGGAGATAGGCAATAATAGGGAGCTGTGTCATCCCTCCTAGCCAATGGGAGGCCAGTGGGGCGGGATGTTGGGAGATATGCAATGGGAGGTAGCTGCGTCATCCCTCCTAGCCAATAGGAGGCCAGCGGGGCGTGATGTTTGAACGTCATTGATGGGAGAGCAGCTCATGCATTGTTGGCATGGCGCGTTTTAATGTTTGAATGCCGAGTTTGAATTTTTAAGATGGTGCTTTCGTAATGTGAACAGCCTCCCCATGACCCTAATTAGGATTAAGCAGTTCAGAAAATGAATGAGACATAAGCCAGGTTGTTGAGAGACGGATTTTCAGTTGATGAATGACAACATTCATAAAGAATGGTAATTCTAAAGGAAAGCCCACTCATGAGAGAAACAGCAACAATAATAATAATAATAACAATAATAATATATTCATTTGTAATCAATCCTTCTCGTATACATTACCTTCCTTTTTAAAATACTCAAAGTGCATTGCAACCTTCCCACACAC
>CM045735.1:20872248-20884748 GCA_024760905.1 Plotosus lineatus | reverse complement strand
TATATATATATATATATATATATACATATATATATATATATATATATATACACACACAGTAAAACCTCCGCTGACGAACGCTTAAGCTCACGAACTTTTCGCCTCAAGAACATTAAATTTGCGAGCATATTGTCTCTGCTGACGAACTAGTTTTCGGCGGACGAATCAAACCACGCGGTCGAACAGCGCCACGGTGGCGGCCACGAGAAGCTGACGCACGCTCACGGCGTCACAGTTCGTCACACCCCTTTCTTTGAATGCGGAAGTGGTTTGTGTTTGCTAGACATTTTGGACCATATTGAGTGTACTTTTGCTATTATGGGACCGAAAAAGACCCCACAACAGGCGGAGATCATTGAAAAACACGAACGAGGTGTGCGTTTGTGTGACTCAGCATCCCAGTACCAGTACGCTAAGTCTACCATTGCTCCCATCCTTAAGAACAAGGAAGCTATTAAGGGTGCGTGTGTGGCTATGCGTGTTTCCAAACAGTAGGCGTTTCCAAACACTCCTTCCAAACAGTAAGTCCCTCCCTCCCTCCTCCTCCCACTCCATTCCATCAAGCCATCAACTACCATCACAAAGGTAAATAAAACCACTTTATTATACAGTACAGTTTATTTCTTTAATTACAATACAATAGACATTTATTATACATAAAATAAGATATATTTTTGTGTAGTTTTAAGGCTTATTTAGTAGAAAATTATGTTTTATGGGGACCTGGGAACGGATTATTCTCATTTTAATGGTTTCTTATGGGAAATAAATGTTCGGAAGACAAACTTTTCGCCTTACACACACTTTCTGGGAACCAATTATGAGCAGAGGTATCACTGTATATATATATATATATATATATATATATATATATATATATATATATATATATATATATATATGGGAGAGTCTAACTTCTGTCTTCTCTAGCACACCTCAAATAATTTAGAATTGAAATAAGGACTCTGTGGTGCCTATTCATGTGTGAAAATGATTCTTCATGCTCCCTGAACTAGTTCACTAGTTGAGCCCCAATGTAATATCTGTGCCATCAGGAAACAAAAAAGTGTAGTGATAGAATAACTGGTCAATCTGGTTGTCAGCTTTCTTCATTTTATTGTCACAAAATTACAGAGCCTTGGCCTGACCGACTGAAGCTACAATGCTATGCCACTCAAACTCTAATCGATGATAAAGGCCGTCCAACTAAATATTAAAGGTCACAACTTTTTTGACCAAGCAGAGTAGTAGTCAACAATAATCTTTAATTAAATTAAACAGATGGATTGGAGGGATCAGCCTGGGGCTAAAAGTGTTCCATCAAAAAACACCTCCAGAGCATGAAGAGGATGAGTGTGATTGTTATTGAGGTAGGTTTTGAGAGTATCCAAAGAACTTGCTGAATTGTATCCTGCTCAGGCCCTATGATGGAGCGGACCTTCTTGATTAGCCATCACATTGTCGGGGTATTGTCAAGGCCGACATACACAACACAATAGCTTTTCTGTTTGAGTTTTGACCAGATTAAAATGACTGCAACATTAAACATTTTGTCCGGGCTATTTCTTAAGAACCGCTGGGCAGATCGTTCTGAAATTTTGCATGCAGGTTTACTATAGTGTGAAAGTGTGGCTGCTGATATTAGTAGATCACTACCTCCTCACAAAGAACAGTCTGCTTTTTTCAATTTTTGTACAATGGATCCCTGTGGCCAGACCAGTCCAACTTGTAGTCCATCTGTATTCTAAATTACCTATGGCTGGTAACAAGTTCTACATCCTTTCCATAAATAGTTATAGAATCTGGCCTCTTCCTCTTAAAGACTCAAGAAATGGTAGCGTATTTTAAGTGCAATTGATTGGGATTACACTAATCCACAAAGTTACGGATGATACCTTTATAGTCACGCTCACATCTTCCTTGAATGTCACTGATGACTGCTGAATCATTTGAGAATTTCTATATGAAGCAGATTAACTCCAAACACTGTTTATATTTTATTGATTTGGATTGTCCCAACCTTGGCTTAACAAAAGCTGCGGACTGTAAAGCGCTTACAAAGCATCCAAGACATCACACTACTGAATATTTTTTTAGGCATACACACACAATGGAACATGTTGAAGACAGTCATCAATAGCACAGAAACCATGGAACACGGGTGGTAGTCGTGGCACAGTGGTGAAGGCTCTGGCCTAGTGATCGAAAGGTCAGAGGTTTAATCCCCCAGCACCACCAAACTGAAACTATTTGGCCCTTGAGCAAGGCCTTTAACCCTCATTTGTATAAAACCCGCAGTCTGAGTTGTAATAAAAATGATAAATGCAAGTTTCTCTGAATAAGAACAATGAATGTCTCCAAAATTAATCAAAAAAGACATGAAGAAAGCAAGAAAAATAGACTCGGAGGCTGATAAAAGGCTTATAGCAACATAAAAGGAACTACAGTATTTCTGTACTATATCTGGAAACAATCAAATCTTTTCTTTATGTAGCTGGGCTATGGGCTAGAGAGACCTTTTTTTTTTTTTTTTTTAAACAAAGTAAAACATCCAAGCACTGCTACAGTTTTCAAACATCTGTGAAAAATGTGCCATGGTGTAATGAAATCAAGGCTATCCTTCATATACTCACAGAGAGGCATGGTGGTGGCAGCATCATGGCTGGGGCATGGGCTGTTTTTTTTTTTTTTTTTCAGCTGAAATTGAGGCTTAAGTCAAGCAAGGTACAAAGAATTATGAACAGCTCCAATAACCAGCCAATGCTGGCACAAAACCTTCAGGCCTCTACTAAAAGAATGGAAATAAAGAGAAGTGTCCACCTCCACGGCAACAAACAGATGACTTCACCAGAAGATGATTTTCCGAGTGGCCCACTACCAGAGATTTCAGAAGGCCCAGCCAGAGCTCAGAACTGAATCCAAATAATAAAAATATACAGGGTGACCTGAGGCTGTGCACTAAATATGCCCTCACAAGCTGAAAAAAATTTGTTTGTTTGTTTTTTTTTGCAAGAAATAGTGGGTAAAGAGTACAAATTAGTGCTTGACAGATTCCTGCCTAAAAAGAATGAATGCTGTCCAAATCAAAGATACTTTAGCAAAGTATAAGTTCATCCTCTCGAGCCAATGAGCTTAGTATCTCTTATTCACCTGTTTTTCATCTTATGGTTCGGTGTCTGTTTGCAATAACAACAACAGCCAGACTGCACGGCCAGAGAAATGATCTTGCGCATGGGTGAAAACTTGGCAGAGCAAGACTGATTTACAGAAAGTAGAACAGTCCAAAAGTAAGTGTTAGGAAACAGAAATGGCACATGATGAGAAGATGGCAATGTTTCCTCATATTTTCATGCGGGCTGCAGAAGTCATTGACATTTGTATGCTGGAGTAAGCAAATGGTTTCACAAAGCCATTGTTACTGATTCGGTTTTGCTTTCAAGACACAAGACTGTATTTCATGTTAATTAATTATGTCTGATAAGTGAATGAGTCCTTTTAAAAGGGTTGATTTTTTTCATGTTATAGGTCACATGTTATAGGTCTCTTTTTTTCCACAAAAGCCTGGGAGTGACACAGAGCATAAACTGGGTGCGTTATGTACTTGTCAGCAACACAGAAGAACTGTTGTTTGAGAATAAAACTAAGGAGCTTATGAAACTGAACTGGTTTTACATGATTAATTACATATACAGACGCTCCCCAGCTTACGAACGAGTTAGGTTTCGGACGGCCGTTCGTTAGGTGAATTTGTTCACAAGTTGGTTAAAGGCCATTCTTTAGAGGGGACCGTATGTTTAAATCTTGTATAAGTAAGCTGTACGAGTTTGTACTGTATACAATCTCGCTCTCTACATAATCATCTGTACAGGATCAATATGATTATGTTCCGTGTTTAAACTCCTGGTTCCTCTCAAGCAAAGCACAGTGGATCTGATCAGATTTACAGAGTTTCACTCTGATCCAGTTCATTATAATACTGGAGTCAATTTGTTTCTTCTTTGAACGTTTTGGCGCAAGTTCAGAAATGTATCGTTCTGCTTCTATTCCCGGACCTCCACAGCCACGCCCCTGTGCCGGAGCCTAGTATTAAATGTACCTCAGGAAATTGTTTAATCATTTCATACTTATATTTATGACATATCTTACTATATATTTTATTCCGTTTCTATTTGTTCTTCAATTTCATTTCACTTTTGACCTTGGACACGAATGTTGGTGAGTTGGGAGCGTCTGTATTTATATTTTATTTATATCTCATGTTATTTTTTTAATGTTTAATTGTCATTATAAGCATTTATAGCATTGAATATTTATTTTTTTTTATCTTAAATACACATATACGTACACGTCAGTCGGGGGCGGGGGGTGATCCTACTTCGCGGATTTCGATGGTCGCGCGAGGGATATATATATATATATATATATATATATATATATATATATATATATATATATATATATATATATATATACACATACACACACACAGTTTCATTTTCATTTCACTTTCGACCTCGAACAGCCCTGTTCGTATCTCCGGATGTTCGTAAAACGAATGTTCGTAAGTTGGGGAGCGTCTGTACACTCCAAGGTAATGGTGAAGTAATATTTTTACCTTGATGATTTGGGCAAGCTGCTGGTTCTCCAATGAGAGCGAGGCCACCTTTTCTTGAAGGGCTGTAAGCAATGCTGAATTTTCACAGCGCTCAATCTGCTTTAACACAGGAAAGAAAACAGGGCTTACTTTCAAAAGTCCTTTTTATGAAATCTCTGGTTTAAAAACAAAAAAAAAACCCCAAAAAAAAAAATCAAAAAAAAAAAAAAAAAAAACACCTAAATTTCTAAATGCTTTAAATGCCTCAGAATTTTTTCTTTATTTTTAAATCATGGTGCCTAAATCACTGGCTCAGAGAAATGGTCTCGGAAATCATCCGTCGGACGCAGCAAAAATCATATTAAATGCAGGTGGACTCCCTGAACCACTATTCAAAGTCACCTTAACACTCTAGGGCTTTAGAGAAAGAGAACAAATAAAAGGTTATGAATATCAAAATCCTGCCCTGTGATGGCCTGGCAAGCTGTCCAAGGTGTAACCCACCCTCACCTAGAGTCGGCCAAGATGGGCCCCAGCCTCCCCGCAACCTTAAATAGGATTATGCGGTTCAGAAAATGAATGTGTGTGTGTGTGTGTGTGTGTGTATAGCATATAACAATGTGTTGATACATAACGGTATAAACACATTTTATTAAGTACATTTTCTGTAACAGCAGTTCTGACAGTCGTGCAGCTGCAGCAGCACATTCGCAATATGGCAGGCAATCAATACAATTGAGTTTGGATGTGTTTATTCATTATTATGGATGATTGTTTTCTGTAAACATATGCTGAACATTTGTGGAAGACATTTTTTTCTGAAATTGGAAAGTCTTTAGGATCAGAGGGTTGTGCTTTATGGTTTCTTGTAAACATGACAAGTTTATTATTTTCAAGAAAGAAAAAAGAAGCTGGCAAGGAAACAAATGTTTATAGCTGCTGTACCATAAATGATCCCAGGAACCTTTTTAAACACGTGTTCCAGAACGTGTGAGGATAAAACAATAAAAAGGTCAACGAATCAAAAAAATTTTTTAAAGACATTTGTAACTGTTGGGAATTTGCTAAACAACAAGAGGATTTAATCACTTCAGGACATCATTGTATTAGCAATAAATCAGCTTTTCCACAACAATCCATTATTAATTATTTTATTAGAACAGTATAACAGAGCAGTTTCATCCATTTTCTGAGCCGTTTAATCCTAATTAGGGTTGTGGTGAGGCTGATGCCTATCTCATCACCCAACTCCAGACAAGGGCAGGGTACACCCTAGACAGCTTGCCAAACCATCACAGGGCAGAAGCATGTTGAGAACGATCAAATGGCCTACGCCTTTCGAACTACAGCAATGGATCTTTTACATATCTCTCACCGCAGACAATGAGATACATGACTGGCCTTCGATAACCAGTTAGCTGTACTTGGGGGCAGCAGTGACAACTCTGTGATAGTTCCTGAGCACCCAACCTTCAACTCAGTAAGTCTAACCAAGTAGCCAACACCACACAGAGTACTTATTTATTTTAATGAATTTGGGAAAGTTGTTAAGAGAGGGTACCTCGACTTACGAAATTAATCCGTTCCGAGGGCGAGCTCGTAAGTCGAAACCTCCGTTAGATGAAACAAAAATTCCCATAGAAAACCAATTAATCCATTCCAACCCCCTCCCAAACTCATATAGCCAGACTCAAACATGTATATTGCACCGGATATATTAAAGATAAACATGTAAAAACAATAAATATTTCATAATAATAATATATGTAATTAACAGTAATAATAATTCATAATAAATAATAATAAAACAAGAATAAACAAGAGAAACTGTGTTAAATGTCATATTTAATCATATTCACGCTGATAAGTTGACACACACACACCCACACGGTAGAGATGAGGCGTGTGCACACGCACACACACGATAGAGACGAGGAGCACGCACGTGTGCACACACACACACACACGGTAGACACAAGACACGCACGCACACACGGTAGAGATGAAGCACACATGCACATGAACACACACACGTTAGAGACAAGGCGCACACGCACACACACACACACACATGGGTGGGTGGGGGGGGGGGCAGTGTGATGACCCTGGAGAACATGCTACAGTAGTTGGCAGTGGCACTTACTGGCGTTAGGAAAAAGCACCGAGATATGAAGTGCAGTAAACACTATTTATAGTCGCGTGCGGGGCGCTCAAAGGGGCATGAAATGCTTTTTTTTCTTCCTATAGGGGGCATCACAAAAAATAATTGAGAAGCACAGCACAAGATGTACTTGGAGCGCGGAGGAATACATGCGGAAGAATACGAGGCTAATCAGCCTGGAAAAGCCATTTCCCCTGCAGAGTTCGTAAGTCGAACATTTGCTCATTGGATGGGGCAAATTTCTGGTGGGATCGAAGCTCGTATCATGAAAAATTCATTATAAGGGACACTTGTAAGGCAAGATACCACGGTATTTGAATATTTTCCCCAATGAAAATAATCACATACTGGCTTCACACACTGAAATTGTGCAAGCCAAGAAGCACAATTTGCACGTGTAAACTATTTGTTATGATATACATTGTCCAGACAAAAATCAAGTCTCCATCTGAGTTTAAATGAGCAAATAGGCAAGAACCATCAATTGGATAATTCCTGCAGTGATTAACATGTTTTAGTTGGGCAGGTTGGTGATGAGGCCAGCAATGTTGTATGGTTTAGAGCCAGTGGCCCTGGGGAAAAGACAGGAGTCAGAGTTGGAGGTAGCAGAGATGAAAATGTTGAGGTTCTCTCTGAGAGTAACGAGGATGGATAGGATCAGAAATGAGTACATCAGAGGGACAGCACATGTTAGATGTTTTGGAGACAAAGTCAGAGAGGCTAGGTTGAGATGGTTTGGACATGTACAGAGGAGGGATAGTGAGTATATTGGTCGTAGGATGCTGAGGTTGGAACTACCAGGCAAAAGGCCCAGAGGAAGACCAAAGAGAAGATTTATGGATGCGGTGAAGGCGGACATGAAGGTCATTGGAGTAAGAGTAGAAGATGCAGAGGATAGGGAGAGATGGAGGCAGATCATTTGCTGTGGCGACCCCTGAAGGGAACAGCCGAAAGGAAAAGAAGAAGAAGTTGGGCAGGTTGAGCCTCAACAATATTGTATGGTAACAAAATGAAGTCAGCTGATGACCAGAATGCTGAATGTATTGAATAGCCAGGTTAGCATCAGGAATCATTTTCTCCAAATCAACTGGCAGAACAGAGTCGTGGCCTTACCCCCAGTGAAAGCATATGGGATGTGGTGAAGACTTTGTGCAGTGGTTTGACTTTTCTATCTTCAGTTTTAAAAAATATATAAATTACACAAATTTCGTTCGAGACAAAAGTTGTGAACTTGTACAGTATATGTTTGTCACACCAACGCCATAACAACTGCTGGCTGAAATCAAAGCTAAAGGTGATCCAACAGAATATTAGAGTGTACGACTGTTCTAGCAGGACAGTATAAATGATCACAGGCTTATGGACATCTGACCATGACACCTATATATGCTTTTTTTACATACCATTCCTAACCAGTTACTTTCAGCCAATTACTTTTTCATTACTTGTGTACTTTTCTGCTCTGTGAAATGTAGTGAAGTTCTGAAGGAGCACAGATGTGAGGCGGTCCTGCTGCTGTCACATCCCCTAAAGCAAGGTCCTTACCTGGCTAGGATCAGCAGATGGAGCTGGTAAAATGGGTTCCAGAAAGCGAGTGGCTGATGATCAAAGCATTTGCCACATGAGTGAATATTAAAGGGCTTGTGCTGTACTCGCCTTGGGCTCAGCCTGCTCCATAATCTGCTTCAGATCTTCAATGGTCTCCAGCAGCATGTTCTTCTCTTCCTGAAGCTTCTTGATCTCTTCTCTCAATAGAGACGCACTTGTCAGTTCCTCTTCCTGTAAAAAGATATCGACTAATAATAAGGCTTTCACTCACAAGAAAAAAAAATTAATGTGGTTGTCTGTGTTACAGTATTATGTTTTCATACCCTGAAATTGAACCTCTTTCCACCTTTAGTTGACACTGGCGTTTCATTCGGGGTCACATATGGAGGGGACACAATATCCATCAACTGAAAATATGCAGAAATATAACAAGGTAATACAAGATATATAGTTAGTTAGTCAGATAGATGGGATAGTTAGACACACACACACACACACACACACACAAAGTCCCAATAAGGATGAAAACACTAGAGTATTTCTATTTATTTTATTTAATTTTTTTTACATATTTTTACCAATACATACACTTCCATGTTTGATTTAACACACCATAATCAACAAACCATTTATTTAAATGATCTTCGGAATAGGAATAATAAATAATAAATAGGAATAATATAGATATACGTGTATTTTTTTTTTTAATGGAACTCCTTTGACTCCAACAGTCAGGACCTGTCTGATGTTTGTGCTTTTAGCAGTGTAAGTCTATGTCACATAAAATAATAATAATAATAATAATAATATGAAGAATTATTATTATTACCCTTAATTTGCATTATATGCTTTGTATTCTATAGCAAAAATTACTGAACATTAAATAGATGGTTTGTGAGTTTGGCTAGTGATGTACTAAAATTCAAGAGCTCCTGCCAGAGATATAACATTAGCCATAATGACACATAACCCAACTCAAGCCAAAAATAAATAAATGAATAAATAAATAAATAGTGGCTAATTAGCTGGCTAACTTAGTTAATGTTGCTTATCATCTACACGTCAAGCTCTTTTTAAGCAAACTTCTTAAACATGCCCATAAAGAAGTTGTCATCATGTTGCATGAAATAAAGTAATACCCAAACTACGCAGAGGGCCAGAAATGAATAAAATTAATAAAAATAATTTTAACGGTCCTCATTGGTAACGTAAGGTCATATAAAATTAGTATTCAGTTATGTGTGATAGTCAGATCATATTTTCACAGGATTTTATTGCCTCGGGTAATATAAGCAGGTCTTGGCTGGAATTTATAATTTCATTTATTTTAGCTAAAACTCTGCTGTGGTTTTGAAGTGCAGCACATGCATGTAGAACAGCAAAGACAATCAGACACAGGACAATCTTTACCTGCACAGGGCTAATAGGAGGAGGGGGTGCTTTTCGTTTTTTTGGGGTTGTGCTTCTCTCATCATTTAACTTAGCCGTGTAATCATGCTGTGATCATGTGAGAAGGACAAATAAATGTTTAGTGGTTAGTGCTCTTATAGTAAGAGGAATAAGGATATCTGTGGCAAAAAGCAAAAAACAAAACAGAATTGAATACGCTTTTTTAAAATCTAGAATGTGAGCGAAAGAATGATTCTGATGGAAAGGCATATGTTATGTGAATCATTACAAGAATAAAAGAATGAGCCAAACATTAAAAAAATGCATAAAAAGAAATTAAAATAAAATAAAGAAAAATGACATACCGGCTGGCTCCTGGGTGAATCCTTATCTGCATTTTTAATGAGGGAAAAGGGGAAATGAATAAAAATAAATAATGGAATGAAAAAAAAAAATTCATAAGATGGCATCCCTTTTTTCTTTATAATTATTTAGCATTCATTAACCTCTTACTCCATGAACAGACTTAAGAAATCTCAGTTTCAGGCCACAAGATGGCGCTATTGAGTTGTTGTTTTTTTGGGGGCAATTCATTCAAACTTCTCACGACTCAGACACTTCTCAAAAGAAAAAACCCTCAAGGATGTCAACACATGATTTCACTTTCTCTGTCCATGTGATTGTCTTCACACTAGAGGAATTTGCTGAGTGGTTTCATTTAATTTCCTTCTCCAGGAGCAGCTCAAACTATACTCCAATACATTCATGGTTCATTTTCTGAACCACTTAATCCTAATTAGGGTCGCGGGGAAGCTAGCGTCCATCCTAGCCGACTCCAGGCGAGGGCGGAGTACACCCTGGACGGCTCGCCAGGCCATCGCAGGGCAGAAACAAGCTGACGGTTATGCTGCTACTCTTGTCGAAAGTCAACAATGGTTCTTTTACATGAACCTCATACCATCGACAGTGAGAGACATGACCGGCCTTTGATGAACCAGTTAGCTGCACTGTGGGGCACTGAAATCCGTGGAGAGTGGGGTTTGAACCCCCAACCTTAGGATCAGTGCCTTTACCACCAGGCCACCACTGCCCTACTCCAATAAATCAAATCACCAATTCAGCAACACATTTGTAGTTTCTGCATGCATGTCAGAGTTGGACTTGTAGCCAGCCATTCTCAGCCTGGGATTTTATTAGGAAAGTGTTTCTCTCACTTATGGAGATTTAAAGGATTTCTGGGTGATCTGCTGTAATTTGAAGCAGGAATGCTTGTGCATTGTAGAAATTTACAATCCTTCATCATCTTCAATGTGTGACTTGTATTTAATCAGGTAGACCTACAACTACCAATAACCACCACTGAGCAAATTCCAAGATGTACTGACTTGAGATACGTTCGCAAAACATGCACAATCCCAGATCATATATTTAATGTACTGTAACATTATACATTACATTATTTATTATGTGGGCATTTTTATATTTATCTTTTAATTGTGAAGCCCTTCTGAGCTTGTATATTGTAAAAAAAAAATTTTTCCCCTGTAGCTATGGCTGGTTTTCAGGGTTGTGACTTCCATGATAATGTTCATCAGATCTGTTGTCCACATATTGTGTATTAATCACCTGACTCTGTCGGGAGATGCTGCAGGGCAGCGGCGATGACCGCTCGGACCTCTATGCTGCCCGACAACTTGGCATAGTGTAGCACGTCATGTCCTAGTGAGTCAAGCAGGTGTAGGTTGGCTCCCCTCTGAATCAGCAGATCCACGGCTGCCACGCAGCTGCTCTCACTGGCCAGCATGACAGCAGTCCTGCAGAGTAGCATTCACACCAATTACTAACCAAACCTCAAAACAGCACAATTCTTGAATAGAACTTGATGATCAGCCCCACCTCCCACTTCGATCAGAGACATTAATGGTGGCTCCCCAGTCCAGCAGGACACCACAAACCTCTGTGTGAGCGTGTCTTGCTGACAGTAGCAAAGGTGTGAATCCATCCTAAAGGAAGGCAAGGTGAAAGATTAACCAATTATAAATGGGATGATATAACAGCATGCGGTTTTAACTCTGTGCCAATTTGCAGTTTGTTTATTTTGGGCAGAAAGAAAGATATTTTTATCACTTGTGGTCAAGGTCTGTGCATCAAATTGATAAAGCAACTAAAGTGTATTTGCTTATGTATATAGATTCATCAACTGCAGTTCGGACCATATATATATATATATATATATATATATATATATATATATATATATAAAAATAAAAGGACAGGACAAAGACTTTCTATTGAAACTCCATTTATCACTACAGATCTGTTTCGAGGGGTGGTGAAACCATCCTCTCTCTTCAGGTGATTATAGATTCTTCTACAATACATTTACACTTTAATATAGGCCAGTCTATAAAGTTGCTCCATTCTTTTCTTTTATTGTTTATTAATTTATACTATTTATGTATCTATTTATTTATTTACTTATATAACTTGTATTATTGAACTTGTATAATGTACTTGTATCTATTTTTGCACCCCCTACTGATAGTACCTCAAGAGCCTGTAACAGTGAATTTCTCCATTGTGAGATTAATAAAGCTGTATCTTATCTTATATATATATATATATATATATATATATATATATATATATATATATATATATATATATATATATGGATTCAAGCATTTAAACTGCAAGTGAACGGTAGATATAATGAGTTTTTCAAAAGTATTGCATTAACCTTTTAGGAATTACTACAATTTGAATACAGTCGCTACAAACCCAGAAATTTAAAAGTAATTGGACAGT
>CM045735.1:20852248-20867248 GCA_024760905.1 Plotosus lineatus | reverse complement strand
CTCTTTACGAAAGTCAGCAATGGGTCTGATACATGCCTCTCACCATAGACAGTGAGAGACATGGCCCGCCTTTGATAACCCATTTACTTGCACGGGGGGGGGGGGGGGGGGGGTCAGTGACAACTTTGTGGGGACTCGAACCCCCAACCTTAAGATCAGCGATCCTGCACCCTATCCACTAGACCATCACTGCGCGCATATATATATATATATATATATATTATATTATATCTCAGAGAATTAGATTTTAAAATGTCTTTATTTTTTTTGGCTCTCTTAGTCAAAAAGGTTCCCGACCCCTTATCTAGACTCTTTTATGCAGCCTTAGTTTCCGGTCATGGTTTTAAAGGCAAAACCGAACCGAATTTTCGGGAACCAATCCATCTCTACTAGCATCACTTTCAGGATGCAACTTTTTTTTTTTTTTTTTTAAATATATAATTTGAATTATATTATCATCATTCTTATTGTCATTATTATTATCATCGTTATATCTCTTTTCATTTTCCAAACCACTCTATCCTTTTATGGTTATGGCAAAGCTCGTACCAATGCCAGCCTTTACTTCACCTTGACAAGCTCACTATCAAACACATCCATTCATACGATTCATACCTATAATAATTTTAAACATACAGCAGAAATATGGAACTTTTTTGCTTCCATGTATGAATATACATAAGTATCTCCACTTATGAATAAACAAAGAAACAGCACTCATGTCTGTCTTCCTTTCGGCTTTTTCCCTTTTACTCGGGAGTCGCCACAGCGAATCATTTGATTCGCACGTTTGATTTGGCAGAGGTTTTTTTTACGTCGGATGCCCTTCCTGTCACAACCCTTTTAGCAAGGGACAGAAACACGCTGACGACTTTGCAGCTACTCTTTACGAAAGTCAGCAATGGTTCTTTTACATGCTTCTCACCATAGACAGTGAGAGACATGGCCCACCTTTGATAACCCAGTTAGCTGCACTGGGGGGGGGACAGTGACAACCCTGTGGAGAGTGGGACTCGAACCCCCAACCTTTGGATCAGCGATCCAGCGCCCCATACCACTAGACCACCACCGATGGACACAAAATCTTATAAAGTTGTAATCGCAAAATATCAACTACTCACACTAGGGAAAAAAAAAAAAAATCATAGTATATGCTACTGTTTGTAATAAACGCACATGGTTAATAGTTAGGCATGGTTTTCTATGTAGGAATATCTCCAGAGAGCGTCAGTAATTGGCCTGTGTAAATGTATCAAATTTAGCTTAAAGAGCAGACTTTGTGGCATATCGTATAAAGTGTGTTCTATAAACAAAGTTAAGTGTGGCATCTGTACAAGGAGGACCCCCAGAGTCAAGACTAATTTTACAATCTGACATTTAAACTGTGTGTAATATTAGCCCATGAGCTGAAGTTGCCAGTGAGAGTCATAACTGCAGTGAGCAGAGTCAAGCAGTGATCTGAGCTATTTTCTGACCACTACACAGTTGATTTTTATTTATTTTAAAGCCTGTCAGATACTCGAGCCTTTCAGGGACATGAGTTGCATGTAGATGATATGTAGATGAAAAATGTTCATTTTCATATAGTGGGAATTCATATCCCATACAAGAAATTTGATAGAAAAAAATTATACAGTACTAGGTAAAAGGTCTTATTGTTTGATCGAAGTGAAAATGTAAATAAATTTTATATTCATTTACATTTTCACTTCGATCAAACAATAAGACCTTTTACCTAGTACTGTATAATTTTTTTTCTATTTTAGGGATCAAAGCACTTCGAGATTTGAAATACAGGAATCCCTCGCTACATCGCGCTTCAATTAATGCGGCTTCAGTGCATCACGTTTAAAAAAAAAAAAATATATTCATTCATCGAATTTAAAAAATAAGGAAATTAAGGAAGAATAGGGGAAAAAGTTATGGAAAATGTCATAAAAACAAGACCAATTATGCAAAAAAAGAAACCCCTAAATAAACACAAAACAACTCAAAATCTTACATCAAAACGATACATTTTTGCATCTGTGTGTGCACGCGCATCTGCGCGCACATATGCATGTCGTTTACTTCATACCATCTGTATGCGTGTGTGTACAGACGCGCCCCAGCTTAGTAGCGAGTTAGGTTCAGGCCGGCCGTTCTTAGATTAATTTGTTTGTGAGGCGTTACAGGGCATTCTTTAGAGGGGATCGTATGTTTAAACCGTGTATAAGTAACCTATATACGTATAGGTACGTATACGATCTCTCTCTTTCTTTCGCCCTTTCTCTCTCTCCACATAATCATCTGAAAATTATGATTCGTGTTTAAATTCCTGGTTCCTCTCAAGCACAGCACAACGGATCTGATCAGATTTACAGAGAGTTTCACTCTTATCTAGTTCATTATAATACTGGAGACAATTTGTTTCTTCTTTGAAAGTTTTGGCAGGAGTTCAGAAAAATATATATTCTGCTTCTCTTCACGGACCTCCGGTGTAAAGCATTATCCTGAGGTACACAATGTTTAATCATATTTCATACTTATATTTATGATACATCTTTCTGTAGATTCTATTTCTATTACTACCTGTTCTTCAATTTCATTTCACTTTCAACCTGTTCGTATCTTCAGATATTTGCAAAACAAATGTTGGTAAGTTGGGGAGCATCTGTATTTATATTTTATTTACATGTGATGTTATTTTTTAATGTTTAATTGTTATTATAAGCCTTTATAGCATTGAATATGTATTTATTGATATCAAGAGAGATTTTTTTTCTGCTTTTTCCCTTTATCAGGGGTCACCACAGCAAATGATTCGCACATTTGATTTGGCATAGGTTTTTACATCGGATGCCCTTCCTGACACAACCCTTTAGCAAGGGACAGAAACACACTGACTACTTTGCAGCCTTCTCTTTACAAAAGTCAGTAATGGTTCTTTTACATGCCTCTCTCCATAGACAGTGAGAGACATGGCATGCCTTTGATAACCCAGTTAGCTGCACTGGGGAGAAGTGACAACCTTTTCTGGAGAGTGGGACTCGAACCCTAACCTTAGGATCAGAAATCCAGCGCCCTATACCACTAGACCATCACTACATATACATGGGGAGGGTGATCCTACTTCGCAGATTTCAATGGTCGTGTGGGGATCTCGGTCCCAATGAACTGCAGAAAGTGAGGGATCCCTGTACTCAGCATTCATTTTACATGGATTTTTAACCCATCTTCAAAGAATCGTTGAAATATTCCATTTTTTTTTTCTTAAACAGCTGCAATTCATGAATTTCTTGGAATGCAAATGTGTTTGCAAGAAACCATATTAAGGGTTAGAAGGGCGTTGTGTGCAAATGTTACAAAGTAGCCATGTTGGTTTCAAATAAATGTTTCTGTAGATTTGTTAAAATAAATGAGCTAAAATTTGGTATACTGCATCACTGGTCATTTTTCCCATAGAACTGTGAAGATGAGTTGGTGGGTAAACATGACCTCCATTTACAAAATTATTATACATTTTAGTTTTATCACTGTAGAACTGTGCCGATCTCCAGGAAATTACTTTGAGCATGCCAGCAGCATTATAAATCAGTAATTCTACGACAGAACACAAAATAGTATGCTGGTGTAGTAAGGTTTAAATTCAGCTTAAATCCTTTGAATCTATTTCTATGTACATATGTAAACAATGAATTAGCTCCTTGGTAATGTATGCGCCATTGAGAACAATCATTTTTAAAACTGTGGTTGATGATTTATAATTATATATTGTGTGTTGTTTTGTTTAATCAAAATAATAATAATAATAATAAACTTTATTAAAGGCTTTGTTTTTAGTCTACTACCAAAACTAGTTTGTAATTTTTGTTATTAATAAATCCTGGTGCTATGCTTTCACTTAAAGATTAAATAGTTGAAAGTATTACTCCTTGGAGGTTTTTTTTTCCCCCCCATCTGCTAATAGAAACTTTCTTCCTTATTAAAACATTCTTGTGGTGGTTATTCAAAATAGAGATACACAGGCAGCTGGCACCAATGCTATCACTTTTTCAAAATAAGTTCCAGATGTAAGCTTCACCCTCGGAATTGAGACTTTACATGAAACAAAATGGCAAAAAATACCCCCGAATAAATTAATTAATTAATTTAAAAAATTGATATTTGCTGAAGTTGTGAGGCTGCAGCAGCGGGGCATGATTTTAACTGTTTGGCTTCTAGCAGCGAAACCCAGCAATGAGAGAGCAGGTAAAAAAGCAGAGACTTATGAGTATTAAAAAAGCAACAGGACACAAATGTGAAAAAGCACATCTTTGTCGAATGACTACAGTGCATGAACTCATTTCTAATAGCAGGGATGAGAAAATGAGAATTAAGATCATTAAAGTCTCTGCTGGGGATATGGACTACCCCCCCACTCCCCACAGAGAATAGCATTAAAATATTTTTAATGAGAGGCAAGTGTTTTGTTTTAAATATCCTAATCACAACATCTGGTCATTTAGAGCTTCTCTAGCTGATCAAATTTCCCCCTAGTATTAAAATGTAAAGAGGACTTCAGTTACATAAGCCTTCTTCACCTTAAAAATCTCATTTTAGCAAGCTTATAGCATTAACATTTCAGAGCGATTGCATCAGAAACCAAGTTTCATGCAACCGTCCTCATATGAGAGATGGACTATGACTAAAACAACAAATTCTAACACTGATATTCACAACTGGCCTTTTTTTCAACAGTTCAGAAAATGAAAAGTTAACATGAGGACATGGCGTTAAACTGATGGAACGATGGGATGACACTGACAAATATTTACTGATTCTTGGCACATTTTGTTGAAGTACTGTGTTCTGTGTAGTACTATGTCTTTCAGTGTGATGGCTTGGAAAAGATACATTTGTCAAGGTTTAACACTTATAATTGCTGCACTATAAATTAAAACAAACCTCGGTTTACGACCACAATTCATTCCAGAAGACTGTTTGAATAGAGATTTGTTCAAATTCCGAATCTATTTTCCCCCCATTATAAATAATGTAAATGGACTTAATCCATTCTTTTGAACAGAAGTTTACGGTACCGTAACTCGTACCATAGGTCCGCAAATTAAGTGAAAAATTATTGAATAAAGTACACTAACAAAATCCAGTCCACAAAAACCAGAGTATGTCTTAGAGAGTGAGACGATGCCGGAGGAATGGAGGAGAAGTGTGCTAGTGCCCATTTTTAAGAACAAGTGAGACGTGCAGAGTTCTGGCAACTACAGAGGGATAAATTTGATGAGCCATACGATGAAGTTATGGGAAAGAATAGTGGAAGCGAGACTAAGGGCAAAGGTCAGCATTTGTGAACAACAGTTTGGTTTCATGCCAAGAAAGAGCACCACAGATGCAATGTTTGCTTTGAGGATGTTAATAGAGACGTACAGAGGTCAGAGGGAGCTGCATTGTGTCTTTGTGCATCTGGAGAACGCATATGACAGGGTTCCGAGAGAGGAACTGTGGTATTGCATGAGGAAGTCTGGGGAAGCAGAGAAGTATGTTGAGTGCAGGACATGTACAAAAGATGTAAGACAGTAGTGAGGGGTGCTGTCGGTGTTACAGAAAAGATCACGGTGGAGGTGGGACTGTATCAAAGGTCAGCTCTGAGCCCCTTCTTGTTTGCTATGGTGATGGACAGGCTGACAGACGAGGTTAGACAAGAATCTCCATGAACTATGATGTTTGCAGATGACATTGTGATCTGTAGTGTAAGCAAGGAACAAGTGCAGAAAAAGAGAGGTGGAGGTATGCCTTGGAAAGAAGAGGAATGAAGGTTAGCCTCAGTAAAACAGAATCCATGTGTGTGAATGAGAAGGACCCAAGAGGAACAGTGAAGTTACAGGGAGCAGAAATAAATAAGGTGGAGGATTTTAAGTAGTTCAGCTCAACAATCCAGAGCAATGGACAGTGTGGAAAAGAGGTGAAGAAGCGTGTACAGGCAGGTTGGACTGATTGGAGAAAAGCGTCCGGTGTGATGTGTGATAGGAAGATATCGGCAAGAACGAAAGGAAAGGTGTACAAGACAGTGATGAGGCCAGCGATATTGTATGGTTTAGAAACAGTGGCAATGAGGAAAAGACAGGAGGCAGAGCTGGAGGTAGCAGAGATGAAAATGTTGAGGTTCTCTCTGGGAGTAACGAGGATGGATAGGATCAGGAATGAGCACATCAGAGGGACAGCGAGTATATTGATAGTAGGATGCTGAGTTTGGAACTATCAGGCAGAAATGAGTACATCAGAGGGACAGCACATGTTAGAGGTTTTGGAGACAAAGGCATAGAGACTAGATTGAGATGGTTTGGACATGTACAGAGGAGGGATAGTGAATATATTGGTAGTAGGATGTTGAGGTTGGACCTACCAGGCAGAAGGCCTAGAGGAAGACCAAAGAGAAGATTTATGGATGTGGTGAAGGAAGACATGAAGGCAGTTGGTGTAAGAGAGAAGAAGATGCAGAGGATAGGGTGAGATGGAGGCAGATGATTCACTGTGGCGCCCCTTGAAGGGAGCAGCCGAAAGGAAAAGAAGAACAGTTAAAGCATAAGAACAATAAAGATTAGAATCTTTACCTTTGTGTTGGTGAGCAGTTGGCATACGTAAAATGTTAGAGTGGGAGAGAGGAGGAGAATCCCCTTCCATAACAGCTTCAGGTGAATCAGCCAAAGGTGTTTTTTCTCTTGCTACTTGCTTTGGCATGGATGACTCTTCTTCAGGATGTCCCTTTCTTTTCTTGAAGAAGATTTTCTAATGTGGCTTGTTTCTGCCTTCTTTTCAAAACCTTTCAGAAGTGGCTCATGACCTCATCGTTAAAGGTGTTCACAGCACTGCTCACTTTAGCTTTATCAGGGTGATACAGCTTGACAACTTTCGGACTTCGGGAAAGTGTGCATTACCCCTCCCTCTCGGTCTCGTTTTTTCTTGAGTTTTCTCGCACTTACACGACTTCTGGGACAAAAAAATTCAGAAATTTTGGGCGAATACCGATTTGTTCGATGTCCAAAGGGTTCAAGAATTGAGGTTTGCTTGAACTCTGCTACTCCAGGAATTAAGCTTTAGAAATCCTTATTGTCTTTATATTCACACATAACGGAATTTCATTCTGGGCTCTCAGCTTTAAAAAAAGTATAAACAAGTTGAAAAGGTGCAAACGAGAGAAATTCCACTTAGCAGTCTCAAGAACAGAATATAAACAAACGTAATTCTGGACACAACACAATGTTTTAGCAAGTTATATTACTACTTAAAAGCTTGTGGTCACTTGGTTATTTTTGAAAGAAAAGCATTCTTTTTCCCAATACAACAAGATACTAGTGATCAGAAGTAGAAAGTCTAGACATCGCCCATGTTAATTCTGAGTGTTATGGATGTAAATGGCTGGATTTTTAATGGAAATCAAAAGTGTACAATAAATGTACAAAGGCCAATTTTCAGAAACTATCATACTTCTGTTTAAATTGTACATTATAATTCTAATCCATGTTTTTCATGTTGAACATAAAATTTATGATTAAGAAACCCTTTTGCAATTATGTCAGCTGATATTGCAGCTATGTTTTGCTGAAAAGTGCTGTACTGATTAAAGAAGCAATAAAATAACTATTACATTAATATAAAAATATCCAGAGAATCATATGGAAAAAAACAACTTGGGTAATTCGTCAGTTTGTAATTGTTCTGAGAAATGAAGGCTATAGCATCGGAGAAATTACCAAGAAATGGAAGATCTCATACAACAGGATGTACTCATCAGTGTAAACAGTCTCTATCCAGGATAGAAAGACAAGTCTGAGGCCTTCATGCACAACTAAACAAGAGAACAAGTACGTCAAAGTATCTAGTTTGAGAAACAGATGGCACTTGTTTGGAGTTACTTACCTCCCACAACAAAACAATATCTCAACACACTCCAAAATATACAAGAACTATTTAGAGAAGTCAGCTGTCAATAATATAGCCACTGCGGTCACCAGATCTCAACGTTACTGAGCTGTTGTAAGAGCAGCTTTTCCATATGGCACAAAAGAAGTGCCCATAGAACTAATCCAACATATAAGAGGTTGTTTCAGGAAGCATGGGTTAAAATTTATTTTTTTAAACTGAACAAGTTAACAACAGGATGTCAAAGGTCTTCAAGGCAGTCATAGCTGCAAATGAAGGATTTTCAACAAAAGTTTGAAAAAATTATTATTTGTAATCTTACCAGGGTCTTGAGTATATATCATTAATTTTTTTGCAAGCATTAAATATGTACATTAAAGTAAGATAACAAGGATGCAAATAATTACAGTAAGAATCAGTGTGCATACTGAGCAGAACCCACACAGAACAGAGCTTAACAAATTTCTCAAGGCCAATAAAAAATAAAACCCCACAGACGTGCTAATCTCCTCATGGAGACTGCAAGTCTGCAATTGGGAAACTCGAAACAGTATTAACAGAACGGTCCAAACCCAAGAGACATGAATCAGCGCAAGGCAGCTTGTTTGTTATTGCACGTGTTTGAGTTAAACCACATCATTGTACTAAGAAAGTGTGAGGACGTGAAAGGGACTTTTCTAATGACATTAACAATTCTTTTATAAAAAAAAGTCATGGATGTTAAATAAATAAACAAACATACAACTAGTTGTACTGTACATACCATATCTTTCAAATTCACAGAACACTTGTGCTCACATAGGAGTTGAACCATCACAAGGTTTCCATTTACAGCTGTGAGAGAACACACACACACACACAAAGAAAAAAAAAAAAACACATGGATGATGAGAAAAAAAAATGTTTGGCATATTTTATAGTCAACGTTTCATGTTTAAAACAAAAACCCATAGACCACTTTACAAATTGATTATGCTCAGCTATGCTCATACCACTTTTCACTAGTGCAGAATAAGAGTAATGTGAAATATTATTTCAATAAAAACCTTGCCCTCCCCTTCGGAAACAAATGCATTTTCCAAAGGAAAAAAAAAATTAAGAAAAAAAGCTGAATCCTGACATAGAGGAAAAAAACAAATAAAACAGGATGGCAATGTCACTGATGAGGATAGCTTGTTATCACATATGATTGTATTCATTAAATATCCCTAAAAGAAAGGGAGCTGAAATTAGCCAATGTTAGCCATTTCAGACATATGACCTTGTTGTCACCTTGAATCCATTCAGACATTTTATACACACACACACACACACACATATATACATGTGTGTGTGTGTGTGTGTGTGTGTACACATATATGCATACATATACATTATATATACAGGGATCCCTCACTTTCCGCGGTTAACTGGGACCGAGATCCCCCGTGCGCCCATCGAAATCCGCGAAGTAGGATGCACTTCCTGATTCCACCTCCAAGTCTCCTTATCTTACTGTCCTTCCAGAGGACACACCAAGAACTCTCATACCTGTCTCCCTGATCACATTAGCTGTAGTTGTCCAGTCATCTGGAAGCACTTCCTGACCACCCAAAACCTGTTTCAACTCCTCCTTGAAGACAACACGACACTCTTCCTTTTTCAGCTTCTACCACTTTGTCTTCTGCTCTGCCTTTGCCTTCTTCACCTTTCTTCACATCAGCATCATCCTCCACACCGCCATCCTATGCTGTTTTGCAACACTCTCACCCGCTACTACTTTGCAGTCACTGACTTCCTTCAAATTACATCGCCTACACAAGATGTCGTCTACCTGTGTGCTCCTACCGCCGCTTTTATAAGTCACCCTATGCTCCTGTCTCTTCTGGAAGAAAGTATTCACCACGGCATTTTCAATCTATCAACATCTGTCCTTCTGTGTTCCTGTCCTGGATACCAAACCTGCCCATCACTTCCTCGTCCCCCCTGTTGCTTGCACCAACATGTCCATTGAAGTCTGCACCAATGGCCACTCTTTCACCTCTGGGGGTACTCTGCATCACTTCATCTAACTCACTCCAGAATCTCTCCTTCTCTTCTAGCTCACATCCTGCCTGTGGGGCAGAAGCATTAACAACATTGTGGGGCATAAGCACTAACAACATTAACAACATTTCCCCTTTTCTTCCTTAATTTCCATATTTTTTAAATTCAATCAATATTTATTTTTTTAAAACCGCGATGCACTGAAGCCGCATTAATTGAAGCGTGAAGTAGCGAGGGATCCCTGTATATACACACACACACACACACACACACAATATTTACATAACGAGTTAAGATGTGTTTTTCAGCTACAGTGGAGCCTCAAAATCGGAACGCTCTAGAGTCAGAACAAATCGGAATCCGAACAAAAAATCTGTGAGTTCTTCCATCCAGGAAACCAAACAAAAACCGGTAGTCGAACTCCAGTTACGCGCGAGAAAAAATGAGACCGAGAGCGAGGAAAAGTGCGCGACTTCTGGAAGTCCGGAAGTTCTTGCTACTATGTATGTTCTGGGGAAGTCCAGAAGTTGTTGATACTATGCAAGATTTGTTTGGGCTTTTACACCCAAGCCTAGTGGCTCACCAGGCCTAAGCTTTATGTATCACCCTAACAAAGCTGTCCTGTGGAAGTCTGGAAGTTGTTGATGCTATATAATTTTATATTTAAAAAAAAAAATCATATGTGCTGAAGGTTCAAGTCCCACAGTCAACGGTTGTCACTGCTGCCCCCCAGTGCAGCTAACTGATAGAGACTTTAAAGCACTTCTGTAAGTCACTCTGGATAAAAGCACCTGCTAAATGTAAACTGGGTTATCATAGGCTTCACTGTCTGTGGTGCCAGGCATGGAAAAAAACATTGCTGACTTTCGTCAAGAGTACGCTACATAGCGGTCAGTGTGTTTCTGCTCATCGATGGCCTGGCAAGGTGTTTTTGCCCTTGCCCAGAGTCGACTGAGATGGCCGCCAGCCTCTCCGCGACCCTAATTTGGATTATGCGTTTCAGAAAATGAATTAATTACTGAATTTAACGAATGACATCGGTTTGTCAGGTACACTCTGTTATTTGTTACACAGTTCAAAGTATACACCGTCTCAGTGTCAAGAATAAACACTACTTTCCCTGGATGCCCATGTAGACTTTAAAAAGATAATACTAAACATACCGTTTTCGAATAACGATAATAATAATATGCGCCGTGCTCCAATAAGTTCCCTCCAGTGTTTTTGATCTTATGTCTAAGAACCACCCATGTGTACTGGGAGCAAAATGGTAGATCAAACTTACCAATTTTATTTGATCAGTCTGTGTTAACGTAAAATGATCCGTTCACTGCCAGTAAAAGTGAGTTTACATGGCATTTCAAGACCCCCTGCCACTGAGGAATGTCTATAATGTTCATCAGTAACAACACATTTGATCGTTCTGTTGTGCTTTAAAAAACAGGAAAATATTTTGCTGTGTTCTCTTGGTAAACGTCCAACAAGATGAACCATTAGCAACTGCTACTGCAAAACTATGGGATGCTCTAAATGAATGGAGCGATGAGCCAGATATGGACCCATCAGAAAATGATGAGTATTTTTCACCCAACTCTACAGCTCAGTAACTTCATACATTTAAAGATGTTCTTGGTCATGTGCTTTTCAACGTGCCATGTGCTAAAGTTGATATTCATGTTGATTGGCTTGATTTTACATCTGGGGGAAAATATTTAAAAGAACAGCACCGGAAGGAAAAATTAAAGGGTCTTTTTTTTTTTTTAATTATGCTGTTTTCTGTTTATTCTCAGCTTTCCTGTAAGTAGTTTGGTTAATACTACAAAATGAATAACACAAATACCAGTAAAACTATTGTTATTATTCATGTTTTCCAGCTCCATGGCAATAAGCACTTACCGTTTCACTTCGCTGGTAAACATTTTAATAAGCGCCCACCCACTCCGATTTTTAAGCACCCATGGGCGCTTATCACATCAGATATGGTATTACAAATGCACTACTGAAGAATAACAGGGTGGAGGAGTTAGACTGGCCTGGCTTCAGTCTATCCCCACAAAAGAATGTTTGGTAAACTTTGAAAAGAAAATACAACACGGCATTCCATCAGACTGGTTTGCAGACAGAAAGAGACAAAATAACAAAGAATAAGGCGTCTTCAGACCCTAAATGTTTTTAAGTGTTGTGAGAACAAATTAGAAAAATCACCTGGCCTGATAATGTCAGACAATATGAATTTCAGAAGCCCCAAAAATCACAAAAAGGCACAATTGCACTGTGTAACAGAAGTAACTGTCAAGTTTGATTCGGAAATCTCAAACAGTTTCCAAGTTCTGAGCCAGAATTGAAATAATAAATACGGAAGGATGGACAGACTCATGCTTAAATTGTCCCACATTGTAGGACAGGGGATAAAAAAAAAAGGAATGTTGTAAGAACCAGAAATACAATTAGTGTTTATTTTGAAAAAGGTGCTGCTTTAATTTTTTAAATGGTTAAACATTATTTACTGGTCATGGTTTTGAGTTTAGCTCCAATTTCAGCATACCGTGGTAATGTTTTCTGATATGAAGTTGTAAAATTAACATTTAAAGTGGCAACTCTTTCATGCCTTCTGAGGGAAAAGCAATAAATGATATGCTGTCGGAAACGTATCGCGAACAAGATGTTTCATTTTTAGCAAATGCAATGTTCCTTTGTCAGTGTACTGACTACCAATTTTATCCAAATCTTTCAGGCAAGGGAGAAAGAGATGGGCCGTGAAAAAAAAACCCCCAAAAAACCCAAAACAACTAAACAGGATACCAAGGACCCTGAACACACACACAAAGAGCCATAAACATAATTTCTTTTACTTAATCAGTTCATTCTGGCCTCCAAACAACTAGCAAGTATGCCTCCTGTTGGGCTGGACTGAAAGAGTGTAGCCATATAACCTTTTTCCTGATAAAGCAAATGTTCCTTGAACATTTCTTACCTGCGTGATGAAGAGCAGTCCTCCCACTGCTGTCCAGTGCATCGATAACACATTTACTCTGTAGGAACAAAAACAGAATAACCTCAGGAACTTTACCACAGACCCACTGAGCCCATAACTTAGGATATCCCAGTGAAAGTCAAATTTAAAGAGAACTGCAGCTTAAAACTAGGTGCTATTGGCCCAGCCTTCCATTCCAGCCAAAAACTAGCTTTAAGTGTTAATTTTATGTTGTATTCTCCAGTCATTACAATATGCAATATTAAATACACACACACGCACAAATTATAATTGGTGATAATTAAGAAAATTGTACACAAACTTGTGGCAAGTACTGCAACAAACTCCACTACTATATAAAATTATTATTTGCATTTGGTTGCATTCATATTTTGCTTTTCTTTTTATTTTGACATACTGTATTAATCCCATAAGACAGTGCTTCTCAATTATTTTCTGTGGCGCCCCCGAAAGGAAGAAAAAACATTTCAACAACCCCAGGGAGCGACTATAAATAGTATTACAGTATTTATCTATAAAATTGTTATTAGTACACCTCCGCATAACACTATATCTACATTAAAAGCAAAAAAGAAATAGAGTTCAATTTACAATAAAGAAAAACTTCATTAACATTGTTTTTCAATCTATAACAGAAAAGATTTAAAGTGCAACAATGTGCCTGAAATTAAAAAAATACATCCTTATTTAAACTCATTCAACTTATTTGTCTTTATCCCTCCGTCTCTCTCCACCTTCTCTTCGTTCCTGTCAGAAATTTTTCAGTGTTGTTTCTTGAGGGGTCGTTTACTGCACTTCGTATCATTTGCTTGTGCGAAAACCGCTACACCATAGCGCGACAATGAGAGTGCCACTGCCAACTACTGGAGTGGAGGTGCAATTACACTTAATCATCATATACTACTGGATTCCAGAAAAGCATGACCCCCCCCGGCATTCCTCCTCCCCCCGCGCCCCACCACCCCCCGGCATGCCTCCTTCCAACCCCCCCCACCCCCCATTTGAGAAGCACTGCCATAAGGTGATCCATGTGAGCACACATACTTGGAGCAGTGGACTGACACACACATTGGGGGCACCCGGAGCACAGTTGGGGGTTAGGTGCCTTGCTCAAGAGCACTTCAACCATTTATGTGAAGGGAAGAGAATGTGCTGCTCATTTCCCCCACCACCACACATTTTTCCTGCTGGTTTAGGAATTGAACCAGCTGCTTTCGGTCTCAAAGCCACTTCCTCTAACCATTAGGCCACGGCTGCACCAAAAGCCAATTAATCCCAAAACCACCCGTATTTGAGAATGCATTGTCTTTTTAACTAACTACATACTGTCCGTGGCAGAAGGCCGTGAACCAGATGTTTTCATGTTAATCTCTTGTTTATTTTACTTTTTCCACGGTATACTTTATTTTGTGATTACAGCGTTAACGCAGATCTATTTGAAAAAGTCCACAGTAAACACTGTGAAATACAAAACGCCTCACAGTAACATTTCATAAAATCCTCACCAAGATACTTTAGAGGGGAAAGAAATGTCCATGCTAACCTTTTTAACCTGAAGTAATGAAAATATTACAATTAAAAGGTAGCTTTAAACAGGTATTAAAAAAAAAAAAAAAAACAGTAAATTATAACTTTGCTTCTGAAAACCAATGATTAAATCTCATCAAATAAGTGGTGCAGCCATTCAAAAAGGTAATTTTCATATGAGAAACTTTTTACTCAAGTAAAATTTAAAGGATATTTTAATTGAATAACTGACTGCAAAGGTAGGGGCAGTGGTGGCCCAGTGGTAGGGTGCAGGATTACTGCTCCAAAACCCCACTATCACCGAGTTGTCACTGCTTTCCTCCCAAGTGCAGGGTCATCAAAGGTCGGCCATGTATCTCACTGTCTGTGGTGAGAGACATGTAAAAGGATCATTGCTGACTTTCGTAAAGAGTAGTCTGCATAGCCATCAAAGTGCTTCAGCCCTGACGATCTGAGTACTTTGCCCTCATCCGAAGTCAGCAGAGATGGGCGCCATCGTCCCCACGACCATAATTAGGATTAAGCAGTTGAGAAAATGAATGAGTGAAGGACTG
>CM045735.1:20777248-20849748 GCA_024760905.1 Plotosus lineatus | reverse complement strand
AGTTTATTTATTTAATTACAATACAATAGCACATTTATTATACATAAAATAAGGTATATTTTTGTGTAGTTTTAAGGCTTATTTAGTAGAAAATTATGTTTTATGGGGACCTGGGAACGGATTATTCTCATTTTAATGGGTTCTTATGGGAAATAAATGTTCGGAAGACGAACTTTTCGCCTCACACACACTTTCTGGGAACCAATTATGTTCGTGAGCTGAGGTATCACTGTATATATAAACACACACGCACATACAGACGCTCCCAGACTTACGTTTTTAATTGGTTCCGGACGGCCAAACGTAAGTTGAAAGTGAACGCAAGTTCTTACAGTGACTTGTGACGTATGACGCTCATCCTGTACTATAGAGGCATAAATACCATTACCGTATCTTATAAAACACCCCTAAATCAATTATTATAAACATAACATTGTAAAATAATATCAAATATATCAAATAATATCAACATTAATTTCAAATAAGTCACTTATTTATACCGAGTCACTTTACATAAAGCTTAAAACAGCCAATCAACGCTTACAACATGTAAGGCGCTCAAAACCGAAAGTAGTGTACTTGCGAAAGTAGTGTACTTGCTGTGGGTTCTACGGACTTCCGTTCTTTCAAGTGCGCAAGGGTGCCGTTGAACTCGTTTAGAACACAGCCTGCACTGATGTGAATCACCATCATCTTACAACTCTCTTCGCTTAACTGAGTATGAATGGTAGATTGGACCGCTCCGAGCAGATAGTTAATTCATCTCTGTGTATGAGACCTGCACCCATGCTAGTAGGCTTATGTTTCTGACCAACCATATTTGCTTAAGGTTACAAAAGTTCACAAAACAGTGTAAACACAAAGATCACGGAGACAACGTCTTAACGTCAGGTAACATGCTATATAACATATATTCTAGTCCTTCTCAAAAAATTAGCATATTGTAATAAAGTTCATTATTTTCTGTAATGTACTGATAAAAATTAAAGTTTCATATATTTTAGATTCATTGCACACCAACTGAAATATTTCAGGTCTTTTATTGTTTTAATTCTGATGATTTTGGCATACAGCTCATGAAAACCCAAAATTCCTATCTCAAAAAATTATCATATCATGTTCAGGTAGTCTAAACGAGCTATTAACCTAATCATCTCAATCAACCAATTAACTCTAAACACCTGCAAAAGATTCCTGAGGCTTTTAAAAACTCCCAGCCTGGTTCATTACTCAAAACCGCAATCATGGGTAAGACTGCCGACCTGCCTGCTGTCCAGAAGGCCATCATTGACACCCTCAAGCAAGAGGGTAAGACACAGAAAGAAATCTCTGAACGAATAGGCTGTTCCCAGAGTGCTGTATCAAGCCACCTCAGTGGGACGTCTGTGGGAAGGAAAAAGTGTGGCAGAAAACGCTGTACAACCAGAAGAGGTGACCAGACCCTGAGGAAGATTGTGGAGAAGGGCCGATTCCAGACCTTGGGGGACCTGTGGAAGCAGTGGACTGGGCTACAGGTGCCACATTCCCCAGGTCAAGCCACGTTTGAACCAGAAACAATGGCAGAGGCGCCTGACCTGGGCTACAGAGAAACAGCACTGGACTGTTGCTCAGTGGTCCAAAGTACTTTTTTCGGATGAAAGCAAATTTTGCATGTCCTTCGGAAATCAAGGTTATTTCAGTGACCAGTATGATGCATCATCATGCACCACAGGGACTGCCAGGGGAGTTTGCTGGACTCAAATTTCGATGAGTATTAATGTTGGTTTTGGCTTGACAGGTTCTCAGCATTCGGGTTTAGTCTCGGTGTAAAGACTGTGGCGGTATTCTGTGAGTGATTATCAAACCACAGCATTCGATAAAAGTGAAACCAGGGACAGAAACAGCCTCTGGCTTTATCAGGGTGACTCGGATACGAGACTGGTTCATATTCAGTGATAAATTTATCCGCTTACTTTCAGTATCTGTTTCATTATAGTCAGGATACAGTGCCTATTCTGGGAGCGGTGAATGTAAGATGGGAGTTCCCCCTGGATAGGACAGACGACCATTGCAGTGCACTATGCAGACATTCTCACAAATCTCAAATCACAGTCCTCTTAGCATGTTATTGTGAAATGGGAGGAAACTAAAGAACCCATGCGAACAAGGGAAGAACAAACACAGGAACCCCCGACAGCATGATTTGAAGCAAGGATTATGCAATCTAATTATAAAATTCATGTAAATTACAGGGCCTTGTAAGGTCTGTGTTCTACTTGACAATATTTTTTATTCTTTATATCAGTCAGAGGTGAAGCTAGAGTTGTAAATTATGTATCACTTAAGTCTTCAGGATAGAGGGCTTTAACTTTGTGGTCTGGTAACGCCATAAGATGAGTATTTGTCTTATTAATGTCATAGAAAAGAACAGGAGAGGCTGGTGAGGTGAAAAACTGTTTATATCTGCTGTAATTAAAGTAAGGATAGGTAACCTGTTGGGTTTGAAAGGATCTGTATGATACACAAATCTTTAATAGGTAATATAAACTACTGATCATGGTTTTTTTTTTTCTTGGACTCATGATCATTGTGCATAGTTTGTTCTGACCAATCAGAATAAACAATTTGTACCACACTCCATCCATCACATTTGTTAACTTGTGCCATAGGGTCAGTATTATAAGTATTGTGCAAAATTACTCAGGGTAATTGAACAAATAGCAAATTTTGTAATAAGATTTTCAGGTGAAATGAAAAAGCTCTGTCTTCTGATAATATAAACACTCCAATTCTTTGCTCACAGTTGGTCGGATGAAATATGCTAATTTTTTGAGATAGGAATTTTTGTTTGTTCTTTACTTTTTTCCCAAAATTATCAATATTAAAACAATACCCCCAGTGCAGCTAACTGGGTTATCAAAGGCCGGCCATGTCTCTCACTGTCTATGGTGAGAGGCATGTAAAAGAACCATGACTGGCTTTCATAAAGAGTAGGCTGCAAAGCCGTAAGCGTGTTTCTGTCCCTTGCCAAAATGATTGTGACAGGAAGGACATCCGACGTAAAAACCTATGCCAAATCAAATGTGCAAATCATTCGCAGTGGCGACCCCTGATAAAGGGAAAAAAGTCGAAACGAAATCTCTAACATGCAAATAATACATATTGCAATACTCTGAGGCAAAACCGTTTTTTTGACATGCATTCAGAAAACTTCAGAACAGTTAAAAAAAAAAAAAAAAAAAAAAAAAACTTCGGCTATTCCTGCTAATAGAACCGAAAGTAATGCTTTCGTTGTTTAAAAAAAAAAAAAAAAAAAAAAAAAACAAAACTTCGGCTATTCCTGCTAATAGAACCGAAAGTAATGCTTTCGTTGTTTAAAAAAAAAAAAAAAAAAAAAAGACGACCGCAGAGATTCCGGCCTGTAATCCTGACACAATCGTGTTTCCATCCTCTTATCTACGGTCATTCAGTGTGTGGAGAGCCAAGTATAATAAGAGCCATGTCGTGATTGGGCAGTGTGGATGTCACGAAGGCCTTTAGCCAATAGAATTTGTTTTTATACATGATACGGAAATTCCTGCTAAAAACAAAGCCACGGTTCATGTTGCTGATTGCTCAGAAATTTACTGACCTACTGCATCTAGATTTTCGCTTAAACATTGATTTTAAAATGAGCAAAAGAGTGAAGCGGTCCCGTGTACCTGATCTCCAACAAGGCACATTAGCCATGCTAATTTTTTTTGCCGTTTTTTTTTTTTTTCCATAACGTGGCAATAATATCTGTCGACTCTGAAAAAAATGGCATCACACAACTTGTGGACTCAACCTCAGGCTCAACATGACCCAAATCGGTCCCAGATTCCAGTAAATTACCTTCCACTTCTCTCCAGTATAATGATCATATTAATGTGATTTATATGATAAACGATATTGCATGTTATTTTTGTAAAGTTTGACGGACTTTCCTGAGCCATCAGCGTCACTGTAAATGTTATACGTGCATATATATATATATACCTTATATATACATACACACACACATACATACACACACACACACACACACAGTATACACACATGTAATGTTAATATTGTTATATATAAATATATCAATCTACTGCTCATAGGGTCACAGATCTGATGAGGTCTAGCTGTGCATGATACAGTTCTGCGCATGTGCGGATGATGCTCCACCTTTAATCCCACCTTAAAAATTTAATATGCATGCATTAATGATTAAAGCTTCACAATATGCTAATAAAAGCACTAATATGTTTAAATAGCTTATCTTGCTCAATATGCAGTTCTATTTCAGTGTTAATGTTTGTGCCAAAGTTTAAAACATAACATTTTCAAATGAAGATTTTTTTCTGATGCTTAGAATTTTTATTTTAATGACTAAAGACATTAGTTTTAGTGTTTTCATTGTTGTCGCGTTCTCTTTTTGAAATAAAGAATAAATACTGTCAAGAACAGGCTCACTTTTAATTTAAAATTCTTCTTGCAATACATCACAATACAAAAAATCTAGGTAATACCCAGCTCTTTTATTTATTTATATATATATATATATATATATATATATAGGATTTTCTGAGTAGATCCTTCCGTAGGAGAGTGCTCAATACTTTTTGGTAGAGCAAATAAACAAAAGGACAGGACAAAGGCTTTCTATTGAAACTCCATTTATCACTACAGATCTGTTTTCTATATATTATTAAAACATACATATACTGTACATATATCTATACACACACAGCCATAGCTTTTCAATACTAAAAGATAAATTCAATGCTTCACTATTTTAATTACTTAAGCCAGTTTTAAAATAAATAAATTAATGAAATTAAAATATGTAATAAGACAAGGTCCATTAAAACCATTAACTGTTTCACTGTTAAAATCTGTATTATATTACCTGGATAAGTTTTTTGGCACATTCTTGATGGTTGTTTTTGGCAGCAAGGTGTAAAGCACTAAAACCTAAAATAAATGGGGAGCAGGGGGTTGAATATGTGAATCTTCTTTTAAAGTTTTAATAATTCAGATGAAAAAATAGCTTTAAATGAACCTGAAGAGTCCACAACAGTCAGGTCAGTTCCATGGGCGAGAATGATGGCGAGACACTCAAACTGACCTCGGGTTGCTGCAACATGAAGACTGAAATAAAGGGGAAACATAGACAGACAGACAGACACACACACACACAGAGAGAGAAAGATTTTAAACTAAACTGTTTCTGTTACCAACATTCAGCAATCTATTTAACAGGCTTTATTTTCAAACGTTCCTATAATAATTCAGTTCAGTTTAATTGAATTTTGTTTCATTAAACAGAGCAGGACCAGTATAGCAAAATTTGCAGTGTTAGTCAGGGCAGAGTTTAGGAGACAATCAGAATTAGAAAAACAGTTACGAAATGAGAAAAAAATGCAATACAATAGTATCCTATGGAACAACAAAATTCAGGAAACAACAACAACGCATTTTATTGGTGTACCTAAATGCAAATCATCTGTACTGAATAAAGCACTTGGTGATGTACAACTGACAAGCCATTTTCAGTATACTGTCCTGTGGGGGTAGTTTCTGTGGGAAAAAATAGTCTTCAAAGACACCAATTTTCACCACAGTTCATCTGAAATGAGAAAGTATCTAAAGCATGAAGTTCACCTACAGGAGAGGCCTACCGGAAAATGCCGTTGTTGTTGTCCCAAAAAAAAACAAAAAAACCCAGTAGAACAAATTCAGTTTGCAGACAACCATTTAACTGAAGACAAGGTCTTTTGGAATAGAGTGGTACCTTGACTTATAAAATTAATCGGTTCCGAGGGCAAACTCCTAAGTCAAAATCTTCATTAGATAAAACAAAAATTCCCATAGAAAACCAATTAATCCGTTCCAACCCCTCCCAAACTCATAACCTCATATAAACATGTATATTTGACCTCATATTTTAAAGATAAACATGTAAAAACAATAAATATTTCAAAATAATAATACATGTACATTAACATTAATTAGGATGAGATTTCCTTTATGTTTTTTCCCTTTATCAGGGGTCACCACAGCGAATAACTTGCACGTTTGATTTGGTATAGGTTTTTATGTCAGATGCTTTTCCTGACACAACACTTTAGCAAGAGACAGAAACATGCTGACGGCTTTGCAGCCGTCTTTTACATGCATTTCTTTTACATGCCTCTCACCATAGACAGTGAGAGACATGGCCGGCCTTTGATAACCCAGTTCGTTGTACTGGGGAGGGGTGTGTGTGGGGGGGAGCAGTGACAACCTTGTGGAGAGTGGGACTCGAACCTTAAACCTTAGGATCAAAGATGGATCCTAAGATCCCTATACCACTAGACCACCACTGCCCTGTACATTAACATTAATAATAATCAATAATAAATAATAATAAAAAAAGAATAAGCAATAAGTCAACTAACCCTTCCGATCATCAACTACGGCAAAGATGTCACGTGGGCAGGCATGAGGTGGTGCGTAACAGAGGGGGGAGGAGGATAAAGAGAATTTTGTGCATGTGTATGCTAAGAAAAGGCTCGTGGTGAGCTCCCACAAGGTCAGTGCTACTCAAATAGTGGGGCGCGCCCCTGATGCCGGGGGGAAGGGGGGCTGCATGCTTTTTTGCCATACTGTACTAGAATTAAGTGTAATTGCGCATCCTCTACAGTAGGTGCCAGTGGTACTCTCACTGTGTTTCCTATGGTGTAAGGAACACAGTCAGAGCACCACTGCCACCTTCTGTAGAGGATTCACAATTACACTAGATGTTCCCTATGGTGTAAGGAAAAAGCACGGCACAAACGATATGAAGTGTAGAAAACATTATTTATCGTCGCACACGGGGCATAAAATGTTTACTTTTTTTCTTTGCTATAGGGGGGCACTACAGAAAATAATTGGGAAGCACTGCACAAGGTGTTCTCAGAGCACGGAGGAAAACACGCAGAAGTATACAAGGCTAATTGGCCCGGAAAAGCCATTCGCATTCCCCAGCAGAGCTCGTAAATCAAAATTTTGTTTGTTGGATGGGGCAGATTTTTGGTGGGATTGAAGCTCATATCATGAAAAATTCATTATAAAAGAGACTCATAAGTCAAGGTACCACTGTAATGTGCCCTAAACACACAGTTGCTTGTCCATAGTCACAGTACACATGTGAACAGGAGAAGAACGTCATATCAACTTTAAAGCACAATGATGGGAATGTTATGGTTATTGGTTGCTTCACTGCCTCAAGGACTGGATAGCTTGTAGCTAGCAAGGAGTGCTTGATGATAATGTAAGACCTTCTCTTCAAAATGGTAAAGTTGAACTGGGGTGGACCTCAAAATAAAATAATGATTCCAAACACAGGACCAAACACTTCCATTAAAATATGTAAAATGAGACTGTTTGCATTTGGTTGCTCATCAAAGGCTGTTTCAGCTCGATTCATGTCATTAGAACACGCTGGTTTGTGCTTTGCAGGCATAATACCCGAACAGAAATGTCAAATAGTAAAATAATTAAAATTTGGATCAATAAGAGGATCCTATAGTGCTCTCCACACTCACGCTGATTTGCCCTCGCCATCTAGTTTGGTGGCACTGGCTCCTTTCTTGGCCAGAAGTGAGGTCACCTTCTCCATCTCTCCATGCTCCACAGCACTTAGGAGACGCTCATCATTTTTACTCCATTCATTGGTCTGAAAACAAACAGCAGAGCATGCACAGTAACATAACCAAGACTGATTAATAAAAGAGTTTCAAACGTTTTCTATTTTTTGGTAGGAATTCATCAATACCACCTACACCTGCGTATCTTCTACAGTTTTCATATTTATAGATTTTTTTTTTTTAATGCACCAATTTTTTTCAAAAATAGAAACAAAATGAAAGCGGATAATTGGAGTCTGTTTAAATTTGCAAATCTTAAAGCGAAATTGTTTGGAGATGAAGTGGTTCTTTGGCATGTTTGTTTCCCCACCTATAAGTGTTTCTAATTCACTGAGGATTAACTCCAGTCTTGATGCAATACCACTCACCTGAAGAATTTTGTACCCTTTAGAAAAATCCAACTGCAGTTTTATTTATGAATACTACAGCATTTGCATCATTGACACATCAATAATATTTCTATTTGTTGTTTCGCCAAATCACTGCGTTGCAGACTTTGCAAATCATCATCAGAAGTAGGTTAATTAAATCACCACATTAAGCGATATTATCAAATTAGCCCATGCTGTGCATTATATGTCAAACAGTCATGTCTTGTCATTTAATCAGTCATTCAACACATTTCTAGTCAAATCATCAGTACTTGTTTCTAATGAAAACACCATACAGCACATTTTACAATAAATTAATGTATGCTTTGTGTTTATTGCTTCAGGGATCCCAGTGAGGTTTAGAAAAAATAAAGGAAATGAAATATTTCAGCTGGGCATCAAGTGGGCTGCAGGGCCCCTTGCAGGGTACAGGGGCATAGCATGTCATGTTTTAAAAAAATAAAAATAAATAAATAAATAAAAATCATGCAAACAAGTGAATCCTGGTTTTGTAACATGCATAAACACTAAACAAGACAGTTCAAATAATGTAAAAAAAAATACTAAAAGGTTATTTCAGTGTAGATAAACACACATAATTCAAGTAGCATAGCGCTATGGCTCACCATTCATGTGTAACATAAGTATGAACTAATTTGTAGAACGATCACATAACACATGACATATATTATCACAACAAACATTTGTATTCGAGAGCAGTGGTGGTCTAGGGCGCAAGATCGCTGATCCTAAGGTTGGGGGTTTGAGTCCCCACAAGGTTGTCACTGCCCCCCCCCCCAGTGCAGCTAACTGGGTTATCAAAGGCAGGCCATGTCTCTCACTGCCTATGGTGAGAGGCATGTAAAAGAACCATCGCTGACTTCCGTAAAAGAGGAGGCTGCAAAACCGTCAGCGTGTTTCTGTCCCTTGCTAAAGGGTTGTGACAGGAAGGGCTTCCGACTTAAAAACCCATGCCAAAACTAAATGTGTGAATCAAGATGATTCGCTGTGGCGACTCCTGAGAAAAGGGAAAAAGCCGAAAAGAAAACAAGAAGAAACATTTGTGTTCAACTAGTGAGCATTAGAGCCCTGCGCGGGGCGGGTTTCAGCCCACAGCCCGTGGGCCCCCGCGGGCACAAATTTAAAGTCTTTTTATTCAATTTAAAGGGCTTTTTATTTTATAGTATGGCTTTATAGTATGGCAAGGTTTACTTAAAAAAAAAAAAAAAAAAAAAAAAGAATATACCTATATAATAAACTTCTATCCACATGAGATACTGTATCAGTGATTAATAGTCGAAGCACAGGCTACCAAGTTACATAACAGAAAAGCCTTCAAACCTTCCTCTGGAAAATTCTCATAATCAGCTAATTACAGGTACCGGAACAATCATAAAATGATAGCATTAACTTTTCAGCTGAACATACCGATGAGCACACATTTCATTGTTTCTAGCAAGATAATTACGCAATCGCCTTAAACTTGCACAACCCCTGAGTACATCAAGCCATGCCTTAGTTGACCACAGCAAGCACTGAGCAGAGTGAAATACCTAAGCAGACTTCTCTAGGTGATGCAAAAATCATGCATGGGGAACCATGTAAAAAAATTTTTATTTTTTTTTTTAAATCATATCATGAATAATTCATGGACATTTAAAGGGGCCAACCTGTTATCTGTGGCATAGGCTTTTTTGTTTGTTTGTTTGCTACGGGTTGTGGGGCGGTGGTGGTCTAGTGGTATAGGGCGCTGGATCGCTGATCCCAAGGTTGGGAGTTCGAGTCCCACTCTCCACAAGGTTGTCACTGCCCCCCCCACCCACCCACCCACCCCAGTGCAACTAACTGGGTTATGAAAGGCGGGCCATGTCTCTCACTGTCATGTAAAAGCATGTAAAAGAACCATTGCTGACTTTCGTAAAGAGTAGCTGCAAAGCCGTCAGTGTGTTTCTGTCCCTTGCTAAAGGGTTGTGACAGGAAGGGCTTCCGACGTAAAAACCTACGCCAAATCAAATGTGCGAATCATTCGCTGTGGCGACCTCTGATAAAGGGAAAAATCCGAAAGGAAATCTCATCTGTTTGCTATGGGTTCTAGGTTGTGTGTGCATCAACTGAAATGACTAAAAATCACTAAACATACTGAAACAATCTTCTCATTTAAACTGTAAACAAAGACTGAATGGCCTGTAGCACCCCACAAGATAGCCTGAGTTAAAAGTTATGGTGTATTTATGATCATTTCCAGGGATAACAATGATTGTGGTATATGTATTTTTGTTAAGAGATTGTTTTCCTCTGAATAAATGAAAATTATTTAAAGGTTGGATTTATCAATTTTTTTTTCCATCATATTTTTTTTTTCAGTTGCACCAAAAATATGATTTTTTTTCACCATTTTTTTTACCAGGGTTATTAATAACCTTTTTGCTTTTCTTTTTTTGCTCCATTCTAAGGAAACTCAAGAAAATATTTAGTGTGAAAATCCTAAGTGACCTGCAGTTTCTGAAACACTTAAACCAGCTCTTCTAGTACTATTAACCATCCCAAGATGAAAGACACAGATCCTGAACATTCCTTCATGCTATTTGAAGTGAATTTTATCTGAACTGCTTGATTTGTATCGATATGATATTTTGACCAGTGGCGGGCCGTGCATTTCACACCTGGGCCTTCAGTAGTGCTCCGTCTGAATCAATCCAACCCTCAATAACTATTTTATGGCTAAAAAACTTTTACTGCAGCTACAGCTGCGACACACAAAAAACCCATCAAAAATAACCTCATGAAATTGCAATATTATTTAGGAATATAGCCACATTTTATTCACCAAAAATCCTTTTCATTTGTACACAAAATCCATCCTCCTTTCTTTCCTCAAGATGATTTCAATTACTCTGTCGTACAGATTATCCATGTGTTTCAGTTCATATAAATATGATAAGATTTGCAATGTCATCGGCTCGCTTTCCACTGGTAACATCTTCAAATCTGACAAACCGCTCGTTGACACCTGTGGCCGTTACATAACGCAGACCCAGTGCAAGCTGTGCTGCGTTACTCGCTTCTGTCGTCTATCCACCATAACAGAGACAAACTGTGCTTTATTAACTTCCCTTCCGATCTCTTCCCCCATCACTTCAGCAATAGCAGTGATCAGGTCGTTTTGTATTTTGCTTGACGTCCCACTAAACACTTTATAAGTGGACAGGTGGTAATGTAAATCCGTGTTGCTCTCAGCAATGAGAGAAATAAGCTCCACATAGTTTCCTTTGTTTTTGGATCCAGCGCTTTCATCATGTCCCAGAAATGAAAGTTCCTGCTTGTCCAAAAAAAATGACAGTCTATCAGTCTTTTTAAGATTTCCCGATTTTTCTTCCCCTTTGCGTTGTTAAAGGGTACCTGTAGTGAAAACGCTCATATACCTAACTTGATGCATTGTGTATAGCTAGTGACAAAACACCTATAAGGCGTTTATTATATTCTCTCACAAACCAGCTTTAAGCGATTTAAGGGCTTCACTAACATCAACTTTCAGAGCACAGGAGTTTTGCAGCATCGCATTTTCTGTGACGTCACATCGTTGACAAAGCCTAACCGGAACTGTGAGATTGCAATGTAAACATAAGTCTATATACCTGATACAACAACACAAGCTCAAGGAAAATTGGAAAAAAGACATTATAGTATTTTTTTTTTTTTTTTTTTTTTTTTAAACCATGGACGAAGACAATTTCGTAGAAGGATTAGAAGGTTATTTATATGAACCACTGAAGAAAGACTATCCACATTTAGTGAAATCGGACCAGGAAAGTGATGACTCGGAGGACGACATTGGAGAGTTGGCAGAAGCTCTTACACGGGAAAATCGTAGCAAACAACCAGCCAATATTTGTTGCTCTTGTGGTAAATGTGTGCGTCAAAAAAACGATCAGGAGTGCGATTGTTGTAAAGAACATGAATTGCTTGAGGAAAATATACTGACATTCTGCAATTGGCGATACGACTGTCAACGATGTTACGTCATAATGACCTTTGACCCCGGTGAAATAAAGCCAACATGTCCGCGCGCTGAACCTTCGTGAGCAAGGAATGTCATACAGAAGAAAAGGAAATGTGGACTTGTACATAACCTACCGACATCACGCGATGTTTAAAAGTTAATAATAAGGTATGGTGGATATTTTTTTTAACGCTGTTAATTTTGGGTACAGGTCCCCTTTAAGCTCCGTTTCCCTGCGCAATTGCTCGCTCAGCTGTAGATCCACTCTGGTTTCCCCAAAGGTTTTGGAGAGCACCGTTGCTTGTAACCGACCTTTCTTAACGATGTCCAGTTTTTCTTGAAAAGTCCGTCTTGAAAATAGCTTTGACAGTAAATCTGCAACCAAATCCATTTCTTCTCCTCCTTCAGCCATTGTGGGTTGACAAAACCACTATTAAATCAACACAGCAATAGATTTGCTTGTGCAGATCGCTACAGATGCAGTTTGCTAGCTCTGGCTAGTACACTCTCTCACTATCCAATCATAGGGTGTGAAAACGTTTCCATACGCCTGCTAGAAGGCCTTGGTGTCGCCAACTCTAAATCTGATTGGTTAAAGCAATAGTTTTCCCAACACTTATTTTATGCTACAGGGCCCGCAGAACTGATTATGAAGGCCTCCAGGTAGATTTCTGACCCTGGCAACAAATAATGGCTGAAATGTGATTGGTTAAATGCTTAAATATGAAAACATACATCTAGAAGCAGCGCAACCAGGGGAAAAGGAAGGAAGCTGACGGACACTTTGGAATTATTTAATAAGTGTTCATGGACAAAATATAATTAACATCAGTCTGTGATTCAGATATTTTTTAGGCCAGCAGAGAAGGCCTTGCAGGCACTGACGGCCCACCACTGATTTGGACCCATGCCGTTGCCATTAATCGACTTATTGAATAATTGCATGAAGGTGCAGCTGTATGGGTGCTCCTGATAAAGTCGAGAGTAAGTGTACAGTGACGCTGGATCATGCCATGTAAGTTTGGGTTTCTCTGCAACATAAGAGGTTCTTGTTTTTTGCTCAATATAGTTTAATACATTTAAGATGTACTGAACATTGGATATGAAAATGTGGTGCAGATATTCAATTCAAGAACTCAATTTCAACAAACACTTGCTCTCTCTCAATATAAAACATACTATTCAAATGATTGCACGTAATAAAAAAAGGCGAGAGATGATGTCTGACAATATAAAAATGTGATCATACAGAGTTGGACACACTCAATGTACTATGTACATTTAACCGGTAAATTTGGCTCAGGAAAATGGAAGATGCACAACTTGACACTTTATAAACAATGTACACTGCAGTTGTGGCAACACTAAGTGTGAGTCCCACCCTGACTAATGTTTAAAACACCCCACAGGAAATGATATCCATTCCTCAATCCCACTTTGAACCTAAATATTTATCCTTGAGCTTATCTCCAAATGTCCCACTTCTGGTGAAAGTCAAGCTAAGACCTAAAAATATTCATGTAAACATTGATTTCTTGATCCTGGTACATTTACTGATGGAACTACAAATGTCCATCAGCGAAGAGCAATGAAATCGCTCTGTAACTCAGACTGTGTTTAGAACTCATCAGGAAGGTGGTAGAAGGCCTAAAAGCCTCATCAGGAACGACAGAAGCATGGAACAAAAAGCCTCCACCCAAAGCTTAATGTAAACTTTTAACTGTTATCTGATCGACCTGTTCCTCAACACGATAATATTTACGCAATAGAAATGTACAAACCAAAAGAACCATCTTTAATACCGCCAAAATGTAATTATATAACAATATTAAAGTAAAGCAGCTGTTAAAAATGGTTTTTAATTTACCCAAAATGCATTCAATTAGCCAAGACTGCAGTTAGAAAAGTACTGCATTTTTTTTCATGACTGAGAATACTAAACTTCCATTAAAAATATTACACACACGCGCACACACACACACACGTTTTATATATATATATATATATATATATATATATATATATATATATATATACACACACACACACACATACTATATTATATATATATATATATATATATATATATATATATATACACACACACACACACACATACTATATTATATATATATATATATATATATATATATATATATATATATATATATATACACACACACACACATACTATATTATATATATATATATATATATATATATATATACACACACACACACACACATACTATATTATATATATATATATATATATATATATATATATATATATATATATATATATATACACACACACACACACACACACACACACATACATACATATATAGTATATACACACACAGCTGCATAGCCATCAGTGTGTTTCTGTCACTTGCTAAAGGGTTGTGTCAGGAAGGGCATCTGACATATCAAACTATGCCAAATTAAACATGTGAATCAGATGATTCACTGTGGCGACGCCTGACAAAAAGGGAAAAGCCGAAAGGAAAAGAAGATCTATAGAGGGATCCCTCGCTATTTCGTGCTTCAATTCATGTGGTTTCAGTGCATCGCGTTTTTTTTTTTTCAATATTCATCAATTAAAAAATAAAAAAAAAATAAATAAATAAAAATCAGGAAATTTAGGAAGAATGGGGGGGAAAAACAATAAGGAAAATTCCACAAAAATAAGGTCAAATATACAAAAAAAAAAAAAAACCCAAACAAGCAAAAACAAAATATCACCCCAAACCCCCCCATCAAAACTACTTACATTATGTGAGGTGCGCATCTGAGTTTGTGCTCGCACACACAGATGCGCGTGCACACACTCAGATGCGCACCTCACATAAAAAATGTATGTATGTGTATATATATATATATATATATATATATATATATATATATATAAACTGAACTGGGAAGAAGGAGGGGCACAGAGTTCAGTCTGTAGTTTGTAAACAATGACGTCAGCGTACTACGTACGTACGTCTAAACTCAAAATTTAACTTTTTTTTTTTTTAAACGTAAAACAGATGAACGCAAGTCGGGGAGCGTTTGTGTGTGTGTGTATATATATATATATATATATATATAGATAGATAGATAGACACACACACACACATAAATAAAATGAAATAAATAATCAGATGATTCGCTGTGGGGACTCTCCAGAATGGGGAAAAATCCAAAAAGAAAAGAAGAAACAAAAAAGCAAACAAATAAACAAACAAAACAAACGTTTGTATCTGAGTAATGCCTAAGAAATGTTTTTAGAGACAGAATAAATGTAAACTTCATCATCTAAATACATCCAACATCTTCACCTTCAAAACAAACCTCAACATAATTCATCACTAGAGTGGGGAGTCTAGACACTGAATTATTTTAGAACTTTGCAGTGAGCCGTACTTTCATTTCTTTTATACAACTGAATTTACAAAAATATAAAAGTATATATAAAAAGTATAATATATAAAAGTACAAGGTATTTCTTCCATGCACAAATGGATTAATATCACCTGGCGTTTCGCCCCATGTTACAGATAGACCATCACACAGTCGAACCGTATTTATTTATTTATTAAGAAATGTATATACTGTTCCAAATCTAAAGAGAAAGCGGACCACAAGAAATGTTATGTTTTGTCATGGCGTGGGGTTGGGTCAGTGCCTTGGGAAAGATAATTTACATTACTGTGGAGGCAGCATTAATGTAGAAAAGTCCATTACGTTTATCGAATCAATTTTGCAACAAAACAATACAAAATGACAATCTACATGCACAATACATGCATGATTGCAGGTGAAGTGGTTGTAAGTGTTGGTTTGGCTTGGCTGTAGGCGATACCTATTGTTAGTAGTGAATATGATGAACGAACATAAATTGTTCAACACCCGAAGACCTGTTTAGAAGTAAAATGGGACAGAATAATCCCTGAAAAGATGTCTTTACTTCATACTTTGAGAGTTTTTTGTAAAAATCTGAAAGCTCTCTCAATCGCAAGTTACAAGAGACTCAGAAATTTGGACTGTTCACTCGTCTGAGACTCTTGTAACCTGCTACTCAGGCCTCTTACAGGCATAATCACTTTTGTCCTTGAGTAAAAGGTCATTGTGATGTTCACTCAAAGGTCTTTGGGTGACTTATGACTTATGAAACAAGTGCCAATATATATGTTGTTACTACTACACACAATTAGGAAACCCTATATGAACTTTTAACTGACACAATTACCTTTGACATTGAGTGACCTTGAATGGTCAGTGTCAAGGTTAAATGATTTTCAATGCTCATAATATTAAAAGGAGTGCTGATAGACATACCGTTACAACGGAACACAACATCCTGAGTTCTCCTGAAGTTTTAAATTTCAACATAACATCCCAACTTTTTCTTATTTAGGGTTGTGTTTTTCCCATCACTCTTTGAAATTTCATTAGACCCCTAAGCAAATCTTCACAAAACAGCTTCACAAAAACAGAACAGGATGATGCCAGTGGAAGTGAGGATTTACACAAGCACAATTACGTCACCATTCTATAGGGGCAGTCTCCTTCTCTCCTTAAATTGTAGAACCATTACTCTCAAGGCCGCAGGGTAAGCTGAAAAAATTTTGACACCAGACGTGATTGTCTATATTTCAAGGAAAAAGGGGAAACTCCTCTATTGAACAAGAACAGCACTTGTTCTGAAAGCTTGGGTTTCTTCACCTGAATAAATGCCAAATGGATCAAGTGCCCATGAAGCAGTGGTACACTGTGTGAACCAGTCGAGGGACTGCTCAGATTTCAAACCAATAGCTTCTCATATTCCTAGGCTGAGGTAGTGTAGTTTGAGGAAGGATCAGACTTTAACCTGATTTTGAGAATATTTTATTAGTGCAAAGCATGGTACTAATCCCTGTATTAAACATGTGAACACCTCCTTAAATGCCATTAAATCTTGTGAATTGAACTGCAGCCATGCCACATGCTGGTGAAAATTCAATGAAATTTAGAAGCCAAGTGTTTTGCATTGACATTTGCAGAGGTCTTCTCACCTCTCCGTACTGTCTCTTGAGAACCAGCTAGAAAAGAACCATTGAAAACTGCACGAGAGGCCTGGAGAAAGCTTCAGAGCAGATAAACAACAGCTGTTAAAATCACTCCAGTTTGCCCAAAAGCCTCAGTCGTTTGTTATAATGCTTAATGCAAAAGCAGGCAAAATCTCATGGAGAAGCCATATGAACAACCCCCACCCATTTAAAAAAAAAAAAAAAAAAAAAAAAACCTCAGTGTAAAACTGTTATATGAAGACATACTAGTCAATTTCTGCTCAACCTCAGGCATACAACAGCATGTAACATGCATGCACACAAGTATGCAACTGCACATAGCTTGTGATGAGTGTGCAAAGATTGGGGCCCAAAGATATAAACTTTCATTACTTGATAACTACATTAACACTTGCGGGGCTAGTGGTGTACGGGATAATGTGAATAATAACAAATCTGCCTTACGATTCAGAGGTTATGGGTTCGAATCCTCATTAGATGATATGACCCTCACCATGTTAAGACTCCGGAGTATGATCTTAACCACAAGTCTGCCTCTATTCACCCAGTACTATAAATGGGTAACAAAAACAAACAAACAAACAAAAAAACCTGTGGAGGTAATCTGTGATGGACGGGCAGCTCCAAGTCACTTCACGCTACAGATGCCGGGGATGAACTCTGGCCCTACGAGCTAGTAGGTTCGGGTGTAAAAAGCCCAACAGGAATTAACACTGAACTCGAACTCTGACCGGAAGACATTGAACATGACCTGGCTGACGGACCATATCACATGCGCTATATAAACCGAGGCCCTCATTATTCAAGCAAATAAACAAAACCTAATAAAAGTGGACAGAACAATATTTTCCAGAAATGCAACAACGAGACCATCACAGAAACACTAAATCTTGCTCCCTGTATTGGCACCATTGCACTTGTCCGAAATGAATGTCTAGTCTTTGTTGTTTTTCATTTATAAACTGGATTCGGTTGCTTTCTTTTAGATAGATGCTCACATAATTTAGTTCAGAAGCATATTGCATTCACTTCGGAAAAAATAAAACTGGCTTGTATTTTCTGAATTAATAAGATAATTTATCATGTCAAAACAACCGCAAAGTCCTGAGGTGTCTGCAAAAAGTCACCATGCTAATAACAATATAAACTATATTACTCCTAGACAGGAGTATGTCCCAATGTCTCAAAACCCCCACAGGATTAAAACTGGATGAGACTAAACAAAAGGACATGTTTACTTTCAGTTGGGCTCTTTGAAGTATGTCATCAATTTAGATTTAAAAAAAAAAAAAAGATTTTTTTTTTTTTTTTTAAATCTTCACTAACTTTTGCAACAAATTCCCAATGAAGGCTACATGGATGATATCAGAAAACAATGTATTTTTTCCCCAAGAAACAGCAAGTAATGTGTTGCAAGCTGTTGGTATCGTAACTAACAAATACTGATCATATAAAAATCCACATGCAGAAGCTGTTGGACTTTCTCTAATGGACAACTTCATCCAGTATTTAACATCCATTAGCATGTACTAGCACAAAGCCAATTCTGGACCTCAACCAAGAACATTCTGTGCTAAAACAACTTTATCTATTTTCCCCAAAATGACATATTTTGCCTGGAAATTGGGGGACTCTTAGATGTTCCACAGGACCATGCTATAGAGTAATGAGGATCAGCTTGCAGGAGATATGGTGCCAGTCAAGATAGCATATGGGTTACAATCAAGTAAATCATGAGCTTATGCCTGTAAAGGCAAAAGAATGAAGAACTAAAAATAGATGTTTTTCCCTCCTCAGAATGCACTGAACTGTGTCTGGTATTCTTCTGGAGACCTGAACTGGTCCAAAGATATCAACAAAAATAGACCACTAAATTCTAATTATAGACTATAAAAAGAACGTGAGAGCGTTTAGTTATCCTTAAAATTCCACAGTACAAAAAAATGTTTTTATGTCCTGTTTCTCGGAACATTTTGATTACCAGTGCAGGTTTAAATACAGTGTATGTAGTACACATACATACACACACACTAATATATATATATATATATATATATATATATATATATATATATATATATATATATATATATATAAATAAATGAATATATATATAAATAAATGAATATATATATATATATATATATATATATATATATATATATATATAATAAAAATAAAAGGACAGGACAAAGACTTTCTATTGAAACTCCATTTAAATCACTACAGATCTGTTTCGAGGGGTGGTGAAACCATCCTCTCTCTTCAGGTGATTTTGGTAGAGCAAATAATAAATTCTTCTATAAGTATTGAGCACTCTCCTACGGAAGGATCTACTCAGAAAATCCTATATATATATATATATATATATATATATATATATATATATATATATATATATATATGCATGTTTGTGTATGTATGTATGTATGTATATACATACATACATACATACATATCCACATACAGTGGTACCTCGGTTCTCGAAATTAATCCGTTCCAGAAGGCTGTTCAAATAATTTGTTCGAATTCCAAATCCGCTTTTCCCATTACAAATAATGTAAACTGTTTTAATCCGTTCCAAGACGCTAGAAAACTACCTTTTTAAAACAATGTTATTTCATAATGTCGTTTATATATCAAATAGTATATTAAATATGAAACAACAGGACAAACACACACAATTCTTAATAGATTTTTTTTTTTTTTTGTCTTTTTTTGTTTGTTTATTTTCCAACCAGCCTCGACTTGCTTTAAAGTGGAACCCTTCAGGATTCGAGCGAGGGTCTTTGTGCACCAAATCATTGTAGATTTCACGAGCTTTGCAGCAGATCACATCATCGCTAACACTATCTCCTGCTCACTGCTGCTCTTTTATGTATATGAGCAGTAATTTTTCCACCTACTCCAGCACTTGCGGTCTTTGTTTGCTGATAACCTTCGAACCTTTCGCCACATCACTGGCTTTAACACTCTCTTTGTTCTTCAGGATCGCGCATATCGTTGACTTAGCCGTGCTATATTCCTTTAGCAAGATCAGTAACACGCACACCTGATTCATGCTTATCAGCTCTTTCTTAAACGCAATAGTTTTCCACACAACTGACCTTTTCTCAGTAGCTTTCTTTGGAGACATGTTTATTAGCTAATCTAATCAAGTAAACAAAAAAAAAAACGATATACTGTACTTTGTAGAACAGGAGCAAGCACATCCACACACACACACACACACACACACACACACACACACACACAGTGGTCGAGTCAAAAGACACCAATTTCCGGAAGTCGCGCACTTTTCCTCACTCTCGGTCTCGTTTTTTCTCGCGCATTTGTCGAGTTCAACTTCCGAATTTTATTCAACTTCCAAGACAAAAAAATCCCGGATTTTTTGTTCAAATTCCGATTTGTTCGACCTCCAAAGCACCCGAGAACCGAAGTACCACTGTGTGTATATCAGGTGTCACCAACCTTTTTGAAACGGAGGGCTACTTCTTGGGTACCAATTAATGCGAAGGGCTACAAGGTCGATACACACGTGACATATAAATAAAGGTAAATTGAGCAAATTTGTTATGTTATTATTAATAATTAATGACATTCATCTATGTCAGGGGTCGGGAACCTTTTTGACTAAGAGAGCCACCAAAAAAAAAAAAAAAAAATTTGTAAACCTAATCTTCTGAGAGCCAAACATTTTTTAATACTGAGACCAACAGTTTTAGAGTATATCTTTGGAGAGTATAATACGACTGAATTTATTTTAAACAACATTGTTATGACGAATTTATTTATTAATAAGAAAAGTACTTCTTACTATTAATGCGACTTCTGGCGCTGCATGGTTTTGCAGTCTGGTTGATACGTAGTGAAGTTCAGCTTCATGCAGGCGTTTAGGCTTCCAGCTATTATGTGACCGCAGGTTGGTCTTGTTGTTTTTCACGTGTGCGCATGTGGAGCCGTACATGGTCAATACAACAGGACTCACACTGCAGTGTTTAAGTGACAGGAAGCGCATCCCAAGGCAATCAGCTGCTATGTGGGTTGAAGCATAGCTGTCAACCCCTAAGATTAATAAAGAGTGAAAAGCAGGGGTCCAGGAGGTGCAGCCCCCGGTCAGGTCCAGGGCGAAAATTTTGGTTTTAGGGTTTTTAAGAGTGATTTTTAAGCCATTTCATACAAGTTTTGTACGAAATGATTAAACAGAGACATAGGGGAAAAAATACAAAATTACACACACGTCTAAGATTTAATAATGTAATGTAAATGAAATCTTCAATGAAAGAACTAATGAAATATGAAGTGTAAACTAATAACATATATCAAAAATAAGATTAGCTAATTGTAACATTTCTCTTTTTTTGAAGTTTTATCCAAATAATTCTTCATAATAATCTTTGCTGTCTTTGCTCACAGATGGCATGTATCATATGCAGCAACCTTGCAACAACACATGGAATTACAAACTGAAACTTATTAACAATGTTAACAATTCTAACTAAATCTACATTTAACTACATTAGTAAATGAAAATATCATCTGAGCAAGTTTCACAACCTTTAGTTTTTAAGTGCGCGTATGTATCTGATTTTACGGTAAAGGATCCCACAGCCAGAAGCAGAAAGAGAAGCTGTATGTTTACGTAAAAGACATATCCAATGGCATTTGTTCGTGGAAATTACATCCTTAAAAAAAAATAACAAAAAACAAAATAAAATTGGGAAATAATTGTATTAATGCATGAAATTTTAGACACCTTGCGTGAGAGATTGAGGAGGAAATGAAATGCGTGAGAGTTGACAAGTATGTTGAAGTTCTTTCATTCTGTTCATTTGTGTTTTGCTTGTCAACTCTGCTTGGCTTCTTACACATGAGCTGATCAAAATAAGGAAAATTTACCTCTTTACCCAAAAACAACTCGCGCAGGCTGTTGCATATAATCCAGTAAAATTAGAGTTTCAAGGTATCAGCCCCGCCCACACTGGAGTACAGAAAGGATGGCTCTATGTTGCGCGCCACAGCAAAAAGTGGCATTGAAAATTGATGTATAGATTGAAATGCGTGAGATTTATTTATGTTTTATTTGATGGCTTTTTTTCTGTATTTTATTTAAAGAACAGCGAAATTATACATTAGTTTTTCTGTTAAGAAAGGCCACCTGATTTATCTGAGAGCCCGATGCACTCATCAACAGAGCCACGTCTGGCTCGCGAGCCATAGGTTCCCGACCTCTGAACAGGCTCGTGGGCAACTCATGTTGTCCCTGGGATACGAAAACAACCTCCTCTTACGAAAAACGCCAAACGCGCCATTCAAAATACAAACGCACCAATCAAAATTTCATTGCTCGTCTTAATAGAATGGTAGATTGGCGAGTTGAATCAGATGTGTACATCATGATCCACCCGCGTGTACAACCTTGTGGAGAGTGGGGCTTGATCCCAACCTTAGGATCAGTGACCCAGCACCATTACCACCAGGCCACCACTGCCCGTGTCACTTTTTCTAGATCTGAATTCTATGGCTGTTAAAGTCACAAAGCGCGTTGGACAGCCGTGAAGCGGAGCGTAAAAGCGCTGTCCCAATCCAAAGCTGCGCACGTCCACAAAAACATGCAGCACAGAACGAAGCATAAATTATAAGCACATTTTCTCTCTCGCTCTCTCTCACACACACACACACACACACACAGATTGGACACTTATTTCACAGATAAAAAGGCCTGGTATGAAGTAAAAGTGAGGCTAAATATCAGGATTATGTACAAGTCTTCCACACTAACTTTGGTAATCAAAGTCTTCATTGCCTTCATAATTACCGTGAAAGAAAACTTAAGGTTATAAACAAAGACATTCAAGAAATTCAACAAACTTGTTTACAAATCTGGGGAACTAACATACAGGTATTATGAACTGCTGTGCATATACTTTTGGATATACAGCACACAGAATGAAGCATGTCCAATTGCATAATGATTGGTCTTCTGGCCAACAAACAACCCAGTGGCACTGTGAGAAAACAAAACAGGAGATGTGCATGATTTTGAAATAGAGAAAATTCCCACCAATTCTTATCCTCATAGTTTTTCATTTCAAAATTAAGTTCTTTAATGTTATCATGATGAATTTAATTTATTTGGCCACTGAACGCACTGTCTGCTTATCGTGTGTGTGTGTGTGTGTGTGCGCAGGTTTGGAGGGAGCTCACCATTTTTTCTGCTTTTTATGTCATTTTTAGCTTTAATCTTCTTCATTGAAACTTTCCAAGTAGGAGCAAGATTCTCACATTTATCACCATTCACAATTAAAGTGTACAGCATAGGTGCCAGATCCATGAGTCTATCCGGCAAGGGAAGTTTTTATAGCTAGGGATTTCTTTAACTATAAAATAAAATTTGTGGAACCCCTCAGCACAGATGTATTTTATGAAGCACATAATCTTTTCCAAGTATGTCGGCACTTAAAAGGAAGACCGTGGTTTTTGTTTAGTCAAACCTCCAAGCAATGTCATTTTTTTCAATTTATTATATAATGTGATTAATATTTATTAGGGGTTAGATGCAACAGTTCAGGACTATTACATCACATACAAGTGCTTAAATGGATTTTCTAAACTGACATAAAAATGTGTAATGTGTCACCAAGGAGGTTCAAATAAACATTTTAACATCGCCATGATGAGTAGCACTGATTAATGCAGCATTACACTCAAGAGATTGTCTTTAGGAAGATGATATGCGAGTTATGGAGAAATCTGAGATCTTCTGATTATAGGTCAGTGCTTCTGATAGTGTTTAGGCCAGCAGAGAATAAACACACACACAATGTGTGTGAATGTGTATATATATATATATATATATATATATATATATATATATATACACACACACACACACACACACACACGTGTGTGACTGTACACTCACACACAATGTATGTAAAAGCACTTACACACACAGTGTGAATGTATACACACAACCCCACCCCCCCACACACACACACACACACACTGTGTGTGAATGTATATACACACACACACACTGTGTGTGAATGTATATACACACACACACTGTGTGTGAATGTATATACACACACACACACTGTGTGTGAATGTATATACACACACACACACACTGTGTGTGAATGTATATACACACACACACACACTGTGTGTGAATGTATATACACACACACACACTGTGTGTGAATGTATATACACACACACACACTGTGTGTGAATGTATATACACACACACACACTGTGTGTGAATGTATATACACACACACACACTGTGTGTGAATGTATATACACACACACTGTGTGTGAATGTATATACACACACACACTATGTATAAATGTATACAGTAGGCCCTTGACATTCGCGGGGGTTCGGTTCTGGGCCCTCCCGCGAAATTGAGATAATCCGCGAGTTCTGTACCCGGAAGTAAAACCCCATGTATCATGTCACATGCGCGAATGAGCAGCCGGGAGTAAAATACTATGTATCTGATAGTAATGATTAAGAAAAACCTTTCAATTTTTACTGTTATAATTATTGATGAATTAAAATATAAATATTATACAGCATACGTATAAAAACACCTTTCAAAGCATTCTATGAAAAAACATACAGCACTGTAGTTTCAAAAATGCCCACTAGAGGAACGTATTGCATTAGGCATGAGATGACCGAATTCAGGTATTAACTGCATTAAGCCCGAGCAGGTCAGCCACACACCCCAGCCGAAGCGAGTACAAAACAGAATTTTAGAGTTAGAGAGTGTTACAAACCAAAGAAGTGGTGATGTTGATGTGAGTTAATGCTCTGGCGCAGAGGTGAGCCTGCTTTTCTTTATTGGGAGTAAACAAAAATAGTGAATTCAGGTGTGTAGTACTGAGCAGCTCAGCCACGCCACTCCGCCTAAGGGAAGTAAACAGTTAGTTAGAGACACAGCGCCAAAATCAAAGTCCCCCAAAACACAGACCATAACAAAAAGGACATAAAAGAACAAGAAATGTAATAAATTGGATAAACAAAACAAAATGAGAAACATGCTACACCACAGTAAATAAACTATAACACACAAACATTTTAAACATTACCTTAGGTCATGTACTGGAATAATAATTGAAAAAGACTTTAATAGTGGAGTGTTTTACAACAAAGGGATGACCTACTAGGATTACTGTATTCCTCTGCAGCAATGACATGACTTCAGAGTAAACTGTCGTTTCTTCCGGAGAAAGTCTTATTTCTTCAGAAGAGACATCCAACCTCATTACCTTTTTCTGGTGCTTAGCAGGCATTTGAGTGACATCGTAGAACTTAACTGGTAATTAAAACACACTAAAAAAAAAGGTTCATTGTCAACTTGTGTGCGAATGAGGAAAAAGGGGCATTACATCATCTCAACCAATCAGCAGGAAGGAGGACAGCCATTGGCTGAATTTGAATCACGTGCGAGTTGCTCGACAGTCCGCGAATACTCAAACCGTGAGTGCAAAACCGCGAATAGTCAAGGACCTACTGTATATACATATATACAAACACACACACAGTGTGTGTAAATGTATACTCACAATGTATGTATACACACACACACAAGGTGTGTGTGAATGTAAACAATTTGTGTGAATGCACACACACACATACACACACAAAATGTGTGTGAATGTACACACACACACTGAAGGCCAAGGTAACAAATAAATGGCCCGCCACTGAGCTATATTATATATATATATATATATATATATATTAGTTCAACATTCCTTCATTTGTTTTAAACCTTCTCTGAATGAGAACATCAGGTGTGCTGTTGTAGTTGGCTCCAAGTCATTAACAGTAGATCCTTTAAATCCTGTAATTTTAAAGGATTTAAATTTGGATAACTTGGAGGCCAACTCTATGTCAGTTACATAAAGCCTGTTGGAACAATTTTTGCAGTGTATCAGGGTCCATTATCCTGCTTAAAAAGGCCAATACTGTTATGAAATAGCTCTGCCATGTAGGAGGGTGCTTGGTTTGCCACAGCATTGAGGTAGGCAGTGCAGAATATTCACATTAAATGTTCGGACCCAAGGTTTCCAAAGGAAACATTTATCCATCCATTATCTATGCTGCTTATCTGTCATGGAGGAAGCTGGAGCCAGTTCCAGCTGACATTGGGATAAGAGGTGTGGTATATCCTGAGTAGATAGTCAATTTGCTACAGGAATAACACAGAGGCAAAACATCCATTTCACTCTGACATTAAACCTATGGGTAATTCTGTGTACCCAGTTAACCTCATCTGCATCACTGAAAACAGAATAACCAGCACACAAGTACTGTACAGAAAGAGCATGCAAACACCACACAGAAAAGCTGTGAATAAAATCTCGTCCATCACACTCTGTCTCCTGAATTTTGGGTCCAGCTGAATGTTCCTGGCATCACAGAATCTTCTAGCCCTTTTTCCCAAAAATGCAGGAGACAGGGTGTGATGAAAACGGTTGAGCTTTATTGTTGACAGGGAAGGCACTAAAGCTTGGGGAAATAATAGTCACTGTCAGAGAAGCCCGGTGATTGCTAAGTGGAATCAGATGTGTGTGTGCTTAGCACTCCACCCGCTTGTAACAGCCACGCCCCTTTCCACCATGCATAGAGAGAACATTAGAGCCATCAAAACCACAGTCTCTCACCACCATAACAGTGTACTTTTTATTCAATATTTTTCCTATTTAATTTGAGGACCTATGATATGAGTTACGGTACCGTTAACTTCAGTTAAAAAGACAATGGAACGGATTAAGACCATTTACATTATTTGTAAAGTGAAAAGCAGATTCAGAATTCGACCAAATCGGAATTCAACCAGCCATCAGGAACAAATTATGGTGGTACCAAGGTACCACTGTGTGTGTGTGTGTGTGTGTGTGTATATATATATATATATATATATATATATATATATATATATATAAATTTCAAATAAATGAAATGGGTAAACCAAACAAGGCAGGCTGCTAAAAACAGAACGATGGAAAATTTTAGTGTGTTTGTCTTAAAATAACATTTTACTGTGTGTCAGGGTTGAATTATTGCCTGTGTCAAGTACGAAAAAAAAAAAACAACAACACTAAAAGGGTTGCAGAAATTACCCACATTTGGTTAAGAACTGTTTCATGCCTTATTAAAAGCTGAAAGGATGGTGGTAACCCATCAAATTTGCTGAATAAATAAGAATTTTAAAAAATCTTAGTCATGCAACTTTCATCCTAGTAACCACCAATTACCACAATGCCGTTTGTACAATGCTTATTCATTTCTTCTTTTAGGCCAAATTAAAATAAGCTTCAACATTCATGTTCGTCAACTGTAACTGGTATTTGAATTTAAAGACAAAAATTGCCAACCTGTCAGACCTATAAAAATGTATTCACACCTGGCCTGGTCAATAAAAAAGTTGCTATTTATGATGCCCTCATCACTAGAGTAAGAGCACAAGCAAAGCTTTACCCTCTTTAAGGTCAGCACAGCGAAACCTATAAGTCCTGGATAAAGAGGATTAGGGTCACAATGGACTGCTGACTGCAGAGTGTGAGAAGTGATGCAATTTTGTGTCTTATACCCAATGTCTGTTAGCAGCAATTCTGACAGCAAGGTGGCTATTAATCACAAGTTTATATCAATGTGCTTATTAAATGTTATCTGTGGTAACAGCTCATTAACAGTACTTGTGTTGCTCTCTGTTGAGAGTATTTAAAAAGTATGGAAACATTGATAGGAGTGAGAAGTTTTCCAATTGTTGTGGAATCACACTCTTCATCCTAACCGAGAAAGTAGATGCAGAAGTACTGGAGAGGAGGATCCAGCCAATGGCTGAACTTCAGATTCAGGGGGAATAATGTTGTTTTTGTTATGCCCACAGCACTTTCAACCAACTCCATACACTCTACAGAATCCTGGCGTGGGAATTTTATCAATCTGCCAACATGTGTTTTGTGAATTTAGAGAAGACTTTTGACCGTGTCCCTTGGGCTACCTTGTGGGTTATGCGCCGGGAGTATAGTGTACCAGACTCATTGCTATGGGCCATTAAGTCTCCATTATCAGAGTCAGAGTTTGGTCTGCATTAGTAATAACAGGTCAAGTTTGTTTCCAGTGAGGGTTGGAGTTCGCCAAGGCTGTCCTTTGTGACCAATTATGTTCATAATTTTTATGGACAGCATTTCTAGGCACAGCTGATGCATTGAGGGATTCTGGTTTTGTGGCCATAGAATCTCATCTCTGCTTTTTACAGATTATAGTGTCCTTTTGGCTTCATCACTCTAGGACCTCCAGTTCTCATTGGAGCGATTTACACCAGGGTGCAACATGATGGGGATGAGAAGCAGTACCTCCAAGTCCAAGGCCATGGTTCTCAGGAGGAAAAGGGTTGAATGCATCCTCCAGGTTGGGAATGAGGTCTTTCCCCTAGTGGAGGAGTTCACGTATCTCAGGGTCTTGTTTTTTCACGAGTGAGAGAAGGATGGAGCGGGAGATCAACAGGCGAATTGCTGCAGCCTCTGCTGTAAAGTGGAGCTTGTAACGGCTCATTGTGGTGAAGAGGGAGCTGAGCCACAAAGTAAAGGTCTCAATTTACCAGTCAATCTATGTTCCCATCCTCCCCTATGTCATGAGCTTTTGGGTAGTGACCAAAAGAATAAGATCACAAATACAAGCAGCTGAAATGAACCTCCTTCTAGCACATTCTAATGGTGGAAGAAAAGACCTGAAATATACAGAGAAATGTCTCCACTTTTTACCAAATCTCTAGAGATCCAGTCAGGATTCATACAGAACTCAAAGATTCAGTGCCTCACTTAAGTATAGGAAATGCCCAGAGAATCACATGCTATGAAAAAGACACTAATTAATTGCATTTCGAAAGAGGAGAGACATGCATTTGGATGGGAAGCTGGAAATGACCATAATGTACATTCCCAGGGCACAGTCCGTAAGCTTCAGTAAAAATCCTAACTTAAACGTTCGGGTTTAACGACCCCATGATTATATTCAACAGTCCATCAAACATTAGCCTAATTAGACAGAGTTAAAGAGTTTAAACAGCACTGATGACTTTCCTGGCAAATTCCTGATGCAATATTCACACACACACACACACCAAAAAACAAGCAAATAAATAAAAAATAAAAGCCTATAGGAGTCAAACATAGGGTCTTTGGGGAATAAAAATCATTCAAGTTCACCAACATACAATTTGGAGTGAGAGTCATTTCAGGGTAGGGTGGATCAGGGCGACACTTGTCTTGCATGCATTTTTATGAGACTCTCATATGCATGGACCATGAAACACAAAAAGATATTCTGTCAAAAGGATAAAACATTGTCATCTTGTCCTCATGCCATTCAAAAAACCTAGCTCATAATACTGCCTGGCTCTTCATTGCTGTAGACATAATGCAGCCGTGGGGGAAACAAATGAGTGTCCGTCCTCACACTGGTCCCAAGCTCGGATAAATGCAGAGGGTTGCGACAGGAAGGGCATCCGGCATCAAACTTTTGCCAGAATACAGAATGCGAACCGTCACTACAAACTTCATACCGGATCCGTCGAGGCCTGGGTTAACAACGACCACCATTAGTGCTGTTAACAAACAGGGTGCTGGTGGAAATTGGACTACTGTTTGTCGAAGAAGGAGAGGTCGAAGGAGAGGCGGGAGCCGTGTCCATAAGCATAGAGAAAAGAGGAAAGGCATGCAAGGGCGTCGGCCGATCTGACCGTGGGGGGTGCACATCTCTGTTGACCAGAATTCGAGTCTTAGGGGCTATATGCATAAGCCTTAAAGGGGAAATGAAACGCCAACTAAATAAGTTGGCGGTAGCTTAAGTATAGTTTATAGAAGTGATTGTGGCTTACATTTTACATCATAAATAAACCATTTCACACAGCGGTTTTGTTTATGTGCTTGTCGTATAAGTCATCCACCCGAAAGCCGCCATTGCTAAGTGCCCGCCTACACAAAGTTACTGTGACGTCTCTGGGTTGGTACAAAGTACCACATGAAATATAGTGCATGCATATCACAGCATATTATATGATATAAACAACCTGGAATCTCATGCCAACAACACACACAGTTTTTTCAGCAAAAGACAATTCATCTATTACTCTCAGAAGACGAATCAAATATTATAGTTCAACCAAAATCATTCTCAAATATATTTCAAACTACATCTGCAAGTACATGTGCTAAATACATTTACAAATTGAGCAAAATTTATTTATCTATTCAAAGGCACAAACAAATATTAATACATATTTACAGCACAAAACTTACTATTAATTTTATAAAAGGACTGACCATTACGCTGCAGATCCAGGCTGGATGGCTGATGCTTATTTTAGCCATTCATTCTCTGTGCGTCAATGTTTGTGTTCTAACATATGTGCAGGAGCCGGAAGCGGTATTAACAAACTGTACTTTATTCTCACACTTTGTTTGATTGACAGTGTTCAGTCATTAAGTTTATTTAGAAAATTGTGAATACACATAATTTCTTGTCCAGCGGAACTCAACTCCTGCTGTGTGTGTGTGTGTGTGTGTGTGTGGGGGGGGGGGGGGTGCATGTGCACCCTGTGTACCCCCCCAAGCCTACGCACTTGGCATGAGTCTAGGACCGAGAGTATGGATTTTGAATGTTGGAACTATGGCAGGAAAAGGTAGAGAGCTGGCTGACATGATGCAGAGGAAGAAGATGGACATACTGTGTGTTCAAGAGACCAAGTGGAAAGGTAGCAAGGCTAGAAGCTTAGGAGCAGGGTTTAAGCTATTTTATCATTGTGGGGATAAGAACAGAAATGGAGTAGGCACAATTTCATTGAGTGCCAGCAGAAGCGCTGGCTACTATTAGCCTAGTGTCGGTTATATTTTATAATAGTAAATAGTAATATTTATTAATAATAATTTTGAATAAAAACATTTTCACGGCTTTGTCAAGCTATGTACTTGACAACACGATCACTTGTTTTGATAATTTCTTAATCGTTTCACTTCTGATATCCCATGATGCACTATGCTACCTCATTCATTGAGCACTATGCTACCTCATTCAAAAGCGCGGCGCTTTTTATATATATGTGCCGCCATTTGCCTGTGCTCCCGTATAGATTTAGATTGTGACGGGTCGTACAAACCCAAGTAAAATATAGTCCAAACTGATGTGAGTCGTACCGACAAGCATGGCGCCAAAGCGAAGTAGATCTAAAGAACCAACATTAAATATGTTGTGGAAGCGACTCAAGACTGATGATTCCACTATTTCGGAAACGGCTGTATCTCATGAAATAGGTAAAAAAGTTTTATGTCATGTTCGAACACAAATTATTTCTTGATTGCACTGAGCGATAATAGTGAAAACTAGCCCCATACTAAACGAGCCTAATCTTATTCTTAATGGATTCACGCCACACTATACAGAGACGAAAATTAATGTACTTGACTTGGGCTAAGTTAACAAATAGATCTACATAATGCTCGTTAGGTCCTACATTGAACACGAGGGTTATGTAGATCTATTTGTTATTGTAGCCCAAGTCATTCCCATGCCTTTTTCATGGCAAACGGTGTTAGTACAGTACGGGGTTCACTAGCAGCTCAGTGTGATTATTTCATATTGGTGGTGGTGGTGGTGGGGGGGGGGGCGCAAATAAGATTGTTAGACATTTAATTTCGAACAAAGAAAATCTGTGTCAGTGGCAGATATTAGTGGGCCAAGGGGACCCCCCCCCCAAAAAAAAAGGTAAAATAATGAGTCCATAAATTAGGTACAGATCTATAAATATAACTGAAAAATATTATTTCACTTTCCTAAATTCTATAATTTTGTGCATAAAAGTTAACCATTGATGTTATTTATTACATAAATGTTTTGTAGATACATTATAATTCTCAAATTTCTCTTTCCACATTTCACAAAATGTTATATATTAGTAAGGTAACTGTTAGATTTTTCAAATAAGAAATTTTTTTGTACTTTCCTTCAAGTAGTAAGTCTACTATTCTTGTAACAAATACTATTTTTTATAATATAAACTTTTAGTTTTATTTGCTTCTAGCTTGTCTGATTTTCTCATAAATATGGACCCAGAATGCACCACAGAGCACATGAATTTTAAAACTTTTTCTGGGGGTGGCCCCCCCCAGACCCCCCTGTGGGAGGGGACACCCCTCCCCGTACCCTCCCCATGCTTGCCTCAAACAATTTCCACTCCCTACTTATCAATATCCTCCTTCTACTCTAAAACTTAATGAATACCCTGGGAGGGGTGATCTTGAAGGAGGGGTTTGTCAGGAATGTTCTAGAAGTGAAATGTGTGTCAGACAGAGTGATGAGTCTCAAGTTAGAAATTTAAGGCGTAAATGTTCAATGTTAGTGCTTATACCCCACAGGCAGGATGTGAGCTAGAAGAGAAGGAGAGATTCTGGAGGGAGCTAGATGAAGTGATGCAGAGTACCCCCAGAGGTGAAAGAGTGGTCATTGGGGCAGACTTCAATGGACATGTTGGTGCAGGAAACAGAGGGGACGAGGAGGTGATGGGTAGGTTTGGTATCCAGGACAGGAACACAGAAGGACAGATGTTGATAGATTTTGCAAAAAGGATGGAAATGGCCATGGTGAATACTTTCTTCCAGAAGAGACATGAGCATGGGGTGACTTATAAAAGCGGAGGTAGGCGCACACAGATAGGCTACATCTTGTGTAGGCGATGTAATTTGAAGAAAGTCAGTGACTGCAAAGTAGTAGTGGGTGAGAGTGTTGTCAGACAGCATAGGATGGTGGTGTGCAGGATGACGCTGATGGTGAGGAAGATGAAGAAGGCAAAGGCAGAGCAGAAGACAAAGTGGTGGAAGCTGAAAAAGGAAGAGTGTCATGTTGTCTTCAAGGAGGAGTTGAAACAGGCTTTGAGTGGTCAGGAAGTGCTTCCAGATGACTGGACAACTACAGCTAATGTAATCAGGGAGACAGGGAGAAGAGTTCTTGGTGTGTCCTCTGGAAGGAGAGTAGATAAGGAGACTTGGTGGTGGAATGAGGAAGTGCAGGAGTGTGTACAAAGGAAAGGTTAGCTCAGAAGAAGTGAGACAGAGGACCGAAGAGCGTAAACAGGAGTACAGGGAGACACGGTGTAAGGCAAAGGCAGCAGTGTCAAAAACAAAACAGAGGGCGTATGATGACTTGTACGATAGGTTGACAAGTAAGAAGGGAGAAAATTATTTATACAGGTTGGCACATCAGAGAATTAAAGATGGGAAGGATGTGCAACAAGTTCGAGTGATTAAGTACAGAGAGGGAAATGTATTGACTGATGACAGAAGTGTGCTGGGAAGATGGAAAGAGTACTTTGAAGAACTGATGAATGAGAAAAATGAGAGAGAGTGGAAAGAGTAGAAGAGGTGACTGTTGAGGACCAGGAAGTATCAAAGATTAGTAAGGGTGAAGTGAGGAGGGCATTGAACAGGATGAGTGGAAAGGCAGTTGGTCCTGATGACATACCGGTGGAGGTATGGAAGTGTCTAGGAGAGGTAGCAGTAGATTTTATGACAAAAACATTCAACAACGTCTTATAGAGTGAGAGGATGCCGGAGGAATGGAGAAGTGTGCTTGTGGCCATTTTTAAGAACAAGGGAGATGTACAGAGTTGTGGCAACTACAGAGGGATAAAGTTGATGATCCATATGATGAAGTTATTGGAAGCTAGACTAAGGGCAGATGTCAGCATTTGTGAACAACAGCTTGGTGCCAAGAAAGAGCACCACAGATGCAGCGTTTGCTTTGAGGATGTTAACAGAAGTACAGAGAAGGCCAGAGGGAGCTGCATTTGTGAATCTGGAGAAAGCATATGAGAGGGTGCCGAGAGAGGAACTGTGGTATTGCATAAGGAAGTCTGGAGTGGCAGAGAAGTATGTTAGAGTGGTGCAAGACATGTATGAGAGATGTAAGACAGTGGTGAGGTGTGCTGTCGGTGTGACAGAAGAATTCACGGTGGAGGTGGGACTGCATCAAGAGTCAGCTCTGAGCACCTTCTTGTTTGCTATGGTGATGGACAGGCTGACAGACAAGTTTAGACAAGAATGTCCATGGACTATGATGTTTGCAGATGACATTGTGATCTGCCGTGAGAGCAGAGAAAAAGTGCAGGAAAATCTAGAGAGGTGGAGCTATGCCCTGGAAAGGAGAGGAATGAAGGTTAGCCTCAGTAAAACAGAATACATGTGTGTGAACGACAAGGACCCAAGAGGAATGATGAGGTTACAGAGAGCAGAGATAAAGAAGGTGGAGGATTTTAAGTACTTAGGCTCAACAATCCAGAGCAATAGAGTGTGGAAAAGAGGTGAAGAAGCGTGTGCAGGCGGGTGGAATGGTTGGAGAAAAGTGTCAAGTGTGATAGGAAGGTATCGGCAAGAATGATGGGAAAAGTGTACAAGACAGTAATGAGGCCAGCGATGTTGTATGGTTTATAAACAGTGGCACTGGGGAAAAGACAGGAGGCAGAGCTGGAGGTAGCAGAGATGAAAATGTTGAGGTTCTCTTTGGGAGCAACGAGGATGGTTAGGATCAGGAATGAGTACATCAGAGGGACAGCACATGCAAGAGGTTTTGGAGACAAAGTCAGAGAGGCTAGATTGAGATGGTTTGGACATGTACAGAATAGGGATAGTGAGTATATTGGTAGTAGGATGCTGAGGTTGGAACTACCCGGCAGAAGGCCGAGGAATACCAAAGAGAAGATTTATGGATATGGTGAAGGAGGACATGAAGGTAGTTGGACTAAGAGTAGAAGATGCAGAGGATAGGGTGAGATGGAGGCAGATCATTCACTGTGGCGACGCCTGAAGGGAAAAGCCGAACGGAAAAGAAGCAGCAGCTCTTCATTGCTGTGGACATGCTAAATCTTTTCCAAGTCTTCACTGTGATCGCAAATGGATTTGCATTGCTGCATTCATGAAAAAATTGTGCCATTTAAAAATAATGCATGTCCCAACAGGTCCCAAGTGGTGAGAGCATGACAGTGTACCAACTCCTGAGAGTCACTTGAGTCTCATTGGACATGCATGACTTTGTTAAGCTCTAATTATTCACTACAGAAATATTAATGTAATGTTTTCATCAAGCTACAAACATGCACTGCATATTTTTAATATTTAATTGAAAAAAAAAAAAAAAAGTAAATTCATGCAATCTATGGATTTTTTTCAATGTTTTAAAAAGAAAGCGATTCACTATGTTTGAGATTGATAAAGGTGAAATACTCCAACAAATAGGTCGCTTGAAGGCTCTGGATTACAGACCAAAAGGTTGGATATTCAAATTCCAGTACCACTAAGCTTCCTAAGCAGGAGTAAGGTCTATACCTGCCATAAATGTACGGAAAATAATCTAATAAATATAAATTTCATATCACTGTATTGGAACAACACTCTCTCTTTCCCCTCCCACAGACTTCAGGGGAGAGCCAGCGGAAAAATGCCCTGGACACCCCCCCCCTTTTTCTCCCCTTTCCCCTCCAGAAAAAGGTGCAGGACACAAAAAGCAAAAACTAACAGACTCAAGAACAGCTTTTGTCCACAAAACAACACTACTGTGAACACTATCCATATTTTTGCATTTTAAACGATATGGAAACAAAAATTTAAACTGCAGAAACCACATGATATCAAAAGGCACAAAAATACTGTGTACTTGTATATGTTCGATTTGATGAAGAAACAAACACCACCCATGTTCTTATATGCTAAATTAAAACAAAAGGCACCATTCCACTAGTAGAAATAAGTGGCAGGTTGATTCGGAAACTTCAAATTAATTAAGTTGTGCACAGGAACTGAAATTATTGATGATAAAAACATGCCCATTATAACCAACTGCATCTTTTCTGATCAGCGAGTTTAACATTCTTTGTGTTTAAAATGATTTTTTTTTTTTTTTTGGTCTGTTCACTGCATGTAAAAAAGGCATAGACTTATGATTCTCAGAGGTTCTGCCAGATATGTCAGCACTCATAGTATTCATGACCCAGACAGAAGGTCATGTGCAGCAAACTCAACATAGCTATGTTATATATTCATGTTACATTTCACACAAACATGAAATCCAATAAAAGGCTGTGAGAAAAGCCCCAGTCGCCACGAGTTGCCACTGCCCCCCCTGTGCAGCTAATTGGGTTATCAAAGACCGGCCAAGTCTCTCACCGTCTATGGTGTGAAGCTCTAAAAGAACTATGCTGACTTTCAACAAGAGTAGGCTACATAGCCATCACCGTGTTTCTGCCCTGCTATGGCCTGGCGAGCCATCGAGGGAACACTCTGCCCTTTGCCCAGATTCTGGTGAGATGGGCGCCAGCCAGCCTGCGATGCTAATTAGGATTAAACGGTTCTGAAAATGAATAAATGTATGAAAGGCTGTGAGAAAATTTGTGCATTCTTTGGAATTTAGATTGTATTACCCAACTTCTTGTCCTTTCGGCTTTTTCCCTTTTTCAGGGGTCGCCACTGTGAATCGCATGTTTGATTTGGCATAGGTTTCTAAGTCGGATGCCATTCCTGACGCAACTCTTTAGCAAGGGGCAGAAACACGCAGACGGCTACGCACCCTACTCTAGTCAAAAGCCAGCAATGGTTCTTTTACATGCCTCTTACCATAGATAGTGAGAGACAAGGCCAGCCTTTGATAACCCAGTGAGCTGCACTGGCGGGGACAGTGACAACCTTGTGGAGAGTGGGACTCGAACCCCCAACTTTAGGATCAGCGATCCAGCACCCTTTACCACCAGGCCACCAAAAATGATGTGTCATATTTCTAGCAAAGTTGTGCCATTATCAAAGAATAATGATCACCGTTTTCGAAGTGTACACATTTGGCACATATTGCAACTTTGCATATTTTTATTTGCTTTCCTGGTTAATATGCATTTTATGCCTTTATGTAAACCTGTTAAACAATCTATAAACCTGTTTTCTTATTGATGTGTCTGTATATGGGACATTTCGCTGCGGTTTTATTATTCCGGCCTAGGATATCTGTAACTATTTGCATGTTATGATACTCAATTTAATTAATCCAACATGAAAAAGCAAAATAAACAAATAAATTTTACTTTAAAATGTTCTGTGCCTGTTTGTTCAACATTTCAGGTCAACAATTTTGGAATTTTAGCCTGCAGACACAAACTGTAGGGGAAAATGGCTTAATTAACCAGGAAAACACAAACGCAATAGAGAGCAAAATGACGTTTTTTGTTTCCTTTTGGGTTCCAGGCAATTTTTATGCAAGCTGTATGCATTCAGTTCAGAAAGAATTTTCAGCAAAACACTTGGTCATTCTCAAGATGGGCTCATTAAATTTTCAATAATTAACTGAATCTCATCACTCATTTGCCAAACCGCTTCATCCTGCTAAGCATTGTGGGGAGGGCTGAAGCCTCCATGAAGCTTAATTGACACTGGGCAGACATAGGGTTCACTCGGAACATGTTGCCAGACCATTACAGGGCACAGACAACCCTTCACACTTGCACCGATAGAGACTTTTGACTGTGGAAGGAAACCGGAGCACCCGGCAGAAAGCCACACAAACAGGAGAGAACATGAACACGCCACTCGGAAACATCCCAGCATAAGACTCAAACCCGGGACCTTCTTACTGACCACTGGCTATTGTGCTACTGATTGTTGGAATTGAATGTTAAATGTAAAGTGCACGGTTGCTTCAATTCCTCAGAAGGAATATCATCCTATTCTGTCGTATTCTTTCTGTTCATCGTGGGCGGCAGCCGCTGCCAGTCACTGTGCAGATGAAGTTTGGATTTGAACTCTGGAGTTTTTAATGGAAATTTCGGATTTGTTGAATCGGAGTTGGTGTATAACAAATATTGATATATTTTATACTGAGTCAATAGTCTTTTCTTCCCTTCATCAAAAATCCATTTCCTTGTAGCTTCATGGTGATACAAACCAAATGTTTCATGCACTGCTAACACACGCCACAATACAGCCTTATTTGGTGCACATCTGGGGCCCATGTTTATTCACTTTGTCAGTATAAATTAACCAAAACCAAACAGTTGTTTTGTCTTTAATGAATAAGAATTTTCTGGACACACATTTAATCCTGTTAACGTAACTGGCAGCTTCACTGAAACTCTACAGCATGCACAAAATATAACAAAAAAAAGACTCTTAAAAATGTGAATAGCTTTATAAAATCCATGATGGTGAATCATTTATCCCATCTGCCTCTTTGGCACCATGGCTAGAATGAAATCATTTGCTGTTGTACTTTTTAAGCTATACACGAATGCACACTGCAGAATTTTGTACTCGGAGGCATGAACACTTGCAAATGTAATATGCAAGGAATCATACCAGAATGAGGTTGTGTGGGTTTTACTGTTGTTATTTTTTGAATCATAGCTAGGAGATGGGGATTTTTTTTTTCCCCCACCAGTGCTAATACAATATTTTTCAAACATTACTGTAGATAAGCAATGCCAAAACCAATACGTTTTGAAAAGATGCAGTGACTGTGGTGGCTTAGCAGTTAAAGCTCCGGATTACTGACCTGAAGGTCAGAGGTTCAGGCCCAGTTGGGCTCTTCAATCCTCATTTGCCTAGTCGCATAAAAAGACGTAAAATGTCCGTCACTCTTCCCCATTGCAGCTAACTGAGGTATCAAAGGCCGGCCATGTCTCTCACTGTCTGTGGTGTGAGGCATGTAAAAGAACCATCGCCGACTTTTGTCAAAAGTAGGCTGCATAGCTGTCAGTGTGTTTCTGCCCTACGATGGCCTGGAGAGCTGACCAGGGTGTACTTTGCTCTCGCCCAATGTCGGTTGAGATGGGCGCAGCCTCCCCATGACCCTAATTAGGATTAAGCGGTTCAGAAAATGAATGAGTGAATGAATGTCATTCTGTATAAGGGTATTTGCCAAATGCTGTTAAGGTAAAAATGACACAATAAAGGCTTGTAACATTACAAAACAGCTTTTTTGATATGAATCAAATTTAAACTTCCTGATTAGCGGTTTGCTTAAAAATTGTGGCATTTCAATTGGTTTGTTAAAAAAATAAATAAGGTGTAGTTTACAAGACTACCCTGGGTTTCATTCATCTCATTGACTTTGTCATTGCTATGTGTATTCACCCATTTAAAAATGCACTATTCATCATCATCATCATCATCAGTTCATTTTCTGTAACTGCTTCATCCTAATTAGGGTCGAAGGGAGGCTGGTGCCCATCCCAGCCAACTCAGGGCGAGGGCAGAGTACACCCTGGACAGCTCGCCAGGCCATCGCAGGGCGGAAACACGCTGACGGCTTTGCAGCCTACTCTTGTCGAAAGTCAGCAATGGTTCTTTTACATGCCTCACACCATAGACAGTGAGAGACATGGCCGGCCTTTGATAACCCAGTTAGCTGCACTGGGGGGGACAGTGACAACCTTGTGGAGAGTGGGACTCGAACCCCCAACCTTTGGATCAGCGATCCGGCGCCTTATACCACTAGACCACCACTGTCCTTAAAAATGCACTATTAATACTCATTAATAATATGCAATAAATAATATTTACAATAACATTTACTGCAGTACTCTACAGTAATGTAATATGTGTGTCAGTCTAGTTGGTGTTACAATGTTTCAAATGAAGAAATCTCTTTTGGGAATTTATCATAAATGTTTTGTTTTTGATTGTTTTTTACTGTACTTATGCAAGAATTTAGTTTAGTATGTGTGTGATTCAGTTTAATACTCACCGTAAGTATGGACTACATACTGCATCCGAGCAAGATAATTTGTTTGGTATGAAATAAATAAATGAATATAACGTTATTAGACTACTACATAGAGGCTCAGATCATGCACTTTTTACACATAGACCTTACCTCTGCCATTATTATAATGAATCGATGAGCTGTTTGACCTTCAAATTTTAACAGGTATGAAGACATGTTTGTACTTGGATATATAAAAATACAGTGTAAGGATATATTGTACTTAGTTCTCTTTACCACTTCAGTTAAAAAAAAAAATTGTTTAAAAAAATTTGTTAAAAAATAGAATAGAGAATCTGGAATGTGCAGCAAGTTTACCAATACAAAACCAACTTTATTGCAGGGCAGTTAAAGTGGCACTGAAATGAAGTCAAGATATGCATTACTATTCAGTCCAGTAGAACCTAAATGTTGAAGAACCCAGCCTTCATAATAGCACATTCCTCAGTGTTTTGTTCCCCTCATAACAAAAGTATGTGAACTTCAAGGATTAGCAGTTAACTTAACGGTATAAATAGACTCACTTATTTTAAATCAAACTGATGACAGGTGTAATTGGGTGGGATTCAATTTGAAGAACAAGGGTCTGTTAAAGTCTGATCTTCACAACTCATGTTTTTATAGGTATCGCATGGCAAGTAAACATTGTTGATACTCAACAGACTAAAAAAGGTTACTAAAACATCTCAAAGGAGTTTAGACTCCATCAATGGTCACACAGATTGTGTACAAGCAGAGCTCAACTTAACCACTTGCTTACAGCCAGTAAATATTCAAGAGGGGCCACCAAAAAAATAATGAAATAAAATAAAGTCACAAGACACCAATTTGCGCCATACAATTTTCACTGAGCCGGTGGCCTTACAGTATCTTACATCTGATACTGTGTAAATCCATACATTTCAGTGGGGCATGGAAGATAAAAATTTCATTTATAATTTTATATAGTACATTCTTAACCTAATGTGCACTTTCAGTATAATCCCCAATCAAAATTTCAAGCAAATCTTATATATTAGCCATACTCATTTCCGAAAATATGCTGCGCTCATATGGAACTCGTGAAATCGTATTTCTCAAGTTGATAATCAAACGGCAGTGTTTATAATCACAACTTGTGGACTTTTGTCAGGATGATAAAGTTGCTTTTCACAAGTCGTGAAAACTCGTGATATTGATAACAATGAATGCTCTTGACTTAGTAACCTGCGCCATTTGGTAAAAAGTCATGAAGTTTCCATATTCACAACTTGCATTTGAATGCAGAATGGACATTGATTTATTTTTGCAAATCACAACCGCTCCCCAAATTCTGTTTCATACGAGTATAGTCGGCCACCTACCTATGAAATTAATCTGTTAGAGCCTTTCTCGTAACGTGGGGGTTTCGTAAGTAGGGGTCGCATCTTGCATGATAAACACGTAATTCGTTCCAAGGCTCCAGGTTTTGGACTGGATAAATCCTATAAACCCTTTTAAAAATTATAAAAGTACACCAATTTTGTATGAAATGTGTTGAAAGTAAAAGAAAATTATTTATTAAGCAATTTAAACATTTTATTAACTTTTTTTAATTAAACCATTATTAAACATTTTTTAACACACACACCCCTGTCTCTCTCGCGCGCGCTGCGGGCCACGCCCACAAGACGTGAATTCAAAGCGCATTCCCTGCTTGACAAACTCAACTTTAATTTGATTCCTTGAGGGATCGGAATTCCAGATAAGCTCAAATGCACCCACATTTATTAAACATTTACTGAATTAAACAGCTTAAAAAAACTAAACTAAAAACTAAAGAGTTAGGCTTCCTTCTGTCTCTATCTGGGAGGCCAGCGGGGCGGGATGTTGAGAGACAGCCAATGAGAGAGCAACTCGCGCGTCGTGTGAAATTTTGATTGGCGCGTTTGAATTTTGAATTTCTTTTCGTAAGAGGGGGTTGTTTTCGTATCCCGGGGACGGAAACTTCGGAAAATGATCTTGGTAACCCGGGGATTTCGTACACAGGGGTCTTTGTAAGTATGGGGCCGACAGTACATGTATACAGAGTGCAAACATAGATGTAACTAACGCAGTGACAGTGTCTTAAAATGAACCAGCTCATTCGTACAGCTTTGGAAAATACACTATTCTTAGCTGAATGTAAAGTTGCAAAAAAAGAAAGAAAAGTCCACAAAAACCTGGGGTTCATGGCCTAACTTGTCCACAACATGTCAGGTTTAGATGTATGAAGCCCTGAAAAATAAAAGAAATTCAAGACCACTGTCGCACTCCACAGCAGCATTCCGAGAACATTACATGTAAGAGTCAGCAAAGTTACAAATGAACCCAGCAACTAAAGGCCACTCTCACATTGGATAAAGTTTTTGTTACAGAGTCCGTTATCAGGACAAGAGTGAAAAACAGGAGTGTTCATGACGTGGTTGCAAGAAGAATGCCAGAAAAGTCCATTATTTAGGGAACTATGAATTCTGATTCAAACCAGCAAATTCTAAAGAATAATATCAGGACATCTGTCCATGAACTGAAATTGAACAAAATACTTCACAAAAGTTGTTTAAAATAGTACGTTTTGTCATGTGTTGGAATGGCCAAGTCAATGTGCCGACCAGTTGAAATTAATTGAAGCAACATCCCCGAGGTGAAGCTATTCTGGTCAGAGGAATGAGCTAATGTGTAGTACTGACCATCAGACATCAGGTACATTTAGGTGCACTTATTGCTAGGCAAGAGGTCACATCACATACTGAATACAAATAGTCACATATTTTACCTACACAAACATGAAACATTGGAAAAATTTGTTCAGTAAATAAAAATCAATTGTAATTTTTTGTCCCAATAAATGACTGCAAAAACTTATACTTGGTGAAAACATTGGAGCGCGGAAAATCCTTTGACAATTAAGGTCCTAAATTGTTCAAACTCTCAAGCACCACTGTATATTAAATTATGCGACACAATGTTGTACAATGTGCAAAGTTTGTTCTTGTTACATTATAGTGGTTGTAAACTTTCCCTCACCTCCAGCAACCTTTTTAGAGAATCTTTTCTCCAATACTAAAAACCTCCGAATGGATAACTTCATAATAATGTGTATTTCCTTGTTAAACAACACAATATTAATAGATACAGACGCTACCCAACTTATAAATGAGATATGTTTCGAATGGGCGTTCATTTGATTAATTTGTTTGTAAGTTATTAAAGGGTATTCTTTAGAGGGGGAACGCATGTTTAAAGCTTGTATAAGTAACCTATACGAGTTTGTACTGTATACAATCTCTCTCTCTCTCTCTCTCTCTCTCTCTCTACAGAATCATCTTATTTCATTCTATTGAATTTATCATTTATTGGTACAAGGTGCAAACCTAAATGCACCATAAATTATAAAGCTAACTGTGATGTCAGGAACTTTCAGCCGGACCCAAAATACAGGAGACAGAGTCGGAAGAACACGGAGAGACTTTATTGTTACAAGGGAGGCACGTGAGCAAGGGGGAAACGTAATCACTGCTATTGACAAGGAGAAACACAAAAACTTTAGGAACTACGGAGCGGGAACTGGTCGAGCGCGGAGCTGAAACCATAAGCCAAATAGATCACAGGAAAACAGGGACGTGAAGAGGGACAATCTTCAAGCACCAGGATGAGCGGCGCTGCTCGTCTTTATAGCACGGTAGATTAGTGAGTAGGATCAAGTGTGTGCATTGCGATCCGCCCACGTGTGTCAGCCACGCTCCTCTGCCAGAGCCTAATCGAATATTAAGTGTACCTCAGGATAATGTTTAATCATATTTCTACTTATGATATACCTTTCTATAGATTTTATTCAATTTCTATTTCTACTTGTTCTTTAATTTCTCTTTCAACCTCGGACAGCCCTGTTCGTATGTCCGGATGTTCATAAACGAATGTTCGTAAACATGGTAGCGTCTGTATTATGTGAATGTAATAGCCTTTAGAATGAGAATATTAATCGTAACATATGAATTATATCTGGATTACTGTGGTACTGCTAAACTAGAGCCAAGAGATGAAATGAAAGCATTTGTAAAATTTTAAAGTAATAATAATCTTCCGCTTAATCCAGGGTCGCCATGAGAGTATCAGCCTAAGCAGAGAGATGCATATGTCCCTCTCTCTAGCCACTTCCTTCAGCTCTTCTAGAGAAACACCACGATGTTCCCAAGTGAGCCGAGAGACATAATCCCTCCAGCGTGTTTTGGGTCGACCCCGACGTCTCTTCCCGGTTGGACATGCCCGAAATACCACACCAGCTTCAGGGGGTATTCGAACCAGATGCCCGAGCATCCTCAACTGGCTCCTCTCAATGCACAGGAGCAGTGATTCTACGCCAAGCTCCTCCGTGATGGCTAAGCTTCTCACCCTCTCTAAGGCAGAGCCAAGCCACCCAGCAAAAGAAGGTCATTTCAGTCACTTGTTTCCGCGATTTTGTTCTTTCGGCCACCACCCAAAGCTCATGATCACAGGTGAGGGTTAGAAAGATGATGGACTGGTAAATTGAGAATTTTGCCTTGCAGCTCAGTTCCCTTTTCACCACGATTGACCAGTACAGGCTGCAGCGATCCACCTGTTGATCTCCCGCTCCATTTTTCCTTCACTCTTGAACAAGACCCCGAGATACTTAAACTCTTCCACTTGGGGCAGGATCTCATTCTAGACCTAGAGGGTGCATTCCAGCCTTTTCCAGCTGAAAACTATAGCCTCGAACTTGGAAGTGCTAATTCTCATCCCAGACAGACGTTTCACATCTCCAATGAGAGCTGGAGGCCCAGGATTGATGGAGTCAAAAGGGCAACATCATCTACAAAAAGCAGAGATGAGATCCTATGGCTATCACACCAAAAAAACCTCAACGCCTCAGTTGCACCTAGAAACTGTGTCCAATTGAATGAATTCGACCTGTTATTACCAATGCAGCCCAAGGTCTGGCTCCGCTGATAAAGAGACCGGATGGCTCATAGCAACGAGTCCACCGTACTCCCGGAACACACCGCACAAGACAGCCCAAGGGACACGGGCTAAAGCCTTCTCTGAATCCACAAAACATATGTGGACAGACTGGGCACAGACTGACAAAATAATTATAATAGTAATTTCATTTTGTAGCCTGCATATAATATATAAAAGGCAGCATTACAGAATTGACTCGGTATACGGCTGCCCTCATTATTTGTACTGGCCTCACCAATCTCCGGTTTTTCCCAAAGAATGAACATTTGGCCGGCAAAAGAAATTCCACAACAATTTTAAGCTTACACAAACCCTCCCAAAATAAAACCCACAGGATATTTTCTTTCTCCATCTCATCACTGTTCTTTTTCTAAACCATGCCCTGAGTGGTATGCTTTAGGAATGAGTCTTTTAAACTGGGGACAAACTCAAAGAACTCAAACGCAGAGGCATTCCATAGGAGCCTCTCAACATCTTGGCTTCCTTTAACTGTTGAGCTCAAATAAATTAGTTCAGTGTATTTATGGAGGGTGAACCATGATATGCTCCCATATTAATTCCAGCTGTTGCGAAGTTAAACCAAGCCTGGAGCAAATCTGTTAAATAGAAAAGGTAGTACTCTCAGGATTTAACCTGAGCTCTTTAAAGGAAAACTGTGAGCAAAGAATTGGAGTGTTTATATTATCAGAAGACAGAGCTTTTTCATTTCACCTGAAAATCTTATTACAAAATTTGCTATTTGTTCAATTACCCTGAGTAATTTTGCACAATACTTATAATACTGACCCTATGGCACAAGTTAACAAATGTGATGGATGGAGTGTGGTACAAATTGTTTATTCTGATTGGTCAGAACAAACTAAGCACAATCATCATGAGTCCAAGGAAAAAAAAAAAAAAGAAAAAAAAAACCATGATCAGTAGTTTATATTACCTATTAAAGATTTGTGTATCATACAGATCCTTTCAAACCCAACAGGTTACCTATCCTTACTTTAATTACAGCAGATATAAACAGTTTTTCACCTCACCAGCCTCTCCTGTTCTTTTCTATGACATTAATAAGACAAATACTCATCTTATGGCGTTACCAGACCACAAAGTTAAAGCCCTCTATCCTGAAGACTTAAGTGATACATAATTTACAACTCTAGCTTCACCTCTGACTGATATAAAGAATAAAAAATATTGTCAAGTAGAACACAGACCTTACAAGGCCCTGTAATTTACATGAATTTTATAATTAGATTGCATAATCCTTGCTTCAAATCATGCTTTCTGTGTGGGGTTCCTGTGTTTGTTCTTCCCTTGTTCGCATGGGTTCTTTAGTTTCCTCCCATTTCACAATAACATGCTAAGAGGACTGTGATTTGAGATTTGTGAGAATGTCTGCATAGTGCACTGCAATGGTCGTCTGTCCTATCCAGGGGGAACTCCCATCTTACATTCACCGCTCCCAGAATAGGCACTGTATCCTGACTATAATGAAACAGATACTGAAAGTAAGCGGATAAATTTATCACTGAATATGAACCAGTCTCGTATCCGAGTCACCCTGATAAAGCCAGAGGCTGTTTCTGTCCCTGGTTTCACTTTTATCGAATGCTGTGGTTTGATAATCACTCACAGAATACCGCCACAGTCTTTACACCGAGACTAAACCCGAATGCTGAGAACCTGTCAAGCCAAAACCAACATTATTACTCATCGAAATTTGAGTCCAGCAAACTCCCCTGGCAGTCCCTGTGGTGCATGATGATGCATCATACTGGTCACTGAAATAACGGGTGAATCATCCACAATGGAAAAAAAATTACTTCCTTTTAGATTCTTTTCTCTTTGCTGGAAGACAAAAAAATTGAGTTTATACACAATGCACAGACGACTGTCTCAAGACACAAGTAGCAGAAAGCCAGTATTCACTGTAACAGAATACCATTCTAGAAGTCAGTATAAGCCCCACTCATATAATAAAAAAATAATGCTTAAGTATTCAAGAATAACTGAGGCTTTCATCTGCTCAGCCATTCTTTATCAAAACTTTAATTTTGTACTGTGATATTTATTGGTTATATATATATATATATATATATATATATATATATATATATATATATATATATATACACACACACACAGACACACACACACTAGTCCTTCTCAAAAAATTAGCATATTGTGATAAATTTCATTATTTTCTGTAATGTACTGATAAACATTAGACTTTCATATATTTTTAGATTCATTACACACAACTGAAGTAGTTCAAGCCTTTTATTGTTTTAATATTGATAATTTGGGAGGAAAAAAGTAAAGAAAAACCAAAAATCCCCATCTCAAAAAAATTAGCATATTTCATCCGACCAATAAAAAAAAAAAAAAGTGTTTTTAATACAAACACAGTCAACCTTCAAATAATGATGTTCAGTTATGCACTCAATATTTGGTCGGGAATCCTTTTGCAGAAATGACTGCTTCAATGAGGCGTGGCATGGAGGCAATCAGCCTGTTATGGAGGCCCAGGATGCTTCGATAGCGGCCTTAAGCTCATCCACAGTGTTGGGTCTGGTGTCTCTCAACTTTCTCTTCACAATACGAGAGTCGGCAGGCCAACTGAGCACAGTAATACTATGGTCATTAAACCATTTACCTGTGGTTTTGGCACTGTGAGCAGGTGCCAGGTCGTGCTGAAAAATTAAATCTTCATCTCCAGAAAGCAGTGGTTCCTAACCTGGGTTCGATCGAAACCTAGGGGTTCAGTGAGTCAGTCTCAGGGGTTCGGTGGAGGTCAAGACACACACCTGACTCATATTCATGACGACACGCCCCGCTTGGTCATCACTGGCTGCAGGTGATCACGCTACACTGCTTGGCCAATCTGCACTGCAGAAAATTTGGTGTGCTCAGTAGTCGAATTGTGACTGTTGTGATGGTACGTCGTGTGATTTCTTTCTTAATGTTTTAATCCATTCTATGTCGAGTTAAAAAAGAAAGTGGTCATACGAATATGTACAGCATGGATTCACATATATAACGGAACGTGATATTAGTCGGCGTCCTATCGGCATGATTTGCAAAGTAGGATCAACCCTGTGCTGACTGACGTAAACGTACATGTATACGTGTATATAATATCAATAAATACATATTCAATACTATAAATGTTTATAATAATGATTAAACATTCAAAAATAATGCATAAGATGTAAATAAAACAAATACACATACATACAGATGCACGCGCGCACTCGCACTCAGATGCGCACCTCACAAAAATGTAAGTAGTTGTGATGGGGAGTTCATGCATTGTATTGGTTTTGTTCTTTGAACACAGTGATGTTAATGCACGGTTCATTTTGGTGCCCCAGTAAAAACATATACTTATGTCTTGAATTTGAAAAAAAATCATATTTTATTTTTCACTAAAGAAGGGTTCAGTGAATAAGCATATGAAACTGGTGGGGTTCAGTACCGCCAACAAGGTTAAGAACCACTGCCATAAAGCTTTTCAGCAGGTGGAAGCATGAAGTGCTCCAAAATCTCCTGATTGACTGCATTGACCCTGCCCTTGATAAAACACAGTGGGCCAACACCAGCAGCTGACATGGCACCCCAGACCATCTCTGACTGTGGGTACTTGACACTGGACTTCAGGCATTTTGGCATTTCCTTGTTTTTTACTTCATTTGTACTTCATTTACCAAATGCAGCCATGAGGCGGGGGGGGCACTAACCAGTGTCTCTCCCCCTTATGCCGGTCCCAAGCCCGGATAAATGCAGAGGGTTGCGACAGGAAGGGCATCCGGCGTAAAACTTCTGCCAAAAAAAAAAAAATGCAAATGATCAATACAGAATTCATACCGGATCGGTCGAGGCCCGGGTTAACAACGACCGCCATCAGTGCTGTCAACCAACAGGGTGCTGATGGAAATTGGACTACTGTTGGTCGAAGACGTCGAAGAAGGAGAGGCGGAAGGCGTGTCCGTAGGCAGAGAGAGAAGAGGAAATGCGTGAGCCTCGGACTGAGAGTAGGGACTTTGAATGTTGGAACTATGCAAGGAAAAGATAGGGAGCTGACTGACATGATGCAGAGGAGGAAGGTGGACATACTGTGTGTTCAGGAGACAAGGTGGAAAGGTAGAAAGGCTAAAAGCTTAGGAGCAGGGTTTAAACTGTTTTATAATGGTGTGGATGGGAAGAGAAATGGAGTAGGAGTCATCTTGAAGGAGGGGTTTGTCAGGAATGTTCTAGAAGTGAAAAGAGTGTCAGACAGAGTGATGAGTCTCAAGTTAGAAATTGAAGGCGTGATGGTCAATGTTGTTAGTGCTTATGCCCCACAGGCAGGATGTAAGCGAGAAGAGAAGGAGAGATTCTGGAGTGAGTTAGATGAAGTGATGCAGAGTACCCCCAGAGGTGAAAGAGTGGTCATTGGAGCAGACTTCAATGGACATGTTGGTGCAGGCAACAGAGGGGACGAGGAAGTGATGGGCAGGTTTGGTATCCAGGACAGGAACACAGAAGGACAGATGTTGATCGATTTTGCAAAAAGGATGGAAATGGCTGTGGTGAATACTTTCTTCAAGAAGAAACAGAAGCATAGGGTGACTTATGAAAGCGGAGGTAAGAGCACACAGGTAGACTACATCTTGTGTAGGCGATGTAATTTGAAGGAAGTCAGTGACTGCAAAGTAGTAGTGGGTGAGAGTGTTGCCAAACAGCATAGGATGGTGGTGTGCAGGATGACACTGATGGTGAGAAAGGTGAAAAAGGCAAAGGTAGAGCAGAAGACAAAGTGGTGGAAGCTGAAAAAGGAAGAGTGTCGTGTTGTCTTCAAGGAGGAGTTGAAACAGGCTTTGGGTAGTCAGGAAGTGCTTCCAGAGGACTGGACAACCACAGCCAATGTGATCAGGGAGACCGGTAGGAGAGTACTTGGTGTGTCCTCTGGAAGGAAAGTAGATAAGGAAACTTGGTGGTGGAATGAGGAAGTGCAGGAGTGTGTACAAAAGAAGAGGTTAGCCAAGAAGAAGTGGGACATTGAGAGGACCGAAGAGAGTAAACAGGAGTACAGGGAGACACAGCGAAAGGCGAAGGTAGCAGTGTCAAAGGCCAAACAGAGGGCGTATGATGACTTGTATGATAGGTTGAACAGTAAGGAGGGAGAAAATGATCTATACAGGTTAGCACAGCAGAGAAATAGAGATGGGAAAGACGTGCAGCAAGTTAGAGTGATAAAGGACAGAGAGGGAAATGTATTGACTGATGACAGAAGTGTGCTGGGAAGATGGAAAGAGTACTTTGAAGAGCTGATGAATGAGGAAAATGAGAGAGAAAAAAAGAGTAAAAGGGGTGACCGTTGAGGAGCAGGAAGTAGCAAAGATTAGTAAGGGAGACGTGAGGAGGGCATTGAAGAGGATGAAGAGTGGAAAGGCAGTTGGCCCTGATGACATACCAGTTGAGGTATGGAAGTGTCTAGGGGAGGTAGCAGTAGATTTTCTGACAAGAATATTCAACAAGGTCTTAGAAAGTGAGCAGATGCCAGAGGAATGGAGGAGAAGTGTGCTTGTGCCCATTTTTAAGAACAAGGGCGATGTACAGAGTTGTGGCAACTACAGAGGGATAAAGTTGATGAGCCATACAATGAAGCTATGGGAAAGAATAGTGGAAGCAAGACTAAGGGCAGAGGTCAGCATTTGTGAACAACAGTTTGGTTTCATGCCAAGAAAGAGCACCACAGATGCAGTGTTTGCTTTGAGGATGTTAATAGAGAAGTACAGAGAAGGTCAGAAGGAGCTGCATTGTGCCTTTGTGGATCTGGAGAAAGCATATGACAGGGTGCCGAGAGAAGAACTGTGGTATTGTATGAGGAAGTCTGGAGTGGCAGAGAAGTATGTTAGAGTGGTGCAGGACATGTATGATAGATGTAAGACAGTGGTGAGGTGTGCTGTCGGTGTGACAGAAGAGTTCAAGGTGGAGGTGGGACTGCATCAAGGGTCAGCTCTCAGCCCCTTCTTGTTTGCTATGGTGATGGACAGGCTAACAGATGAGGTTAGACAAGAATCTCCATGGACTATGATGTTTGCAGATGACATAGTGATCTGTAGTGAGAGCAGAGACCAAGTGGAGGAAAATCTAGAGAGGTGGAGGTATGCCCTGGAAAGGAGGGGATTGAAGGTTAGTCTTAGTAAGACAGAATACATGTGTGTGAACGACAAGGACCCAAGAGGAACTTTGAGGTTACAGGGGGCAGAGATAAAGAAGGTGGAGGATTTTAAGTACTTAGGCTCAACAATCCAGAGCAATGGAGAGTGTGGAAAAGAGGTGAAGAAGCGCGTGCAGGCAGGTTGGAATGGATGGAGAAAAGTGTCCGGTGTGATGTGTGATAGGAGAGTATCGGCAAGAATGAAGGGAAAAGTGTACAAGACGGTGATGAGGCCAGCAATGTTGTATGGTTTAGAGACAGTGGCCCTGGGGAAAAGACAGGAGTCAGAGTTGGAGGTAGCAGAGATGAAAATGTTGAGGTTCTCTTTGGGAGTAACGAAGATGGATAGGATCAGAAATGAGTACATCAGAGGGACAGCACATGTTAGATGTTTTGGAGACAAAGTCAGAGAGGCTAGATTGAGATGGTTTGGACATGTACAGAGGAGGGATAGTGAGTATATTGGTCGTAGGATGCTGAGGTTGGAACTACCAGGCAAAAGGCCCAGAGGAAGACCAAAGCGAAGATTTATGGATGCAGTGAAGGCGGACATGAAGGTCGTTGGAGTAAGAGTAGAAGATGCAGAGGATAGGGAGAGATGGAGGCAGATCATTTGCTGTGGCGACCCCTGAAGGGAACAGCCGAAAGGAAAAGAAGAAGAAGAAGAAAGAAGACTTGTCCCCAGTCTTCCTCCAGACTCTGGCACCATAATTTCCGAATGACACGCAAAATTTGCTTTCATCCAAAAAAAAGTACTTTGGACCACTGAGCAACAGTCCAGTGCTGCTTCTCTGTAGCCCAGGTCAGGCGCTTCTGCCACTGTTTCTGGTTCAAAAGTAGCTTGACCTGGGAAATGCGGCACCTGTAGCCCATTTCCTGCACAAACCTGTGCATGGTGGCTCTGGATGTTTCTATTCCAGACTCGATCCACTGCTTCCACAGGCCCCCCAAAGTCTGGAATCGGCCCTTCTTTCACTTTTTCCTTTCCACAGACGTGCCTTGATACAGCACTCTGGGAACAGCCTATTCGCTCAGAGATTTCTTTCTGTGTCTTACCCTCTTGCTTGAGGGTGTCAATGATGGCCTTCTGGACAGCAGTCAGGTCGGCAGTCTTACCCACGATTGTGGTTTTGAGTAATGAACCAGGCTGGGAGTTTTTAAAAGCCTCAGGAATCTTTTGCAGGTGTTTAGAGTTAATTGGTTGATTCAGATGATTAGCTTAATAGCTCATTTAGAGTACCTTTTCATGATATGCTAATTTTTTGAGATAGGAAGTTTGGGTTTTCATGAGCTGTATGCCAAAATCATCAGAATTAAAACAATAAAAGACCTGAAATATTTCAGTTGGTGTGCAATGAATCTAAAATATATGAAAGTTTAATGTTTATCAGCACATTACAGAAAATAATGAACTTTATCACAATCTGATAATTTTTTGAAAAGGACTAGTGTGTATATATATATAAAATTTTATCAATAAATATCACAGTATAAAAGTAAAAAGTTTTGAATTAATTATGACATTTTACTACATTAATACTGTATTAATGAGTAAGACTGTCTATAGAAAGCGTTTGAGAAGCATATTTTAGGCATGTAATACGATACTTAGGGTTTTACTTCCAGTTGATCATTCACGCATGTAATATGATGCATGGGGTTTTACTTCCGAGTACAGATCTCGTGAATTATCTTGATTCGCGGGAGGGGCCCAAACCAAACCTCTGCGAATAACGGGGGCCGACTGTATGTAATATCAATAAATACATATTCAATGCTATAAATGTTTATAACAATTCAACATGAAAAAATAATTCACAAGATGTATATCAAATACAAATGCACTCAGATTCGCACGCACACACGCACGCGCGCACTCAGATGCGCACCTCACATAAAAATGCAAGTAGTTTTGATGGGAGGTTTTGGATTGTTTTTTTTGGTTTTGTGTTTTTTGTACAATTGGTCTTGTTTTGCTTCATTTTCCTTAACTTTTTCCGTAATTCTTCTTTAACATAAATTAATATAAATACACACACACACACACACACGCACACACACGTGTGCACGCACTCAGATGCGCACCTCACATAAAAATGTAAGTAGTTTTGATGGGAGGTTTAAGGTTGTTTTTTTGTTGTGTGCTGGTTTAGGGGTTTTTTTTTTTTTGCATAATTGGCTTTGTTTTGGGGCATTTTCCTTAACTTTTTCTCATATTCTTCCTTAATTTCTTTATTTTTTTAATTCGATTAATATTTTTTTGAAAAAACACAATGCACTGCAACCGCATGAATTGAAGCGCGAAGTAGCGAAGGATCCCTGTACTTGGTGTGTCCTCTGGAAGGAAAGTAGATAAGGAGACTTGGTGATGGAATGAGAAAGTGCAGAAGTGTGTACAAAGGAAGAGGTGAGCTAAGAAGAAAGGGGATATTGAGAGGACTGACAAGAGTAAACAGGAGCACAGGAAGACGCAGCTTAAAGCGAAGCTAGCGGTGTCAAAGGCCAAACAGAGGGTGTATGATGGCTTGTATGATAGGTTGGACGGTAAAGAGGGAGAAAATGATTTATACAGGTTGGCACAGCAGAGAAATAGAGATGGGAAGGACGTGCAGCAAGTTAGAGTGATTAAGGACATAGCGGGAAATGTATTCACAAATGACAGAAGTGTGCTGGGAAGATGGAAAGGGTACTTTGAATAGTTGAGGAATGAGGAAAATGAGAGAGCACAAAGAGTAGAAGAGGTGAATATTGAGGACCAGGAAGTAGCAAAGATTAGTAAGGGTGAAGTGAAGGAAGGCATTGAAGAGGATGAAGAGTGGAAAAGCAGTTGGTCCTGGTGACATACCTGTGGAGGTATGGAAATGTAGAGGAGAGGTAGTAGAAGACTTTTTGACAAGAACATTCAACAAGGTCTTCGGGAGTGAACACTTGCCGGAGGAATGGAGGAGAAGTGTGCTTGTGCCCATTTTTAAGAACAAGGGAGATGTGCAGAGTTGTGGCAGGTCCAGAGAAATAAAGCTGATGAGCCATACGATGAAGTTACGGGGAATGAATAGTTGAAGCTAGACTAAGGGCAGAGGTCAGCATTTGTGAACAACAGTTTGGTTTCATGCCAAGAAAGAGCACCACAGATCCAGTGTTTGCTTTGAGTATGTTAATAGACAAGTACAGAGAGGTCAGACAGAGCTGCATTGTGCCTTTGTGGATCTAGAGAAAGCATATGACAGGGTGCCGAGAGAGGAACTGTGGTATTGTATGAGGAAGCCAGGAGTGGTAGAGAAGTATTTTAGAGTGGTGCAGGACATGTATGAGAGATGCAAGACGTGATGAGGTGTGCTGTTGGCGTGACAGAAGAGTTGAAGGTGGGACTGCATCAAGGATCAGCTCGGAGTTTCTTCCTATTTGCTATGTTGATGGACAGGCTGACAGACGAGGTTAGACAAGGATCTCCATGGACTATGATGTTTGCAGATGTCATTGTGATCTGTAGTGAGAGCAGAGGACAAGTGGAGGAAAATCTAGAGAAGTGGAGGTGTGTCCTGGAAAGGAGAGGAATGAAGGTTAACCTCAGTAGGGCAGAATACATGTGTGTGTGTGTGTGTGTGAACGAGAATGATACAAGAGGAACGGTGAGGTTAAAGGGAGCAGAGATAAAGAAGGTGGAGGATTTCAAGTACACCTTCAAGTACTAAAGGTAGTTGATGTACGAGAAGAAGATGCAGAGGCTAGGGTGAAGAAGTAGATGATTCGCTACGGCACCCCCTGAATGGAACAGGCAAAAGGAAAAGAAGATTTAGAGTTGTTTGCAAAGCAAGACAAATTTTACACAGAAACACAAGATATGGAAAAAGGAGAGAAAAAGGAGAATGAGAAAAGCAGCTCTTACTGTGAAACAAGTTTTGAGATGAACCAAACAACAAGCCATTCCATCTCGAGCAGTCTGAAATTCGTTGGAGCCAATAAAGTGCTAAACTGTTTTTTGAAAGCATTCATCAAGTCTCGAGAAATTCCAGCCAACAGTCCATAAAAATCCCCTGAGCTGTGAAATCGCGAAAAGCCTGCATAAAGCTGGACGCCAAATGCTTAAGATCAATTCAAAGATACATCCACCTCATGTTCAGTGCATAATTGTGAAATATTTAATATTACTCTTAAAAACACAGGTGTACCTCCTTCCTTGATAAAAGATATCACTTTTTTATCTCTAAGACCATCAAAAATAATAATAATAATAATAATAATAATAATAATAATACAACCCAAATAAACACTGCAAGAACCATGGGACATCAAACTACAGGACATCATCCAGTAGCTTAATAATAAAGACATAATTTCAGTGAGTTACCGGATTCCACCTTTCTCTCTCTACTTACATCAGTCTTCCTGAACTTTGCTTTAAGGCTTTTCATGTTGGTCCATGCAGATTCCAACAGGTCCAGTCAAACAGGTCTACAATAGCAGAAAAAATAAGTTTGTTACTCTGTCATCCAAAACCCAACGGCATTGAATTAAGAAGAAAATACAGCAGATTACTTATGAAATGCAGCCAACTGCATTTATTCAGGAATTGCATAACTGACTCTTGACTATGTTATAGCGCTCTAAAAAAAATTCTACATTACAAGCCAATGGGCTGGGTACTGAAATCTTTATTTGCATTTAGGACCGAGATGTTGATACCTCATTTCATTGTCAAATTAAATGCACCATGCTAAAGTTGATATTATATTTTATATCTGCACAATTGTAACCTAAAGCGCACTTCATTAGTAAATGCACCATCTAAAACGTGTATGACCTGAGCAGTATTGCAAAATTCTAATATAGCAATTGTTTTTGCAGATTATCTAACATATTGCAGTGTCATGACACAATTTAGAATCATTACTCACTATAAGCACAATATTTAATAAAAGTCTTACAGAAATAGACTAAAAAAAAATTCTACATACAGTACGTACTAATCAGGCAAAACATTACTACCACGTAACTGGTGCATGGACAGGCCAGTGGACATACAGCAAGTTGCACTGCACTGCATTCTGACAACTTTCTAGCAAGTTGTACACATGCCATTGATCAGTATCAGCGTTTTGTGCTACAGTAACTCTTCTACCAAAGACTGACATACAAGCTTTCATTCTACATGCCCATCACTGAGTATCAAGCACTCATGACACTTTCCAGTTCACTTGTTGTCCTTCCTTGGACCACATTTGGTTTGTACTTATCAGTGAATACCATGAACATCCCACAAGCCCTGCCATTGATTATCTTGTCACAGAGCCGCTAAGGAGTTGAATATTTTAAAATATATCAGATGCTAAAGTTGATGGTGGTCCAACATATGATTCACTATATAATCATAAGAAATTTATCTGATATACATTTAAAATATAAGAATTTAAAACTGTATAACACAAGACACATATTGCAATACTAACAAAAACTTATTTCCCATTCTGATTTCTTTTAGAGAGGGTGTCAATGATGGCCTTCTGGACAGCACTCAGGTCGGCGGTCTTACCCATGATTGCGGTTTTGAGTAATGAACCAGGCTGGGAGTTTTTAAAAGCCTCGGGAATCTTTTGCAGGTGTTTAGAGTTAATTGGTTGATTCAGATGATTAGGTTAATAGCTCGTTAAGAATACCTTTTCATGATATGATAATTTTTTGAGATAGGAATTTTGGGTTTTCACGAGCTGTATGCCAAAATCATCAGTATTAAAACAATAAAAGCCTTGAAATATTTTAGTTGGTGTGCGATGAATCTAAAATATATGAAAGTTTAATTTTTATCAGCACAATCCAGGAAAGAATGAAGTTTATCACTATGTACTCATTTTTTGAGAATTACTAATATATATATATATATATATATATATATATATTGTAGATATAGATATATATTACATTACACATACATACACACACAGTAATACCTCACTTTACGAAAGTCTCACCAAAAGAAAAATGCAGTTTACGAAACGCATTTTCCTAAAATTTTTATCTCTGTATACGAAACAAGTTCCCGTTACGAAAGCGCCATCTTAAAAATTCAAACGCGCCATTCAAACAATGCACGAGCTGCTTCCCATCGATGGCGTTCAAGCATCCCGCCCCGCTGGCCTCCCACTGGCTAACAACTGAGCTGTCGTTCATGTCGCCTTCACTTGAGCGCTATCTTGGACAGAGATCCCATCGGCGAGGAGGGATGACACAGCTACCTCCCACTGCCCATCTCCCAACATCCCTCCCATTGGTTATTATGGAGTTGAATCTCCCATGATGCTTTTCAGGTAAAGGACAGAGTTACTGTTCTTGACTCAGGCTTTTAACCTTCCATAAACATTTGTAAGATTATAACTCTGCTAAGAAGACATGGTCAACACACGTGCATGCGCGCGATTTCCGGTGCGAGTGAGAAGAAGAAACGGGCTCCAGTGATATCACAAAGGAATATGGCCAAACCCGTCTACCATCGGTACGATACTGAAGAAGGATGTCTTAAAAGGTATGCTTCTATCATTTTAAAGGGTTAAGGGGTAGTATTGGGAGACTTGGAACAAATCACACGTTTTACATGTAAAATGCAGTTTAATTTATGAAAAATTCAGGTTACAAAAAAGGCTCTGGAATTAATTAATTTCGTAAAGTGAGGTACCACTGTACATTTTATATATATATATATATATATATATATATATATATATATATATACATACATACACACACACACAGAGACGCTCCCCAACATTCATCCATTTCATGGTGGTTTTAAAAAAAAAAAAAAAAAAAAAAAAAAAGTCAAATTTTGAGTTTAGACGTAACTACGTAGTACGCTGATGTAATGACGCTGCGTCCAAGTATCCAATTTACAAACGAATGAATGTGCCCCTCCTTCTTCCCAGGTCAGTTTGTTATATATATATATATATATATATATATATATATATATATATTTTTTTTTTTTTTTTTAATATATATATATATATATATCTCGTTTTATATATCAGTTATATCTCAGGACCCAAGAGGAACGGTGAGGTTACAGGGGGGCAGAAATAAAGGTGGAGGATTTTAAGTACTTAGGGTCAACAATCCACAGTAATGGAGAGTGTGGAAGAGATGAAGCGTGTGCAGGCAGGTTGGAATGGATGGAGAAAAGTGTCCGATGTGATGTGTGATAGGAGAGGATCGGCAAGAATGAAGGGGAAAGTGTACAAGACGGTAATGAAGCCAGCGATGTTGTATGGTTTAGAAACAGTGGCACTGGGGAAAAGACAGGAGGCAGAGCTGGAGGTAGGAGATGAAAATGTTACGGTTCTCTTTGGGAGTAACGAGGATGGATAGGATCAGGAATGAGTACATCAGAGGGACAGCACATGAAAGATGTTTTGGAGACAAAGTCAGAGAGGCTAGATTGAGATGGTTTGGACATGTACAGAAGAGGGATAGCGAGTATCTTGGTAGTAGGATGCTGAGGTTGGAACGACCAGGCAGAAGGCTCAGAGGAAGACCAAAGAGAAGATTTATGGATGTGATGAAGGAGAAGAGAACATGAAGGTAGTTGGAGTAAGAGTAAAAGATGCAGAGGATAGGGTGAGACGGAGGCAGATCATTTGCTGTGGTGACCCCTGAAGGGAACATCCGAAAGGAAAAGAAGAAGATATCGCAGTTATATAGCGTGTTACTCTTGTGTTAAGACGTCGTCTCTGTGATCTTTGTGTTTACACTGTTTCGCGGACTTTTGTAACCCTAAGCAAATATGGTTGGTGAGTCACATCAGTGCAGGCTGTGTTCTAAACGAGTTCAACGGCACCCTTGCGCACTTGAAAGACCGGAAGTCCGTATAACCCACAGCAAGTACACTACATTCGCAAGAACATGACTTTTGGTATTCAGCGCCTCACATATTGTAAGCGTTGATTGGCTGTTTTAAGCTTCATGTAAAGTGACTCGGTATAAATGAGTTATTTGAAATTAATGTTGATATTGATATATTTGATATTATTTTACAATGTTATGTTTATAATAATTGATTTAGCGGTGTTCAGATACAGTAATGGTATTTATGGATGTATAGTACAGTCTGAGCGTCATGCATCACGTCACTGTAACAACTTACGTTCGGCTGTCCGGAACCAATTAAAAACGTAAGTTTTTAGTATACACACACACACATATATATATATATATATATATAACTGGTTTTTGGATCCTTTGTGACTTCTCCGGTTAACCGGCACCGTGCTCTTGGAGTAATTTTGGCAGGTCAATCACTCCTGGGAAGGGTCACCACTGTGCCATGCTTCTCCATTTATGGATAATGGCTCTGACAGTGGTCTGCTGGAGTCCCAAAGATTTACCAATGACTTTGTATCCTTTCCCAGCCTGAGACATCTCTAATCTCCTTTCTTGTTTGCTCTTGAAGCTCACTGGATCGCGGCATGCGTGTTCAGTATGGACTACCTCACCTTGTCAGACAGGTTTTGTTAGGGATCTCCTGATGGCAGCAATCACCGTTTTCCCCCAAAAAGAGGATTAATCACAATTACCTCACCTTTTAACAAGGGGGCAATCACTTTTTTACAGAGGTTCATGGAGGTTTGGATATGATTTTATTTAAGTGAAAAATCCTAACAGGAAAACAGAATTTTTTTAATACTTGGGTTAGCTTTGTGTAATGTTCAAATTTGTTTCATGACATGAAAAAGTGTGCAAAAAAGTAAAAAAAAAAAAAAAAAAAAAAAAAAAATCAAACTTTTCAAAATCAAAACTGTTGCAGAGCACTGTAATGTATATACAGGGATCCCTCACTTTCCGCGGTTAATGGGGACCGAGATCCCCCTGCGACCGCTGAATTCTACGAAGTAGGATTGACCCCGTTGACCGACACATGTATGAGTGTATATAATGTCAATAAATACATATTCAATGCTATGAATGCTTATAACAAGCATTAAAAAATAAAACACAAGATGTAACTGAAATATAAATATGCACGCACGCACACAGATGCACACACACACACTCAGATGCATGTGCACGCACACATATAAGCACACACACTCAGATGCGTGCACAAACACACACACAACGTGCGAACACACGCGCGCACACGCACACAGATGTGCACCTCATAAAAATGTAAGTAGTTTTGTATGGGGTTTTTTTTTTTTTGCATAATTGGCCTTGTTTCGCTGCATTTTCCTTAACCTTCCCCCTATTTTTCTTTAATTTCTTTATTTTTCGATGAATATTTTTTAAGACCTGTGCAGAGAAGCCACAGAAACTGAAGCACGAAGTAGCGAGGGATGGATGGATACATGCATACCAACATGGATCCATCGCTGCTTCTTCTTTTCCTTTCGGCTTTTCCCTTCAGGAGTCGCCACAGTGAATCATCTGCCTCCATCTCACCCTATCCTTTGCATGTTCTCTTATACCAGCTACCTTCATGTCCTGCTTCACCACATCCATGAATCGTCTCTTCGGTCTTCCTCTAGGCCTTCTGCCTGGTAGTTCTAACCTCAGCATCCTACTACCAATATATTCACTATCCCTCCTCTGTACATGTCCAAACCATCTCAATCTAGCCTCTCTGACTTTGCCTCCAAAACCTCTTGCATGTGCTGTCCCTCTGATGTACTCATTCCTGATCCTAACCATCCTCGTTGCTCCCAAAGAGAACCTCAACATTTTCATCTCTGCTACCTCCAGCTCTGCCTCCTGTCTTTTCCCCAGGGCCACTGTTTCTAAACCATACAACATCACTGGCCTCAACATCGTCTTGTACACTTTCCCTTTCATTCTTGAGGATACCCTCCTATCACACATCACTCCGGACACTTTTCTCCAACCATTCCAACCTGCCTGCACACGCTTCTTCACCTCTTTTCCACACTCCCCACTTCTCTGGATTGTTGACCCCAAGTACTTAAAATCCTCCACCTTCCTTATCTCTGCTCCCTGTAACCTCACCGTTCCTGTTGGGTCCTTGGCATCCATACACATGTATTCTGTTTTACTGAGGCTAACCTTCATTCCCCTCCTTTCCAGGGCATCCCTCCACCGCTCTAGATTTTCCTGCACTTGTTCTCTGCTCTCACTACAGATCACAATGTCATCTGCAAACATCATAGTCCATGGAGATTCTTGTCTAACCTCGTCTGTCAGCTTGTCCATCACCATAGCAAACAAGAAGGGGCTCAGAGCTGACCCTTGATGCAGTCCCACCTCCACCTTGAACTCTTCTGTCACACCGACAGCACACCTCACCACTGTCTTACATCTCTCATACATGTCCTGCACCACTCGAACATACTTCTCTGCCACTCCAGACTTCCTCATGCAATACCACAGTTCCTCTCTCGGCACCGTTATATGCTTTCTCCAAATCCACAAAGGCACAATGTAGCTCCGTCTGACATTCTCTGTACTTCTCTATTAACATCCTCAAGGCAAACACTGTATCTGTGGTGCTCTTTCTTGGCATGAAACCAAACTATAGTTCACAAATGCTGACCTCTGCCCTTAGTCTAGCAATCTATGAATCTATCAGTTCTATGAATTCTATCAATGAAGTCTCTCCAATAACTTCATCGTATGGCTCATCAACTTTATCCCTCTGTAGTTGCCTCAACTCTGCACGTCTCCCTTGTTCTTAAAAATGGGCACCATCACACTTCTCCATTCCTCGGGCATCCTCTCACTCTCTAAGACCTTGTTGAATGTTCTTGTCAGGAAATCTACTGCTTCCTCTCCTAGACACTTCCATACATCCACCAGTATGTCATCAGGGCCAAACGCCTTTCCATTCTTCATCCTCTTCAATGCCCTCCTCACTTCACCCTTACTAATCTTTGCTACTTCCTGGTCCTCAACAGTCACCTCTTCTACTCTTTTTTTTTCTCTCTCATTTTCCTCATTCATCAGCTCTTCAAAGTACTCTTTCCATCTTCCTCGCACACTTCTGTTATCAGTCAATACATTTCCCTCTCTGTCCTTAATCACTCTAACTTGCTGCACGTCCTTCCCATCTCTATTTCTCTCCTGTGGCAACCTGTATGGATCATTTTCTCCCTCTTTACTGTCCAACCGAGCATACAAGTCATCATATGCCCTCTGTTTGGCCTTTGACACTGCTACCTTCGCCTTACACAGTGTCTCCCTGTACTCCTGTTTACTCTCTTCGGTCCTCTCGATGTCCCACTTCTTAGCTAACCTCTTCCTTTGTACACACTCCTGCACTTCCTCATTCCACCACCAAGTCTCCTTTACTACTCTCCTTCCAGATGACACACCAAGTACTCTCTTACTGGTCTCCCTGATCACATTTGCTGTAGTTGTCCAGTCATCTGGAAGCACTTCCTGGCCAACCAAAGCCTGTTTCAACTCTTCCTTGAAGGCAACATGACACTCTTCCTTTTCAGCTTCCACCACTTTGTCTTCTGCTCTGCCTTTGCCTTCTTCACCTTCCTCACCATCAGCGTCATCCTGCACACCACCATCCTATGCTGTTTGGAAACACTCTCATCCACTACTACTTTGCAGTCACTGACTTCCTTCAAATTACATTGCCTACACAAGATGTAGTCTACCTGTGTGCTCCTACCTCCACTTTTATAAGTCACCCTATGCTCCTGTCTCTTCTGGAAAAAAGTATTTACCACAGCCATTTCCATCCTTTTTGCAAAATCTACCAACATCAGTACTTCTGTGTTCCTGTCCTGGATACCAGATATAGTCGGACTTACCTCAACACATAGCTTGGGCTCTGGAACCACCCTTTTTGAGAGAGGCTGGACCTTATTCCATTCTGGAGTTGCTCATGGGGAGAGGCGGCGAGGCTGTGTGCCTGTATGATCCTTGTTGCCCCCATCTCTGTGCCCACACATTGGGGTTCTTCCTGATCGATGAAAGGGTAGCTTCCCTCCGCCTTCGGGTGGGGGTGGGGGGACAGGTCCTGACAACAGTCTGTGCTTATGCCCCAAATGACAGTTCAGAATACCAACCATTCTTGGAGTCTTTAGAGGATATGTTGGAGAACGCTCCCCCGGGAAACTCACTGGTTGTCCTGGGAGACTTCAATGCCCATGTGGGCAACAATCGTGTGATAGTGAATAGATCAGCAGGTATGGCCTCTCAAGTCTGAACCCGAATGGTGTTTCATTGTTGGACTTTTGTGCTCATCACAGTTTGTCCATCACGAACACCATGTTTGAACATAAGGGTGTCCATAAGTGCACTTGGCATCAGGACACCCTTGGCTGCAGTTAGATGATGGATATTGTAGTAGTGTCACCAGAATTGCAGCCGCATATTCTGGACAATCCAATGAAGACGGGAGCTAGGCTGTCAACTGATCATCACCTGGTGGTAAGCTGGCTCCGATGGTGGGGGGGGCCGCCCTCCAGGCCTGGCAGGCCGAAGAGTATAGTTACGGTCTCCTGGAAACGTTTGGCAAAGTCTCCCGTCAGAGCGGCCTTCAACTCCCACCTCCGGCAGAGCTACAACCACGTCCCGAAGGAGGCGAGTGACATGGAATCTGAATGGGCCATGTTTCATGCCTCCATTGCTGAGGCGACAGCCCAGAGCTGTGGCCAGAAAGTTGTCGGTGCTTGTCGTGGTGGTAACCCGAACCCGGAGGTGAACACCTGCGATGAAGGGAGCCGTCCAGCAGAAAAAGGAGGCCTATCGGGTTTTATTGGCCTGTGAGACTCAAGGCGGCAGACAGGTACCAGCAGGCCAAACGTGCTGCAGCCAAAGCTGTCACAGATGCAAAATCTCGGGCACGGGAGGAGTTCGGTGAAGACCTGGAGAGTAACTATTGTTTGGTCTCAAAAAGGTTGTTTTACCACCATCAGATGTCTCAGGTGGGGAAAGCAGTTCTCCACAAATGCTGTTTACAGTGGAAGTGGGGAGCTCCTCACCTCAACTGCGGATGTCTTTGGGAGGTGAAAGGAATACTTCGAGGACTTCAATCCCACCAACACTCCTTCTGTGAAGGAGGAAGATCCTGGGAGTCTGGGCGGGGGTCCACCCATCCCTGGAGCTCAGGTCACTGAGGTAGTCAAAAAGTTCCTCGGTGGTTGGGCTCCGAGGGTGGATGAGATCCACCCTGAATACCTCAGGACTCCAGATGCTGTAGGACCGTCTTGGTTGACACATCTCTGCAACATCGCATGGTCACCGGGGGCCTTCCCTCTGGATTGGCAAACCGGGGTGGTAGCCCCCCTTTTTAAAAAGGGGGATTGGAGGGTGTGTTCCAATGATCGTGGAATCACACTCCTCAGCCTACCCGAGAAGGTCTTTACTGGAGAGGAGGATCCGACCGATTGAACCTCTGATTCAGGACGAACATTGTGGTTTTCTTCCTGGCCGTGTCACTCATGACCAATTCTATACGCTCCACAGGATCTTGCAGGGAGCATGATAGTTTGTCCAACCTTTCCACATGTGTTTTGTGGACTTGGAGAAGGCTTTCCCTTGGGTTATCCTCTGGGGCGTGCTCTGGGAGTATGGCGCTCCGGACCCGTTGCTACAGGCCATTCAGTCGCTGTATCACCTGAGCCCGTTTGGTCTGTATTGGTAACAACAGGTCAAATTCATCTCCGGTGAGGGTTGGAGTCCACCAAGGTTGTCCTTTGTCACCAATTCTGTTCATAACTTTTATGAACAGAATTTCTAGGCACAGCCGAGGCATTGAGGGGTGCTGGTTTGCTGGCCAATGGACCTCATCTCTGCTTTTTGCTGATGACGTTTCCCTTTTAATTTATCAAGCCGGGACCTCCAGCTCTCATTGGAGTAATTCTCAGTCAAGTGAGAGAAGCCGAGATGAAAATCAGCACCTCCAAGTCCGAGGCCATGGTTCTTAGTCAAACAAGGGTGGAATGCATCCTCCAGGTTGGGAATGAGGTCCTTTCCGAAGTGGAGGAGTTCAAGTATCTTGGGGTCTTGTTCACGAGTGAGGGAAGGATGGAGCGGGAGATCGACAGACAGATCGCTACAGCCTCTTCTGTAAAGTGGAGCCTGTATATGTCTGTCGTTTTGAAGCGGGTGGTGAGCCGCAAGGCAAAGCTCTCAATTTACCAGTCGATCTATGTTCCAACCCTCAGCTATGGTCACGAGCTTTGGGTAGTGACCGAAAGAACAAGATCGCCGATGCAAGCGGCTGAAATGAGCTTCCTTTGCCCAGTGGTGGGGCTCTCCCTTAGAGATAAGGGTGAGAAGCTCAACTATTTGGGGAGAGCTTGGAGTAGAACCACTGATCCTTCACATTGAGAGGGGCCAGTTGAGGTGGCTCGGGCATCTGGTCAGAATGCCTTCCTGGTGTGGCGTTTCAGGCATGGCCAACCAGGAAGAGACCTCCGGGTATGTATATGATGAGGCATCTGTAGTAAATGATTAGATGCCTCATCAAAGACGTATTAAACTATGTACAATATACAGACAACCAGTTGATAATCACAGTTGATACAAAAACAAATCACTGACACAATTGCTCCCAACTACCAATCACTGACCTTCACTGTTCCTTAAAAAATGTTCATACTAAAAAAAAAAGAAAGCCGTCACCCTTCAGCCAAAAAAACCCCAAACAAAACAGTTTTCACAATTTGTCCCAAACACCAAGCACTGATTACCATTGTTTTTTCTCACCTCACGCAATTCTTTGCTCTTATTTTATACGCTCTGATCCTTGTGACCACACAATTAATTCATTTTAAATTCCCAGCATTTGGCAGACACTTAGCAACATATACGTAATTATAAAAATTGTATACACTTGAGGATTAAGGGCCTTGCTCGAGGGCCCAACACTGCTGTTAGTGTGGATTGAACCACCTGACCTTCAGATCAGTAACCCATAGCATTAACCACTAACCACCACTACCCATTTAGTTGCATTGGAAAGAAACTAAAGAATTTTTTTAAATACAATACATATTTTAAAGGGCCGCACGGTGGCATAGTGGTGAGCACGTCTGGCTCACAGCAAGAAGGCCTGGGTTCGATTCCCAGCCTGGGCGTTTCTATGTAGAGTTTGCATGTTCTCCCCATGCTAGCGTGGGTTTCCTCCCACAATTCAAAGACATGCACAGTAGGTTAATTGGCCGTTTTAAATTGTGTGTAGGTTGGCATCATGCAGAAGGCAATGGCAAACCACTGCACTAATCCTGGCAAGAAAACCTCCATGAAGATGATAACCAGGCCGTTATCCTTCATGGTGGGTTGCCAATGGTCGTCCTACAACTCAGGCACTAGATAGCTAGCTAGATACATAGACAGATATATTTTAAAAAGGCACTGAGATCCTAGTTTTCTTAAAATCAAGATACTATGTGAGGTTGAAAATGCTCAGATACTTCTATTTAAAGTGTAAAGTCACTTTCCACAAACAAAACAATAACCAAACACTGGGATTTATACATGTTGTGACGTAATCACATCACTTTTATTGACCTTATAAGCAGGCAGTGGATACTTTCCCCTAAACGTGGCTGGAGTGTCAGTGTCTCACACTCTGTGTAGAAGCGGGGGACAGGACTCGGTCTCTGTTGCACTGACTGCAGGTTGATAGGCTGATCCGGCGCGCGCGCGCAGAACTGGGAGCGTGAAGTTTCCTCGGCGAGTCCCTGCAGATCAGTAAAGCAAACAATCGTGTTTTCAGTTCTGAAACAAGACCACACACTGTGCGCCACTGAAACACCAACAAACACAGTCGGTTAAACTACACGGTGTAGTTGAGGTGATGATTCAGACGCGTTTCCTCTGAGCCGAATGAATCCGATTCCGCGCAACACTGACCACCGCGTGCTGGTTCCACATTCCAGACACTCACCCGCGTCACAAAACTTCAACTTGGACGGTTTTCTAGAAAACACACTCCGATGAGACACGAATGCTCACACTATACTTACTGCTATACTCACACTGTAATGTAGTATTATTATCCAAATACTGAGACGGATCCGAACCTCCAGCTCAAGCCATTCAAATGCCCGGAACAGGCGCGCAGTCCCCTCTCATTGTTTCCCCTTACACAGGGAAAACGGTCACGTCCCAAAATGGATCCTTGACCCTTGGATGAGTGTTCTATGTAGTGCACGAAATCATGCCAGGGCACTTTGCGTGCGCGTTTGAGATTTAACCGGTGACGTCATCAGCTCTTTTGCCCACGTTTTCACCAAAATTATAACGTGAAAGCGATTCTTTTATTCATAGGAAATACAATTTTACAGCTACTGTATCACCTATCTATCTATCTATCTATCTATCTATCTATCTATCTATCTGTCTGTCTGTCTGTCTGTCTATCTATCTATCTATTTATCTGTCTGTCTATTTGTCTATCTATTATTTCACATTTTGATGCTCATTTTGTTTTATTTAATGATCGATTTATTTTTACACTTTTCATATGCATATGCAGGGTAGTGGTGGTCTAGTGGTACAGGGTGCTGGATCACTGAGCCAAAGGTTGGGGGTTCGAGTCCCACTCTCCACAAGGTTGTCACTGCCCCCCCCCCCCCCCCCCCCCCCCAACCCGTGCAGCGAACTGGGTTATCAAAGGCGGGCCATGTCCCTCACTGTCCATGGTGAGAGGTATGTAAAAGAACCATTGCTGACTTTCGTAAAGAGTAGCTGCAAAGCCGTCAGCGTGTTTCTGTCCCTTGCTATAAAGCGTTGTGACAGGAAGGGCATCCGACGTAAAAATCTCTGCCAAATCAAACGTGCGAATCAAATGATTCGCTGTGGCGACTCCCGAGTAAAAGGGAAAAGCTGAAAGGAAGACAGACAGACTTTTCATATGCATATACTGTACATATCTCTAATTTTTATTATATCACAACTACACCATCCAACATTATTCATATTACTTAATAGTTTAGATTACTTTACTATTTATGTTGTACTGATTGACTGATTGAACTGCACTTGCGTTATCATCTGAAAATGTGTTATGGAATTATTGAGTGGCCTCATTGTTTATAATTGTATACAGTACTGTATTTCTAGCTGTATGGCTCCTGTCTGTCTGTCTTCCTTTCGGCTTTTTCCCTTTTTACTCGGGAGTCGCCACAGCGAATCATCTGATTCGCACGTTTGATTTGGCAGAGGTTTTTGTGGGATGCCCTTCCTGTCACAACCCTTTTCGCAAGGGACAGAAACACGCTGACGACTTTGCAGCTACTCTTTATGAAAGTCAGCAGTGGTTCTTTTACATGCCTCTCACCATAGACAGTGAGAGACATGGCCCGCCTTTGATAACCCAGTTAGCCGCACTGGGGGCTTTACAAATGTTTATACGTTTTCTTAATTTTTTTGTTTTATCGTCTTTTGGATTGCAACACATTTATGCCTTGCTGTTAACCAAATTTCCCTCAGGGGATTAATAAACTGACCAATCAAGCAATCAGTCAATCCATCCCTCCATCCATCCATCCATCCAGCTATCGATGGCTGGATGGATGGATGGATGGATGGATGGATGGAAGGATGAATCAGATCGATAGATGGATTGATTGATTGATCGATTGATTGATTGGTGACTTTGTTAAGGATTGATTGATTGATTGATTGATGGATGGATGGATGAATCGGATCAATAGATGGATTGATTGATTGATTGATTGGTGACTTTGTTAAGGATTGATTGATTGATTGTTTGATTGATTGATGGATAGATGGATGGATGGATGGAAGAATGAATCAGATCGATAGATGGATTTATTGATTGATTGATTGATTGATTGGTGACTTTGTTAAGGATTGATTGATTGATTGATTGATTGTTTGATTGATTGATTGATCCATCCATCCAGCCATGCATCCATCCAGCTATCGATGGCTGTCTGGATGGATGGATGGATGGATGGATGGATGGAAGGATTAATCGGATCAATAGATGGATTGATTGATTGATTGGTTGATTGGTTGATTGATTGTTTGGTTGGTGACTTTGTTAAGGATTGATTGATTGGTTGATTGATTGATTGATTGATTGATCCATCCATCCAGCCATGCATCCATCTAGCTATCGATGGCTGGCTGGATGGATGGATGGATGGATGGATGGATGGAAGGATGAATCAGATCGATAGATGGATTTACTGATTGATTGATTGATTGATTGGTGACTTTGTTAAGGATTGATTGATTGATTGATTGATTGTTTGATTGATTGATTGATCCATCCATCCAGCTATGCATCCATCCAGCTATCGATGGCTGTCTGGATGGATGGATGGATGGATGGATGGAAGGATTAATCGGATCAATAGATGGATTGATTGATTGATTGGTTGATTGGTTGATTGATTGTTTGGTTGGTGACTTTGTTAAGGATTGATTGATTGGTTGATTGATTGATTGATTGTTTGATTGATTGATTGATTGATCCATCCATCCAGCCATGCATCCATCTAGCTATCGATGGCTGGCTGGATGGATGGATGGATGGATGGAAGGATGAATCAGATCAATAGAGGGATTGATTGATTGATTGATTGATTGGTTGATTGGTTGATTATTGGTGACTTTGTTAAGGATTGATTGATTGATTGATTGATTGATTGATTGATTGATTGATTGATGAATGGGTGGATGGATGGCTGGATGGATGGATAGATGGATGGATGGATGGATGGATGGATGGATGGATTGGTCGGTAACTTTATTAATCCCATAAGGGAAATTTGGTTAGAAGCAATAGGCATTTCTTAAATAAAATAACAAACAGCACATTTAAAGCCCGCCCTGCGATGGCTTGGCTAGCTGTCTAGGGTGTACCCAGCCCTCGCCCGGAGTCGGCTGAGATGGGCACCAGCCTCTCCTCGACCCAAGGATTAGGTTCAGAAAATGAATGAATCGATGAACATTTAAAGCCCAAGAATATTTCCAGACCTTTCTATACATAATACTCATAATTCTCTTTGCTTGTTTGTCTGTTTATTGTCTAGAGGTCTTCCCGATTTTTGCGGTCCTATCAACGTATCCATACAGTCAGCAAATATGCTATTTTATATACAGTCCTGTACTGTACTGCTTCCTTCTGGTGGTTTCTCTACTTGATGTGAGATTTTCAGAAACACACAGCTATTTCATTCTGACGCATTAATTCTTCACTCTATATAGCCGATCTGTAGCAGCAGTAATTAATTCAGTGAAGAGTGGAGATGTGCTGTTGCTGCTCGACGAACTCCATGAATGGACTGCAATAAAAAACCCAGCGTGTACCCGGAGTGTGTGCATGAGAAGCGCGCCGCACAGTGGTGAGCCGAACAAAATGCAAGTTTACTTTATTATCTACAGTACTGTACTGTATTTCAAAATATTTATTTATTTATTTACTTATCAAACCCTTTGTAAATTGTAATACATATATTCATACATTCATACATAAATTAATAGTAATTGTAAATTAATTCCACTGATCCAAAAATTTTAAATATTAATTTCATTCTTTTTCTAAGCTGCTTCATCTAATTAAGGTTGTGGGGAGGCTGGCACCCATCTCAGCCGACTCTGTTTGAGGGTAGGGTACACCCTGGATAGCTCGCCTTGCCATCGCAGGGCAAATTTCAAACATCTGACATTGAATGTCAGTTTAATTAAGCTTCTGGGATATTGATTGGGGCCTGTGGCATAGTGGTTAGGGTGCTGTGCTCATGGTTGTGTGTTCAAATCTCACTTAGACTCCCACTGTGCTAAGACCTCTGGGCAAGGTCTTAACCACGAGTGTGCCTCTGTTCACCCAGCAGTATACGTAAATGGGTACCAATAAAAAAAAAAAAAATACTGGGAAGGTAACCTGCGATGGACTAGCGTCCCATCCAGGAGTTGAACCGCTGGTCGCTTCATGCTACAGAACCTGGGAATAAGTACCGGTCCAATGAGCCACTAGGCTCAGGTGTAAAAAGCTCAACAGACTTTTATTTACCTTACTGGGATACTGATCAGGTCATTTAAATGTGTGTGTGTGTGTGTGTGTGTGTGTGTGTGTGTGTGTGTGTGTGTGTGTGTGTGTGTGTGTGTGTGTGTGTGTGTGTGTGTTGGGGGCGTGTTGATCATTTTTGTTTTTATTTTTATTTTACCTGCTTTGGTGTTAATGAAATGATCAACATGTGAACTAGAGGGGCAGTCGTCAAACAATCCACAAAATAAAAATGATTTTAGAGGTAGAGGCTACTGACATTTTTCCATTTTCTTTTTTCTGACCGATTTTTCATTAATTTTGCATTGAACCAGGGTCAGTATGGTTCCTGAACTCTACAGAGATTGCACAGATCTGATCCAGGATGGCACATCAATATGTGATATTGCCAGAAGGTTTGCATAGTGTCCCAGCACAGTCACAAGAGCATGGAGAAGAATTCAGAAGACAGGCAGTTACTCTATGAGAGTTCGACTGGGCTGTAGAAGGTCCTCAACCCCACACCAGGACCGGTATCTGTTCCTTTGTGCAAGGAGGAACAGCATGAATACTTCTGGAGCCCGACAAAATGACCTTCGATAGGTCACTGGTGTGAATGTTTCTGATCAAACAATCAGAAACAGACTCCATAAGGGTGGCCTGAAGGCCCAACCTTCTGCAGTAGGCTCTGTACTCACTGTCTAGCAATGTGGCATTTGCTACTGAACACCAAAATTGGGAAGGTTCACCACCGGCGCCTTGTGCTTTTGACAGACAAGCATGGTTTTAACTTCAGTACATGTGACCGACATGAAAGGGTCTGGAAACGTCATGGGGCACATTATGATGCAACATGATTCAGCATGACCGGTTTGGTGGTGGATCAGTCATGGCCTGGGGAGTCATATCCCTGGAAGAAGGAGACGACCTCTACAGACTAGACAATGACACCCTGTCTGCTATTACGTATCAGGAAATCTGAAGTTCTCAGGCATGCATACAAGCACACAGGGCCATGTAAACTACTGAATATTATTTTGAGACACTGTAGTGAAATTTCTGCACAATGGCTTATACTGCTGCAGATTTTTCACTTTCATTTGCGGGGTATCTTTGAATTCAGCTATCTGTGGATTAAAAATTTTCATTTCCATAAAATGATTTGACATTATTTTTTTCCTAAGACATTGCCGTACGCATGTATATTTATACATATATACTGAAGCTGCATGAATTGAAACACTTCAATTCATGTGGCTTCAGTGCATCGTGTTTTTTTTTTTTAAATATCCATTGAATTAAAAAATAAGAACATTTCGGAAGAATAGGAGAAAAGTTAAAGAAAATTCCAGAAAAACAAGGTCGATTATGAAAAAAAAACCCAAACAAACAAAAACAAAAAACAACCCAAAACCCACCATCAGAACTACTTACATTTTTATATGAGGTGCGCAACTGAGTGCGTGCACACGCATCTATGTGTATGTGTATG
>CM045735.1:20764748-20772248 GCA_024760905.1 Plotosus lineatus | reverse complement strand
GACCATTCTAAGCATTGCACAGGAAAAAGAAAAGTCACTTACTGCAGTTTCTTTAATAGCTCCTGGTAACTGAACACATTAGATTTAAAACACGAATGCTTGGCAACAAAGCCAAAACTGGACCTGCATCCTCCGAGCACTCTAAAGCCTTATCACATCCTTTATCACATTCCCTCCAATTCTCAGAAAACATGTACTAGTATAATCAACTACATTTAGTGAACGTGGTGCTTCGTTAAAGATTGGAAGAAAAGAAACGTTAAACAATGGCTATAGGAATTTGTTGATTTTCATTTTTTTTTCTTTTTTGTATTTATTGAGAAAAGCAGACACAGGTCACTTATAGTCACATTATTAGTGCTTGAGAACATGGTGAGGCTGCCCACACAATCCCTGCCAGCCTGACCATGACAAAGATAAGCAGTTTTATTGACATAGTTGTTGACCCTGCAGGGTTACAGTATTACAGTACAGTATATAGTTATCTTGTGATTGCTGATAATAACATTTTAACTCAATACAAAATTGATAGGGCCTCGGTTAAAAATATGACCTGTAATCTATAATCTTCTTCTTTTGCTTTTGGCTTTTTCCCTTTTCAGGGGTCGCCACAGCAAATCATCTGATTCGCATGCTTGATTTGGCATAGGTTTTTACGTCGGATGCCCTTCCTGACATAACCCTTTAACAAGGGGCAGAAACACGTTGACGGCTTTGCAGTTACTCTTTACGAAAGTCAGCAATGGTTCTTTTACATGAACCTCTCACCATAGACAGTGAGAGACATGGCCCACCTTTGATAACCCAGTTTGCTGCAACCCGGGGGAGGTAAGTAATCTAAAATGTGGTGTCAGAAATGATCACCGAAATGGAACTATTTTGCCACAAGTGCAACCATTTTTCATTTTTCATTTTCTGAAATGATTTATCTTTTATTAGTGTTGCAGGGGAAACTGGAGTCATTCCAGCTTCAGGCAAAGGGGTACATCCTGAACAACTCAAGAGACCATCTCAGAGCCAACACAGACATAAAGTACAACCACTAAAAATCACATTTACACCTAGTGGCAAGAATATTCAATTAACCAAAAGTGCATGTCTTTGGACTGCCAAAAAGAAAGCTGCGTGCTCAGATGAAACCCACACAGGGAAGGCAATAACATACAAACTCCACAAAAAATGTCCATGCTCAGGATAATTCTCAAACCCAGGTCTTTCATAGTCTTAAGCAGAAACACTGCGAATCAGTTCTAATGGTATTTTCAGAATGCAAGAAACACTTTAACCTATGAATTATTAATTCATGCAACCCTTTATTTAAACGACAAAAATACAAAGAAAATGCTTAAAACCTAAGAGCATTTTATAAGAACCCTGATATTTTTGTTTATAAAGTGGCAAGGTGGGATAGTGGGTAGCATTTCTACCTCACAGAAAGAAGGACCTGGGTTTAAGTTTCAGGCTTAGTGAGAGCATATGGTGGAGTTTGCATGTTTTTCCCGTGTTTCCATGAGGTTTTTAAATGTTTTTATGGGTATTCCAGTTTTCTACCACAGGCCAAAGACATGTACTTTAGGCTAACTGGCTGTTTCAGATTGCCCCTAGATGATTTGTGTGTGTTCGTGTGTGTGTGTATGTGTGTGTGTGTGTGTGTTAGCACTGCGATGAGCATGGATTCATGGATTCATCATCACCCACCTTCACCCAGAGTTGACTGAGATAGCGTTCTAGTATCCCCTAGCAACCCTAGCCCTAACCCTAACCCTAGGGGAAGCTTATTCTACCATCTCATTACCTCATTACAAGACTCGAGAAGAGACATATTTTTCTTGTACCTTGATAGATGGGGAGGGGGTGGGGTTCCATTCTAGCAGTGTTGAGGATCAGTGATAGTGTTGTGCAGTGTAGAGTGTGATAAGTGTTATGTGGTATAAAGGTGCTAGTCCATTTCTGCCAATAAAGGCAAAAATGATGCGGGAAGCAACGGGAAGTCAGTGGAGGGAGCATAGTAATAAAGTGGTAGAGGAGAAAACAAGTTGTGAAATTGCATTCAGAGGCTGAATGACAGCCAGCATAGGAGCACAGTATTTAGCATGTCTGGCTCACAGCAAGAAGGTCCTGGGTTCAATTCCCAGCTTGGACGTTTCTGTTTGGAGTTTGCATGTTCCCACTGTGCTTGCTTTCCTCCCGGTACTTCGGTTTTTTCCCACAGTCCAAAAAGTAGGTTAATTGGCTGTTTCAAATCACCCCTAGGTGTGAGTGTTGGCCCTGCAATGGCCAGGCGAGCTGTCCAGGGTGTACCCTGCCTTTGCCCGGAGTCGGCAGAGATGGGCACCAGCCTCCCATCAACCCTAATTAGGATTAAGTGGTTCAAAAAATGAATGACTGAATGAATGAATGAATGAAAAGGCTGAATGGCATTCATAGGAAAACCGCAGTGGCCTTAGTAAAAAAGAATCGGATGCATTCTTTACACAATGTCCTCCGGGATCAATAAAGTAGGTACAGTACTGTATTCTGATTCTAATCATGAATCCTTTTGATGTTAAAAAAGAGAAATTGATGTGATTAACAAAGATTAGGAATATGAGAGAAGAACATGTAATTGACTATGAATACCCCAAGGTTCTGTGCAGTGACTGATGGAGAGGTCAGAGAGATTTGAGGGGTAAGTGAGACTTACAGGAAAATACTGATGAGCTGCAATTCATAATTAAATATCTTCCAGACAAGTAGAAATCTGGGCAAAAGTATGGATGCTTGGGAAAGAGAAAAATCTAGGATAATTCGATTGTCATCTGCACTGCAGGAGTATGAGAAACATGCAACAACAGGACATAATAGAGAGACCTAGTATAGAGAAAGAACAGAAGATTACCAAGTACTGAGCCCTGAGGACATCAGTGGAGAGTCTGCACAGATCAGATAAAGATCTCTTTTACAAAACCTAGTATGACCGATTTTCTAGGTTAGTAAATAAGATATTGCCAACTCCAGACTCCAGAGGGCGCATAAGAGAGTTTTGTGGTTGATGGTGTCAAGTGCTGGTGAATATTTGATGAGAATGAAGACTGATGACATTGTAGCTGATGTAGTTGCCTCTGAATTTTTATGGGTGCAACAGAGTTGGCAGGGTGGCATAGTGGCATGGTGGTTAGCATGTCTGCCTCACCTCAAAAATGATGGGTTCAAATCTTGGGCTTGATTAGGGTCTTTATGTGTGGGGTTTCGATATTTGCTTGGGTTTCCTCCGGGTACTGAGGTTTCACTTCAGAGTTCAAAGACATGCACATTAAGCCAATTGGTTATTTCAAATTGCTCCTAGGTATGACTATGAAGGGTTATGCATTCTTGTGTGAGTGTTGGCCATTTCATACAAAATTGGTGTACTTTTATAATTTTTAAAGGGTTTATGGGGTAGTCTTGGGAGCCTTGGAATGAATCAGGCGTTTTACATGTAAAATGCCCCTCTACTTACGAAAACTCCAGGTTACGAAAAAGGCGCTGGAACGGATTAATTTCATAAGTAGAGGGCCAACTGTATGTGTTTTTGCTGTTCTGAGCCTCCCGTTTTTCTTTTTTTCTTTTCCACAACTTTGACTCTTTGCACGACCACACAAGAAATTCCTGTGCGTGTAAAAAGCACAGATGGCAATAAATAATCTTGAATCTCACCCATTTGTGCCAAAATTCATGAGAGAATTGTTAATTCAAAAGGAATGTTCAGTTCTTGCAAAGAATTTAGAATTTTTTAACCTCGAGAGTAGATACAACTTTCAAAAGATTCTGGGAATTTTAGCATATTTCAGTGTTTAAAGTGCAAGGACAGAAACAACTATTGCATGTATGTGACCTTTAAGCTCTCGGGCAACACTGCCTGAGAAACTGTCATGCTACGATGACAAAATCGAGCTCACATGGGCTCGGGAGTACTTTCGGAAATCATTGTCACCTAAAACAATTTATCACTGCATCCAGAAACACAACCTGAAACTGCATTATACACGGAGCACGTCATATGTTAATTGTATGCAATAATGCAACTCAGTCCATATTTCAGCCTTTTTCCAGGAAATACAGATGTTGTGGTTCTTCACATCAAAGATGAAAATGACCATCCAGACTGCTGTCCGGTATCTGTGTAGGTATGGGGATGTATCAGTGCCAAGACATACGTGACTTGTATGCCTGTGATACAGAGAAGGATATTTGAATATCCTTTCTAAAAATATATTTGAAAAAAGACATAGGCATTGGTACATCACTAAAAGGAGAAGCAGACAGTGGCAAGTTTGGCAAACTGAATTTTTGTTTCAAGCAAGAACAGACAAAAATTCCAATGGAAAAATTGCAGTAATTACCACCCATAGTTCTTGAAGAATTAAAAATAATGATTGTCATTAAAAGGAAAGGTAAGGTAATGCAATAAACATGCCTCTCCCAAATTTGTTAAATGTGTTGCAAGCATCAAATTCTAATTGTGTTTATATTTTGACAATGCAATAATATTGGTCAGTAAAAATACTGAAAATATTTTTCATACATTGGTCAGTTAAATAAATGTCCAGTTGAAATAGCAAAGCACAGATTTAAGGTTTTTCTTGCATCTTGGAACATATGCAAATATTCCAGCTTCTCTGAATGAGTGGTTCGTAATTAATTGAGAAATGTTATAGATTCGGGCTCATCAGTTTATACCGCTAACCCTGCACATCTACAAAAAGTTCCTCAAATCAATCACATTATATCAGCTATAAAGCCGGCTCTTTTTCAGCCTTTCTCTTTTTCTCTCCTTCCATCTCACTCACTGTCTCTCTCTTTTAACACTGAAAACATGCTAACTTGTCACATTAACGATAACACGCTTTTTAGACACATCTATTAGTTGAATCCATTTATGCAGAATGGTCAATTTGTAAAAACATTAGTTCAGTCAGGATTCTGAAAGTTTAGGCATCCTGAAGGAGTCTGCATTTTAATTATTCATTTATTCATTCAATGAACGGTCACAAGCTTTGGGTAGTGACCGAAATGAGGAGATCACGAATACAAGCGGCTGACTTGAGCTTCTACTGCAGGGTGGCAGGACTCTCCCTTATAGATAGGGTGAGAAGCTCATCCATCTAGAAAGGGCTGGGAGTAGAACCGCTGCTCCTCCACAGTGAGAGGCGCCAGTTGAGGTGGCTCAGGTACCTGGTTAGAATGCCTCCCAAATGTATCCCTGGCGTGATGTTTTGGGCATATCCTTCTGGTAAGAGACCTCGAGGTCGACCCAGAGCATGCCGGACGGACTACGTCACTTGGCTGGTCTCGGAACACTTTGGCGTCTCTGGAAGAGCTGGAAAGTGGGGGATGTGTGGACCTCACTGCTTAGGCTGCTGTCCCCATGACCTGACCCCAGATAAAGAGGAAGAATATGAAGATGACATCCATTCATTCATTTTGTAAACTGCTTAATCCTGATTATGCCTATGGGGAGGCTGGTGCCCATCACAACCAACTCTGGGTGAGGGCCAGGTACACCCTGGACAGCTTGCCAGGCCATCACATGGCCAATACCCACATCTTACTCACACCTAGGGGTGATTTGGAACAGCCAATTAGCTTTCTGTGCAAGTTTTTGGACTGTGGGAGGAAACCGGAGTAACCGGGAGGGAGACCCCATGCAAGCACGGGAAGAACATGCAAACTCCACACAGAAACACCTGAGCTGGGAATCGAACCCAGGCCTTCTTGGTGTGAAGCCGACGTGCTAATTGTTACACCACCATGTAAAATTCTGGTTTAGTACTGATGATTCAGTTGGGGGTATTGCAGTCTTCAACTTTTTAATCATCCTCCACATCTTTGATATTATCTTTGTCAGGGCTCTGAGGAAAAGGACATCTGGAAGCCATCCATCTTTTCATTTAATAACTGCTAAAAGCCATAAAGATCACAAGAAGACCACAGTACATGATTAACCTTGGACCTGAAACCTCAGTGAAACTGATTAAAGTCCTTCAGTGAGTAAAAAACAATACAGTGAAATACTGGCTAAAAGGAACACCAAATCCAGAGACAGAGATCGGAGAAAAAATAGGTTTACATAATTAAATATTTGTGACATGTTTTGTAATTATGCTGAATTTTTAGCGGTAGGTGATATCTTTTCTCTTGTATTTTCTTATATACAGTATTTATTGCTGTCATCAGTTTTATCTCCAGCTGGAATTTAGCACAGCTTCTCCTTCTTTTCCTTTCGGCTGTTCCCTTCAGGGGTCGCCACAGAAAACCATCCGCCTCCATCTTGCCCTGTCCTCTGCATCTTCTTCTCTTACTCCAATGACCTTCACGTCTTCCTTCATCACATCCATAAATCTCTTCTTTGGTCTTCCTCTAGGCCTTCTGCCTGGTAGTTCCAACTTCAGCATCCTACTGCCAATATACTCACTATCCCTCCTCTGTACATGTCCAAACCATCTCAATCTAGCCTCTCTGACTTTGTCTCCAAAACGTCTTACACAGGCTGTCCCTCTGATGTACTCATTCCTGATCCTATCCATCCTCGTGACTCCCAGAGAGAACCTCAGCATTTTTATCTCTGCTACCTCCAGCTCTGCCTCCTGCCTTTTCCTCAGCGCCACTGTTTCTAGGCCATACACCATCGCTGGCCTCATCACCGTCTTGTACACTTTCCCTTTCATTCTTGCTGACACTCTCCTATCGCACATCACACCGGACACTTTTCTCCAACCATTCCAGCCTGCCTGCACACGCTTCTTCACCTCCTTTCCACACTCTCCATTGCTCTGGATTGTTGAGCCTAAGTACTTAAAATCCTCCACCTTCGTTATCTCTGCTCCCTGTAACCTCACCGTTCCTCCTGGGTCCTTCTCATTCACACACATGTATTCTGATTTTCTGAGGCTAACCTTCATTCCTCTCCTTTCCAGGGCATATCTCCACCTCTCTAGATTTTCCTGAACTTATTCTCTGCTCTCACTACAGATCACAATGTCATCTGCAAACATCATAGTCCATGGAGATTCTTGTCTAACCTCGTCTGTCAGCCTGTCTATGACCATCGCAAACAAGAAGGGGCTCAGAGCTGATCCTTGATGCAATCCCAGCTAAACCTTGAATTCGTCTGTCACACCGACAGCACACCTCACCACTGTCTTACATCTCTCATAGGTGTCCTGCACCACTCTAACATACTTCTCTGCCACTCCAGACTAAAGTTAAAAAAAAAAATAGAAAACTTACTGAATAATCACAGTAAGGTTTCACAGTTCGGTTTTTAAATAAAATAAAATGGAGGGGAAAAAAAGACACTAACAGTAAGCATAACATCAGCTTAGAATTAAGACTTTGGTACAAATGCTGAACATAAAGTCCCAGAATGCACCTCAAATATTGGATGAGATAATCCCAACCCTTAACATACTTCAGGTTGATGTCACCTAACAAAACCAACCAACCAACAAACAAACAAACAAAAATACCCGCTGATATCTG
>CM045735.1:20672248-20759748 GCA_024760905.1 Plotosus lineatus | reverse complement strand
TTATGCCAATCAATATGACGCCATATATAGTGATCCCTCGCTAGTTCGTGCTTCAGTTTCTGCGGTTTCAGTGCATCGTGCGTGGGTTTTTCAAAAATACTCATTAAAAAATAAAAAAAAATAAGAAAATTAAGGAAGAATATGAGAAAGTTAAGGAAAATGCCACAAAACAAAGCCAATTATGCAACAAAAAAAACAACAACCCCTAAACCAGCACACAACAAAAAAACAACCTTAAACCTCCCATCAAAACTATTTACATTTTTATGTGAGGTGCGCATCTGAGCGCGTGCACACGCATCTGTGTGTGTGTGTGTGTGTGTGTGTGTGTGTATTTATAATAATTTATGTTAAAGAAGAATTACGGAAAAAGTTAAGGAAAATTCCACAAAAAAAGGCCAATTAGGCAAAAAAAAAAAAAAAAAAAAAAATCCAAAACAACCAAAACCCCCCACAAAACTACTTACATTTTTATGTGAGGTGCGTATCTGAGTGCGTGCGCACACGTCTGTATGTGTGTGTATTTATATTTTATTTACATCTTAAGCATTATTTTTGAACGTGTAATTGTTATTATAAGCATTTATACTATGGAATACAGTATGTATTTATTGATATTATATACACACAATACATGTACGTATACGTCAGGCAGGGGGTCGATCCTACTTCGCAGATATTGGTGGTTGGCGGGGGGGGGGGGGGCTCGGTCCCCATTAACTGCGAAAAGTGAGGGATCCCTGTATATGGAATACGGTGCTAAGCCTCTGTGCTGTTTGAGTGCTTTTTAAGTATGTTGTTGATCCAGAAAATGTGTCTCTTGGAGAGGAGAGTATAGACACCAGGCTTCTTGGGATTGCCACAACCATTACCTCCTGACACCACAGCAACAATGTTCTTGTTACACTCCAGAGGTCCACCAGAATCCCCCTGAAAATACAGCAAGGTACAAGTCATCCCTTTCTATGCCATGTGCTGTCTCATTGTCTAATTTGCAGATTTGAAACAGAAGAAATAAGTTCAGATTTTGGCAAAATCAGTATGATTCTATAATCAGTATAATTCTATAATCAGTATAATCCACAGCTATTAATTTTTCAACTTATTATTTATCTATTTTTGTCCATTAACATATTATTTTCTATACATTTCTTGACAGAGGTTTGAATTCATGCTTTTGTTGTAATATGACTTCTTTCGTGACAGTTCATTCAATGGAGCCTCTTTGAGCACATCCTGTATCCCCTCCATGCCCCCCCCCCTTCCACTCACTCTCTCGCTCTCTCTCTCTCTCTCTCTCTCTCTCTCTGTGTGTCTCTCTCTTTTTTTTCTCTCTTTTTCATAAGAGAGTCATAACTGAACAGATTAACATCTTTATTGAGCTGTCAATTATTCTTGTTTGTGATGTTGTTGTTTTGTTGATCATAAATGCATTGTAATGATAAAATGACCTTACCAAGCATGCATCTTTGTTCTGCTGCTTATTTCCTGCACATAGCATGTCATCAGTGATGACAGGGTTGCGATTGTAGTAGCAATTACACAGTTCCCTATCCACCACCGTCACTTCCACCTCTTGAAGGGTATCAGAACTTTTCGGATCTTTCACCTGTGTTGTTCCCCACCCTCTCACTTCACATTTAGTCCCTGCCAGGACATCTTTGAAAGGTTTGGTGGGAATCTTCTTCACTTCCACGTTTTTTTTCTTAAGATGGGGGTTTTTTTCGAGCTGGAAAAAAAAAAAAAAAAAAAAAAAAATCAGTGTAACAATCTTAATGTCCTTCAGAATTATTTAGTTGTTCTTTACAAAAATATTGTTTACCTTCAAAAGCATGATGTCATCAACTTTAGTTTCACTGCTGAATGTCTTGGGTATCTGGAAGCCTTCAATTTTGACTCGTACAGCACTTTTGTCTTTTGTTAAAGAGTGTGCACCTAAAAGCACTGTCACTGCTTCTTTAGGACTGAAAAATTTTAATTGCAGTATTTATTTAGTACAATGTGAGTTTTATTTACGTCATAAGAAAATGACCAGGAGTTCCCAAGCAGTTGGTTTGGTCACGATGCTTTATTGCTTGATTTATGTATGATGACATAAACATCACACTCACACTGTCCTGTCTTGCCCCTCCCATCCCATATACATACACATATATGTATGCATAGTAAATGTCCTCCAACTATAATGACAGATTAGTATGCTGTTTGGTTTTTATGCATATATGTTCTCTGCAGACTGCTCTTAAAACTGTGCCAACCAATGGACAAAAGATCACGGCATAAAATATTAATTTGTGGCATTTTCTGATGAACCAGAGCTTTCTCCTGATTGTCTGAATATTTATTTTGATAATATTATGTAGATAGTGAGATATTCAGTCATCGTGATTTTATGTTAAGGATGATTAGTTTTTTTAATTGTTCCAAAATTTGTTGATTCAATTTTTTTGCATGTTGGTAAACATATTTTATTTCAAATTATATCACTGACCAAGTGAATATATTGGTAGTAGGATGCTCAGGTTGGAATTACCAGGCAGAAGGCCTAGAGGAAGACCAAAGATGAGATTTTTGGATGTGGTGAAGGAGGACATGAAGGTAGTTGGTGTAAGAGAAGAAGATGCAGAGAATAGGGTGAGATGGAGGCAGATGATTCACTGTGGCGACCCCTGAAGATAACAGCCGAAAGGAAAAGATCACTGACCTGTTGCCAATTCACCAAATTTGTTTCCCCAGCTTTCATTAGGATAGGATGATGCCATCAAATTTAAAATGAGCTAAAATTTTTCATTAAATAGTGAGACTTCCAGGCAGTGGTGGTCTAATGGTTAGGGCGCAGGATCGCTGATCCTAAGGTTGGGGGTTCGAGTCCCCACAAGGTTGTCACTGCCCCCCCCCAGTGCAGATAACTGGTTTATCAAAGGCAGGCCATGTCTCTCACTGCCTATGGTGAGAGGCATGTAAAAGAACCATTGCTGACTTTTGTAAACAGTAGGCTGCAAAGCCTTCAGCGTGTTTCTATGACCTGAAGAGGGATGGGCTCCGCCAGGCCAAATCAGCCCGTCTCGCCATGAAGGCGCCCCAATGACATCCTCAGATGTTAATGGATAAGTGAAGTGAAGAAGTGAAGTATCACTTCCAATCGTTACATATTTTCTGTGTTCAATTCTGAATAAAGTATGGCTTTTTATTTAAATAGTTGTTTTTCTGGTTTTTTTAATCATGTCAATCTCAGCGAGTAAACGTGTTATAAAAACCTACTTTGGCCACTTTCACTACAACATCAAGTCATTTTGTCTCATTGTATAACACAATGCAACTCTGGGCAAACATTTCAGTACTGATATACAAATATACAAATATTCAATTAATACAATAATGAATGGATATAAAGGATATGATTGTAAATTAATGAGTTTTTAAAATAAAGATTATGTTGCATTTTCAGACAGTTTATACCACTTAATCCTAATTTATGAATGCAGAGTCCACCCTGGACATCTCACCATGCCATTGTAGGGGGAAAAAAAACATTCTGAAGGCTATGCAACCTACTTTTGGCAAAAGTCAGCAGGTTCTTTTACATGACTCTCACCATGGGCAGAACTTTGATAGTTTCGCTGCACTGGGGAGGGGGGCGGGCACTCAACCATGGGATCAGCAATCCAGTACCCCACCACCATCACTGCCCTCACTTGATTAGTTGCAAGGTCTAAATGCTTTTCCTATATTTCATAGCGAAACAAAAATTAATAATTTTGACCAATTAGTGCATTATTCGACGATCTTAAAATACTGTACTCCTACTTCCGATTGGTTTGGTGGTTGTAGAGCACAAGTGCCAATTTTGTGCTTATTTTGGATATGTCTGATAAATTATCCATGTGTAATGGTCTGAAAAGCTCAAGTAAAGTGAATGTTGTATCTCGCCAATTAATAGTCTGTATAACAGACTTGCTGAACACCATTGCATCTCGCTCAATATGGACTGCGTAAAGAAATACGCATTTCTTGAAAGTGATCACACTTCACTTACACTTTGCTGTTAGCTTGCACTCATCTGCTTTGTAAATTAGGCTTAACAGTTTATATGAGAAGATCTCTAAGAGCCTTTTCAACAAGATGTAAACAATTCTGAACAAGCAAAGCACAAAACCCCCAAAGAACCCATTTTGAAATAGTGTATCACCTACTTAAAAGGGAATCTTACAATCATAAGATGTTCCAAGAAAGTGAAAACCCTTAAAAAAAAAAAAACTTAAGCCACAAAAGCCATTTCTATCTATCTCCATCTTACTCTCATTTCCTACGATTGGGCACATTGAGCCACTTTTGTCGTTTATTGCAGCGCATGTTTTACCCAGGTGGGTTGCAAGACCGCTATTCCTTAGGACAAATCATTTTCAATTTTCATATGAGAACGAGAAGACTCCTAAATAATGACTTGGGAACTGTTCAGAAAATAAACACAGATTAAACCATTTTTAAGAATTTGCTTGCCTACCGTTTGCAGTGTGCAGCTGTCAGAACCCACTGCTGATGAATTAGAGTTCCTCCACACATGTGCCTATTGTGGTGTTGAATTGAGACCATCCATGGCTTTGGGTTTTTCACCTCATGGCCTCCTATGATGGAGCTTCCTAAGCAAGCTGTAACAAAAATGAGATTCATTACAGAGGATAAAACAGATTTCAATGGTTTTCCATAAATAATAAATAACAAATTTACTTATAGCTGGAACCAATGTAAAAATCAGAAGAAAGGAACACAGTTGAATGTACATGGTGCTCTGGGTATAGAAATGTAGACAGAACAAAGAGAAGTGAATATATACTGTAGCTTTAAAAATGAATCACAGGAGCCTGCAGGAAACATTTGTGGTCAGCTTTGGGGGTTCAGACATTCTCAGTCACACACATCTTCCATCACCTTGTGATTGCAATGTGATGCATGCACCTTTCATAAACATTTGCAGGTGTGATATGTGTGAGTTTCCAGATCAGAATAGATGGGGAAAAAATCTTAGTCTAAATCTTGTTAATCTCTTATGATTAAGCAACCTTCCATACACAGTTAATAAGGTAAGAGAAACATTTACAATATTGGACAGGAGTTATCTGCTGAGATGGGTTCCAGCCTGCCTGCTGTTCAAATTATAATTAAGAACTTCAGAAAATGAATGTATGACTGAATATGAATAATATGAAAGAAGAACTAAATAAATTGAAATTAATAATTCACTGTCCAACCCACAGCCTTAAATCAAAAGCCAGTAAACTCGAATCTTCAAGGGCTGTTTAGAACCTTGAAGTATGTTTGAAGAATCATGCTTAAATAAAAATGAAGAATGTTTTTTTTTTTCTAAAAATTAATCAGAAAGACTTATAAGGAAGTGTGAAATGCTTTAATACCAAATACATACCCAAAGGACCCTTTTAAAGAACTGAATACCACTGAGATTTCGAAGGAACAAGGACAGAACCCTTTGTCTAAGAATGCAACAGCGAGTTGGGAAATGTGGAACGTATATATGTCTGAAAGTTTGCACAATTTTTTCTCCAAATACGTGAGGAAAGTAAACTTTCACAACAGTCTTTGATGAACCCAGTGGTTTTCAAGTGTGTTGAAAGTGTGAAATGGGCAGCTGTACATTACTAGTATAATCTGTGGTCCACAAAGTGGCATCCTGACCATTGGTGGGGATGAAGTGAGTTAGCCTGAGCAGAAGAATTGTGCATTCTGGCCCAAAAGAAAAGCGATCTGGCTGAGATACACAATGAGTCGCTGGGAGATAAATAAAATTAAAAGCAAATTTCTTACAAAACCGTTTTAGGAAGGAAAACTTTATACGCTTATAACATTCATAATAAATATATGTTACGACTCTAAAACTGCTTTGACATGAAGAACAGGAACAAATACCCTGGAACAAATCGGTCTGAGCAAGTTGCACCTAATTTCTTATGCGTTTACAAATTAATGACAAACTGGAAGCTCGAGGGACAATATGCATGTCAACCACTGGAGAAGAAATGTCGACCTGCCTCGAAACATCCTAATAACCCAGATGAAACTACTGTGTATGCAAAAACCCTCCAATATGACACCGGGTGTGTTCTGAATGGTAAGGTGTCCCCATGACAACATGTCCTAGTACAACTTTCCCCACTTCTAAAAGTGGAGAAAGTTGCACTGCAGAAATTTGTTCCCAGTGCAAGTACACCTGTAAAAGTAGATGTAACGTATAAAGTGTCCCAAAAGTTCTTGTCCACTGCATTATTATTATTTTTTAATTAATTTATTTATTTTTATTTTTTTTGCATATGTTGTAAATGTCTCTTATGGGCCTGAAGACAAGTTAGTGCATGTTTGAAACTATGTTCAGGGTGGCCAGTAAAATCTATTACACTTTAGTGGTGACTGCTTCTTTTAGCAAATAAACTGGGAGTGTATCGTTCGCATTGTTGTTGTTGAACCTACAGTAAAGATTTTCAGTAGTTTTCAGTAGATAGGAAGATAGATGACACTGGAATAACAAGTGATGTATCAAATCACTTCCCTCATTTTACGATTCTCCTCCAAGGCCAAGGCCATTAATTTGAAAAATTAAATAAAACACAAAATGCCGCCTTGGATGATCCAGCATGCCATATGTCATGTGAAGTGATAGGTGAAGCTTATAAGTAATCACCCCAGAAAGAAAAACCCTCCTTGAGGGAAGATTGATCAAAGAGGAGTGAAATCCAGCAGCACCCACTCATCACATGTCTATGAATTTTGGAAAAGCTGCAAAGTAAAAAATACAGTACAACAAGCCCTGGAGATTAGTTCAGCTTCACAAATGTGTGAATTTGAGCAGGAACAGGAAAAAACTCAACATATAATTACAATGCGCAATTTAGTGTTGGTGATCCATAACACTAAAAACAAATATGAAGCTGGAACTTTGATTTAAAAATCAATAAATCTGTCCGTCTGTCTGTCTGTCTGTGCTCTTTGTGCAAACTCTGACTGATCACTATTCTGAAGTGGCTTCATGAAATGTGCGGGAAGGCAGACCGGGATGGGTGGAACTACTGTGTAGTAAGGGGTGCTCGGTCAGCTACTGAGAAAGCCCAGCATGCCATGATGCACTAATGCACCCCCAAAAACGGAATATAATAATAATAATAATAATAATAATGGAAAACACACTGGATCGGATATAAGGCACATGCTCGAAATTATGGGTCTTAATCTTAGACTTTTTATATTCTTTTCAAAAATGTGCATTTAAAGTAAATATTAAGATATTTTTTACAATTTTGATAGTGTCCAAAGAATTTTCAAAGTCTGCTATAAGTTACTGGAGAAACTCCAGGATAAATCAATAAATGCAAAGTTGAAAGTGGAACTTAAAACACAGTATGCTCCTCCTTGGAGAAAGGCTCCTCCTTGAACACCTCCGCTCTATGGTGAGCCCCACCCTAGACCCGCTGCAGTTTGCTTACAGGTCCAACGTCGGGGTAGAAGACGCCGTCATCTACCTTCTGCAGCGGGCACTCAGTCACCTGGAGATCGCTGGCAGCGCTGTGAGGGTCATGTTCTTTGACTTCTCCAGCGCCTTCAACACCATCAGGCCAGCGCGTCTGCGGGGGAAGCTGGAGGACGTGGGAGTGGACGGGCATCTTGCTGCCTGGATTATCGACTACCTTACTAACCGTCCACAGTACGTGCGGCTGCGCGGCTGTAAGTCAAAGGTGGTAGTCTGCAGCACGGGGGCACCGCAGGGCACCGTCCTCTCACCCTTCCTTTTCAACATTTATACCTCGGACTTCATATATAGCACAGACAGCTGCCACCTGCAGAAGTTCTCGGACGACTCCGCCATCGTGGGCCGTGTGTCAGAGGGGAACGAGCAGGAGTACCGGTCGGTCATCGTTGACTTCGTGAACTGGTGTGAGCGCAACCACCTGTGCTTGAACACTAGGAAGACGAAGGAGATGGTGGTCGACTTCAGAAGAAGTACTCGAACACACACACACACACACACACACACACACACACACACACACACACACACTCACTAGTGAACGTCCAGGGACAGGACATTGAGACAGTGGACAGTTTCAAATACCTGGGCGTTCACCTTAACAATAAACTGGACTGGTCCCACAACACCAACGCCCTGTACAAGAAGGGCCAGAGTCGCCTCCACCTTCTGAGGAGACTCAGGTCCTTCGGAGTATGCAGACCTCTGCTCAGGACTTTTTATGACTCTGTGGTAGCCTCTGCAATCCTCTACGCTGCCATCTGCTGGGCCCCGGGCAGCACAGAGCGGGACAGAAAGAGACTGAACAAGCTGGTCAGGAGGGCCAGCGCTGTCCTAGGCTGCCCACTGGACTCTGTGGAGGACGTGAGTGAGAGGAGGATGGTAGCAAAGCTCACATCCATCCTGGTCAACAGCTCTCACCCACTGCACCAGACTGTAGAGGAGCTGAGTAGCTCCTTCAGTGGACGACTGAGACATCCTCAGTAAAGGAAGGAGCGCTACCGCAGGACGTTCATTCCCACCGCTGTCAGACTGTACAACGCCACTTTGTAACTGTCTGTGAAAATACCGGTTATGTGCAATAAAAACCCCGTGCACTTTAATCAACCACATCTACCCCACTGACTGTGAACCATATCAACCCATCTACTCTGCACTCAGATACATTACACTTGAATATAGGCCAGTCTACAAAGTCGTTCCCTTCTTTTCTTTTATTGTTTATTAATTTATACTATTTATGTATCTATTTATTTATTTACTTATATAATATATATGTATGTGTGTATGTTTGTATTTGTATCTATTTTTGCACCCCCTACTGATGGTACCTCAAGAGCCTGTAACAGTGAATTTCTCCATTGTGAGATTAATAAAGCTGTATCTTATCTTATCTTATCTTATCTTCCATTCACACAGGTTTACCACATAAAGAAACTTGAGACAAGTAATCCTGACTTGCACCATAAAGCCTTGTGGATGTGAAGCCCAGCTGAATCTTATCTTCCTCCATGAGTATCTAGGTATTATAGGACTCTGCTCATTGGGTTTGTTCATTTCATTTTTTAGCTACTTTTTACTTTATTAATTTGCAGGGAGGTGGGGCCCATTCCAGTGAACTCCAGGAAATAGTGGGATACACATTGGACAGCTTGCCAGACCATAACAGGACATCAAACACACAACTATTTACACTCCCACTCACACCTAAATATAAAAGAGAATATCCAATTGGCCAAATGTGCATGTATTTGTACTATAAGTACAACCATGCAAGGAAATGATGAACATGCAAGCTCCACACAGAAACACCCTTTGCTGAGATGGACTTGCTTGCAGTGAGATAGAAGTGCTAACCACTATTCCACTGTGCCTCCCCAGCTGATGTTTGAAAACGTAGTGTATACTTCTGTAATATATATGTATATACATACATCCACACATATACACATACATATACATATACATATACACATACATATACATCTACACACACATATACATATACATTTACATACATACATATATATTTTATATATATATATATATATATATATATGTATATAAATGTATGTATGTATATTTATATGTATGTATGTATGTATGTATATGTGCGTGTATATGTATATGTATGTGTGTGTATGTGTATATGTATGTGTATATGTATAGAAGAGAAGGAGAGATTCTGGAGTGAGTTAGATGAAGTGATGCAGAGTACTCCCAGAGGTGAAAGAGTGGTCATTGGTGCAGACTTCAATGGACATGTTGGTGTAGGAAACAGAGGGGACAAGGATGAAGTGATGGGCAGGTTTGGTATCCAGGAAAGGAATGCAGAAGGACAGATGTTGGTAGATTTTGCAAAAAGGATGGAAATGGCTGTGGTACATACTTTTTTCCAGAAGAGACAGGAGCATAGGGTGACTTATAAAAGCAGAGGTAGGAGCACACAAGTACACTAAATCTTCTTCTTCTTCTTTTCCTTTCGGCTGTTCCCTTCAGGGGTCGCCACAGCAAATGATCTGCCTCCATCTCTCCCTATCCTCTGCATCTTCTACTCTTACTCCAACGACCTTCATGTCTGCCTTCACCGCATCCATAAATCTTCTCTTTGGTCTTCCTCTGGGCCTTTTGCCTGGTAGTTCCAACCTCAGCATCCTACGACCAATATACTCACTATCCCTCCTAAGTACATGTCCAAGCCATCTCAATCTAGCCTCTCTGACTTTGTCTCCAAAACATCTAACATGTGCTGTCCCTCTGATTTACTCATTTATGATCCTATCCATCCTCGTTACTCCCAAAGAGAACCTCAACATTTTCATCTCTGCTACCTCCAACTCTGACTCCTGTCTTTTCCCCAGGGCCACTGTTTCTAAACCATACAACATTGCTGGCCTCATCACCGTCTTGTACACTTTTCCCTTCATTCTTGCCGATACTCTCCTATCACACATCACACCGGACACTTTTCTCCATCCATTCCAACCTGCCTGCACGCGCTTCTTCACCTCTTTTCCACACTCTCCATTGCTCTGGATTGTTGAGCCTAAGTACTTAAAATCCTCCACCTTCTTTATCTCTGCCCCTGTAACCTCAAAGTTCCTCTTGGGTCCTTGTCGTTCACACACATGTATTCTGTCTTACTAAGACTAACCTTCAATCCCCTCCTTTCCAGGGCATACCTCCACCTCTCTAGATTTTCCTCCACTTGGTCTCTGCTCTCACTACAGATCACGATGTCATCTGCAAACATCATAGTCCATGGAGATTCTTGTCTCACCTCGTCTGTTAGCCTGTCCATCACCATGGCAAACAAGAAGGGGCTGAGAGCTGACCCTTGATGTAGTCCCACCTCCACCTTGAACTCTTCTGTCACACCGACAGCACACCTCACCACTGTCTTACATCTCTCATACATGTCCTGCACCACTCTAACATACTTCTCTGCCACTCCAGACTTCCTCATACAATACCACAGTTCTTCTCTCGGCACCCTGTCATATGCTTTCTCCAGACCCACAAAGGCACAATGCAGCTCCTTCTGACCTTCTCTGTACTTCTCTATTAACATCCTCAAAGCAAACACTGCATCTGGGTGGTGCTCTTTCTTGGCATGAAACCAAACTGTTGTTCACAAATGCTGACCTCTGCCCTTAGTCTTGCTTCCACTATTCTTTCCCATAGCTTCATTGTATGGCTCATCAACTTTATCCCTCTGTAGTTGCCACAACTCTGGACATCTCCCTTGTTCTTAAAAATGGGCACAAGCACACTTCTCCTCCATTCCTCTGGCATCTGCTCACTTTCTAAGACCTTGTCGAATATTCTTGTCAGAAAATCTACTGCTACCTCCCCTAGACACTTCCATACCTCAACTGGTATGTCATCAGGGCCAACTGCCTTTCCACTCTTCATCCTCTTCAATGCCCTCCTCACTTCTCCTTTACTAATCTTTGCTACTTCCTGCTCCTCAACGGTCACCCCTTCTACTCTTTTTTCTCTCTCATTTTCCTCATTCATCAGCTCTTCAAAGTACTCTTTCCATCTTCCCAGCACACTTCTGTCATCAGTCAATACATTTCCCTCTCTGTCCTTTATCACTCTAACTTGCTGCACGTCTTTCCCATCTCTATTTCTCTGCTGTGCTAACCTGTATAGATCATTTTCTCCCTCCTTATTGTTCAACCTATCATACAAGTCATCATACGACCTCTGTTTGGCCTTTGACACTATTTGACCTATTCCTGTCATGGATACCAAACCTGCCCATCACTTCCTCGTCCCCTCTGTTGCCTACACAAATATGTCCATTGAAGTCTGCTCCAATGACCACTCTTTCACCTCTGGGGGTACTCTGCATCACTTCATCTAACTCACTCCAGAATCTCTCCTTCTCTTCTAGCTTACATCCTGCCTGTGGGGCATAAGCACTAACAACATTGACCATCACGCCTTCAATTGCTAACTTGAGACTCATCACTCTGTCTGACACTCTTTTCACTTCTAAAACATTCCTGACAAACCCCTCCTTCAAGATGACTCCTACTCCATTTCTTTTCCCATCCACACCATTATAAAACAGTTTAAACCCTGCTCCTAAGCTTCTAGCCTTGCTACCTTTCCACCTTGTCTCCTGAACACACAGTATGTCCACCTTCCTCCTCTGCATCATGTCAGCCAGCTCCCTATCTTTTCCTTGCATAGTTCCAACATTCAAAGTCCCTACTCTCAGTCCGAGGCTCACGCATTTCCTCTTCTCTCTCTGCCTACGGACACGCCTCCCGCCTCTCCTTCTTCGACGTCTTCGACTTAGACTAAATCTTGTGCAGGCGATGTAATTTGAAGGAAGTCAGTGACTGCAAAATAGTAGCGGTTGAGAGTGTTGCCAAACAGCATAGGATAGTGGTGTGCACAATGATGCTGATGGTGAGGAAGATGAAGAAGACAAAGGCAGAGCAGAAGACAAAGTGGTGGAAACTGAAAAAGTAAGAGTGTCGTGTTGTCTTCAAGGAAGAGTTGAAACAGGCTTTGGGTGGCCAGGAAGTGCTTCCAGATGACTAGACAACTACAGCAAATGTGATCAGGGAGATAGGTAGGAGAGTACTTGGTGTGTCATCTGGAAGGAGAGTAGATAAGGAGACTTGGTGGTGGAATGAGGAAGTGCAGGAGTGTGTACAAAGGAAGAGGTTAGCGAAGAAGAAGTGGGACATTGAGAGGCCCGAACAGAGTAAACAGGAGTACAGGGAGACAAGGCGTAAGGCAAAGGTAGCGGTGTCTAAGACCAAACAGAGGGCATATGATGACTTGTATGATAAGTTGGAAAGTAAAGAGGGAGAAAATGATCTATACAGGTTGGCACAGCAGAGAAATAGAGATGGGAAGGACGTGCAGCAAGTTAGAGTGATTAAGGACAGAGAGGGAAATGTATTAACTGATGACAGAAGTGTGCTGGGAAGATGGAAAGAGTACTTTGAAGAGCTGAGGAATGAGACAGAAAAAAAGCATAGAAGGGGTGACCATTGAGGACCAGGAAGTAGCAAAGATTAGTAAGGGTGAAGTGAGGAGGGCATTGAAGAGGATGAAGAGTGGAAAAGCAGTTGGCCCTGATGACATACCGGTGGAGGTATGGAAGTGTCTAGGAGAGGTAGCAGTAGATTTCCTGACAAGAACATTCAACAAGGTCTTAGAGAGTGAGAGGATGCCAGAGGAATGGAGAAGAAGTGTGATGGTACCCATTTTTAAGAAAAAGGCAGACGTGCAGAGTTGTGGCAACTACAGAAGGATAAAGTTGATGAACCATACGATGAAGTTATGGGAAAGAATAGTGGAAGCTAAACTAAGGGCAGAGGTCAGCATTTGTGAACAACAGTTTGGTTTCATGCCAACAAAGAGCACCACAGATGCAGTGTTTGCCTTGAGGATGTTAATAGAGAGGTACAGAGAAGGTCAGACGGAGCTGCATATTGCCTTTGTGGATCTGGAGAAAGCATATGACAGGGTGCCGAGAGAGGAACTGTGGTGTTGCATGAGGAAGTCTGGAGTGGCAGAGAAGTATGTTAGAGTGTTGAAGGACATGTATGAGTAAGACGGTGGTGAGGTGTGCTGTCAGTGTGACAGAAGAGTTCAAGGTGGAGGTAGGACTGCATCAAGGCTCAGCCCTGAGCCCCTTTTTGTTTGCTATTGTGATGGACAGGCTGACAGACGAGGTTAGACAAGAATCTCCATGGACTATGATGTTTGCAGATGTCATTGTGATCTGCAGTGAGAGCAGAGAACAAGTGCAGGAAAATCTAGAGAGGTGGCGGTATGCCCTGGAAAGGAGGGGAATGAAGATTAGCCTCAGTAAGACAGAATACATGTGCATGAATGACAAGGACCCAAGAGGAACGGTGAGATTACAGGGAGCAGAGATAAGAAAGGTGGAGGATTTTAAGTACTTAGGGTCAACAATCCAGAGCAGTGGAGAGTGTAGAAAAGAGGTGAAGAAGCGTGTGCAGGCAGGTTGGAATGGTTGGAGAAAAGTGTCCGGAGTGATGGACGGTAGATGGACGGATGACGGAGTGATAGGAGGGTATCGGGAAGAATGAAAGGAAAAGTGTACAAGGTGGTGTTAAGGCCATCGATGTTGTATGGTTTAGAAACAGTGGCCCTAGGGAAAAGACAGGAGGTAGAGCTGGAGGTAGCAGAGATGAAAATGTTGAGGTTCTCTTTGGAAGTATCGAGGATGGATAGGATCAGGAATGAGCACATCAGAGGGACAGCACATCAGAGGGATAGTGAGTATATTGATAGTAGGATGCTGAGTTTGGAACTATCAGGCAGAAGGCCTAGAGGAAGACCAAAGAGACGATTCATGGATGTGGTGAAGGAGGACATGAAGGTATAAGGTATAAGAGAAGAAGAAGCAAAGGATAGGGTGAGATGGAGGCAGATGATTTGCTGTGGCGACCCCTCCTGAAGGGAAAAGCTGAAAGGAAAAGAAGAAGAGTTTGGTTGATACCTCAAAATTAATAACAAAAATACCGGTAAAACTCTTTTATTGTTCTGTTATTATTCAGGTTTTCAACCTCGATGGTAATAAGCACTTACTGTTCCATTCCGCTGGTAAACATTTTAATAAGCGCCCACCAACTCCAAGTTTTTTTTAAGCGTCCTGGGTGCTTATCACGTCGAATACAGTATATATATATATATATATATATATATATAGAGAGAGAGAGAGAGAGAGAGAGAGAGAGGAATTTCTGAGTTGATCCTTCCATAGGAGAGTGCTCAATACTTTTTGGTTGAGCAAATAACAATAAAAATAAAAGGTCAGGACAAAGACTTTCTATTGAAACTCCATTTATCACTACAGATCTGTTTCGAGGGGTGGTGAAACCATCCTCTCTCTTCAGGTGATTATAGAAGAATTATTCTTCTAGAAGCATATATACACATACATACACACACACACACATTTTTTAAGCTCTCATTTACTCTCTCATTCATTTACTTTCTGTCTGTCTTCCTTTCGGCTTTTTCCCGTTTACTCAGGAGTCGCCACAGCGAATCATCTGATTCGCATGTTTCATTTGGCAGAGGTTTTTTACGTCGGATGCCCTTCCTGTCACAACCCTTTTAGCAAGGGACAGAAACACGCTGACGACTTTGCAGCCTACTCTTTACGAATGTCAGCAATGGTTCTTTTACATGCCTCTCACCATAGACAGTGAGAGACATGGCCCGCCTTTGATAACCCAGTTAGCCGCACTGGGGGGGAGGAGTGACAACCTTGTGGAGAGTGGGACTTGAACACCCAACCTTTGGATCAGCGATCCAGCGCCCTATATCACTAGACCACCACTGCCTTAATCCTAATTAGGGTCACGAGGAAGCTGGCGCCCATCTCAACTGACTCCGGTTGCGGGGGGTTGGGGGGGGGGGTAGCTCACTAGGTCATCGCAGAACCAACACTCACACAACCATTCCCATGTAGGGGAGCTTTTGAACAGACAATTAACCTACTGTGCATGTTTTTGGATTGTGGGAAAAAGAAACAGAGTACCCAGAGAAAACCCACACAAGCATGGGAGAACATACAATCTCTACACAGAAACACTGAGGCTGAGAATCAAACCCAGACCTTCTTGCTGTGAGGCGAATGTGCTAACCACTCCACCACCATGCCACCGCCGAAAAACCAATTAGTCCATTCATCTTCTCAAAGCTAAACTCCTGTAGCTCACTTTTGGCAAGTCTGGCTCTGAATGACATGTGACCTCTTCAATTGATTGAGAATACAGCTGCAGGACTCATTTTCAAGCTCCCCGGGTTTTCCAACACAACCTCATTGCTAAGCTCTTTCCACTTTCTTCTTTCAATTTCAATGCTTGTTGACGAAACCAAAAAATTGGACCCTCACACTTCAAAGCACTTATCATACCCTAGATGGCCTGCTTGACTGGTCCCTCCATTTGTCAAAGTACAATAGTTCTTCTCTGTCCTGAAATGAAGGTAGCCATACAAACTTTCCCTAGCTCAGCCAGCTGAGTCACTGCAGGTCTTCATACGATGACTAAAGACATATCTCTTTTGGATGCACTTGGATTAGGTCATTAAGCATGTATCCTTATATGTACTTATTTAAAAATATCTTTTAGACAAATTGTGCTTTTTTTTAACCTGGGTCCTAGTACGTAAGCCAATATCAGAATGTATTCAATGATAGAGACACAAAAGCAGAACCACTGTAAGCCATACACTCCAGCAAACCATTGCTTACAGAAAAGCAATAAGAAAGCATAATAAAAGCTTTCCTGGCCATCACAGAAAATTCTATGTCTGGTGTAAGCCCCACATATCTCATCACCCAAAGAACAGCAACCCCACAGTGAAGCATGCTGGTGGCAGTATTTTGGTGTGGGATGTTTTCCTTTTCAGAGACTTTATCAACTGGTCAAAACTGAGGGACTGAAGCTTGCTTCTACAGATGAATTCTTGAGGAAGAGAAATTCTTGAAGGAGGTGTAGCAGTGTTTCACTGAAAAAGTGGCAAAAATCCCAGGGATTTGAAGTGCCAAGCTGCCAGGCTCAAGAGACACAGCCTCAGGAACTGCAGCTCCAAGATGTGGCTCTACACTGTAATGATTTTTTTTACTATTATTATTATTATTATTATTGGTAGTTATGCGGGCTCAAGGTTTTTTCTGGCACTATTTCTTCACTACATCCTCAAGGTTGGTGGGATGTTGTGTAAGCCAAATGATAATCACCCCCTGCCCCTTCCCCTCCCCAAATGGAACAGTGAATTGCAGAATAATTTCAGGAGAAGGAAAAAACCAAGCCTGCTGACAGAACAATTGTTGTTTTGGCTGGTACTGGATACATAATATGAACATAAATTGCATATTATCCATGGGTCATCTGGGTACTGTTGTTTGTGCAATGTGTAAATCTCTTAAATATATTTAAGATAAGTATATTTCTTTTGGGATTGTCTAACATGGTGTTATTACTATTCTTATTGTTATCTCCTCATTGAAAAATATCTCGGCGAAAGAAATCCAGGCACGATGTTCCTGAGTAATTCTGATGGGAACGAAATTTAGTTCATAACTTTAAAAGTAAAACATCATTAGATTGTGATTGACATGACATAAATTAAGCAAGTAATTGACACCATTGTGGAAATAATATACATACAGTATGTAATTTTTCTTTTAGTTCAAGTTGTTTTTCAAATTAAATTAAATTAGTCAAAGTGATTTATTCATGCAAAGAGATACAAAATTATTCAGCAAGTATAGACCAGTATCATTGCTTCCCCAGTTCTCTAAGATACCAGAGAAACGTATTGTGGTTTGTTTGGAAAACTTCAAAAGCATGGTTAGTCATGGAATGTCAGTATGGCTTTATAACAAGCAGGCAACAAAAATGGCCTTGATTGAACTTGTGGAAGAGTTAACAAGTGCTATAGAGGAAAAGAAGTGTAGAAGTGCCGTGGGGATATTTATATAGCTTAAGAAAGCATTTGATACCATCAACCATGATATTTTATGACAGAAATTGGAAAGATACAGGATAAGAGGAGTCAGATGTGACTGGCTAAATTAACTATATTGAACATAGACATCAGTTTGTTCAGAATGGGCATCATCAGGTATACTCTTTCAGGTATAATATGTGGTGTACAACAAGGGTCAATACAAGGACCAAAAATATTCATTCTGTATATTAATGATATTTGTAAGCTCTCAATTATTTTGAATTGTGTTGTTTTTGCACATGACTAATGTTTTCTGTGCTGGGAGGAATCTTCAGCAGGTTTTGGAAGTTTTTACTGGTGAATTGAAAAAGTTCAAGTTCATCCTGATCCTAGGGTTGGGGGCTTGAGTCCCACTCTCCACAAGGTTGTCACTGTCTCCCCAGTGCAGCTAACTGGGTTATCAAAGGCCGGCCATGTTCCTCACTGTCTATGGTGAGAAGCAAGTAAAAGAATCATTGCTGACTTTCGTAAAGAGTAGCTGCAAAGCCATCAGCGTGTTTCTGTCCTTTGCTAAAGGGTTGAGTCAGGAAGAGCATCTGACGTAAAAACGTGTGCAAATGTGCGAATCAGATGATTCGCTGTGGCAACCCCTGAAAAAGGGAAAAAGCCAAAAGGAAAAGATCATTGACCACAGCTTGAGCTGGAAGCCTCATGTTATATATTTTAGATCCAAACTGTCACGTATGTTTGGAATTTTATGTAAAGCAAGGCGCATGCTCACTTATAAATCATTGTACATGTTGTATTGTACACTTGTACTTGCAAATCTGACTTATTGTATCAATGTTATAACACTTATTAAAGCATCCTACAAACAGTGCAGAAGCATGCATTAAGAATAATACATAATGTAGGCTTTTACACGCATAGAGATGATTTGTTTCATAATCAAGAGCACTGAAAGTTTTTGAACATGTGGTTTGTAAAACTGCTCAAATTTTGTACAAAGCAAATCACAACCTAGTTCCAAGAAATATGCAAAAAATTTTCGATGAAAAAGAGGGAGGCTATAATTTAAGCAGGAGATGGAATTAAAACAACCGTTTGCTCATACTACACTGAAAAGAATGTGCATATATGTTTGTCAAGTGAAGCTCTGGAACAGCTTGACCAATGACCATAGAGAAAGCAAAAATGTTGTCCATTTTAAAATAATGTTTCAAAATAAGACAGTTGATAAATACAAAATAGAAATGTTGGTAACAGCAAATGATCAAAATCATAAAAACTATAGATGCATTATAATTCATTCTTTGGAGGGAAAAACAGGTTTTTTGCCTTTTTTGTGAATGTTTTAGATTTTAGCTGTGTAGCAAAAAAGAAGAAAAATGGAAAGAAGAGAATTTGTATGGCTGTCCATAAGTATGTTTTTTGTACATTGTAATAGTTGGAATGTACTATATGCACATATGTGCAATCAGGTACACACTTATGTATGTATGTATATGTACAGGGAGACCCAAAAAATGTTATTAGCAGACATAAGCAAGTTGCAGTACTATGAGACAGTGACCTTGAGCAAGTAAACACTCCACCATTTTAGTAACCATGGATCAGTGAAACGGGCAACAGCGTGCGTTAGCCATAAAAATGTTTTATGAAAACGGTGATAGTTTGACAGCTGCGCAGAAGGAGTTCCGACGTTTTTACAACTTAGGACGTCATGGTGCTGTTCCATCAAAACACGCGATAAAATTTTGGATTAACAACTTTGAAGAGACTGCATCTGCCATATACAAGAAACCAACAGGATGACCAAGAAGTGCTTGTAATCCACAGAACATTGATGTTGTACCCGAGTCTGTCTTACACAAGGCGTTCAATTCGTAAGCAAGCAGCTGCAGTTGAAATGTCCCAGGAGAGTGTTCGCAGAATTCTTACTTTAGATTTGAAATTTCATCCATACAAACTGCAGATAGTGCAACAACTGAGGGAAAACGATTAGCAGCTGTGGTTACAATTCTGTGAACAAATGATAACAAACATAAAAAAAAGACGATAAATTTTTAAGCAAGTTATGGATGTCAGATGAGGTCCATTTTCATCTCACTGGTTATGTGAATAAGCAGAACTACTGTTGCTGGGCAGACACAAATCCTAATGAAGTTCATGAGTGCGCTTTACACGCTGGAAAGATGACAGTATGGTGTGCTGTTTCATTACATGGGATCATTGGACCTTATTTTTTTGAAAATGAACAGGAGATCTCAGTCACTGTCACTGTGAATTGTTATGTGATGTTACAATCCTTCATTACACCTGAATTGAACAATTTTCCACACGTTCAAGAAACTTGGTTTTAACAGGATGGAGCGACATCACACACTGCACGGCAATCATTGGAAGCTCTGCGAGAATTGTTCAATAACTGTGTGATCTCAAGATTCGGTAACATTCCTTGGCCTCCTAGATCGCCAGACTTGTCCGTTTGTGATTTTTGCTTGTGGGGCTATCTCAAGAGTAAAGTGTACACGACTTGACCAAGAACTCTGGATGAGTTAAAACAGAATTCAGGATGAAATTCACAGTATCCCAGCTGAGATGTTGCAGCAGTCAATGAGGAATCTCAACAGTAGATTTCAAGAATGCATTCGTACAGGAGGACGCCATCTACAGGAAGTAATTTTTAAAAAATGAAAATTCCACCATTGTTTCTTGAATGGCATCTTTTAAGGTTTCATAGCTGTGTTTGTTAACTTATTGTTTTAAAGATTATTGGAATGAATCAGAAATTAAATTGATTACAAGGGTTTGGCAGTCACAAGCTTTTGCTTTAGCCAAAACCCCTTTTCGATAGTGGTTGAAATAAACATTCATTCATTCATTCATACTACACATATCTCTTTTATTTACTCGCTCATTTGCCAAACTGTTTATTCCTATTTTGGCAAGGCTATTCAGTTAATTTGGAATCAGGACCGGGTCATGAAACCAATTGCAAATGGGGGGATAAGAAATATGGCCTGAAAAACGAGTAATCACATTAAAAGCTACAGATACAGTAAAGTGTCAATGGATAGGATTAGGAATGAGCACATCAGAGGGACAGCACATGTAATATGTTTTGGAGACAAAGTCAGAGAGGCTAGATTGAGATGGTTTGGACATGTACAGAAGAGGGATAGTGAGTATATTGGTAGTAGGATGTTGAGGTTGGAACTACCAGGCAGAAGGCCAAGTGGAAGACCAAAGAGATGTGGTGAAGGAGGACATGAAGGTCGTTGGTGTAAGAGAAGAAGATGCAAAGGATCGGGTGAGATGGAGGCAGATGATTCGCTGTGGCGGCCCCTGAAGGGAAAAGCCGAAAGGAAACGAAGAAGACAGTAAAGTGTCAGAGCTCATTAGCCTTGATTGACAGTCCATCTAGAGGAAAGAACAGGGGGCAGCCTACCTTGCCCACTGCATGGGACTACCAACCCTATGCAGCAGAATCTTTAACCCATTACAAACCCAAAAAGGCTACCCCCAGTAAAGTCTAGTTGACCCCATGGCTCTGACAAGCTTAGATATTCATGCATACAATCCAACCAAGTAAAGTTAGCTTGTTGGAATGTCCTAACTATGTCTGATGAAGATTCAAACAAACTCCAGTCACCAAAGTGCCGATCAGCGCTGGTATTTTCAGAGCGCCAGAACGTTAACATCAATATTGCCTGTCTCAGCAAATGCACGTTCATGTGAAGGTGAATTTGTAGATAGTGATGACACCTTCCTCCATTCAAGGAAACGATCTGAGCAAACTAGACTCAAAGGAATTGCAATTGCGATTAAAAGAACTATCCAGCCCATTGTGATCAGCTGGAAATGAGTCAGATCAAGAGTGATGAGCATAAGAATCAATCTAGATAAGTTCAATGCAACAGTTATCAGCATATATATCCCAGCCTACAAAAGACCTCTTGAAGAGAAGGCTCAGTTCTATGACCAACTATCAGAAGTTCTAATAGCAGCTTCCTGCTCCTATTGGATTTTCCTTCTTGATGATGTCAACATCCATGTTTCAACACTCATCGGCCTTCATGACTTTGGTGACAAATGAGCAGTACATTGTACTCCTTGAACTATGTTCCCATTTCAACCTTTGCATTACTAACACTCTTTTTTCTCCTATGCTGACATCCACAAGGGTACCTGGCAATACCCAAGATCTAAACGCTGCCACCCAATTGATTACATCATTGTAAGGCAGCATCACAAGCGCAATATTATAGATTATCCTGTGTCCCACAGTACTGACTGCTGGACTGACCATAAGATGGTATGTGCCCATTTGAAACTTCGCTTCCTCCTATCGTCTCAAAGGAAAATGTGTACCCTACCAAAGAGGCTCAATGAAAGTTGGCTTAGCGACACAGCTGTTGCCAATTTGCTTAAGGATATGATTTGACAAATCATGTCTAGGAGTTGTCCTGAAAACCAGACCCCTGAGCAAATTTGGAATCACTTGCATGACATTCTCTATGCAAGTGCCAAGCTAACAATTGGTCTCCAAAAACATAACCATCTGGAGTGGTTTAACAAAAACAACTCCCACATCATGAGTCTCTTGCACCAGAAGTATTCTGCATTCCAAGCTGTTCTCAGTAAAACACTCAAAAAAACTGTACATGCTCATAACTTCCCAGAAACACCTACCAGAGAGAGAGAGCTTTGCCATCTCCAAAACCAAGTGGAGGCTTGATCATGCAAAAGAAATTGAGCAGTAGGTTGACTGGTACGATCCGAGTGTCTTCTTCCAGTCGGTCAAGGTAGAACATGGGTACCACATTGAGTAAGACTGCCTAGCATGGAGGTGTGACCTGAGCTTGGGACGACAGCTCTGTGAGGGCCGAGTTGAGTAATCAATCCAAGTAAGCCATATCACAGACATTTACAACTTATAACTTTAACAGACCATATCCACTTCACCCAACTGTACCCCCCCCAAAAAAAAAAAACACAACAAAAAACAAACAAACAAACAAAAAAACAGAAATGTAGTGTGGTAGGAAATACAGCTATAACAACATTATTTCCTATTTCCATAGTTAGGATTAAGCAGATTAGAAAATGAATGAATAATGTGTGAATATCAACACATGGATATAATACTTTCACTGCAATATGAAACCTCTTCATAAACCAATCCTAATTACTAATTTGATGAACAGAACTGTTACATTACTGATTTAGTCATCAACATTTCACATCTAACAGAGAAATGACATTTCCATTTAGTAATAGCAGTGAAGTCAGGTGTGTATACGTTGTCAAAGCAACATGCAGACATTGGTGTGCATTGGCAGAGTGTGAGATGTGCATGCTCTCTCACTGCACAGCAGGCTCACAGGCTTCGAGCAGAAAGATAAAAAACACTTCTCTACCTAATTACTATTAATCCGCCTGTTCTCCCAATCAACTTCTCATTTTTTTAAATATAAAAGAGACATTTTGTTTTAGTTACTGGGCTACTGCGGAAATAATTAGCACCATATCAGCCGTAAAAGCGTGCGATGGGTCGATACCTTAAACATTCATGATAGTTAGCTTGTGCCACAGTGAGGCGGGGCTCATTTGGCAAGAAACAGTTGTGACACACTCATCCAAAATTATATTGAACTTCAGGGTTTTTTAATTAATTATTTCATGCACCGTTTTTACTATAAAAAAAAAAAAAAAAAAAAAAATATGGGGGGATAGCCATCTTAAAACGCCAGTGTAAAGAGTCTCGCAGACCATCAATTGAATAGCCTCATACTAGAGTCATGAGAAGGCTAAAGCCTATCTCAGCCAACACTGAGTGCAGGCGGGGTACACCTTGAACAGTTCACCAGACCATTGTAGGGCGAATGCATACAATCATTCACACTTAAATCCACATCGAGGGGCAATCGAAAATAGATTATTGGCTTAATGTGCATGTCTTTGGACTGTGAAAGGAAACTGGATTACCTGAAGGAAAACCATGCAAGTCTGGGGAGAATATGCAAACACAACATAGAAACACCTGAACTCAGGGCTCATACCCAAAACCATCTTGTTGTGATGAAGATCCACTAACCACTACACGGTAATGCATGCTTCTTTTTATTTACCAATTGGGTATTTTATTTATTTATTTATTTTGCTATACTGTATTAACCCTTTTAGGACCAAATTAAATCTGGCAGTGTGAAAAATCTGACACTTTTAGTAGCTGGTCCTTTAGGCTTAAAATAATCGATTATGTTAAAATTTTTTGATGAGACTGCATTGTGCAATAAATTCTGGGATACTGCAAATTTTCGATATTGGTCTTTGACGGTAACTGCAAAGCAATGTGGACTGAAATCAAATGTAATAAGAATGAAGTTACTAAGTATACGGTTTTCGGTCAAAAGGGTTTGGAACTTTGGTTTGGCCTGGCTGAAGTATTATTTCTGTTCTTGGCTTGGTGCCATAAATGACTGACATGATGCTTGACGTACCATTTACCATACAGAGAGGCGGGACGTACCATTTACGAGGGGTGTCATTGAAAATTGCATTTACTACAGACGCTGTCATGAACACAGAAAGCTTGGACTAACACTCGGCATTACGCTAAGCTTGTTTTCAACTGAAACTGTATAACGTGTTTTCGTACATTATTTTATTTATTCAAAGATACCGCCTACTCTATTTAAATTGAAACAGCTTTGTATCAAATTTAATATAAGATGAATTTTATATAACGTTAGAAGTATCGGTATCCCTTTTTTCGGTATCGATTATAGATCGACATTATATTGTCGATATTCCGATTGTCAATGACATCCCTAGTGTTGTCATTCATATGGATATAAGTTCTCAGGTGATCAAACCTCTTACTGGGCATAACCCCTGCAACTGGTTCATAGTGGTTGCCAATACATGCGGTAGGATGGCATCTGCATTACAGTCGTCATAATGTGCATGCCAATAAGCTGTTCCATTTCATCAACATTTGTTTTCAATTCTGGTGCGTTCTTCATACAGATTAGATTATTCAGCTATTAGTTCAAACTGATTTGTCCATGAATTGATCAAAATACCACTTGGGACTAGGTATTTCGTCAGGACAAGTCAAAAACATTGGTTCTTGGAATGTCAAATCTACATGACATGAGGTTTCTCTCTGTCTCCAGTTGAATTGTTGTTTGTTCCTACTAGTACCTGGCAGAGGTTCCTCTTCAGAATCACTTTCTGTGACTTGGGGGTGATTGGTGAACTTCTACATATAGATTAGAAGGACCAAATTGTGAGGTATTTTCCAATTGGTCATCATCAACAATGCTGTCTGAGTCATTGCTGACATCATTTACAACATAGTCCGGATCAGCAGCATCATCAGAAATGGATTCATCTTCACATATCTAACCATCTGGCAGACAAACCATCTGAACCCACTTTAAGTAATGCCAGTCTTTGTCAGGAAACCATAATAAACCTAAAATAGTAAAGATGATTAGTCACAGTACTGTGAAAAACTGAATGTCTGCACGGAATGACAATTTTGGCCATGGATGGTGTGGAATACATACATGTATAGGGTTGTGTCTTCATCATTTGACAGATTATTTCAGATATCTTAATGTTGTCTCGAAATAGAACATGGAAGGAAACTGCACTAAATGTCACTGGACAGGTAATCTGTAAACTATTGAGATAACAAGACTCGTGGTGAGCACCAAAACGTACAATATAAGAGTATGATACCACTTAGTTGTTATTTGTTATATAGTATGCCGCCGGGCAAATGTTGCAAATCAACAACACCAAAGTCTGAAAAGGTAGTAGAAGGCGAACGTTGCGACTTCGCAACAATACAAAACAAACAAGCCAACAATGTTTTGTATTCGGTAAATAGCCCCTCATGTTGTGTTTACAAGCCTTCTAGAGTCAATTGATGGGATACTGTGTTGAATTTGGCAAGTGATTCATATCCTACTTACAAGACAAGGTTGCCGGCAAATCAACAAAACTGTTCATGCTGACTAAGAACGATATCCTGCAGTGTTATGTAAATACAATTGCATATGGTTTTGATATTTTTCCATGTAATTAGTTAATTAGCATAAAAGTGTCGCACCGGGGGCAGTGGTGGTCTAGTGGTATAGGGCGCTGGATCGCTGATCCAAAGGTTGGGGGTTCGAGTCCCACTCTCCACAAGGTTGTCACTGTCCCTCCCAGTGCAGCTGACTGGGTTATCAAAGGCGGGCCATGTCTCTCACTGTCTATGGTGAGACGTATGTAAAAGAACCATTGCTGACTTTCGTAAAGAGTAGCTGCAAAGTCGTCAGCGTGTTTCTGTCCCTTGCTAAAAGGGTTGTGACAGGAAGGGCATCCGACGTAAAAACCTCTGCCAAATCAAACGTGCGGATCCTAAGTAAAATGGAAAAAGCCGAAAGGGAGACAGACAGCATAAAAGTGTTGCAAATTTGCAAGGCATGATGGGAAAACAGCATGCGTGAAATGGCATTTAATCCATCAAAAGTGAGCACACACACACACACACACATACACACACATGTAAACATTGACCAGACACACACTCGCCACACAATGCCTTGCTGACGGGCACTTCAGCCATGAAGGTGGAGGAAATTAAGGTGCAGAGCAACCATTCACTGCCCCACATTTTTTTGTGTTGGTTGGAGAATCAAACTGGCGATTTTCCAAAACAAACTGCTTCTTTAACCATTAGGCCACAGCTGTCCCATTTACATATGCGACCTGCATTTTTAAATTTGCACAATGCAAAAAAAAATCGCCCTTCTTTTAGATTTCTGAAGTGTATTTTATTGAAGAGTACTGAGCAACGACAGTAAATTTTTATCTATTTGTCGATTTGGATATTCTGTTTTCCCAGTCTATGAGCCTGCTCTCTCCACAATCTCCTTGCTTTTTGCTTTGGGAATCTGAATCCCCATGATAACAAAATGAGTGACACTCAGAGAGAGATGATTCAGAACGTGCTGCACAGAGAAATGCAACGGTCTTACCACTCCAAACGAAAAATGCTCAAAAATCTGACAAGAGCTTTTGAAGTTGCCCTCTCAAGACAAGACTGTCTGGCTTTCCTTGGAAGATTGAAGACTAATGATGGCTGTGAGTCTGATAAAGTGTGTTTATTCCACCATCTGAAAACACTTTAAGAGTTGTACTCTTTAATATGGAGCTCTGAATAGAACTGCGCCACAGTCTCAGAAAGGTTCCTTTTCTGAATACCCAAAAGGTTCCTTTTCTTTATACCGAAGAAATGCTAGAATATACTCGATTGCACTGACAAGTACAAGACATGCTGTATATTACACCATGTTCCCAATTTAAATTTTTGTTTCTAAACTCAAAGATAAATATCATTCTTTAAGCACATGTATTGCAACATATTTTCATTTTAAGGAAGATCCCAAAGAGAATCATTTTAGTTCAGATTACGCTTTACCCACCTAAGATAAAATTAATCACAATGTTCAGAATTTATTTTATTCAATTAAAAAAAACCTGATTAATTTACTATTACAATGATTCCTCAAGAATGTTTTATAGTTATAGTTATCACATTTTTCACTTTTTAAGTCAAATATTATTGTTCCTATAGCCAAAAATGTGCAGGTGCTATATTATTGTTTATGAATGTTGCCTAAGATCACCAAAAAACGAGACGGTGGGGATAGAGAGAGAGAGAGAGAGTGAGCAAGAGAGAGAGAGCAAAAGCAAGAGCGAAAGCAAGAGAGAGAGAGAGAGAGAGCGAGAGAGAGAGAGAAAGCGGGAGAGAGAGTGAAAGCAAGAGAGAGAGAGAGCGAAAGCAAAAGCGAGAGAGAGAGAGAGAGAGAGAGAGAGCGAAAGCAAGAGCAAAAGCAAGAGAGAGAGTGAAAGTGAGAGAGCGAGAGAGAGAGAGAAAGAGAGAGAGAGAGAAAGAGAGAGAGCAAGAGAGAGAAAGCAAGAGGCGAGAGAGAAAGAGAGAGAGCGAAAGCAAGAGCAAAAGCGAGAGAGAGAGAGCAAGAGAGAGAGAGAGAGAAAGAGCGAAAGCGAGAGAGAGAGAGTGAAAGTGAGAGAAAGTGAGAGAGAGAGAGTGAGAGAGAGAGAGAGAAAGCAAGAGCAAAAGCGAGAGAGAGAGTGAGAGAGAGAAAGCGAGAGAGAGAGAGAGAGAGAGAGAGTGAAAGCGAGAGAGCGAGAGAGAAAGAGAGAGAGCAAAAGCAAGAGCAAAAGCGAGAGAGAGAGAGCGAGAGAGAGAGAGAGAGTGAGAGAGTGAAAGCGAGAGAGCGAGAGAGAAAGAGAGAGAGCGAAAGCAAGAGCAAAAGCGAGAGAGAGAGAGAGAGCAAGAGAGAGAGCGAGCGAGAGAGAGAGAGAGAGCGAAAGCGAGAGAGAGAGAGAGAGAGAGAGAGAGCGAAAGTGAGAGTGAAAGCGAGAGAGAGAGTGAAAGTGAGAGAGCGAGAGAGAAAGAGAGAGAGCGACACAGAGAGAGAGCGAGAGAGAGAGAGAGACCGAAAGCGAGAGAGTGAAAGTGAGAGAGCGAGAGAGAGAAAAAGAGAGAGCGAAAGCAAGAGCAAAAGCGAGAGAGAGAGAGCAAGAGAGAGAGAGCGAGAGAGAGAGAGAGAGAGACCGAAAGCAAGAGCAAAACCTAGAGAGAGCGAAAGCGAGAAAGAGAGAGAGAGAGTGAAAGCGAGAGAGTGTGTGTGAGAGGGAGAGAGAGAGAGAGAGAGAGAGAGAGAGAGAGAGAGAGAGAGAGAGAGAACGAAAGCGAGAGGGAGAGAGTTCCTAATAGGTAAAAGAGCAAGTGTTAATTTCAGCTTTCACCTAACTCCACCAGCTTCCAAAATAAATCACTACTTTTCCTCCCTGGGTGCTGAAACACAGCTTGTCTAATCTTGTCGAGAGTGTCTCGGTGTAGCTGTAGGGTTTCATTACAGCCAAGCAAGAGGAAAATTTCAATTCATTAAACCTGTTTGGATTAAATTTCCATTCTTGCTCAGAGCATGATGGGGGTTTATAAAGGAGGCAGGGTGCATCCAAGAGATGAAACTAAAAAAAAAAAAAAAAAAAAAAAAAAAACACTTTTCCGGGTTCATCAAAATCCCCTACAGTGGCTTATCTAAGCTATGTAAAGTCCCCCACCCTTCCCCTCCACTTTCATAAGTATGACTTCACCAGCCCCCAACATGTCCGAATCACTGTTTGTGATTCTGTTTCAATCATTGTTAGTGCTGGTGAAAGAAATGATTTTGCAATTATAATTTTAAGATATCCACATTATAATCCTTCCACATGTGGAAATCCCCCCCACCCCCACCCCGACCCCTGCCACCCCCACCCCCACCCCTGCCACCCCCATCCACATCACACCAAAGTGGTCTCAGTCTGTGTGGCTTCTTGAGTGAAATAATTTTACTGTTATGATTTTAAGGTTAATTTTGTTTTTATTAAAACTATTTAAATCTACTGAAAAAAAAATCATTTTTTTGTGAAGCTACTTAAAAATGTTTTTCTTATAATTAAAACATCTGCATGTATGTGTTTTTGAACTCAGACTCTTCACATGTTTTCCTGTATTTTTCAGCAAAGATACCAGTGAGGCAAGCACAGACCACCCCGATAGCTTTTCCTCGTGTGTACACATCATCTAATATCTGTCCCCATAGAAACAAGGATTCTCATAAAGATTCCTGTCAGACCAGCTCATATAACTCAAGTTTGTTGTGTTGTTCAGTACTTCATTCATCTTTTCACAACAATAAACACAGAATTATTCTCATCTTCCTCTTGCAATACCCCAAATTTTCTGGTCTTCAGATCAGATGAGTGCTGGCCAGTCAAGTGGTTAAATAACCATGGAATGGGAGGTCACTCCACTGAGCACTGTGAGCAGGTGGTCAAGTCCTGCTGGAAACTGAAATCAGCATCTCCATAGATCTCCTCAGCAGATGGAAGCATGGAGCGCTTCACAATAATGAGCCTACAACAACAGAGAGGCTTGAGCATAAGCGGCAGCAAATAGCAGTTTCTGTGATTGTGATGGTCTTTGTGGAACCTGTGTAGTGTAGCAGAACAATGCACAAATTAACTGCTTAAGGCAGTAAGTCCTAGACGAACATTACGCTAATTCCTAGGCCGCAGCCTATCAGGGTTGGATTTAGTGGAAATTTGGAAGTGAAGGATGGAGGGGGTTGCTGGTGATTATGTCAGGTGTGTTTGAAATATTGTTTTAATAATGACTTCAGATTTATCAGCACTATGTTGTATGATAGGATCAGAAATGAGTATATCAGAGGGACAGTCCACGTAAGATGTTTTGGAGACAAAGTCAGAGAGGCTAGATTGAGATGGTTTGGACATGTACAGAGGAGGGATAGTGAGTATATTGGTAGTAGGATGCTGAGGTTGGAACTACCGGGCAGAAGACCTAGAGGAAGACCAAAGAAGAGATTTATGGATGTGGTGAAGGAAGACATGAAGGTCGTTGGAGTCAGAAAAGAAGATGCGGAGGACAGGGTGAGGTGGAGGCGGATGATTTGCTGTGGCGACCCCTGAAGGGAGCAGCCGAAAGGAAAAGAAGAAGATGTTGTATTTAACAGCGCAAGCCAGGTGAATGTTGATTGTTGAATGTTGAATGTTGCCAGATGTCACACGGGTAAGGAATAAAGAAAAATAACTTTGAAATTATGATAGAAAAATAATTTCTTTCAGCAGCACAAACCAGCACAAATGATGATGATCACTTTGGTGAGATTTAGATGTGGAATGCATTTTATTATTTGAAAGAAACAAAAATATTTCCAGCACAAATAAGGTAAGGTAAGTCTGATGGGTTTTTGCACCCGAGCCTCGTGGCACAAATAAATGGCAGTACTATTCTGATTAAAAAAAAAAAAAAAAAAAAAGTGTGTGTGTGTGTGTATGTGACGTGAGCTGGGGGTCAAACTTCACAGAGATATTTATCAAGGTCTGTTATGCTCTTTTAAGGTTTGTTAACTCTACTGCACCCGACTATGATTTCCACATTCTACTGCAATTGGCATCAGATCATAATTTTAAAGTATGTTGGGTTTTTACACCCGAGCCTTGTGGCTCATCAGGCCGGTGCTTATCCCCAGTTTCCATAGCGTGAAGCGACCAGGAGTTCAACTCCCCCTAGATGGGACGCAAGTCCATCGCAGGTTACCTTCCCAGTATATTTTTACTGGTACCCATTTATACTGCTGGGTGAAACAGAGGCACACTTGTGGTTGAGACCTTGCACAGGGGTCTTAGCACAGTGAGGGTCTCAGTGGGATTCGAACTCACAACCTCCCAATCATGAGCGCAGCACCCTAACCACTACGCCACCGGCCCCACATCAAATCATAATGCATCCTAATAATCCATGTGATCATCACGAATTCACCAAGTTCTCTCAAGATCATAATGATTCGATCCCACCCCATGTTCCATACGATTCTCGTAAATCAAGGGCATCGCAGATGTCATGCCCTGATGTAAACCTGCCTAAATCTATCCTAAGTGAGACTTTGAATTGCTCTGTGTGTGTGTGTGAAAATTCACACACACACACACACACACACACACACACACACACCTCAACTCTGTGAGGACCTTACACTAACTCTGCTCTTCTTAGGATATTGGATCTCCAGGATATAGCAACCGAAATTCAACCTCAAAATGATACAGATTTCTGACAGAATTCCCCAGATACCCAAAAAAAAAAAAAAAAGAAAAAAAAAAAAAAGAAAAAAAAAAAGTTAAATCCATGCACGCTTACTTTGCTGGATGTCAGTATTTGTTCATGCATGCATATTAATTTAGAAGAAAATATGGTAATAATATGCATTCTTATTGGATCACTATTTTCCCCCAGTGCAGCTAACTGGGTTATCAAAGGCGGGCCATGTCTGTCACTGTCTATGGTGAGAGGCATGTAAAAGAACCATTGCTGACTTTGGTAAAGAGTAGCTGCAAAGCCGTCAGCGTGTTTCTGTCCCTTGCTAAAAGGGTTGTGACAGGAAGGGCATCCGACGTAAAAACCTCTGCCAAATCAAACGTGCGAATCAGATGATTTGCTGTGGCGACTCCCGAGTAAAAGGGGAAAAGCCGAAAGGAAGACAGACAGACATTGCATCACTATTTTAGTTATACTGAGTTGCATATAATTTAGACCATTTGCTGTTTTTAACCCCAAACCATTTCCAAGATACTTTGGAGGCCATTTGGGGAATATTATTCAACCAGGCATGGTGGTGTCGTGGTTAGCACATCCACCTCACAGCAGGTGTCCTGGGCTTGAATCCTGCGCTCGGTGAAGGTGTCACGGCAAGGAGTTTGTATGTTCTCTGCATGTATGTGTGGGTTGCCGCTGAGTGCTCTGGTTTCCTCCTCAGCGCAAAAACATGCACATTAGGCTCACTTGCTGTGCCAAATTGCCTCTTGGTGTGAGTGTAAGTGTGAATGGCTGGGTGGCTACTCTGGACTGGTGAGCACTTCAGGGTGTCCTCCACTTTTTCCTCCCTGAGACCCAAGTTGTATTAAGCCATTACGCAAATAAATTAATGAATGTGTAGCCAATGTAAGTTACTTTTTTGTAGAGTGCAAGAAATTTCCCCACCATTATAATGAACATAATTGCCTCAACTTAAAAAAATTGGCTTGGTTTCTTTGAATTTTTGAAACAGTTGTTCACTAAGTACATGAAAAAATAAAGTCATCTCCATTATCCTGAATTGCAAAGATCATTTTCATTACACTATTTAAAAGTATCTTAAGTCTGTTGGGTTTTTACATCTGAGCCTCGTGGCTCATCAGGCCGGTGCTTATCTCCGGTTTCCGTAGCGTGAAGCAGCCAGGAGTTCAACTCCCCCTGGATGGGACGCTAGTCCATCGCAGGTTACCTTCCCAGTATATTTTACTGGTACCCATTTATACTGCTGGGTGAACAGAGGCACACTTGTGGTTGAGACCTTGCACAGGGGTCTTAGCACAGTGAGGGTCTCAGTGGGATTCGAACTCACAACCTCCCAATCATGAGCGCAGCACCCTAACCACTACGCCACCGGCCCCATTTAAAAGTATCCTGTTAGTTAAATTGGTTGAAAAAGTTCTCAAGAAGTACCGTGGCATTGCCTGTAAAGTCAGACTTTAAGGATTACATTCCCTAATGAATAGCCTTTGTGTTTTATTTTCAATTATCAGTTCAGTTTTGCATTTTTTGAATTCAAAGTTTTCCCGGTGAAACCACCCCATTCAGAGGTTAGCATCTCTTATTCATCTGTTTGTTTATAACAACATTAAAAGCAGCAAGACTGTGAAAGTGTGATACCTTTTAACACAGTGCTACAGACATCGGAAAGGTCTAAGATCAAGTACAGTGGTACCTCACCCTACAAAATTAATCCGTTCCAAAAGTGGTTTTGTAACCTGATTTTTTTCGTCAGTTGAGCCGCATTTTACATGTAAAGGGCCTGATTGGTTCCAAGGCTCTCAATACTACCCCCCAAACCCTTGAAAAATTATAAAAGTATACCTTTTAAGGCCTCCTTCAGCTTCAATATCATACCGATGGTAGACGGGTTTGGCCATGTTCCTTTGCGATATCAGTCAACCACATGCCACGAGCCCGCTTCTTCTTTTCACTCGAACCAGGAATTACACACGCATGTGTGCGTGCATGTGTGTGTGCGTGTGTGTGTGTGTGTGTGTGTGCGCACGTGTTGACTATGTCTTCTTAGCAGAGTTATAATCTTACAAATGTTTGTGCAAGGTTGAAAGCCTGAGCCAAAAAATAAAGTTGCAAGGAGCACACTCGAAAAACTCACAAAACAACAGTAACTCTGTCCTTTACACAAAAAGCATCATGGGTATTATCGAGATACAGCCCCATAATAGCCAATTGGAGGGAGCTGCATCATTCCTCCTAGCCAATGGGAGGCCAGCGGGTCATGATGTTGGGAGAGAGCCAATGAGAGGCCAGCAGGGCGGGATGTTGGGAGATAGCCAATGGGAGAGCAACTCGTGCATTGTTTGAATTTTTGAGATGGCGCTTTTGTAACGTGAACTTGTTTCGTATGCAGAGACAAAAATTTTAGGAAAATTCGTTTCGTAACCTGGATTTTTCATTTGTTGGGACTTTCGTAAGGTGAGGCACCACTGTATTAACAAATGGAAGAAGGCACATGATATTTATTCATTCATTCATTTTCTGTAACCGCTTAATCCTAATTAGGTTCACAGGGAAGCTGGTACCCATCTCAGCCAACTCTGGGCGAGGGCAGAGCATACCCTGGACAGCTTGCCAGGCCATTGCAGGGCGAAAATACGCTAACGGCTATGTAGCTACTCTTGTCGAAAGTCAGCAATGGTTCTTTTACGCCTCACACCATAGACAGTGAGAGACATGGCCGGCCTTTGATAATCTATTTAGCTGCACTGGAGGGGACTGTGACAAACCGTGGAGAGTGGGGCTAGAACCCCCAACCTTAGGATCAGTGATCCAGCACCTTTACCACCAGGCTACTACTGCCAGCCACATGATATCTAAAAAAATAAAAATAACTGTATCGCATTTCACTCAATCTCTTTTTCTCCTTCTCTTTCGCTACCTCTCAAACACACACACACACACACACACACACACACACACACACACACACACACACAAATAATTGACCAATGTTTCAGTGTCAGCCATGAAGATAAGACAATAATTATGTGCTCTCATTAGTCTTAAAATGCTGTTAGTCACTGATATCCCTGGAAAATGGCCCTTTAAAGACAGCAGTCTCTCAAAGTCTCAAACCCCCAAAAAAAGTTAATTTAAAAAAGGAAAACTGAATTACACTAAAGAAATGGATATGTCTGTGTCAAATCGAGCTCTTAATAAGGAAGTGTGAGTTTTTTGTTTCATTCCTCATTCATCTCACTCATTTTCCAAATCACTTCATCCTATTAGGCTCTCAGGGCACTGACCCTGGATGAAGGCAGGATACATCCAGCGCCGCAGATCATTGCAGGGAAAACACAGGCATAATAATTTACACTCACATTCACACCCAGGGACAATTTCGAACATCCAGTTAACCCAGTGCTTCTCGGTTATTTTCTGTGGCGCCCCCTCTAGGAAGAAAAAAAACGTTTCATGCCCTCCCCCAACATCACCACCCCTCGAGCGACTATAAATAGTACTATTTGTCTATAAAATTGTGATTAGTGCACCTCTGCATAACATTGTATATTTATTAACACTAAAAACAAAAAAAGAAAGAAATATAGTTCAACTTACAATATAGAAAAACTTCATTACACTGTTTTTTAATCTGTAATAGAAACGATTTAAAGCGCACCAATGTGCCTGTAATAAAAAAAAATTATTGTCTTTATTTATTGTTTTTATCTTGCTGTCTCCTCCACCTTTCTCTAGGGTCCTGTTAGAAATTTTTTAGTGTTGTTTCTTGAGGGGTTATTTACTGCACTTCATATCGTTTACTCGTGCAAAAAACCATGTGAGAGCGCCGCTGCCGCCTAGTGGAGTGGAGGTGCAATTACACTTAATTCTCATACACTAGCCAGAAAAGCATGTTCCCCTGGGTCATACGCGCTCCACCCGGCATCACCCCCCCCCCCACCCCCCCACCTCCTCCTCCTGGCATCATTGCTCACTATTTGAGAAGCACTGAGTTAACCTAACGTTTTTGGACTGCTGTCTTCTTTGCATTTTGAGAGGAAACCAGAGTACCCAAAGGAAAACCCATAGAAACACAAGGAGAACATGCAAAGTCCACACACAAACACCCGAGCCAATGACTTGAACCCAGAACAACCTTCTTGATGTTCAAGATTCTGTGAGACAAAACCTTCTGTGAGACATATGTGCTGCCCACTACGCCACCACTCCGCCTGTACAGTATGTCATTCATTCAGACAAACCAAAGCTATTTTTTAATTCAAATTCTAAATAACTCAGAAAAACAGACCAATTAATTTTTATGAAAAGTTTCCATGAATTCAATCCAACTTAATTTAATGAAAAATGATTTCATTTGTCCAGAAAAGCGGAGCCAAAACATTTTTCCCAATAAGCATCCCCTCAATAAAACAGAACATCCTTTTTCCCCTCTTGTGTAAACAAATTGACCACAAAAATGCTCCACTTGTGCTCAGTACTAAATAAAGTACCATCCAGGTGTAACAGTGGCAAGGAAAAACCTTGCGAATAACAATACTGGAACCCATCCTCTTCTGGAGAACACCACAAATGAAAGTTAAAAATTGGATTAATAAATAAAGCCTTAGAAGTGAATTGATAAAAGTTATAAAAGTTTGAGATTACTTGTCGAAATTCGCTAAAGTTGTAGGTATTGTATAGAAAGTAAATACTGTATTGGGTTTGGGTGTGAAGATGAAACTGGAAGTGTATGTGTCTGTTTTTTATTCATTTTCTGTCACCGCTTAATCCAAATTTGGGTCACGGGGAGACTGGTGCCCATCCCAGCCGACTCCGTTCGAGGGCAGAGCACACCCTGGACAGCTCTCCAGGCCATCGCAGGACGGAAACAAACTGATAGCTTTGCAACCTACACTTGACGAAAGTCAGCAATGGTTCTTTTCCATGAACCTCACACCATAGACAGTGAGAAACATGGCCAGCCTATGATAACCCAGTTAGCTGCACTGGGGGATGGAGGGGTGGGGGTGGGGGGGGCAGTGACAACCTTGTGGAGAGTGGGGCTTGAACCCCCAACCTTCGGATCAGTGACCCAGCACCATTACCATCAGGCCACCACTGGCCGTGTCATTTTTTTCTAGATCTGAATTCTCAGGCTGTTAAAGTCACAAAGCGCGTTGGACAGACAGCGGTGAAGCGGAGCGTAAAAGCGCGCGCCTAATCCAAAGCTGCGCGCGGCCAATCCAAAGCTGCGCGCGTCTATAAAAACGCGCGGCACAGAACGAAGCGTAAATTATAAGCACATCTCACTCTTTCTGTATCACACACACACAGAGAGAGAGGGAGAGAGAGAGAGAGAGGGGGGGAGAGAGAGAGCGAGAGAGAGGGAGAGAGACAGTGGGAAGGATCGTACTGTCTGTTGCACTGTTTATTATTTATTATAACACAGACAGTTCATGTACGGACGTTGTAAATACAATGAGTGTCGGGGATGCAGCACAGTTCTGGCACGCGCGACGACATCATGGAGCACAACGCGAGTTTCCTGGTGAACAAAAGCACCAACTTGTCCTGGAGCGAGGAGCTCGCCGGGCGCAGTGATCTGGTGAGCGATGGTTCAGCCGTGCTGCGCATCCTCATCTCCAGCATCTACTCGGTGGTATGCGCGCTCGGTTTGGTCGGCAACCTGCTCGTGCTGCATCTCATGAAGTCGAAACGCGCGTGGAAAAAGTCATCCATTAACCTGTTCGTGACCGGGCTCGCGGTGACCGACTTCCAGTTTGTGCTGACGCTGCCGTTCTGGGCGGTGGAGAACGCATTGGACTTTACGTGGCCCTTTGGAAAGGTTATGTGCAAGATTGTGTCGTACGTCACGGCGACGAGTATGTATGCCAGCGTGTTCTTTTTGACCGCCATGAGCGTGGCCAGGTACCTCTCCGTGGCGTCTGCCCTGAAGATCGGACGCAGGCGCAATCGTCCGTGTGCGCGCTGCGTCAGCGCCGGGATCTGGGCAGCCGCAGTCGTGGCTGCGTTGCCGCATGCCATTTTCTCCAGCACATCCACCGTCTCCAACGAGGAACTGTGCTTGGTGAAGTTCCCCGATCACAACGGCGATGTGCAGTTCTGGCTCGGTCTCTATCATGCCCAAAAGGTACTGCTTGGTTTCCTGGTGCCTCTTGGGATCATCTCAGTGTGCTACCTGCTACTGTTGAGATTCGTTACGCACAGGCGCACCAACGCGTCCGGCGCCAGGAGGCGTTCCAAGGTGACTAAATCAGTAACCATCGTCGTGCTCTGCTTCTTCTTGTGCTGGTTGCCCAACCAGGCACTGACCACGTGGGGCATCCTGATAAAGCTGAACGTGGTCCATTTCAGCTATGAGTACTACACTGCACAGGTCTACGTGTTCCCCGTCACCGTGTGTCTCGCGCACTCCAACAGCTGTCTCAACCCGCTGCTCTACTGCCTCATGAGGAGAGAGTTCAGGAAGGCACTGAAGGAGCTCTTCTGGCAGATCACCTCGCCCTCCACGAATACGCGACCCTTTACGGCCTCCTGCAAGCCAGAGCTGGAGAAACAGGTGCGCTCTGGAATGCCACTCAGCACACTCAACCCTGGCCTGGTCTTCTACCCACCTGGGGTTGTGGAGTATAATGGAAGAAATGATCTTCTCCCGAACAGCACATAGACTGAACATCAATTTCTGAAAGATATTCTAGGCGTTATTTTTGTGGAGTCATAGCCAGAACTTTTGAGTATAGGCCTCCAGGAGGCCTCAATGGTTGCTCAGAGAACATTTGAAAAAAATTAATAATTGCGTCTCAAACGTCTTCAAATTCACATGGGTTCTCAGTCACATTGTCATATTGGGTAGCCTAATTGTTCGAGAAGCAGCTTTGAGACAAAAAAAATCATGGGTTCAATATCTAAACCAGCATTGAAAATGGGGCGGTGGGGTTTTTGGCTGCATCTTCCCTTGGTCCAAATAAACGGCTGAAGTGCCCTTGAGCAAGATACATAACCACCAATTACTCTCCAGCTGGGATAAACAACAGAGTGGGCGGTTTTCTTGAACATATATCACTTCATTTATCCCTTAACATCCGAGGATGTCGTTGGGGCGCCTTCATGACAAGACTTGGGCTGATTTGGCCTGGCGGGGCCCATCCCTCTCCAGGTCATAGAAACACGCTGACGGTTTTGCAGCTACTCTTTACGAATGGATAGTGAGAGACATGACCCGCCTTTGATACCCCAGTTAGCTGCACTGGGGGGGACAGTCACAACCTTGTGGGGACTCGAACCTCCAACCTTAGGATCAGCGAGCCTGCGCCCTATACCACTAGACCACCACTGCCCCTAGCGCTGAATGTATGTGTATGTGTGTATATATATATATATATATATATATATATATATATATATATACATATATATATACACACACACACACACACACACACACACATATATATATATATATACACATATATACACACATACATATATATATATACACATACATATATACACATTATATATATATATATATATATATATATATATATATATATATATATATATATATATATATATATATATATATATATATATATATACACACACACACACACACACACATATATATATATATATATATATATATATATATATATATATATATACATACACTAGACCACCACTGCCCCCAAACATATGTACACCTGCATTTATTTATTTAGAAGCAAGGATTAAGTGTATATACAGTGTATATATATATATATATATATATATATATATATATATATATATATATGTCAATACCTTGCCATGAAAATAATTTGCTTTAACTTCTGAAAATTTTATTTTTCTTCATAATTTATTAGTCAAGGTAAATAAGATAATTACATGAAAATTATTTTGTTTTTTCAATTTATTATGTCTGCATGCAGTTAAGCATAAATAAAATGCAGTTCTTGTAAAAATCCAGCATATTCTTTTGGAATGAACTGGTTTATTGAAATTTTCCACAGAGGATAGATGTGTACCGAGTGCTTACATATTAATTATCGACATGTTTAAGTCCACAATGTGTCTACAGATAGATATACAATGTCCATATAAGAAGTGAAAAAATAACAAACATTAAAATAAAGAATTTCTTCCAATTATTTTGCATGCATGTGTCAAGTATGTACATTGATCAATATGGCAATATCTTAAAAAAACGACAGTTCTTTTCACGGTGAAAAGGAACATGCCAAGTAAATCAGCAAATACAAAGAACTTAACTGTAAATATAATGTGTCACTCTATGAAAAGCACAAAGTACAAATACTGTATATAAATTCAGATTTTATGTATAGTGTCTCTATAATATTTGTACTTCTATTGATTTTTATGGCAGAATACTGCTTTAAAAATCAGCATTAAAATAAGAGATTCATCTCCACACACAAGCAAGTCTGAATTACGAGAATTAGAAAAATAAACATGAACAACAACAACAAAAATAAAAACAAGCTAGCATTTAACAACTGGTTTCAGAATTTTCGAGCATGTGAATGTTTTGCTTACTAAACAGGATCACAGTGGCGTATTTGGTTTAGTTCATTTTCTGTAACCACTTAATCCTAATTAGGGTCAAGGGGAGGCTGGCGCCCATCCCAACTGACTACAGGCGAGGGCAGAAACACCCTGGACAGCTTGCCAGGCCATTCCATGGCAGAAACACACTAACGGCTTTGCAGCTATTCTTCTCGAAAGTCAGCAATTGCTCTTTTACATGAACCTCTCTCCATAAACAGTGAGAGACATGGCTGGCCTTTGATAACCCAATTATCTGCACTGGGGGACAGTGACAATATTATGGAGAGTAGGACTCGAACCCCCAACCTTAGGATCAGCGATCCAGCGCCCTATACCACTCGGCTAGCACTGCCCTTTGGTGTATATTTGGTAATGAAATATATTTTATGTTGAGTCATGTCAGTGATGTTAGAGCACTTTTAACGGAAGTAAATTCACTTTTTAGGTCAGGACACCCTCCTGCTGGTTGAATTGTCAATTGGCAAGAGCAGAGAATGATAAGTTAAGTCAATATGTAAAAATTTCATACATTTTGACCATATGCTTGAGTGTTTGAATGTTAAATTACAAACAATATTTTTAGGTATTTAGTTTCCACCCCACACAGGATAAGAACATTGCTGGTGAGTATATTGGCGGTAGGGTGCTGAGGTTGGAACTACCAGGCAGAAAGCCGAGAGGAAGACCAAGGAGGAGATTCATGGATGTGGTGAAGGAGGATATGAAGATCGTTGGTGTAAGAGAGAAAGACGCAGAGGATAACGTGAGATGGAGACAGATGATTCGCTGTGTTGAAGGGAACAACCAAAGGGGAAAGAAAAGAAGACAGTACAAGAACATTGCTCTCACCTTTAAAAATAATGAATACAAAAATACACTACACATTGATGCAAACTTTATTTTATATTTTGTTGAAATTGTTTACAAAAAAAAAGCTGCTTGATTTGTGAGCTTGCCAAATTTGACACTTTTCATTTTTGCTATATGAATTAAACCCTGGCATGGATTTGCTGTATAATCAATGTCACCTGCCCAGGGGTAGTAGAATCCAATGAAAGAGAAGAGAATAAAATAAAATAAAAACATGAAAAGTACCACAATGGTTGGCGAGATTAAAACTCTGAGACAAATGAAGACAGTCTTTATCACTCCTCTGGTAATAAGAGCACTGAGGAACTTCACAGGAAGACTCGAGATATAGTTGGCTGATATCCGTGCAGTTCTGATACTTTTTACAATACAGAAAACTTCTGCTTGGATCAGCAAATATCCTCTGAATGGTCATGGAAGATTTAGGTGACTCTTTGCAGTCAGCCCAGGATGCTGCCGGGAATACTATACTGTGAATTCAAGCTAATACCACTACAACTACTACGACTACTACTACTAATAATAATACAAACGTTCAATTTATTTGAATGACTGAGCTCATTTTGTGGTGACAACATGCAAATAATCTATGTAATCATTTGGCAGAGCCAAAAAAAAGAAAGAAAGAAAAAAACATTCATTCATTCATTCATTTTCAAAGCCTCCTAATCCTAATTAGGGTCGCTCTGAGGCTGGTGTACATCTCAGCCAACTCTGGGCGAGGGTGGGGTATACCTTGGACAGCTCTTCATGCCAATACTCACACGACCATTCACAACCACTCCTATGAGTGATTTGGAACAGAGGACTAACCTACTGTGCATGTTTATTACTGTGGGAGGAAACCGGTGTACCCAGAGGGAACCAACGTAAGCATGGGGAGAACATGCAAACTCCACAAAGAAACACCCAGGCGTTCTTGCTGTGAGGCGGATGTGCTAAGCACTACACCAGTGTTCCACACAAAAAAATAAAAAATGAAGTAAAATAAAATAAAATAAAAAAATTAAGCTCTCTCGCATCCAACTTTTTAGGGAAAATAAAAATGTGTCTTGACATGTCAACTTTTTGGGGAATTTTTCAAATATATATTTTCTTATAATTTAGTATGCTAAAATAATAAAAAAAAAATAATAATAATAATTTTGCTGTTATAAAACTTTATGCTCATGTCATTGCTGAGGAAGCTTACGTACAGTAGACTGTTGGCAACTAGGGAACGATGACCTCACAATAAAAACTTAAACGCAGGAAGCATGCATTGGTTTTATGATCACCTTTGACCTCATCCAGGCAGTGGTGGCCTAGTGGTATAGGGCACTGGATTGCTGATCCTAAGGTTGGGGGTTCAAGTCCCACTCTCCACAAGGTTGTCACTGTTTCCCCCCCAGTGCAGCTAACTGTGTTATCAAAGGCCAGCCATGTCTCTCACTGTCTATGGTGTGAGGTTCATGTAAAAGAACCACTGCTGACTTTCAACAAGAGTAGCTGCAAAGCCGTCAGCATGTTTCCGCCCTGCGATGGTCTGGAGAGCTGTTCAGGATGTACTCTGCCCTGGCCCGGAGTTGGCTAGGATGGGTGCCAGCCTCCCTGTGACCCTAATTAGGATTAAGCGGTTGCAGAAACTGAACTGAACTGAACTTTGACCTCAGCTCAATGAATTGATGAATGAGGAGTAGGGCTAGTGGCCACATGGTTTTCAGACTGATCTTATGTGTTCTCATTGTGAATGTGTTATTTGAAGATTCCTAGGTTCCACTAAGATCCCTTATTGAGAACCCTGAGCGAAATAAAGTACTTACTGAAGATAAACAATATCATTTGTAATAAAGATGAATGTCATGACAAACATAACTAAAATAATACTTACCCTGGAATGTTCTCATGGAATGTTCTGAAGAAGAAGAAGTCATGGTGGCCGGTTTAAAATTAAAGAGTCTTTGTGAGGAAACAATTGAAATATGATACATATTATACATAAAACAGGTATAAATTGAAATACTGTATGTGAACTGAAACATAAGGTTGAAATTAAATAAATTATCAAACTACAAGCATGAGACTGAATTAAAAGACATTACAAGTAGGACAGAGTCATTTCATTCATTTCATTTATTTCAGTATGTTCAGTTCATTGTACATGTTTAATAAAGAGAGTGATAAACACACAGCCAATAAGGGACATCGTTGAAGCTGAAAGAACCACCACTATAACGCTACCGACCATATTGACGAGAGCACCAAGACCAGCTCCTACAAAGATCTGTGCTAACTGCACCATACAAGTCAGAGCTGCACAGTCCATTCCCGTGCCTCTGCTCAGTGATGGGTCTTTTCCATTCTTCTGCTGATCCTGCAGGACATAATGTAAATCATCAATATTTGATTGGTGTGTGTGTGGATATATATATATATACACACACACACACATACTAGTCCTTCTCAAAAAATTTGCATATTAGATAAAGTTCATCATTTTCTGTAATGTACTGATAAAAATTAAACGTTCATATATTTTAGATTCATTGCACACCAACTGAAATATTTCAGGTCTTTTATTGTTTTAATGCTGAAGATTTTGGCATACAGCTCATGAAAACCCAAAATTCCTCTCAAAAAATTATCCTGAAAAGGTAGTCTAAACGAGCTATTAACCTAATCATCTGAATCAACCAATTAACTCTAAACACCTGCAAAAGATTCCTGAGGCTTTTAAAAACTCCCAGCCTGGTTCATTACTCAAAACCACAATCATGGGTAAGACTGCCGACCTGACTGCTGTCCAGAAGGCCACCATTGACACCCTCAAGAAAGAGGGTAAGACACAGAAAGAAATCTCTGAGCGAATAGGCTGTTCCCAGAGTGCTGTATCAAGCCACCTCAGTGGGACGTCTGTGGGAAGGAAAAAGTGGCAGAAAACGCTGCACAACCAGAAGAGGTGACCGGACCCTGAGGAAGATTGTGGAGAAGGACCGATTCCAGACCTTGGGGGACCTGTGGAAGCAGTGGACTGGGCTACAGGTACCACATTCCCCAGGTCAAGCCACTTTTGAACCAGAAACAGCGGCAGAAGCGCCTGACCTGGGCTACAGAGAAGCACTGGACTGTTGCTCAGTGGTCCAAAGAACTTTTTTCGGATGAAAGCAAATTTTGCATGTAATTCGGAAATCAAGGTGCCAGAGTCTGGAGGAAGACTGGGGAGAAGGAAATGCCAAAATGCCTGAAGTCCAGTGTCAAGTACCCACAGTCAGTGATGGTCTGGGGTGCCATGTCAGCTGCTGGTGTTGGTCCACAGTGTTTTATCAAGGGCCGGGTCAGTGCAGCTAGCTATCAGGAGATTTTGGAGCACTTCATGCTTCCATCTGCTGAAAAGCTTTATGGAGATGATTTGATTTTTCAGCACGACCTGGCACCTGCTCACAGTGCCAAAACCACTGCTAAATGGTTTACTGACCATGGTATTACTGTGCTCAATTGGCCTGCCAACTCTCCTGACCTGAACCCCATAGAGAATCTGTGGGATATTGTGAAGAGAAAGTTGAGAGACACCAGACCCAACACTGTGGATGAGCTTAAGGCCGCTATCGAAGCATCCTGGGCCTCCGTAACACCTCAGCAGTGCCACAGGCTGATTGCCTCCATGCCACGCCACATTGAAGCAGTCATTTCTGCAAAAGGATTCCCGACCAAGTATTGAGTGCAAAACTGAACATAATTATTTGAAGGTTGACTGTTTTTGTATTAAAACACTTTTTTTTTTTTTTTTTTTTTTATCGATCGGATGAAATATGCAAATTTTTCGAGATAGGGATTTGGGGTTTTCATGAGCTGTATGCCAAAATCATCAGTATATTACAGAAAATAATGAACTTTATCACAATATGCTAATTTTTTGAGAAGGACTATTATTTATATATATATTTATATATATTTATATATATATATATATATATATATATATATATATATACACACACACACACACATGTATATTATATAATATGTATATACATATACAGGATGATATACAGGATGAATTTTTGGATTGCATATTGCTAGACATGAGCAGGTGGCAACATTGCGAGACAGGGACCTTGAACAAGTAAATACTTCGCCATGAAATTTTAGTCATTTATTCTTAAATGGCATGTTTTAAGATTTCTTCCATCACGCTTGATTTTATAGTATTGTTAAAAAGTTCCCATTTTTTTGGGTCACCCTGTATATATACATACACACACTCAGGAAGGAAGAGAGAGAGAGAGAGAGAGAGAGCGAGAGAGAGAGAGAGAGAGAGAGAGAGAGAGAGAGAGAGAGAATTTTTTTTGGTTTGACAGTGTTTTGCATATTTGGGCCTTATCACCACAGAATGAGCTCAGTTATTCAAATAAAGGGAGCATTTGTATTGTTGACTATTTATTATAAGAATAATTATTATTATTATTAGCTTGAATTCACAATATACTATTCACGGCAGCATCCTGGGCTGAGTACAACGGAACACCTAAATCTTCCATGACCATTCAGAGGATATTTGCTGATTCAAGCAGAAGTTTTCTGTATTGTAAAAAGTATCAGAACTGCACGGATATCAGCCAACTATATCTCGAGTCTTCCTGTGAAGTTCCTCAGTGCTCTTATTACCAGAGGAGTGATAAAGACTGTCTTCATTTGTCTCAGAGTTTTAATCTCGCCAACCATCATGGTACTTTTCAGGGGGTTTTTTTATCCTCTTTCAGTGGATCCTACTGCCCTGGACAGGTGAAATTGATAATACGGCCTGCTTTCCTGCCCATATCAATCACAGCTCTATTGTATGGTATCACTCACCTGGTTAAATTGGGGAATCTGATTATTCTCCATCACCAGTTCTGGTTGTGTTTCAAGCATTTGTCTCCACGGTCTACTCTAAACTGCTTGCACAGGTCCAGGTGAATGCTCTTGGTGACTGTGGTGCTTGCACTGGAACTGTGCCATCATAGGAAACTCACTGAGCAGGTGGTTGACAGTTTTGTCATTATTTCAGCACAGTGTACACAAAGCATCCATCCTCCTGAGCCTTGTTGATTCTGGCTTTGATTGTTCTAGATGACCTTTCTCAAGCAACACACAGCTTTCTCACTTGCTATACTATCCATCTTCCTCATAAACTGGCAAAGAGGTTGTTTCTCTCTCATTTCCTTCAACCTTGCTTCATATCATCTCTTCTTCAACTCATTACAGCTGTATTGATGACTTCTCATTCCACTTCTGGCTGCAGTAAGCAATGGCCCAGTTCTACTACATAATGTGGACGCTCAACTGAGACCAGATCAACACCACCTTGAATTGTCATCAAGCTTTTGCACCATTCTTACTCATCGGGTGCACCATGGTACCTCTTCGGTGGGGAGCATCGTACATGATGCGAATTTTTTTTGGTTTTCTGTCTAGTCCTCTTAATGCTTCACGAGAATTGTTGATAATACAGTACTTGCAAAATGTCTCATTAGAGGTGGTGCCCAGGTAGTGATCACACAGATTACATTTCCTCTATTAAGTCTAGACTTAAATCATTCACTTCTGTATCAGATAACGTTTCTCTTCTTACAACAAGTTTAGTGCAGTTTATGATTCTAAAATAATCTGCACTGGACTCCAATTCTTCCTCTGATTTATGGTAGAGTTTAAGGTCAGTAAATGGTTCATTTCCCTTTTGAGATCGTATCATATCTAAATGTGTTGTTTTTCAGGAGAAGGCTTAGGAGAATTTGATAAATCACAAATAATTGGGGCAATATACCATCAAATATTGTTCATCTCAACATCTTCAATGGGTCTTGATGTAGAGAGTTGCTCTGTTCTCCAGTCTTCTATGCTCCAAAAAGGAATCATCTCTAAAGTTGATGCCATCCCTACATCGGTAAAAAAAAGTCAAGTCTGCTGGGTTTTTACACCCGAGCCTAGTGGCTCATCAGGTCGGTGCTTATCCCCGGTTTCCGTAGCGTGAATCAACCAGGAGTTCAACCGCTCCTGGATGGGACACTAGTCCATCGCAGGTGACCCTCCCAGTATATTTTTTTACTGGTACCCATTTATACTGCTGGGTGAACAGAGGCACACTTGTGGTTGAGACCTTGTCCAGGGGTCTTAGCACAGTGAGAGTCTCAGTGGGATTCGAACTCACAACCTCCAAATCATGAGCGCAGCACCCTAACCACTACACCACCGGCCCCACCCCTACATAGGTAGATAAAATTAATCTGTTGGGCATTTTACAATAAAGCTTACTGGATCATCAGGCCAGAGGTTTCCGTAGCATGACTTGATGGTCCAAGATGGGACACTAGTCCTTCACAGGTTAACTTCATAGTTGTTTTTACTGGTACACATTTAACCCACTGGCTGGACAAAGGCAAACTTGTGCTTAAAACCTTGCCCAGGAGTCCTAACATGGTGGTGCTCCAACGGGGATTCAATCCCACTACCATTCATTTGTTATCTAACCTATGTTTGTTTTTGCCTGTACATTAATAGCTCTCATATTTAAAACTGGCTTAAAATATTACCAGCAAGCATCAAGTGAAATCCACATCATTTTTTTTTAAGTCAGGATGTGACATATGGATATAAATGTGTGGAGTCGCAGGACTTCACCCAGGCTACCTATGACATCACTGAACACATACAACTGACTTCTTATGGGATCATCCACTCCATGGGCCTTTACAATTTGAGCCAGATGTCGTTCATTCATGTCTTGGGGCCGCCCCAGGGCTTAGCGGGGATGGTGTACAAAAGGTCAGGAGGTCACCACATTCACAGCATAAACTGCCATGGTGGCAGTCAGAGCCGTTATAGGTACCTGATTTGTAGGCATATTACGTACAAATATACATAATCTTAAATTAAAGATATTAATGAGTTAATTTGTCAAATCACTTGTCTCAATTAGGGTTGCAGGAAAGTTGACTCTTGGTAAAGGGACCCTGAGCACTCTAAACAGCTTGTCCATCCGTGATAGTGACCGGGCCACCACACCTACGCAACCATTCACATTCACACTAGGAGATATTTGTAATAGCCAATTAGCCTAATGTGCATGTCTTTGCAATATAGGAGGAAACTTGAGTACCCAGAGGTAACCCACATAAACACAGGGAGCAACATGTAATTTTTTTAAAGTACAAAGTTAATTTGCAAATTTACTGAACATTTAAGCACAAGATGTTACAGTGAAGGATGCATATAGTGTGATGGAGTACCAATGACAAAGCAATCTGTAGGCAAAATATGTTTCCATACATACACACACACACACACACACACACACACACACACACACACACACACACACACACACACACACACAAACCTCTTCTTCCTTGTGATATTCTGAGATCAGATTGAACGGGATGGTGTAGAGTGTGCTGGACATTACACCGAACAAACAGCATAGTGTCAGCGTGGTGATGACGTTGGGAAACAGACCGATCAGGCCTGTGCCCAGTCCAAACAAGAAGTAGCCTATGAAGTAGAGACCCTTCAAGCCTAAGTAGGGCAGTAGCAGTCTTTGTACATCTGCATATTCAAAAACACAACATCCATAATTAAAGGAGCAAGATGCTACTTGGAATACACACAACATCCCATTAATCCAAAGGAGAGGTTTTCAGTCAAGTCACGCTGGTGGTTCAAGTTTGAGGGCATATTCACACCAACAATGATTGTTTTAATTTCATTTGAAAGTGATGGTGTCCACTGTGCCATCATTCTCCCTACTGCCTTGAGCTCACATTCTACCTAATTTTCTAGTTCGGATTCGGAGTGTGTTTACATGATCACAACACCAGTCATTAATATTTTTTTACTTTATCTGTTCAAATGAAAATACATTTACAGCATTCGGTGTGTGTGTGTGTGTATATATATATATATATATATATATATATATATATATATATATATATATACATACATACATACATACATATACATATATATATATATATATATATATATATATATATATACACACACATATATATATATAAAAAAGCGCCCAGGGCGCTTAAAATTTTTTGAAGTGGGTGGGCACTTATTAAAATGTGGAACAGTAAGTGGAACCCAGGTGGAAAACATGAATAATAACACAACAATAAAAGAGTTTTACTGGTATTTGTGGTATAAAATTCATTACACGAACCTGAAAATAAACAGAAAACAGCATAATTTAAAAAAAGACCCTTTAATTTTCTCTCCAGGTGTTGTTCCTTTAAATAACCCCCCCCCCCCCCCATGTAAAATCGAGCCAATCAACATGAATGTCAACTTTAGCATATGGCATATTGAACCAATCAACAGGAATGTCAACTTTAGCACAAGGCAGGTTGAAAAGCACATGGCCAGGAAAGTCTTTAAATTTAGTTAGTGAGCAGGAGAATCAGGTAAAAAAAAAATCCTCGTCATCACTTTCTGATCGGTCCATATCTGGCTCATAGCTCCATTCATTCACAGCATCCCATACTTTTGCTGTAGCAGTTTCTAATGGTTCATCAGTTGTTGGACATTTACCAAGAGAACACATCAAAATATTTTCCTGTTTTTTAAAGCACAGCGGAACGATCAAATGTGTTGTTACTGATGAACATTATAGACATTCTCAGTGGCAGGGGGTCTTGAAATGCGAAATAGTGTAAACTCACTTTTACAGGCAGTGAAAGCCTCATTTTACTGTTACAGAGACTGATCCAATAAAATTGGAAAGTTTGATCTATGATTTTGCTCCCAGTTCACATGGGCGGTTATTAGAAGTAAGATAAAAAACACTAGGGGGAGGGGGGCTTATTGTGTGTGTGTGTGTGTGTGTGTGTGTGTGTGTGTGTCTGGGGCAGTGGTGGCCTGTTGGTAAGGTGCTGGATCACTGATCCCAAGGTTGTGGGTTTGAGCCCCACTCTAGGTAAGATTAAGCGGTTCAGAAAAAAAAAAAAAGTTTGCTTTGCCGGATTTAAACCTACATGTATCTAAAATAGAAGATTCGACTTAAAGACTCTGGAGAAGCCATGTGTGTTAGTGAGTTTTAATGGATTGAACTGCCATGGGATTACATTAGTATACCTTTGCATAACATTGTATCTTTATCAACATTAAAAACAGAAAAGGAAAGAAATATAGTTCAACTTTCAATAAAGAAAAACTTCATTAACGTTGTTTTTTAATCTTTGACAGAAAAGATTTAAAGAGCACCAATGTGCCTGAAATAAAAAAATACATCCTTATTTAAACTCATTCAACTTATTTATGTCTTAATATCGCCGTCTCTCTTCACCTTTTCTTCGTTCCTGTTAGAAATTTTCTGTAGTGTTGCTTGAGGGGTTGTTTACTGCACTTCATATTGTTTGCTTGTGCGAAAAGCCACTACACCATATCGCGACAATGAGAGTGCCACTGTCAACTACTGGAGTGGAGGTGCAATTACACCTAATTCTTGTACACTATTTCAAAAAATCATGTTACCCAGGGTTATACGCGGTCCCCGGCATCATACTCCACTATTTGAGAAGCACTGTGTTACAGGGAAGCCTCAAGGCATACAGAAAATTATGCACAAATAATTCTACTGAAAATCAGAGACACCTTTCAGCATTAATGGTAGAGTCTTTTAAGAATACAAACTCCTTCATTAATGAGGAATTGAGTCATTCATTTTGTCAAGTTCCTACAACAACACCAAGCTTTTCAGACTCAGTCCCAATAACCTCATAGCTCCAGCTCAAAACGAAAGAAGAAAAGGTCAAATCCCTTCCATATTGCAGCCCATTGACTGTTTGCAGAAATGGGTAAATTATGTGAAGATGTTTTTTGGCTGAACTTTTGCTTTAAAAGCCGGCTTAGATATAATCACCACTTTATGCTTCCTTTTGATGAATAGCAACATGAATTTTTTTATCTCTAAATTGTGTTCTCCATTCATTTTAATGTATCCGGTTCATGTATCTGGAGAGCAATGGTGAAATAAAATAGGATGAGTCACAGTAAAATAAACACTCACAGGTATAGAGAGCAGAGGATGCAGCATTGATGCACAGCCCCCAGCAGCCCACCTCAACCCCCCTCTCATAGGTGGCATATTTGGTGGAGTTATGAGGAGCATACGGGTTCCCTTTATACACTATCTGTAAGACAAAGAAGAAAAAAGCAATAAAAATGTCCATGAGATGATAACTGAGGTTGGTAAATCGTAATCTAATCTGAAATTGTGACATTCATTTTGTGAAAAATGTGGAAGAGGTGAGCATATATACGACACATTTTACATTGTGGGCTCCTATTGGTTTACCAGTTATATCCACTCCCATTGTTTGTTTAATTTGATTTAGCACTAGGTAGAGAAGCTCACAATTTTCTTATGGGTTTTGTATTAGATTGTTCCAACAACTCATACATCTGTCTCAATTTAATCGTAGTCAAGGTAGTAAAAAGTGTAAGGACCCATATAATATTAAATATGGCTCTTAAATACCCTGTAACAACAATGCATCTCATCTTCACATAAAGTAAGATGCCTCATAAATGAAAATAGACAGCATTAAATAAAACAAACAATAACATGTGCATCCATCAGAACTTACACTGATAAGCCAATAGCATTGTGTATATAGATTATTAGTATTTAGTATGTGGGAACTGCGTGATCTCATTGGCCCACTAGCTTGGGATTAGAAACATTATTCCAAGTGGATGACGCGTGAATCCAAACAACATCCATTCCCCATTTGTCATGGTCACTCGGAGCAGGGGGAATTATCATAATCATCCTTTAAAATGAAAAAATAAACCATAGAAATTTCATTTTAGTTTCATTTTGTTGCTTATGTTCCCATGTACTATATATTAAAACAATCATGCACCTGAGGCTCAGTGAATGCCGCTGACCTGAATAGTCCCTAATCATTGTTCCATCTCGGGGTCTATTCCCCAACAGCCACCTTACCTTCAGTGAATAATTGTTAATTACAGGGTTTTATTGCCTTCAGCCTAGATTTCTATATGCTGTGACAGCCAGAGAAGGTTGGATTTGGTGGTGTAATTTAATGCTATTATATATGTATCTGAAACAGAATATGCAAATTCTGTAAATTCTACAGTTTGTCAGCCTTATGTACTACTCTTGAGGTTGTAATGAAACTCATCATTTCCCATATCCCGTAGAATTTTATGAAAAATATTCCCACTAATGTTACTGGGTAAGCTAGCAAACTATTAATATTTATTAAAATGTGATAAATATGACGTTTCATAAATCAGTAAACTATTATACAAACAATTATACAGAAAAAATGAATATATTTTGAAATAATTTTAATTTGGACTGCTGGTGTATATTTTTCTCTCATGTTCTCTGTTTGGGATTCACCAATTCCTCACCAAATATCAACCATGGAGGCTGAAGCAAAACATATAAAATGTTCTTCATCCAAAACACAATGAGCCAACCTATGCTCGTCTATGACCGTGTGACCCTACTACAGCTATGAGAGCACAGTCCTTTTGGACATTTAGAACTGAGCATGTTCATCTCCTATCCTGAGCTAATATGCTACCGCAGCTCAATGCTAGCCGCACCCCAGATAACAATAAACCCAGGCGGAGACGGGGGCAGGCGAGGAGGGGCTGAATGACGACTCTGGCGCATTCAAGCTTAGATAAACTTAGTAAAAACCTACATTAGGTGTTTTGGAAATGTGTGATGGTCTGTGGGGGCCAAGGTTGAAACTTTTGTCCATTGTACATTATCAAAAGAATATGATAACTGCAGTGAAACATGGTGGTGGCAGCATCATTCATTGGCGCTGTTTTTCTTCCACTGAAATGGAATCAATATTTAAGTTGAAGCGAAATATGATCAGTTTCAATACCAATGCACTTTGGCACAAAACCAGGCCGACGTGAAAGGATTAAGATGAAGCAGAATTTCACCTTTTAGTTCAACAGAACTCCAAAGCATGTGCACACAGAGATACCCTTGTAATCTAATCTGTCTAAGATGATAAATTCCACAATAAGGGAAATTTAATGATTTATCCTGGTCTTATTTTATTTACATTTTCACAGTGGTGTGTAGATCTTTTATGCCCCTCGGTATGGTCTATTTGGCTTATAACAGACTTGTGCTCTATAAGTAATAGCATTTTGAATGTATTTTGCATCTAAAAATATTTTATTAAAAAAAACAGCAGTAAGATATCAATTACGTTCGACTACTGGAGTCAACGCACACAAACATTTAATAGCATGTCTTATTTGGTTGGTACTTTGGTACACTAATAGATAGCGCTGTTTGTTTAGTACAGTACCATCTCTATTTACAGCTTAAATATTTAAATGTTATGTTCAACCAAACTTAAGCTCCTCCTCACCTGCCCCATAACATCAGTAAAGAAGAGCATGTTGCAGAGGAAAGCAGTCCAACCCAGCAAGTGGCTGATACATAGGCAGCGGTAGTGACCAGGCATGGTACTCATGGCAGACAGCAATAATTTAAGAGTCATTCTCTTCTGTACCTGAAACAGAGAGAGAGAGAGAGAGAGAGAGAGAGAGAGAGAGATAGATTATAAATGAGGCAGTGGTCAAATTCTGAACATTTATAAATAGAGCATAATAATATTCAGAAAGTGATCTGTTTCTATAATATTCTAATAAAGGATATTCTAATAAAGTTTTTAATGAAAAAAAAAATTATATATATATATATATATATATATATATATATATATATATATATATATATATATATATGTAGGTAAGATAAATTCCATTGGGCTTTTTACACCTGAGCCTACTGGTTCATCGAACCGGTGCTTATCCCCAGATTCTGTAGCATGAAGCGGCCAGGAGTTCAACTCCTCCTGGATGGGGCGCTAGTCCATCGCAGGTTACCTTCGCAGTATATTTTTACTAGTACCCATTTATACTGCTGGGTGAACAGAGGCACACTTGTGGTTAATACCTTGCCCAGGGGTCTTAGCACAGTGGGGGTCTCACTGGGATTTGAACACACAACCTCCCGATCATGAGCCCAGCACCCTAACCACTACACCACCGGTCCCACACAATATTAAGTGTACCTCAGGATAATGTTTAATCATACTTAATACTTATATTTATGATATATCTTTCTATAGATTTTATTCCATTTCTACTTCTATTTGTTCTTCAATTTCATTTTACTTTCATGGCCCTGTTCGTATTTCCCGATGGTTTTGATGGGAGATTTTGGGTTGTTTTTTGTTTTTGTGTTGGTTTAGTTTCCTTTTGTTTGTTTCGCATAATTGTCCTTGTTTTGTGGCATTTTCCTTATTTTTTTAATTCAACGAATCTTTTATTTATTTATTTAAATACCACACACTAAGGCTGCATTAATTGAAGCATGAAGTAGCGTGGGATCCCTGTATGTGTATGTGTGTGTGTGTGTGTGTGTGTGTGTGTGTGTGTATTTTATGTATTTTATTTAGTGTCCTGCTTTTGCTGTCAGGGTGATTCAATGATCCTTGAGCCTTTTATAAAAGAATAAATTAAACAGAAACTTTTAAAATGTACATATTTTTTCTGGTTCATTGATGATTTTCTGCCTTTTTTCTTTCAGCACAGAATGGTTTACAAACGCACAAATATTTACATACTGTATTTTTTAAAAAATGAGAATTTATATTAATGTTGCTTTCATAACAGGATTGTTCTCAGGGCCATTTGGGGGTCATGTGTAGGGTTACTTCCTTGGAATCAAAAACTATGACAAATTTTCTGTAAATTATAATGCATATTTATATAAATGTATTTACTTATTAAACGATTTAATTTGGAGGTTGGTGCTGTGTGGAGGGGAAGGGCAGTTTTTGTAACTCAGCTTTATAACCAATTTTCTATGAGGTGATACACCGTCTGGTTAATCAGAGATTTTTTTAGAGTGGAAAATGAATGCTGACATGACATTTCAACATTCTTTGAGGTTTTATTCATATATTTCTATGACAGGTCATACTGAGACTAACACCACATTATCGCATCTGTGTGGCATCACTGAAGAACTGTGTGTGGTTTAAGAAGGATATTTTCATGAACTTTAAAATCTTAAGGCACCAAACATGTCTTGGCTGCTCAAACACATGTGCAGTTACAAGAACATTGTGTGCAAGAATTTTTTTTTCCGCTGAGCTGTCACTTTGATATGACACTACGGTTCAACCATTTCATGCTTATCATCCTCTGTGGCTACTTAAAATTAGAAGTAGAGGTTTACGAAGCGGAAGAGCTCTTGTGATAATCTTGTGGACAGATGGTCTATTGTAGAAGACAAGCAGGCAGCAGACGCTCTGAAATAACATGACTGCTGTTCAGTGCCTCATTTGACATTTAGCAAAACTCCTGAATGTAGCACCAGAGACATAGAATGTGGCCTCGAGGGAGGGCCCATGCCATGTCCAGTGTCTGTTCATGCCCACCACTGGAAAAACAATAACGTTACCGTGTTGCTGAGTTGATGCTGATTCAATATGACCTCCTTGTGTGACGATAGCAATAAAAAGAACAGTAACAAAATCTCAAAAAGGTCATCGCTCAGACTTGTACAAAATAAAACAAACACACGATCTTTTTCAGGCATGCTGATAAACTTAAAGGTAAATATACAATATCAACGACCAAATTCCAAAATGCCAATGAGTTAACCAGTTTTTCAGAGTTAATTTTTATTTTCTTTGATTTTTTCCCCATTTTCTTGCCAATTTAATCATCACCAATGCCCACCCATCAGGTCTTCCCTATCACATGACCACCTCCTAATAGGGAGGGACAAAAGCATGTACATGCTCTCCTCCGTGACATGCACACCCACCACCCACATCTTTTCAAACTGCTACACCACATGTACTTGGGGCGGTCTAACACACTTAGAGGAAAGGACTATCCGCCCCCTAGTATCAGTGAGCTCACAGATGCCCATGATTGGCTGGCGATCGCTGTGAGTGAAAGGGAAATGAGAGTATGCCATCCCTCCCTCCTGTGAGAGCTTGTTCAATTAGCTCCCATGGACTACTGGCTATGACTGGCTGTGGAATGAACTCAGATTGCGATCTATGGGCAAAGAGTCTATGGGCAGGAGCCCTTTCCCATATATTTAACTTTTTTGTTTTTTGTTTTTTTTTTTACTTTAACTTTTTTTCTTGTACAGTACTTGTTTATTTGTGTGTGTGTTTTTTTTACACAATTTCCTTGGGGATCAATAAAGCATTCTGATTCTGATTGATTCTGACCCTCTTGTCATGTGCCTTTGGACAGTCAAGTGGACTGTTAGAAATATTTATAATACAGGGATCCCTCACTAGTTCGCAATTCGCACTTCAATTCATGGGGCTTCAGTGCATTGCAGGTTTTTTTTTTTACTATTCATCAAATTAAAAAATAAGGAAATTAAGGAAGAATGTGGGAAAAAGTTAAGGAAAATTCTGCAAAAACAAGGCCAATTATGCCAAAAAAAACAACAACCCCTAAACAAACAAAACAAAAAACAACCCAAAACTCCCTATCAAAACTACTTACATTTTTATGTGAGGTGTACATCTGACTGTGTGCACGCACATCTGTATGCGTGTGTATTTATTTTTTATTTACATCATATGCATTATTTTTTTAATGTTTAATTGTTATTATAAGCATTTATAGCATTGAATATGTATTTATTAATATCATATACACATATACATGTACGCGAACATCAGTCGGCGGGGTTGGGGGGATTGATCCTACTTTGCGGAATTCAGTGGTCACGGGGGGATCTCGGTCCTAATTAACCTCGGAAATTCCCTGTAAGGGATCCCTGTATAGTATTATTTTGCATGTAGGCCTCAGACTGAAAATTCTAATTACATACTTAATATCTTTAAACCAAGCAAATAGCAATAAATGTGGACATGTGACTCACTCAAAGAATACTTTCTATAGGAGGTAAATTCCTGATGGACAAGTCCAATAGAAAAACAAATTCCCTGCAGTTCTCAGCCCTTTCACTATACTGTAGAATACAGTAAATTGCATGTACCCATGTTACATCACAGAATATTACTTTACGTTTTGTGAGTTTTTTTAAGGCTGCTGAGGAAACAATTGTTTATAGATATTTTCACAAATTTGATAAAAATCAACCGTGGAAAGTTTTATTTTTTTTCATTATTTTTCACTGAAAAAAAAAATGGAAAAAACTGGTGAATTAATCATCATCACTCAATTGTGGAGATTTTTCCCCCCCCCTGTAACATCACCAAATTATGTTTAATTTCTTACAAGTTCAATAATTTACAACAAAAAGGTGTATGAGAACTTGAAAATAAGATTTAAAAGACTTAAGAGACTCACCTCACCACTTGGCTGCTTAGAACTGGATGTGACTGCATTAGCTTGACTCAGAGCTGAGAATGTACGAGGTCGTGGGTCAGGCTCTTTAGCTACAGAGCCATATGTGCAACCAGTCATTACTGAAGGCTGCAGCAAAGAAGCACTGGGAACCAAGGCCTCTGTCGGATGCTCCTTTCCCAGAGGCTTCTCAGGAATGCTGAAAAGGTGTATCGTGAGTAAGCAGCCCCACGTAAGAGCTGAGAAAAAATAAATGACCTGGTATTCCGAGCCCAGTAAGGCTCCCAGTACAGAATGACCCCAGTCCATTGCACCAGTCAGGTACCCACATGCTCCACCCAGACCTGCAAGAGGAACATGAGGCAAAATGTTATGCAATGAGAAATATTGTTTTCAAATGACAGCAGCCTCCATTTTGTCTGTTTATGGATCCAATAATTTCTTAAATAGTACGACTCTTAAAGCTGGAGTGACACAGTGGCTGAGTGGTTAGCATATCAGCCCCACAGAAGTTCCTGGGTTTGATTCCCAGGCTCAGGGCATTTCTGTGTAGAGTTTGCATGCTTTCCTTGTGCTTGCTTGGGTTTCATCCAGGTATGTTGATTACTCCCACAGTCCAAAATATGTACAATAGGCTGATTGGTTGTTCCCAGTTGCCCCTAGGTGAGAGTGTGTGAGCATGAGTGGTTGTGTGTGCTCGCCCTGTAATGATCTGGCAAGCTGTGCAGGGGGTACCCTGCCCACACCAAAAAAACAGCTGAGTCCCCGCAACCCTAATTAGGATGAAGCAGTTCAGAAAATGAATGCATGAATGATGATTTAATGCCAGCATTTGCTAAATGTATCACACCTCTGTTGGAATAGGGTTTTGATTGGTCACATGGTGTTATATTCAAGTACAATTAATATTAAAAATTCTATACACACAACCCATTTAAAATGAACAGGGGTTTTTTAAATGATGAAACATTGAAACCAAGGTAAACAATGTCATCACTTCTCATCTAATATGCCATAGGACCCGACAAAGTACAAGTAGAAAGCATGCAGAAAGCATTGTGGGGAAAAGGGATGAAGGCAGGGCCTTTTCAGTTTTTTTTAAATGTTGCCATAGTGCTCATAATAACATCACTAGGTACTTGTGGCATAGTGGTTTACGTGATGAGTTAAGCAAGGCCCTTAACCTTGAATTGCGCAATTGAATATAAAAAAGATCGTTTAATAAGAGCGTCTACCAAATGCTTATACGTCACTGTAGTGCCTCATCTCTGCTTGTCAATGATGGCTTTTTACAGTTTCTGGATAATTTAAAAAATTACAACCCCAATTCCAAACAAGTTGAGACACCTTGTAAAATATAAATGAAAATAGAATGTGATGATTTACAAATCTCAAAGATCCATAATTATCAACATCAAATGTTGAACTGAAACATTTTATTGGGAAAAAAAAAGCCCATTTTGAATAAAATGGTAGCAACAAGTCTCAAAAACATTGGGACAGAGGCAACAAAAGCCAAGAAAAGTAAAATGGTACTAAAAAGATACAGCTGGAGGAACATTTGCCAACTGCACAGATTAGATGTACAGTCAGTACTGTAACATTATTGGGTATAAAAAAAAAAATAGAATCGGGCAGTGGTGGTCTAGTGGTTAAAGCGCAGGATCGCTGATCCTAAGGTTAGGGGTTCGAGTCCCCACAGGGTTGTCACTAACTGGGTTATCAAAGGCGCCAGCTTCCTCATGACCCTAATTAGGATTAAGCAGTTCAGAAAGTAAATGAATAGGGCAGTGGTGGTCCAGTGACATAGGGCGCTGCATCGCTGATCCAAAGGTTGGGGGTTCGAGTCCCACTCTCCACAAGGTTGTCACTGTCCCCCCCAGTGCAGCTAACTGGGTTATCAAAGGCGGGCCATGTCTCTCACTGTCGATGGTGAGAGGCATGTAAAAGAACCATTGCTGACTTTCGTAAAGAGTAGCTGCAAAGCCGTCAGCGTGTTTCTGTCCCTTGCTAAAAAGGGTTGTGACAGGAAGGGCATCCGACGTAAAAAACCCATGCCAAATCAAATGTGCGAATCAGATGATTCGCTGTGGCGACTCCCGAGAAAGGGAAAAAGCCGAAAGAAGAAGAAGTAAAAGAATAGAATCATAGAGAAGCAGAGTCTCTCAGAAATAAAGGAACAATTTCAGAATAATGGTTCCTACCATATAACTGCAAAAACCTTAAATATCTTACCTGCAGTACAGACGTTCCCTGACTTACGTTTTTGTTTGGTTCCGGATGGCCGAACGCAAGTCGAAAATGAACGTAAGTGGTTACTGTATGTTCCAGTGACGTATGACGTTCATACTGTACTATACATCCATAAATACCATTACTGTATCTCATAAAACACCCCTAAATCAATTATTATAAACATAACATTGAAAAATAATTTCAAATCTTCTTTTCCTTTGGGCTGTTCCCTTCAGGGGTCGCCACAGCAAATCATTCGCCTCCATCTCACCCTATCCCCTGCATCATCATCTTTTACTCCAACGACCTTCATGTCTTCCTTCATCACATCCATAAATCTCTTTTTTGGTCTTCCTCTCAGCCTTCTGCCTGGTAGTTCCAACCTCAGCATCCTACTGCTAATATACTCACTATCCCTCCTCTATACATGTCCAAACCATTTCAATCTAGCCTCTCTGACTTTGTCTCCAAAATATCTTACATGGGCTGACCCTCTGATGTACTCATTTCTGATCCTATCCATCCTCATTACTCCCAAAGAGAACCTCAACATTTTCATCTCTGCTATCTCCAGCTCTGCTTCCTGCCTTTTCCCCAGGGCCACTGTTGCTGAACCATACAACATCACTGGCCTCACCACCGTCTTGTACACTTTTCCTTTCATTCTTGCTGATACTCTCCTATCACACATCACACCGGACACTTTTCTCCAACCATTCCAGCCTGCCTGCACACGCTTCTTCACCTCCTTTCCACACTCTCCATTTCTCTGGATTGTTGAGCCTAAGTACTTAAAATCCTCCACCTTCGTTATCTCTGCTCTCACTACAGATCACAATGTCATCTGCAAACATCATAGTCCATGGAGATTCTTGCCTAACCTCGTCTGTCAGCCTGTCCATCACCATAGCAAACAAGAAGGGGCTCAGAGCTGATCCTTGATGCAGTCCCACCTCCACCTTGAATTCGTCGGTCACGCCGACAGCACACCTCACCACTGTCTTACATCTCTCATACATGTCCTGCACCATTCTAACATACTTCTCTGCCACTCCAGACTTTCTCATGCAATACCACAGTTCTTCTCTTGGCACCATGTCATATGCTTTTTCCAGCTCCACAAAGGCACAATGCAGTTCCCTCTGACCTTCTCTGTACTTCTCTATTAACATCCTCAAAGCAAACATTGCATCTGTGGTGCTCTTTCTTGGCATGAAACCAAACTGTTGTTCACAAATGCTGACCTCCGCCCTTAGTCTAGCTTCCACTATTCTTTCCCATAACTTCATCGTATGGCTCATCAACTTTATCCCTCTGTCGTTGCCACAACTCTGCACGTCTCCCTTGTTCTTGAAAATGGGCACCAGCACACTTCTCCTCCATTCCTCTGGCATCTGCTCATTTTCTAGGACTTTGTTGAATGTTCTTGTCAGAAAATCTACTGCTACCTCTCCTAGACACTTCCATACCTCCACAGGTATATCATCAGGACCAACTGCCTTTCCATTCTTCATCCTCTTCAGTGCCCTACTCACTTCACCCTTACTAATCTTTGCTACATCCTGCTCCTTAATGGTCACCTCTTCTACTCTTTTTTCTCGCTCATTTTCCTCATTCATCAGCTCTTCAAAGTACTCTTTCCATCTTCCCAGCACACTTCTGTCATCAGTCAATACATTTCCCTCTCTGTCCTTTATCAATCTAACTTGCTGCGCCCTCTGTTTGGCCTTGGTCACTGCTACTTTCGCCTTCCACTGTGTCTCCCTGTACTCCTGTTTACTCTCTTCAGTCCCCTCAATGTCCCACTTCTTCTTAGCTAACCTCTTCTTTTGTACACACTCCTGCACTTCCTCATTCCACCACCAGGTTTCCTTATCTAATTTCCTTCCAGAGGGCACACCAAGTACTCTCCTACCTGTGTCCCTGATCACATTTGCTGTGGTTGTCCAGTCATCTGGAAGCACTTCCTGGCCATCCAAAGCCTGTTTCAACTCCTCCTTGAAGACAACACAACACTCTTCCTTTTTCAACTTCCACCACTTTTGTCTTCTGCTCTGCCTTTGCCTTCTTCACCTTCCTTACAATCAGCATCATCCTGCATACCACCATCCTATGCTGTTTGGCAACACTCTCACCCACTACTACTTTGCAGTCACTGACTTCCTTCAAATTACATCGCCTACACAAGATGTAGTCTACGTGTGTGCTCCTACTTCCACTTTTATAAGTCACCCTATGCTCCTGTTTCTTCTTGAAGAAAGTATTCACCACAGCCATTTCCATCCTTTTTGCAAAATCGATCAACATCTGTCCTTCTGTGTTCCTGTCCTGGATACCAAACCTGCCCATCACTTCCTCGTCCCCTCTGTTGCCTTCACCAACATGTCCATTGAAGTCTGCACCAATGACCACTCTTTCACCTCTGGGGTACTCTGTATCACTTCATCTAACTCACTCCAGAATCTCTCCTTCTCTTTTAGCTCACATCCTGTCTGTGGGGCATAAACACTAACAACATTGTGCATCACGCCTTCAATTTCTAACTTGAGACTCATCACTCTGTCTGACACTCTTTTCACTTCTAGAACATTCCTGACAAACCCCTCCTTCAAGATGACTCCTACTCCATTTCTCTTCCCATCCAAACCATGATAAAACAGCTTAAATCCTGCTCCTAAGCTTTTAGCTTTGCTACCTTTCCACCTGGTCTCTTGAACACACAGTATGTCCACCTTCCTCCTCTGCATCATGCCAACCAGCTCTCTATCTTTTCCTTGCATAGTTCCAACATTCAAAGTCCCTACTCTCAGTCCTAGAATCATGCCTTTCCTCTTCTCTCTCTGCCTATGCACACGCCATCCGCCTCTCCTCCTTCGACGTCTTCGACCAACAGTAGTCCAATTTCCATCAGCACTCTGTTGGTTGACAGCACTGATGGCGGTTGTTGCTAACCCGGGCCTCGACCGATCCGGTATGGGGGTAATACTTCTGATTTGCATTATAAAAGTTTGGCATTGGTTTTACGTCGGATGCCCTTTCTGACAAAACCCTCTGCATTTCTCCGGGTTTGGGACCGGCATCAGGGGGAAGAGACACTGGTTAGTGCTTCTCGACCAATCCGGTATGAAATTCGTTTTGATCATTCGCATCTTTATCTTGGCACGAGTTTTATGCCGGATGCCCTTCCTGTCGCAACCCTCTGCATTTATCCAGGCTTGGGACCAGCGTGAGGAAGAACACTGGCTTGTGCCCCCTCCCCTGGCGGCATTTATATATATATATATATATATATATATATATATATATATATATATATATATATATATACACTGTATTTACATATATATATATATATATATATATATATATATATATACACACTGTATTTCTTTATATTTATATATATGAATGAGAGAGAGAGAGAGAGAGAGAGAGAGAGAGAGAGACAGAGAAACAGAGACATATACACACGCACACACACACACATAATTATTAGGATCACAACTTCAGAGTGTTAAAAAAAAAAAAAAAAAAAATCAGTAAAAAAAAAAAAAAAGGGCTGTTTGAAATCAGACACGTGCAAAGAGTATTCAGCTACATTCTTGCCTTGAGTCATGTGCTGGGATCATGGGTTTGAACTGTGGTTTTAACAGCAGTAGCACATGACAAGAGCACATTGCTACAATTCAGAGGGGTGTGTGCATGTTTGCGTGTAAATGCACGTGTCAACTGAATTGCATTGTTTCCCAAAAGTTTTCCAATTAATTTACTTCATTCTACTAATCAATTATCTTTACCCTCATGCACATGATGACATACAGTAGTACAAGTCATGATTTATTTATTAAACTTGGCAGAAACCTTATATTACATGAATAGATAAACTGCAGGACAAATGAAAATGTAATTTTAACAAATACATTACATATTAAAAATTTAATCCGCTGCTATTCATAGACATCAAATACTGACAAGACTACCAGCCCCAATAATGAGGGGTATATCTCATTGAAATATTGAAGATGAATCATTTGTCTTTCAGTGATAAGGAAAAAATAAAAACTTCCTTTTAGTAATCTTTAAAGAGTATCATTTATTGTTATTTTTATAATAATAAAATAAGGATTAAACATTTGATTTAAAGGAATATAAACTAGAACTCAAGGATTATTTGTAGCTTCTCTGAATTAACTTAATAGTGCAGCAAGTTGGAAATTTAGTGTTTTCCTTCTGAAAATGTATAATTTTTGATGAAGTTACGAATGCTTAACTATTCAGTTGTCCACATTTTTTTAACCTAAAATTATTTTCATCTCTGAATTCGCAACAATTTGTAGAGACCTTCATCCCCTTCAGAGACATCAGACAGTGGTCCAGAACATTTTCATGGCCAACCGATCGGCGCAGCTCTTTTGCTGACTGTATTGATCTGCAGCCACAGACCAAAAAGACTAATACACCTTCTTCTTCAATAATAAAAGCAGGAAATTTGGCCTATTTTGATTCTATATCCTCGCCTCCTTTGGGATGTGGTTGTAGCTTTGCCAGAGGTGAGATTTGAGGGCCTTTCTCACAGGAGACTCTGCCAAACATACTTAGATCATAACTACTGGTTAAATGTATTTCTGGCAAGGGTTGAAGTCCATCAAGGCTGACTTTTGTCACCAGTTCCCTTCATAATTTTTAATGCGCTGAATTTCTAGGTGTAGCTGAGGCGTTGAGGGTTTCTGGTTTGAGGGGAGAGTGATGAAAGGATGGAATGGGACATCATCAGTTTGGTCGTTGGTAATAACAGGTTGAATTTGTATGCGGTGAGGGTGGGAGTCCACCAAGGTTGCCTTTTTGTCACAAATTCTGTTCAAAATTTTTATGGATAGAATTTGTAGGCATAGAGTTTTGGTTTGGTGACTATAGGAATCTCATCTCTTATTTTTGCAGATGATGTCATCCTTTTGGCTTCATCAAGCTTGGATCTCCAAATCTCACTGAAGCGATTCACAGCCAAGTATGAAGCGGCCAGGATGAGAATCAGCACCTTGAAGTCTGACACTATGTTTCTCAGCCGGAAAAGGGTGGGATGCGTCCTCCGAGTCTGGAATGAGGTCCTGCCTCAAGTGGACGAGTTCAAGTGTCTCACGGTCTTGTTCACGAGTGAGGGAAGGATGGAGTGTGAGATTGACAAGCAGATTGCTGCAGCTTCTGTTGTAAACCAGAACTTGTTCAAGTCCGTTGTGGTGAAGACAGAGCTGAGCCGCAAGGCTACGCTCTCAATTTACCTGTCGATCCACGTTCCAACCCTCACCTATGGTCACAAAGTTTGGGTAGTGACTGAAAGAACAAGATCATGGATACAAGTGGCTGAAATTAGCTTCTTTCACAGGTTCTCAGGACTCTCCCTTCAATATAGGGTAAGAGGAGCCAGTTGAGGTGGCTCAGGAATCTGATCAGAATGCCTCCCAAACGCCTCCCTGGTGTAGTATTTTGGGAATGTCCAACCGGGAAGAGATCCCAGAGTCGACCTAGAACAAGCTGGAGGGACTATGTATCTTGGCTGGTCTGAAAACACCTTAAGAGTCCCCCCCCTGAAAGAACTGGAGGAAATGGCTGTGGAGAAGGATGTCTGGATATCACTGCTTAGACTGCTGCCCTTGCGGCCTGATGCCAGATTAAGTGGAAGAAGACAATGAAGTTTAACATTTAATGCCAAAAGCATCAGAAGGACTGCCTTCATCCACAAGGCATTGCCCTTCATATTATTCATTGACATTCCTCAAAAAAAGGCACCATTTTTTAAAATACAGGTATACCTCGGCTTACATCGTTAATTGGTTCCAGGAGACACGACGCAAGTCGAAACGACTTAAATCGAAATCAAATTAGCTTGTCTCTAGGCTAGCCCAAATTTACTTGTATAATATATAATATAATATATATATATATATATATATATATATATATATATATATATATATATATATATAATATATATATATATATATATATAATATATATATATATATATATATATATATACACAAGTAAATTTGGCATATATATATATATATATATATATATATATATATATATATATATATGTGTGTGTGTGTGTGTATATACATATATATATATATATATATATATATATATATATATATACACACACACACACACACACACACACACACACATACATAAATTTTAATATATCATTTTAATATACTATATATATATAAAGCCCCCGTTATTCACGGGGGTTACATTCCTCCCCCATGCGTGGATCCTGGAAATCCGCGAATTATTGATGTGGTTTTAAAACCCTATGTATGATATTACAAACCCTGAAATATGCTTCTTAAACATATTCTATAGATGGTTCTACTCATTAATACAGTAATTATGTAGTAAAATGTAGTAATTAAGTAAAAACTTTTTAATTTTGAACTGTGATAATATTTAGGCTTCTTACCAGAAGCTGGAAAAGATGCACAGGGTTTGAGTGGCATCATAGGACTTAAATAATAATTAAAAACACACTAAAAAACCTTAAATTCGCAATTCAAGCAATTACATTAATAACATGCAAATGTATAATTTGCCAGGGCTGCCGCCAATTCAGTGCTCCTCAAATAGTGGGGCCAGGGGGAGCGTGTATGACCCTGAGGAATATGTTGGGTTTTTTTTGCCATACTGTGCTAGAATTAATATACTAAATATATATAATATGATTATAATGACGTAAAATCTTTTTTTTTCCATATATTTTTTTAAAAACCGACATATAATCGAGAACGACTTAACTCGAAATGACTTAAGTCGAGGTATACCTGTATAAACTTTGCTGTGGACTTTTATTTTATAATTTGTATATTAGCAAGTTAGTACAAAAAACACAGGAGATTTCGAAACATTAGAAAGTGAAATGTTACATTTCAAAAAAGTGTTAGTACAGTATAAGAATAAAGAAAGCAGCATATTATGTAAAGAGACAACGTTTCAAGAAAAAAATATAATGAATGCAGCGGGGAGATTTACATACAAATAAAGAATCAAGTGAGAGAGTCAACATTTCCAGAAGAACCGTGGCTGGTTCTGTAGAGACTCGGTAGATACTGTACGTACTTGAAAAACTGCAAAAACGGAACCTGATGCTGTTCTATTTTTAAACAAAAACTCATCACGCCTATTATTGAATTAGTTCCATTTATTACTGTTTTCTGTGCTTTACATAATTTTCATGTAACGATATTTAATTCAATGTCATTATTTACATGTAAATATAATCCACCTTTGCATGTACATAAAACCTTTGCACACTAGAATGCATATGAGCTTGCTGTAACTGTGTCTCTGTTTGGATCAATTCTACAATCAATTCAGCCAATCTCCTAATTGAAATAACAATTCTGTATAAAAGTAGTAAAGGTGGAAAGTGCTGGCTTACCGATCCTAAGGTTGGGGGTTCAAACCCCACTGTCAACGGTTGTCACTGCTGTCCCCCCAGTGCAGCTAACTGGGTTATCAAAGGCCGGCCATGTCTCTCACTGCCTACAGTGTGATGATGTAAAAGAACCATTGCTGACTTTCATTAAGATTAGGCTACAGAGTCATCAGCGTGTTTCTACCCTGTGATGGCCTGGCGAACTGTCCAGGATGTACTCTGCCCTCGCCCAGAGTCGGCTGAGATGGGTGCCAGCCTCAATGTTGCAGTATTTATTGGCTAAGGTATGAAAAATTACATTTCTGCGCGACATAAAGTATGAATGTGAGCCGTCAGCTCAGATCTTTCACTCATGTGTTTGACTTGGTGTGTGGTTTTTTTTTTTTTAATTAACCACGGATGACAAACATGACAAACCTCTGTATTTATCAAGGTGCCAATCGATAACAAGTCAGTGGAAGGGTGTGCATGGACTGATATGCAACAGCCATCACAATCACACTTCATACCAGTGGGACATTGCTATTAACTTGTACTTATTTAATATCGACTTTAAATGTCATTTCCTACTTGATTTTATTGTAATGGCATTAACATCAGGGACCCCAAATCGCTGCTATTTAGCAGAATTCTGATATTTTTCCGCTTCAGGGGCTGAAATATTTCATTTCCTCTATTTCTGAACCCGTTTCCTCTATTTTTTCTTAACACCGCTGAGATCCGTGTAATATACAGCATCACAGTATATGCAGCATTAATATGGGTATATGCAAACATTTGCACTTACCAGTAAACAGGGCATGGTAGTGCAGCCCTCTTTCTTTATCCTGGTAAGAGCACACATCAAACAAGTAGGCCTTCACTGGCGCATCTATGAAATCTGCTGAAAAGTCAAACATAACTACTCCAAACATGACCACCACTATGGACCAGACTCTTTTCCAACCAACGTGCTGCACCAACACTGAAACAGAGAACAGAAAAAGTATGGTTTTACTTAATAATAATAATAATAATAATAATAATAATAATAATAGTAATTATTATTATTATTATTATTATTATTATTATTATTATTATTAGACAGAGGCCAATAATACAAATAATAATAATAATAATAATAATAATAATGTTGAGAAATATCAACCTTTAAAATTTAAAATACTGTAAATCAGAGTGTGAGGCATGTGTAAAGTGGATGTCATTCCTCATGTGGCTAGGGCTTCTCAAAAGACATTGTAAAGTGGGTTAAAAAAATTGGTGAGGAAATTACTGAGTTTACCCCAAAAAAAACAACATTGCTTGGGACTGCTAGGATCTTACAGGACACTTGGTCACATGCTGTGATGACAAGTGTTCACACTGAGCATGTTGTAAATAAACACATGCATGCTGATATTCAACTCACTGTCATTCTAAACTACACTGTAAATGCTGCTCTCCACTTTATATCAATAGGTACACGCACACACATCCACACACCCACCTACACACACACACCTACACACACACACACACACACACACACACACACACACAAATGAATTTGGAAATAAAGGTTGCCATTTGAGCTTTGAAATAATTTAAAATACAAATTTGGATAATTATTGCAAAAATATGTTTTGGCTGGCAAACAGCGTAACCCAAACTGATTCAGTGAGTATCTTCTGATTCAAGAATTTGAGTTCAAAAACAGATAAGTGCCTTTATTTTGTACGCTACTGAGAAAAAAAGTTTTTGAAAGCTGCTGGAATTATTTAATAGATACTGGAAAAAGTTTTTTTGTAAAGGTACTTTAAAAATATTTTTTCTCATAACTAAAGCAATGGCATTTATCTATTTTTGAAGTAAAACTTACCAATTTCTGATGCAATCATGCCACAAGATTTATCCCATGATTATTTTTTTGCGGTTTTGTGAATTGGCCTTAATTTCAGTTTTTTATTGACAAATATCCTTAACTTTTTTGTGTAGTGTATTGTGTTTTAAAGTTATTGGCCAGCATCAAGAAAAAAGTGAAAGTAAAAGCATTTTTACACATACTTTGCAACATGAAATGACAGAGTGAAGAGTAACCAGCTGTGTGGCCATAAGAAAAACCATTACAGTATTACAGTATTAGTTCAATCAGAACAAGCAGCATAAATTTGTGACAGAGCACTTCACTCACACTGAGAATCACACGCACATGTGTGTATGTAAGTGTGTGTGTGTGTGTGTGTGTGTGTGTGTGTGTGTGTGTGTGTGCGCGCACGCGTGTTGACTATGTCTTCTTAGCAGAGTTATAATTTTACAAATGTTTATGCAAGGTTAAAAGCCTGAGCCAAAAAATAAAGTTGCAATGAGCACACCTGAAAAACTCATGAAACAACAGTAACTCTGTCCTTTACACGAAAAGCATTACGGGTGCTCCAAAATAGCCAATGGGAGGGAGCTGCATCATCCCTTCTAGCCAATGGGAGGCCAGCGGGATGGGATGTTGGGAGATAGCCAATGGGAGGCCAGCGGGACGGGATGTTGGGAGAGCAACTCGTGCATTGTTTGAATTTTTGAGATGGTGCTTTCGTAATGTGAACTTGTTTCGTATCCAGAGACAAAAATTTTAAGAAAGTGCTTTTCGTAACCAGGATTTTTAGTTTGTTGGGGCTTTCGTAAGTTGAGGTTCCACTGCACACCATAAAATAAAGTCAGTTAATTGCCTAAAATGTACGTAATGGCCAGATGATATAATATGATAATAAAAAATGCCGGATTTTAGTTCTATTGTATCATAATTCAGGCTCAAATAGTAAAAGGACAGTTCAGAAAACACGAGGAATCATTTTCACACATGAACCAAGGGGGCAGGAGATCTGTTTTTGATTGACTCTTGGCATCTATCTGGAGAAATTTTATCGTATTAAAAACTTTAAAGGTATTTTCTGGTTAGTTTCAAGCTCATACATGGACTTATGTAACAGCTACACACATGCACGCACACGCGGACACAAACAAAGGGATTTCACATTCCTTGAGCAGATTTGGAAAAAGTGCAAGTTACAACTACAGCGAAAGCAAATATGAGCCAATTTCTTGCATTTTTAAATCCATATTACGCTGCTTACTACAAGTCAAATCCAATCACCAGTTTAATACCAATTATAGCATAAAATGTTAAAATGAGCTACACTTTCTAAATGAATGGCATACCTTTATCAAACAGTGACTAAATCAAAATTTAATGTCTAAACATCAGTTGAAATTCTCACCTGACACCAAAGCATCTCCATTAAGAAATAGTGTGATACCTATAAGCATCATAACCCCCAGAGTAAGGATATAGGGTCTGCGGCGTCCCCACGGTGAACGGCAGTAGTCACTGGCTGAGCCGATCACTGGTTGGAGAATGAAGCCCAGGACAGGGCTTATGAGCCACACCAAGCTGTAAAGGCTTCGTGGCAGTCCCACACTCAGCAAAACGGGTGTGACGAATGCAGCCTCCACAGCGTAGCAGAATTCCCTCCCAAACATCACCATGGAGTGCAAGATGAGGCGTCCACGCGATCTCCTTGGCGGCTCCACAGCCTTAAACACTGCACCTTCCATACTGCCCATATAGTCACGGTTCAAGTCACAGTCCATGGGGAGACACTTTACAGTGGAAGTGTAGTTCCCACACTCCTGTGGGAACTTGTAGTGCTTTTCCTCTGTTAGTAGAGTCATGGTTCAGGTTCTTACCAAGACTTACACTTACAAACGTCTTCTCAAAATTCCCAAATGTAGAATTTCCGGTATCTAATGCATAGTGTGGTATACGAGTAGTAGCTACTGAAGATCTGATCACGGCTGAGAAGGAAATAAAATGCTGCCTGGTTTGGATGAATGAAAGTCTGTCTTGTCTCGTGGTGCCAAATGCCTGCAGCCAATTGTAAGCACGTGACAGATTAAGAGCTTAAAAGTTCCCCCCACGCCCACTTAAAAACATAGTTTCAAATTAGATTACAATTCGAAAATAAAATACTCCATCAGACATCACTTTGCCATAATACAGTATTAAAATCAATCAAGGTCTCCACATAATGTTTTTACGCACATAAATTTTTTACAAAGTGCATGTTTTATAATGTGTATACACACATATATACATACATATATATATATATATATATATATATATATATATATATATATATATATATATATACATACATATATGTATATTTACACACACACACACATTTTATATATATATATATATATATATATATATATATATATATATATATATATATATATGGTAGGCCTCCGTCAGTCCCGAAGGACTATGGCTGCGCTCTGGCTGGTATCCCGGCTGGTGATACTCCCCAGTGCGCAGAGCCTGGGTAGGGAGAGTAATGAGGGACAGGCTGTTACCCAAGCAGCAAGTCCCCCCCCCCCGTCTCGGCGCCACCGGAAGGATCCAGTGGAAAGGCAAGTGCCGATACGACTGGAATCCAGTGCCGCTGCAGGAGAGAATCTACGGTCAATTTAGAACGGCCAATTAACCTACAGTGCACGTCTTTGGATTGCGGGAGGAAACCGGAGCACCCGGAGGAAACCCGCACAAGCACGGGGAGAACATGCAAACTCCACACAGAAACGCCCAGGCCCATATATATATATATATATATATTGTTTAATGAAAATTTATCAATAAGAAATTAGGTTCCTTCCAGAGAGTCTAGAATTTCACCAAGTCTCGATCATAAGCATAAAGTAGCACTTGATCAAAGTATGGAACTCAGAAATATCCCTCAGTTTACCCATTTCCACACAAAGCCTCCTCATTCAAACACCAGTTTCATAAGCTGAAACACCTGATCTTACAATATATCATACATTTCTGGAGAAAACCCATGCAAGCACAGGGAAACATGGAGGCCACGCATAGAAATATGCAGGCTGTGGAATCAAACCCAGGACCTTCTTGCTGTGAGGCATAATTCCTAACCACTTCAAAAGCCATGCCGCAGAAGATATGTTTGAAGTGGTGATATAAAACTAATGTATTAAACTAGATTTTTGCCTTTATTTCAGACTGAGAAACTATTCTTTTGTATCACATTACAGCTCTCCATGCCATAAAGTCGAGAGGCATGGGGAAAATTTAGGGGCGTGGCGTATAACCGACAACCATTTTCAGCCATCACATTTATGCTCCATTAAAAAGGTAAAGTTCTCGGGGCTTTTTACATCCGAGCCATAGTGACTCATCACACTGGTGCTTATTCCCGGTTTCCATAGAGTGAAACAACCAGCAGTTCAACTCCTCCTGGATGGGACGCTAGTCCATCATAGGTTACCTTCAGAGTATATTTTTACTGCTGGGTGAACAGAGGCACACTTGTGGGATCCCTCACTACTTCACGTTTCAATTAATGCGGCTTCAGTGCATCCCAGTTTTTTAAAAATAAATAAATAAATATTCAGGGCAGCGGTGGTCTAGTGGTATAGGGCACCGGATCGCTGATCCAAAGGTTGGGGGTTCGAGTCCCACTCTCCACAAGGTTGTCACTCCTCCCCCCCAGTGCGGCTAACTGGGTTATCAAAGGCGGGCCATGTCTCTCACTGTCTATGGTGTGAGGTGTAAAAGAACCATTGCTGACTTTCGACAAGAGTAGCGGCAAAGACATCGGCGTGTTTCCGCCCTGCGATGGCCTGGCAAGTTGTCCAGGGTGTACTCTGCCCTTGCCCGGAGTTAGCTGGGATGGGCACCAGCCTCCCCACGGCCCTAATTAGGATTAAGCAGTTACATAAAATGATGATGATGATGAATAAATATTCATCCAATTAAAAAAATAAGGAAATTAAGGAAGAATAGGTGGAAAGTTAAGGGAAATGTCACAAAAACAAGGCCAATTATGAAAAAAAAAAAAAAAAAAAAAAACTCTAAACCAACACAAAACAAAAAACAACCCAAAGTCTCTCATCAAAACTGGATACATTTGTGCGTGTGCGCTTCTGCATAGCCACGCCCCCTCTGCCACAGCCTAGTATTAAGTGTACCTCAGGATAATGTTTAATCATATTTCATACTTCTATTAATGATCGATCTTTCTGTAGATTTTATTCCATTTCTATATCTACTTGCTCTTCACTTTTGACCTTGGACATGTTGGTATCTCCGGATGTTTGCAAAACGAATGTTGGTAAGTTGGAGAGTGTCTGTATTTATATCTTATGTTATTCTTTCAATGCTTAATTGTTATTATAAGCATTTTTAGCATTGTATATGTATTTATTGATATGTCGAGGTTCTCTTTGGGAGTAACAAGGATGGATAGAATCAGGAATGAGCACATCAGAGGGACAGCACATGTAAGAGGTTTTGGAGACAAAAGTCAGAGAGGCTAGATTGAGATGGTTTGGACATGTACAGAGGAGGGATAGTGAGTATATTGGTAGTAGGATGCTGAGGTTGGAACTACCAGTCAGAAGACCTAGAGGAAGACCAAAGAGACGATTCATGGATGTGGTGAAGGACATGAAAGTAGTTGGTGTAAGAGAAGAAGATGCAAAGGATCGGGTGAGATGGAGGCAGATGATTCGCTGTGGCGACCCCTGAATGGAAAAGCTGAAAGGAGAACAAGAAGAAAAAGACGTCAGTCGGGGTGGGGGAAGGGGGTGGTGATCCTACTTCGCGGATGTGTATATATATATATGCATGTGTGTGTGCGTGTGTATATGTATATATATACACACACACACACACACACACACATATATATATATATATATATATATATATATATACACATATTCACACATTCTTCTATAATCACCTGAAGAGAGAGGATGGTTTCACGACCCCTCGAAACAGATCTGTAGTGATAAATGGAGTTTCAATAGAAAGTCTTTGTCCTGTCCTTTTATTTTTATTTTATATATATATATATATATATATATATATATATATATATATACACACACATACATATAGACATATACACACACACATGTGTGTGTGCGTGTGTATGTATGTATTATATAATCATTTGCATCAATGATCATTTTATAGATAAGAGCTATTACAATAATCATTAGATGTGACGTGATTTCCAGAGGTAGACAATAACTAACTGCCTTTAGAAAACATTCAAAAGGTCTTTTCCTAAAAAGCACTATGACTGCTGCTTGGAAACGTAACCCTTTCGATCTGAATTCAGTTGTGGAGTTAAACTTGTCCTACCAAGCATCACAAGACACCATGCCAGTGGAGAGATCATGTGAGATGCAGCACTCTGCATTCGCATGGGTCACTGCCTATGAAAGTGAGATTCTATCTGTAAAGGTTCGAGCTTGAAAAGCTCAACTGATCGAGTCATCTGGATTAAAATGCCACATTCCTTAATTTCCTTCCTGTAGAGTCAGAACATGGGTTGGTTTTTTATCATTCTTGTGTAACTCAGTAAAAACAACAACCCTTTCAAAAATCTAAAGCAATATAAAGAAAAGCAGGGATTGTAAATTTAATTAAACTAAGTGTCATTTTGCATATTACTTAAAAATTATTGAATCTTCTTCTCTTTTCGGCTTTTTCCCTTTTCTCGGGAGTCGCCACAGCGAATCATCTGATTCGCACGTTTGATTTGGCATAGGTTTTTACGTCGGATGCCCTTCCTATCACAATACTTTACAAGGGACAGAAACATGCTGACGGCTTTGCAGCTACTCTTTACGAAAGTCAGCAATGGTTCTTTTACATGCCTCTCAACCATAGACAGTGAGAGACATGGCCCGTCTTGATAACCCAGTTAGTTGCACAGGGGGGGACAGTGACAACCTTTGTGGGGACTCAAACCCCCAACCTTTGGATCAGCGATCCTGCGCCCTAACCACTAGACCACCACCGCCCCACTTTAAAATTATTGAATAAAGTGTAAAAAATTTTCTATAGCACTATACATTTTTGCACTCATTCCAAAGGCCACAGCTTCCTGACATCATACACCTCACACATTTCAATCTGCCTTGATCTGTCACGCCCATCACATCACTGCCACATGCTCTGCACACCTGTCTCCCATTACACTAATTAACTACACTAGAGCTGGACTTTGTTGGCTCACAATGGGAAGGTGTCATGGCTCAGTTGTTTGCAGGTCTGCTTCACAGGATAGAATGACTTGGGTTCGAGTCCTGGGCTCAGCAATAGTGTATCTGTTTTTATTACCCCCAGATATGGGTGTAAATGGTTATAATTTCTTTAGCCCTGCAATGGACTGGTGTGGCTTTTAGGACATATCCTGTCTTTGCTCAGAATCAGCTGAGAGAGACTACACCCTCCCCAAGATCTGAGAATGACTAAGCGGTTTGGCGAACGAATGAATAAATGAAAGAATAAGTTTTCCTTAAATGAATTTCTTTCATAAGTCTTCATAAACTGAAAAATCAATGCACGATAAACATAACATTTACACAAACTCATTTGTACAGTACATTAAAGGCCTTGTCCTTGTTGAACCTTGAAAAAGTCTAAGATTGCTTTAGATAAATGCCTATATATAATACTTACTGAACACATTATAGCAATGGTATCATTTGTGATCTTTAAATAAAGGCGAAAAATCAGAGATCTATAATGGAAGCTTCCGGAACATCATAATGTACTTTATAAAGTGACCAGTCTCAGTTCAATATGATTTAATATTAAGGTATCAAACTGTTAGTTATAAAACATCTGGAAGAATTAAACCTCAGATAGGATCAGGAATGAGCACATCAGAGGGACAGCACATGTAAGAGGTTTTGGAGACAAAGTGAGAGAGGCTAGATTGAGATGGTTCGGACATGTACAGAGGAGGGATAGTGAGTATATTGGTAGTAGGATGCTGAGGTTGGAACTACCAGGCAGAAGGTCCAGAGGAAGACCAAAGAGACGATTCATGGATGCGGTGAAGGAGGACATGAAGGTAGTTGGAGTAAGAGTAGAAGATGCAGAGGATAGGGTGAGACGGAGGCAGATGATTCGCTGTGGCGACCCCTGAAAGGAACAGCTGAAAGGAAAAGAAGAAGAAGAATTAAACATCAGTGGAAAGATAATTGGTGCATGAACATTTCTGATAGATTGAAACTGAGCTCAATGTAAACAACGACAAAATTTTAAATTAATTTATTTTTATTTTAAAGTGAAGGAATTTGCGTAACTGCTGCTATCATTCTGCTTCAGTCAATTAATATCCATTGGATTATTTTTGTTAATTTCCTGCCAGTTACTTATTTATTAACCCTTTAATGCCCAGCAGGACCATATGGTTCTCTTTCAAAAAATGCTAACTACTAGACACATTCTATACTTGTTGTGGTCGCTTGAAGCAGCACAGCTTGATCCTACATGCATCGACATCCTTGAGTGCACAGGATTGTGTTGTTCACGAATTTGTGAGTGCTATTATTTATTATTGTTATTATCATGTTATTATTGTGTTATTGGTTGTAGTAGTAGTAGTAGTAGTAGTAGTAGTGTTATTATAATGTTGTTGAAAGAAATGTGATCGGGTGTTTCCTTCATTCTTTTTTATTAGAAAAGCCTAGTGATAATATATTGTTTTTAATTGCAAAAAAATAATTTAGGCCTGAAAGGGTTAACCCACACAGAAATATAAATACTGTATCTGACTATTTTTCTTCACTTTTTAAAACCTTTTTTTCCGATTTGTGTTCTTATGTTTTATCAGAACTGTCATCAAATTAATAAATTAACATTTCAATTACATATATAAAAATAGTGGTCAGTAAACAGTGCTTAAAATAAAATAAATCACTTAGATTATTAAATCAAACGACTAAAGAAATGATAATAGTAATAATAATATTCATAACAACAGAATGAATGATGAAAGAAATAATATGGTAATGGTAATATATTAATAATATAATAAACACTGAAAGTGTACCATAAACAGCTACTGCTGCTAACTCAGCTGGCTTCTTCAGCCGGGGACCACCCGTCAATGATTGTTTCGACCCTTTAAACCCGGGACACTCTCAGGGTGGCGGGTCCGCAGTGATGACGTCTCACCACTATGTGTCAGCTGATAGCGTCCAGCTTTTCTCCTCTCTCTCTTCAGCCACAGCCAGCTCGATGATGTTTCAGCTGCTTGGCATATTGCTTTTATAGTTCTCTTCCTGTCCCTGCTGTTGACACCTATAGGCTTCCTAATGTTCTCCGTAAGGACTGCACAGCGAATCCTCTAGCTTCTACTTCTACAGGAAAAAGCCAACACTTCCAACCTCATTGCTGTCACTGTTCAACCAACTGAGCGTACTTGGCTTTCTTGCGCTCGAACCCTTCCTCACATCTTGTTTCCCAGTGTACCGTGAGTTCGATGATTACAATCCTCTTGTTCTTTGCGCACCAAATGACGATATCAGACCTCAGAGTAGTCTGGGCTACCTCTGGAAAGACCAGCCTCTGGCCCAGGTCAACTATCATTTCCCACTGCTCTGACTCGTCAAACACTGATGATGTTGGTTGTGCTACTATAGTTTTCCGTAGCCTCCCCCTCTTTGACGAAGTTGATACATTTTCTTGTTTTCTTGGGGCTCCCCTTCTTTCTCCTTTCTCTGTCTAACGTGTCAGCCAGTTCCCGTAGAACTTTGTCATGTCTCCATCTGTCTGTCTTCCTTTCGGCTTTTCCTTTTACTCAGGAGTCGCCACAGCGAATCATCTTGATTCGCACGTTTGATTTTGGCAGAGGTTTTTACGTCGGATGCCCTTCCTGTCACAACCCTTTTAGCAAGGGACAGAAACACACTGACGACTTTGCAGCTACTCTTTACGAAAGTCAGCAATGGTTCTTTTACATGCCTCTCACTATAGACAGTGAGAGACATGGCCCGCCTTAGAGAACCCAGTTAGCCACACTGGGACTTTGTCATGTCTCCATCTATAGTGTCAATATACTTGTTTGCTGTTAGGTAGGAGCTTGTCCGCTTGGCAAGGACAGCAAAGAAGATTTTTCCTTCCATGATCAACTGTCGGGGCAGTGGTGGTCTAGTGGTATAGGGCGCTGGATCGCTGATCCAAAGGTTGAGGGTTCGAGTCCCACTCTGCACAAGGTTGTCACTGCCCCCCCCCCCCCCCCCCCCAGTGGAGCTAACTGGGTTATCAAAGGCCGGCCATGTCTCTCACTGTCTATGGTGTGAGGCATGTAAAAGAACCATTGCTGACTTTCGACAAGAGTAGGCTGCAAAGCCGTCAGCGTGTTTCCGCCCTGTGATGGCCTGGCGAGCTGTCCAGAGTGTACTCTGCCCTTTGCCTGAAGTTGGCTGAGATGGGCACCAGCCTCCCCGTGACCCAAATTAGGATTAAGTGGGTACAGAAAATGAACTGATGAACTGATCAACTGTCTTAAGAGTTCTTTTCTTTCGGGATGAATATTCCTTCTGATTGTTTCCAGCAATCTGGTACTTTGCCTTTCCTCCACACAAGCCTGAGCAGGGCCCAGAGTTTCCTTACTAGCCCAGGGCACATCATATATACTCTGTATGGGACTCCATTTGGTCCTGGAGATGGACCTGATCTTGCCTTGTTCACCACCTCTTATACTTCCTTTAAGGTTGGTTCAGAGCCGGCTGGAGGAATTGTAGGCACCGGAACTGGTTCAATCTTTGGACAGCTACCCAGAAGTTGGTTCCGAGTGGGTTTCCCTGAGGTACGGCTCGATTACTTCCATACTGCTCTCTAAATTTCCTGATCGTTCCTTGTCGAGGAGTTTCTTAGAGAATTGAAATGGGTTGGCAATGAACTCAGCTGCTCTTTTCGCTTTCTTCTTCCTATTCTCTCTTGTTCTCTCAGCCTTCCTCAAAGTCAGAAAACGTGCCCTAAGATCATCGCGCAGTTGGCAGAGACACTCTTTTTCAGACTCGCGAGACTTTATGTATAACTTTCTGAGGTGATGCAATTCCTTCCTGAGTTTCTTTATCTCTTTCTGTCTCCTATTAGGCTTCACTTCATTTTTTGGGGCTCTCTTGTCTTGCAGGCCAAACCTCTCCTTTCCTCCAGCATAGGTGAAGGTTGCCATGCTCTTTAGCTTTCTGTCCACAGGACCTTGCAGTGCTGAATCCAAAATTTTAGTAAAAAGTATGAAGCAAATGAAATTATCTGTACCATGTTCGAAATGGAGTGGGAAGAAGAATTTTATTTAATCCCACCCTGTACAGTATATGACAATTAATCACTGATTATCATGTACCCGCTTTCAGGTTAATAGCCCTCATTTGTGCACCCCTCAGAACTCAAAACATATTCTAACAATTCTACACAACATTTATTTACATGAAAAGAGAACACGGTGAGCAAAATAAACGGTAAACGATCGGTTCCGTTATCGGTGCGCCGATTACCGTTTCCGTTCTCCCCTGAATGGCACTGTGATACAAGAATACAGCTGTAGTGCTGGTTTGCACCACAAGGTGCCGCATCTGCCTTTCGCGCTGTGCCGCCCTGATCGCACTGTAGTAATGTCCCTCTCTTAATATGTCACATCCGGTCGTTTAAACTGTTTATTGTTTAGAAATTGCTTTTAGGGTCACATTCATACTGTTCTATAGTTTGACCGCTAGCTGATAAAAAAACTTTTTATTTTGGTGTGCACCCTATTACATTTAAAAAAGAATTTCCCTCCTAAAATTTCCCTCCCTCTTTATTCCTGAATATTTCTGAGAAATATATTAATTTTGGCTTTCAACATTATTTGTACTGTTTGATATTTTAGATGATGTGTTAATTTTAATGATTTTGACTTCAAAAGGTTTGTGATTACAGAATGTCTTACATTATGAATAATTCGTATTGCTATTTTCTGAAGAATTAATAATGAATTTGACAAACTTTTGTGATCACACCCCCTGACTAGTGAACAGTATAGGATGTGATGGAATGTGGATTGAGAAAGAACATGCTTTGCTTTATTTAATACGGAGATGCACCTTGATAGTTTAATCTGTATATATTTAATGTGTGGTTTCCAGTTGATTCCATAATTTATAATTACCCCAAGAAATGTATTTTCATGAACTCTTTCAATTTAAGCCACACCTATTTCTATCTGTACTCCTGTATTCATTCTTTTAACAACCGAATAGCATTATTTTTGTTTTGCTCAAATTAAAAAAAAAAAAAAAAAGTGGGGGCAGCAGCCTAAGCAGGGAAGTCCAGATCTCCCTCTCCCCACCTACTTCTTCTAGTTCTTCCTAGCTGACAGGATGGCATTCCTATAAACGAGCCGAGACACATAATCCCTCCAGTGTGTTCTAGGTTGACCCTGGGGCCTCTTCCCGGTTAGACATGCCCAAAAGACCACACCAGCGAAGCGTTCGAGAGACATTCTGACCACATGCTCGAGCCACTGGCTCCTCTAAATGCGGAGAAGCAGCGGTTCTACTCCAAGCTCCCCTCGGATGGCTGATCTTCTCACCCTAAGGGAGAGCCCTCCCACCCTACGAAGGAAGCTCATTTCAGCCGCTTGTATCTGCAATCTTGTTCTTTCGGTCACTACCCAAATCTCCTGACCATCGGTGAGGGTTGGAACGTAGATTGACTGGTAAATTGAGAGCTTTGGTACAAGCTCTGCTTTACAACAGAGGCTGCGGCGATCCTTCCTTCACTCATGAACAAGACCCTGAGATACTTAAACTCCCCCACTTGGGGCAGAACCTCATTCCAGACTTGGAGGGTGCATTCCACCCTTTTCCAGCTGAGAACCATGACCTTGGACTTGGAGGTGCTGATTCCCATCCCAGCTGCTTCGCACTCGACTGAGAATCATTCCAATTAAAGCTGGCGGTCCTGGATTGATGAAGCCAAAAGGACAATGTCATCCGCAAAAAAGCAGAGACGAGATCCTAGGGCCACCATAACCAGAACCCCTTGGCTGTGGCTAGAAATTCTGTCCATAAAAAATATGACTACAATCCATGAGAAAGGAGAGTCTTGGCGGACTCCAACTGTCACCGGAAACGAATTTGACCTGTTACCAATGCGGACTAAGCTCTGGCTCCGGTGATACAGCGACCAAATGGCCTGTAGCAATGGGTCAGAAACGCCATGCTCCTCGAGCAAGATTTCTTTTTTCTGTAAATGTTCCTCCCAAAAATATATTTGTTTCATCTGCAAACAATACTAATTTTGTTAACTTTAAAATATTGCACGTGCCATTTATATATAAATAATGTTGGCCTCAAGACTGACCCTTGAGGAACACAACAAGCAATGTCTAAACACCCTGAATAGGAATTATCCAACCTCACAAACTGCCATCTCTTAGCTAAATAACTTTTCACTCATTTAAAAACATTTCCACGAAACCATAACTCTCTAGTTTGTCATAATGTCATGGTCAATTGTATCAAAAGCCATGATAGATTGGGAAAGTTATGTATTTTAGTTTTCCGCTGTATTGTTTAACTGGGCAATTTTTTTAATATAGGAAATTAAATATGTTTCAAAATGTCTTCATATGCCATGTTAACATCCTATTATTGGTATATTATGTTCCACTTCTGTCAGTAGATCATTTCTCAGATTTTTTAAAAAGATTTCTCTGATATAGCTCTATTGTACTCGGTTTGCTTTTAGGTTTAATAAATCTATAATTTCCATCATAAACAGTAAAGTCTGGCAGGTGGTGAAATACATCACTGATTAATAATCCACTTATTGTCTTGTTGTATTTTCTTGGCTCTCTATAATTGGTGGGAAAATTTTATAGATCATAGTGGTACAAAGTGATGTAATTCTGCTGAGTCTAGTTTTTTGGAACAATGCTATACATCATGCTAATAAATTTTTCTATACTCTTAATTAATTTTATTTGGATTCAACAAGTCACTATTGAAAGCCCAACATATGAAAAAAATGTTATTACTCTTTTTTGTAAACATGCCTTCTCTTCAGTCCTTGAATATTTCAATATGTGAGCCCTGGTGCTCTGCATACACAGCGGAATATGGCATTTCTATGTTTTCTACAGTGATTTCAATTGTCATACATTTTAAAAGTATTCGAATATGTATACAGTATACACTAATCAGCCATAGCATTACAACTACCTGTTTATTCTTTTGTAGATCCTACCTGTGTTGCCTCTAATGGATCCAACTCATCAAGATATGGACTCCACAAGATCTTCAAGACTGTCGTTTGGCACCAAGAAGGTCAAAGCGCATCCTGAAATTCCTTTTAGTTGAAGATGGGCTTCCATGGTTCAAACTTGTTTGTCCAACACATAGCACAATTTGCCATATTTCCTCAAACAATTCCTGTAGTGTTTGTAGTATGGCGGGGTGCATTATCCTACTGAAAGTAGACACTCTCTTAATATTTAGGTGATTAAAGTAACACGAACATGAATTCTAGTACCTGCATCAGTATCATAGATAAAATATGATGTTATGTATTAGGGACTATTTAGCAACATCCATCTAACCACTGAGAGTTGTATTAAACCTTTGACTGATTGGTGTAAAGTTAACCATATCATGCAATATATAGGAAAAAATGGTTTAAGAGGAAATTGATTGTTTATACAATGAAAAAGACTGAAGGGATACAGTAGTGGTGATGCATTACTCAGTCATCCATTCATTCATTTTCTAAGCCACTTAGTCCTCATTAGGGTCACAGGGAGGCTGGCACCCATCTCAGGCGACTCTGGGCGAGGGCAGGGTACAATCCTGGACAGCTTACACATCAATAACTGCACAAACTCTTAATCTGTTTATGTGAGGAGTCTACCATTAGTCACATATTAAAATGAATGAGAACAATCAATCACAATGCAGTGCGTGATATCAATCAATGGGCACTTTCAGTCCTAACCGACATAATAAACAGTATAAATATTGTCACTCATTAGATCAGCCGCTTAATTATATTCAACTTATGCTTTTTTGATTAAGCTAAAATATCAGCACACCTTTATTAGAAAATTAAAATAATTGTTGCATGGTTCATAACAAATACTGTATAGTTGCAATAAATGAAAATTGGGAATCAGTTTAAACGGAACTAACAATAGAACAGAATTTATGGACTTCACTGTGTCGATCCCTTCAGTCTCACATTTTTCGTAGACAGCAGACCTTTTTGCCTTCCAAGGGTAAACTGGCATTATCCCGCAAGTGTTCTGGACACTTATGGTCAAGTACTTGAGAGTTGGGGCTCTACCTTGATAACCGGCACAATGTTGTTTCCTATTCCCGGAAAGTTTGGTCATATAAAAATTTGACGTAGGTCTGCTGTCAAATTACTTCAAATTAAATCATTACCAAGTTCAACCAGATACTGTGTACTCATTTACACATTTGTGACTGATCAAGTTCAAAATTCACTGGAATGGCCTTTACAGCCTCAGCCATGGTTCTCAATTATCACGTAGGCTACGTAAGAGCTCAGAGGTAGAATATGTACCCTGGCTGTGGACAACGGTGTTTATTAATAAACATCCTGGCGACATTTCTCAGCTGTGAACTGAAGGCTTATTCACACTAATTACAAAAACTTCAGATTTCAGGCAACCATTTTAAATTCATCTCTGTGACAGACACTAATAAAAGAAAAGTGTTGTCTATTTACAAGAAGGATGATTTCACCACAGCGTAAAAATCTGCTCTCTGCATACTCAAAACCTGAGCATCAACAGATGGTTATTTTGTGCGTAATCGCTCTTCTCATGAGTTTTTTGCTGAACGCAGTAAGTATAAGAGACAGTTTGTTTGTTTGTGTGTGTGTGTGTGTGTGTGTGTGTGTGTGTGTCATAAGTGAGTCACTGGTGTTGCTGCAGTTTCATCAGCTTACAGACGTGCTTTGGCTTTGTTGCACTCCACCACACCAGCTGACAGTAGCTGCTCAATATGAGCCGTATCGAAGCCATACTCCTCCAGCACAGAGCGAGTGTGTTCACCCACAACAGGGTCTCGAGAGAGACATGGCTGGGCCGGAGTACGAGACAGGACAGGTGCTGTACGAGGGCTGACTTCACCATGAGCATTCATCACAAACGAGCCCCTCTCTCGGTTATGAGGATGTGACCCGGCTTCCTCTAGGGTTAGCACTGGTGTCACACAGGCGTCTGTCCCATCAAAGATCCTGCTCCACTCTGCTTGTGTCTTCTGTGCAAACACCTGGGTGAAAATCTGCCTCAGCTCTGGCCAGTCAGAGATGCTCATCTGTGGTGGGAGGGAGTCAGCATCCAATCCAAGGCCTGGGACAAGAAAGAGTCAGCAATAGGCATTTAATTTTATGAATAAAATATAATGTAACATAAGACTTTATGAATGGATAAATAAAATAAGAATTTTTTTAAAAAAGAAAAGGAACATATATCACAGTAATCCAGGCACTCCCATCTTGACCGTTTTAATTTGACAGTTCCAATATACTGCAACAAGATCAAGGTGACTCATATACAGTCCCATCCTATTCGTCCCTGAGGGACATAGTCATAGTTCCAACATTCAAAATCCCTACTCTCAGTCCTAGACGCATGCCTTTCCTCTTCTCTCTCTTCCCCTACGGACACACCTCCCACCTCTCCTTCTTCGACCAACAGGAGTCCAGTTTCCACCAGCACCCTGTTGGTTAACAGCACTGATGGTGGTCGTTGCTAACCCGGGCCTCGACTGATCCAGTTTGGAAGTCACATTAATGATTTGCATGGTTTATTTGGCACAGATTTTACATCGGATGACTTTCCTGACACAACCCCCTGCATTTGTCTGGGCTGGGGATTGCATGAGAAAGAACCCCCCCCCCCCCCCCTCGTCTGTACTGAATAATTCCGCAAAGCTTTCCCCACTATTATCATCCATTTATTTGTTTTCTCCATTAACCTTGTCTGTCCAGTGCCACATTAATGAAGGTGAACTACAAGGCAAGCTGCATTTTGGATAATGGAGAAACTGTTTACATTCTACTGTGTTTTGATAAACTGTGTTTTGGCTGTGTTTTGATAAAGAGCAATTTTGAAGAAACTGAAAGAAAAGTGGGCTCAGTTCCAGGACTTGAAATTAATTTGATTTATATGTTTGAAACTGAAAGTAAACAGCAAGAGTGACATTGTGAAAAAGAAGATTCAGAATGCGGAACACAAAGATGACCTGAACTCAGATTACCTTGACAAATGGATTAATGTGTACATTCACAGACTGCAGAGAATCGATTGTTTTCTACTTCATATAAAAAAAGCAACTTGTGGTTTTTCAAACAGGGACAAACACAGTGACCTTGAACGTTTTTAATTAAACATTTCCATTGGGGATAATCTGGCAAGAAACAGTTGTGACACAGAATCATCCAAAATTATATTGATTTCAGGGTTGTTGTTTTTTATTAATTACTTAAAACACATTTTTAACTTAAAAATAGAGTAACCAACTTAAAATGTCAGCGCAAAGCAATGGTGAATGCTAATTAGTTATTGGTGTCATCGATGATCAGTGGTGACGCCTGTAGATTTAATAGCCTAGATTTATTGGCATAGAGACACAGGCATATACATTAAAAAAGCCAACTTGTGGTAAAAATACAAAAGTGCCATTTAATTTATTTTATAAAATAGCAGTAAATATAAAACAATGAAGCATGGGCTCACTATGCAGCAATGTTACTCAGTTTTTGTTGACAATCTCTGGAGCATTAGCGTCGACTTTTTGTTTCCTTTTGCTCCTTTCAGTGTCATTTCAACAAGAAGGCTGTCATGAGATGAACATGATGGCTTTTGTATACACTCTGAAGGTTGTTTTGCTAGTCTTTATATCAGATGAAGTTGTTTTTGTGTTATTACTGCATTACAAACCTTCGAGTTCTTTTGAACTGTTGCATGTATTAACTGGCAGAGTAGGTGCAGAAAAGTTGTTTTGTAGTGCATACATTAAACTGCCTGCTTAAACGAACATCTGCACTCACCATGGACTAACTGGTCATAGAACTGAGGTTCAATAGCCCCCACAGCCATGAACTTCCCATCAGAGGTCTGATATGTGTCGTAGAACGGCGCACCACTATCCAACATGTTCTGTCCACGAGGCCGGTTCCACAGACCAAGACTGCGAGACTTCCACATGAAGGAGCCCACATATGCCGCTCCCTCCACCTGCACATACACAAACACACACAAATGCAAAAAAATATAATGCATTGTTCCTTGAAATTATGTCTTTATGTTTCTGTAATTTACAAAGGTATATTTACATAAAACAAAACAGAAAATTGGTGTTAGACTAAAACTCCAGATCAAATTTTACTTAAAGAACATGTAGCTGAGTGCTTTTGTGTATCATTCAACCTGAAAATCAATTAAAGCATTGCAGTAAGTAATCAAAATTTCTGGTTTTTTTTTTTATCATCCCATCTCTTTCTCTAAACCACTTTATCTCCTTATTAAGGTTGCAAGGAGGCTGGAACCCATCCCAGCTGACTCAGAGCAAAGGCAGAGTACACCCTGAACATCTCCCTAGACCAGGGGTGTTCAATCCTGCTCCTGGAGATCTACCTTCCAGATGACTTCATTTCCAACCCTAATGTGGCCCATGTGACATGTAACACCCAGTCAGATCTTCATGAGGTGATTGGATGGTTAGGTGGGCGTGATTAGGGTTGGAGCGAATGTCTTCTGGAAGGTAGATCTCCAGGAGCAGGATTGAGCACCCCTGCCCTAGACCATTGCAGAGCCAACATGCACACCACACCCATGCAAACACACAAACAAATGTACATGTCTGAGCTGTAGAAAGAAACCTGAGCAACTGATGGTAATCCATGCCAGCATGGGGAGAACATGAATACTCCACACAAATGACCCTGTCAGGCACAGGGCTGAAACAGAGGATTTTTTTTTTACAGTGAGGTGGATGCGCTAACCACTACACCACTGTGCCATCATCATTTCTGTTTTCAAATTAAAATACAACTGTGCACAGTCTTAGAGCGAACAAAGTGTCCGGTGCGATGTGTGATAGGAGGGTATCGGCAAGAATGAAAGGAAAAGTGTACAAGACGATGTTGAGGCCAGTGATGTTGTATGGTTCAGAAACAGTGGCCCTGGGGAAAAGACAGGAGGCAGAGCTGGGGGTAGCAGAGATGAAAATGTTGAGGTTCTCTTTGGGAGTAACGAGGATGGATAGGATCAGGAATGAGCACATGTAAGATGTTTTGGAGACAAAGTCAGAGAGGCTAGATTGAGATAGTTTGGACATGTACAGAGGAGGGCAGGCAGAAGGCCTAGAGGAAGACCAAAGAAGAGATTTATGGATGTGGTGAAGGAGGACATGAAGGTAGTTGGCGTAAGAGTAGAAGACGCAGAAGATGGGGTGAGATGGAGACAGATGATTCGCTATGGCGACCCCTGAAGGGAAAAGCCGAAAGGAAAAGAAGAAGACAGTCTTAGAGAGAACAATGTAATGTTTTCCCTAAGCCTCTGTGCCATCATCATTAGTCAGTCACCCAAAAACACTTATGTGCAGATGCTATTTATTGACTACAGCTCTGCTTTTAACACCATAATTCCATGCAGACTTTACATGAAGCTTTGGGATCTACAGATCAGTGTTTTCTTTTGCAGTTTGAACCTCGACTTCCAAATTGGCAGACCACATGTGGTGCAAGTTGGTGGTGTTACCTTCTCCACACTGACACTAAGCACCAGTGCCCCCCCACCCCCCCAGGGATGTGTGCTCAGCCCCCTACTGTACACCCATGACTGTACACATTGCCACACAAAGCTCCAACGTCGTCATTAAATTTGCACCAACATTATCAGCTGTATTTCAGA
>CM045735.1:20652248-20669748 GCA_024760905.1 Plotosus lineatus | reverse complement strand
TGCCCTCTATAGGGAAAAAAACACTTCACCCCCCAGCGCCCCACACGCGACTAAAACTACATTATACGGAACACAGTGAGAGTGCCACTGCCACCTACTGTAGAGGATGCGCAATTACACTTAATTCTAGTATGGTATGGCAAAAAAAGCATGCTGCACAAGGTCATACAAGGTCCCAAGGGGCACACCACACTATTTGAGAAGCACTGGCCTTGTGGGAGATCACCACAAGCCTTTCCTCGTTGGCATTTGTAGCGTGGATACGCATAAAATTCTCCTCCTCTGTTACCCACCACCTCATGCCTGCCTATGTGACATCTTCGCCACAGTCGATAATCAGAAGGGTTAGTTGACTTATTGCTTACTCTTGTTTTATTATTTATTATTAATTATTATTAATGTTAATGTACATGTATTATTATTATGAAATATTTATTGTTGTTACATGCTTAGCTTTAATATATTAGGTCAAATATATGTGTTTGTGGCAGGTTATATGAGTTAGGAAGGGGTTGTAACAGATTAATTGGGATTCTGTTATTTCTTATGGGTAGAATTGTTTCATCTAAAGAACTTTTTGGTTTATGAGCTCGCTCTCAGAACAAATTAAATAGTCAAGGGACCACAGTAGTTTGACCACTGATTGTTACCAAGCCCTGATGATGAACAATCTTTACAGATGTGTGAAAATAAATTATTTTTAAAAAATGATCACTACATCAATGATTATATAAAATAGTAAAAGGTAGTAAACAATTAAATTAAAGATGCAATGATACAACGATTTTTCAAAAGATTTTTTCAAGTGTAGTGTCCTCTATACAAGTTCATGTGAATGACCTCTTGCTGTTGTAGAAATAATAATTTATTACAAAAGAATGTATACATGTAAACCTGAGACTTGCAGTTGGATTAACTTCAGAGCTGCTGTTATAGAAAATTCCATCAACACCTTTTAGCCAATTCGAATAAAGAATTTGAAATTATATCAACGATTACACTTTACTTAAAGAGGCACAGGATAAGAATAGTTAGTTTCCCCCTTCAGGATTAGATCTCCAATGGTTTGATGGATTTGACATCTGAATGCAGAGTTTATACATTGATATATTTTTAAAAATAAAAAAAATAAAATAAGCCAGGAGATACACTCAAGTAAATTTTTTGTTTCACTGACTCAGTACTCTGAAGTTGTGAACACCAGTTTTTAATTGCAATTCATGTACATTGTATTCTAAGTTAAGCATGGGGGGGGGTCAGTTGAAGTAAAAGAATCATGAAAATGTTTTGTTAATGTGATATCAGCATAGAAGTGGATTGTGTGGTTCAGTGGGATAGCGGTGGAGTTTCACACCTGGAGAATCAGGGTTTGAATCGGAGTTCAGGGTATGAGCATGAGGTTAGAAAAGTGGGTTGGGAGCTGAAGGTTGCTGGCTTGATTCCAGAAACCAGTTGGGAAAAAATAGGTGGAGGTGGTGGAGTGAGTAGTATCTTCCCTTACTCAAGCTTCATGGCTGAGGTGCTCTAGAGCAAGGCTCCTAAACCCCTAAACTGCTCAATATGTGGCAGCCCACTGCTCCAAGTGTGTGTTCTGACCGTTGTGATGAGTTAAATGCAGAGGCAATAATTTCCTTTACAGTATTAATACAGTGTGTATATATATATATATATATATATATATATATATATATATATATATATATATAAAGCAGTAGATAAAAGATAGGGACATACCAGACATGGCCAGATAGTTAATGTCATGTCCTGCTGCTTTGGCATAGCAGCCACTCTGGCCATATCCTGTCAGTCGGGCATAAATAAGGCGAGGATTTTCCTTCAGCAGCTCCTCAGGACCCAAACCTAATTTCTCCATCACCCCTTTAAACAGAGCACAGGTCGGTTACTGACTAAAAAGTTAGGAATTCAAAACCTCCAGCAGCAAAAAATAATGTGCACATAAATACATATACATATATACAGGGATCCCTCGCTACTTTGCACTTCAATTCATGTGGCTTCAGTACATCGTGGTTTTTTAAAATAAATAAATAATATTCATCGAATTAAAAAAATAAGGAAATTAAGAAAGAAAAATTTAAGGAAAATGCCACAAAAATAAGGACAATTATGCAAAAAAAAAAAAAAAAAACCTAAACCAACACAAAACAAAAAACAACCAAAAATCTCCCATCAAAACGAGTTACCTTGTTGTGAGGTGCACATCCGAGTGCCAGCACAGCATCGGTATGTGTGTGTATTTACATTTTATGCATTTTTTTAAATGTTTAATTGTTATTATAAGCATTTATAGTATTGAATATGTATTTATTGATATTATATACACATATACGGGAATGTCGGTCCCGTGGGGGCTGATCCTACTTCGTGGATTTCAATGGTAGCGTGGGGATCTCGGTCCCAATTAACACCACGGCAAGTGAGGGATCCCTGTATGTGTATATACACACACACACACACACACACACACACACAAATATATATATATATATATATATATATATATATATATATATATATATATATATATATATAATAAGATAAGAGGCTGGAAAATAAAAGGCTGCAAAAGTCAATTGCACTTATAACGAACAGCTGGAAGACCACTAATGAAGTCCATTGGCAACATGACTGAGTATAACAAGAGCCAAGAGTGGCAGTGGCTCTCAGAAGTGAAGATGGGTAGAGGATCACCATTTCCCCCAATGTTGTGCAAAGAGGCAGTGGAGCAATATCAGAACGTTGTTTCCCAGTGAAAATTGCAAAGAGTTTGAAGTTATCATTATCTACAGAACATAACATCATCCAAAGATTCAGAGAATCTGGAACAATCTCTGTGCATAAGGGTCAAGTCCAAAAATCCATACTGGATGCCCGTGATCTTCGGGCCCTTAAACGATACTGCACCACAAACAGGAATGCTACTGTAAGGGAAAATCACAGAATATGCTCAGCAATACTTCCAGAAACCATTGTCGTTAAACACAATCCACCGAGCCATCCGCCGTTGCCAGCTGAAACTCTACAGTACAAAGCTATTTCTAAGCCATTTCTAAACAGGACCCAGAAATGCAGGCGTTTTCTCTGGGACAAGGGTCATTTAAAATGGAGTGTGGCAAAGTGGAAAACTGTTCTGTGGTCAGACGAATCACGATTCGAAGTTATTTATGGAAAACTGGGATGGCATGTCATCTGGACTAAAGAGGACAACGACAACCCAAATTGTTATCAGTGCTCAGTTCAGAAGCCTGCATTTGGACATAAGATTTTTTTTTTTTTTTTTTGCATAATCAGCCTTGTTTTTGTGATATTTTCCCTTATGCTTCCTTAATTTCCTTTTTTTTTTTAATTCAATGAATATTTGTTTTTGTTTTTTTTTTTTTAACCGCGATGCACTGAAGCCACATTAATTGAAGCGCGAAGTAGCGAGGGATCCCTGTATACAGACGCTCCCCGACTTACGCTTTTAATTGGTTCCGGACGGCCGAACGCAAGTTGAAAGTGAACGGAAGTTCTTACAGTGACGTATGACGCTTATACTTTACTATACATCCATAAACCCATTACCCTATCTCATAAAACACCCCTAAATCAATTATTATAAACATAACATTGTAAAATAATATCAAATATATCAAATAATACCAACATTAATTTCAAATAAATTAAATTCAAGCAAAATAATTTCAAATGTATAAATTTTAATCAAATTCACTCATCAAATATCAAATACAGTATCAAATATAACCTTTAACATTCTATATGATGCGATATTTCTGCTTGCAAATGGTTCCGATGGTCGACGGGTGGTCACATGACATGAAGCTAAGCTGAATCACATAACATGAAGCTGAGCCGACTCACTTTACATGAAGCTTAAAACAGCCAATCAACGCTTACAATATGTGAGGCGCTCAATACCGAAAGTAGTGCACTTGCTGAAAGTAGTTTACTTGCTTGAAACAAAGCGCGGATTATGCGGACTTCTAGCTTTCAAGTGAGCAAGGGCTTCGTTGAACTTCTTTAGTACTCAGCCTGCACTGTGAATCACCAGCAGAGCAGAGAGTTCTCTTTCCGAGATTCAGGTTTTCATACCCGTTCTTTGCTTAATTGAGTATGCATGGTAGATTGTACCGATCCGAGCAGATAGTAAATTCATCTCTGTGTATGAGACTTGCACCCATACTAGTAGGCTTACGCTTCTGACCAACCATATTTGCTTCGGGTTACAAAAGTCCACAAAAGTGTTAACACAAAGATCACAGAGACGACGTCTTAACACAAGAGTAACATGCTATATAACTGATGTATATATATATATGCAGCCATGAGGCGGGGGGTGGGGGCACTTGGGGGTCCCAAGCCTGGAGAAACGCAGAGGGTTGTGTCAGGAAGGGCATTCGACGTAAAACTAATGCCAAACTTTTATGATGCAAATCAGAAGTATTACCCCCATACCGGATCGGTCGAGGCCCGGGTTAACAACGACCGCCATCAGTGCTGTCAATCAACAGGGTGCTGATGGAAATTGGAATACTGTTGGTCAAAGACGTCGAAGAAGGACAGGCGGGAGGCGTGTCCGAAGGCAGAGAGAGAAGAGGAAAGGCATGCGTCTAGGACTGAGAGTAGGGATTTTGAATGTTGGAACTATGACGGGAAAAGCTAGAGAGCTGGCTCACATGATGCAGAGGAGGAAGGTGGACATACTGTGTGTTCAGGAGACCAGGTGGAAAGGTAGCAAAGCTAAAAGCTTAAGAGCAGGGTTTAAGCTGTTTTATTATGCTGTGGATGGGAAGAGAAATGGAGGAGTAGGAGTCATCTTGAAGGAGGGGTTTGTCAGGAATGTTCTAGAAGTGAAAAGAGTGTCAGACAGAGTGATGAGTCTCAAGTTAGAAATTGAAGGTGTGATATTGAATGTTGTTAGTGCTTATGCCCCACAGGCAGGATGTGAGCTAAAAGAGAAGGAGAGATTCTGGAGTGACTTAGATGAAATGATGCAGAGTACCCCCAGAGGTGAAAGAGTGGTCATTGGTGCAGACTTCAATGGACATGTTGGTGCAGGCAACAGAGAGGACGAGGAAGTGATGGGCAGGTTTGGTATCCAGGACAGGAACACAGAAGGACAGATGTTGATCGATTTTGCAAAAACGATGGAAATGGCTGTGGTAGAAGAAACAGGAGCATTGGGTGACTTATAAAAGTGGCGGTAGGAGCACACAGGTAGACTACATCTTGTGTAGGCGATGTAATTTGAAGGAAGTCAGTGACTGCAAAGTAGTAGTGGGTGAGCGTGTTGCCAAACAGCATAGGATGGTGGTATGCAGGATGACGCTGATGGTGAGGAAGATGAAGAAGGCAAAGGCAGAGCAGAAGACAAAGTGGTGGAAGTTGAAAAAGGAAGAGTGTCGTGTTGTCTTCAAAGAGTAGTTGAAACAGGCTTTGGGTGGCCAGGAAGTGCTTCCAGATGACTGGACAACCACAGCAAATGTGATCAGGGACACAGGTAGGAGAGTACTTGGTGTGTCCTCTGGAAGGAAAGTAGATAAGGAGACTTGGTGGTGGAATGAGGAAGTGCAGGAGTGTGTACAAAGGAAGAGGTTAGCGAAGAAGAAGTGGGACATTGAGAGGACCGAAGTGAGTAAACAGGAGTACAGGGAGACACAGCGGAAGGCGAAAGTAGCAGTGACTAAGGCCAAACAGAGGGCGTATGATGACTTGTATGATTGGTTGGACAGTAAGGAGGGAGAAAATGATTTATACAGGTTGACACAGCAGAGAGATAGAGATGGGAAGGACGTGCAGCAATTTAGATTGATAAAGGACAGAGAGGGAAATGTATTGACTGATGACAGAAGTGTGCTGGGAAGATGGATACTTTGAAGAGCTGATGAATGAGGAAAATGAGAGAGAGAGAAAAAAAAGTAGAAGAGGTGACCATTGAGGAGCAGGATGTAGCAAAGATCAGTAAAGGTGAAGTGAGGAGGGCATTGAAGAGGATGAAGAATGGAAAGGCAGTTGGTCCTGATGATAGACCTGTGGAGGTATGGAAGTGTCTAGGAGAGGTAGCAGTAATTTTCTGACAAGAACATTCAACAAAGTCCTAGAGAGTGAGCAGATGCCGGAGGAGAAGTGTGCTGGTGCCCATTTTAAGAACAAGGGAGACGTGCAGAGTTGCGGCAACTACAGAGGGATAACGTTGATGAGCCATACGATGAAGTTATGGGAAAGAATAGTGGAAGCTAGACTAAGGGCCGAGGTTAACATTTGTGAACAACAGTTTGGTTTCATGCCAAGAAAGAGCACCACAGATGCAATGTTTGCTTTGAGGATGTTAATAGAGAAGTACAGGGAAGGTCAGAGAGAGCTGCATTCGGCCTTTGTGGATCTGGAGAAAGCATATGACAGGGTGCCAAGAGAAGAACTGTGGTATTGCATGAGGAAGTCTGGAGTGGCAGAGAAGTATGTTAGAGTGGTGCAGGACATGTATGAGAGATGTAAGACAGTGGTGAGGTGTGCTGTCGGCGTCACCGACGAATTTAAGGTGGAGGTAGGACTGCATCAAGGGGCAGCTCTCAGCCCCTTCTTGTTTGCTATGGTGATGGACAGGCTGACAGACGAGGTTAGGCAAGAATCTCCATGGACTATGATGTTTGCAGATGACATCGTGATCTGTAGTGAGAGCAGAGAACAAGTGGAGGAAAATCTAGAGAGGTGAAGGTATGCCCTGGAAAGGAGAGGAATGAAGGTGAGCCTCAGAAAATCAGAATACATGTGTGTGAATGAGAAGGACCCAGGAGGAACAGTAATGTTACAGGGAGCAGAGATAACGAAGGTGGAGGATTTTAAGTACTTAGGCTCAACAATCCAGAGCAATGGAGAGTGTGGAAAAGAGGTGAAGAAGCGTGTGCAGGCAGGCTGGAATACTTGGAGAAAAGTGTCCGGTGTGATGTGTGATAGGAAATTGTCAGCAAGAATGAAAAGTATACAAGACGGTGGTGAGGCCAGTGATGTTGTATGGCTTAGAAACAGTGGTGCTGAGGAAAAGGCAGGAGGCAGAGTTGTAGGTAGCAGAGATGAAAATGCTGAGGTTCTCTCTGGGAGTAACGAGGATGGATAGGATCAGAAATGAGTACATCAGAGGGACAGCCCATGTAAGATGTTTTGGAGACAAAGTCAGAGAGGCTAGATTGAGATGGTTTGGACATGTATAGAGGAGTGATAGTGAGTATATTGGCAGTAGGATGCTGAGGTTGGAACTACCAGGCTGGAGGCCTAGAGGAAGACCAAAGAAGAGATTTATGGATGTGGTGAAGGAGGACATGAAGGTAGTTGGAGTAAGAGTAGAAGACGCAGACGATAGGTTGAGATGGAGGCAGATGATTTGCTGTGGCGACCCCTGAAGGGATCAGCCAAAAGGAAAAGAAGATATATATATATATATATATATATATATATATATATATATATATATAAAACGATATAAATATAACTGAACTGGGAAGGAGGGGCACGTTCAGTCTGTCGTTTGTAAACAATGGACGCAGCGTCATTCTGTCAGTGCGTCATTACGTCAGTGTACTACGTAGATACGTCTAAACTCAAAATAAAAAAAAACGTAAAAGCGAAAAAACGTAAAATGGATGAATGTAAGTTGGGGCGCGTCTGTGTGTGTGTATGTGTATATATATATATATATACACATACACACATCCACACACATACTGCGAATGAAAACAACACAGTTTTAGTAATGTTTTATATACCATCCTATCTGAGCATGTGTACTGTACTAGTATTTCTCTGAGCAGTACAGGTACACCTTCAGGTTATCAGTGAATAAGACTATACCACTGGATTGATTGAACAATTGGCTTTAAATTACAGCTGTGTTTACACTACCATTAGGGAGAATAAAAGAATATTCAATTTTAAAAACAGTTACAACATTTTATTTATTTTTAACACATTATTGTAACATTCGAAATCAAATGTGTCTCAGAGGATTACTGTCTGGTGAGATTTTATTTTGACTGACCTTTTCGGAAGGGTTCAAGAACTACGTCTGACCGTAGACACAGTTGTTTCAGCACAGCTACACCCTGTGGACTCTTCAGGTTCAAGGCCACGGACTGTTTGCCTCTTGCTTGTGAGTCCATTGCTATAGTGAGCTTTGTTCGATCTATGCGGATCACTCTGGCTCCAAAATCAGACAGAATCATTCCACAGAAGGGTGCCGGGGCAAGTCCGGCTAACTCAATCACACGCACTCCAGCTAGAGCCATCTTTCTCTCTCCTGCACACACACACTCACACTGAGCCAAAGAAAACACACATTTACAGTGTGGGGTGGGGGGTGGATGAGAAGGTCAATATCACAGGACAGATTATTGATCAGTAAACAAACAGAGAAGGCTCCTAAAAATGTGACCCATCACAGCAAAGTGGATATTATTTTAATAATAAACAATTCATTTGGAGTCATCGGTGTTACTGTGTAACTGATCCTAAGCTTCAAAATGAAACCAAATTTTCAACATCTGTTGCTAATCTTGGAATAACTAACCAAAACTGGCAGGATCTTTCAGAATCTGAAAACTTGAGAAAATTGCATTTCAATTTCAACAAAGCATTTCATAGTTACAGACTTAATACCCACTTTGCTGGGTCCCAAATAAATTTATGAAGAAAGAGTGGAAATTATTCATTCATCCATTTTCTAAACCACTTCATTCTAATTATGGTTGCAGGGAGTCTGGCACTCATGTCAGGTGACTGTGGGCGAGGGAAGAATATGACCTGGACAGCTCACCAGGCCATCGCAAGAGTGGAAGTTGTGATTTTGGTTTAAACAAAAAAACAGCTTTTTGGATAAATTACATCTGTTTGTTATATCAGTGTATAACATTATATTACAGTTAAAAGATGCATCATATATTCCAAACAAAAATGTATTTTTTGATTGGGGTGCAATTTGATACATCATGATATTTAATGATTTGTCACTGAAGGTAAGGGGATGTTGCAGAACATTACCAGAGATGAAACATCAAGGAGAATATTCATTTTTGAAACATTTCCTGAACCTGAGGTACATAACTGTATTAGTACAGTCGGCCCCCTACTCACGAAGACCCCTGGGTACGAAATCCCCGGGTTACGAAGATCAGTTTCCTAAGTTTCCGTCCTCGGGATACAAATACAACCCCCACTTACGAAAAGAAATTTAAAATTCAAACATGCCAATCAAAATGTCACACGACGCATGAGTTGCTCTCTCATTGGCTGTCTCTCAAAATCCAGCCCTGCTGACCTCCCAGATAGAGACTGAAGGAAGCTTAACACTTGAGTTTTTAGTTTAGTTTTTTAAGTTGTTTAATTCAGTAAATGTTTAACAAACGTGGGCGCATTTGAGCTCATCTGGAAATCCGATCCCTCAAAGAATCAAATTAAAGTTGAGTTTGTCAAGCAGGGAATGCGCTTTAAATTCCACGTCTTGTAGGCGTGGCCTGCAGCGCGAGAGAGAGAGAGCGAGAGAGAGAGAGAGAGAGAGAGAGAGAGAGAGAGAGAGAGAGAGAGAAGGGTGTGTGTGTGTGTGTGTGTATGTGTTAATAAAAAATGTTTAATAATGGTTTAATTAATAAATATGTTCATAAAATGGTTTAATATGTTAAACATTTTATTAACATATTAAACCATTTTATTAACATATTTATTTATTAAACCATTATTAAACATGATTAAGCGGTGCCTGTACCGGTCCGTCGTGGTGAAAAAGGAGCTGAGCCGCAAGGCGAAGCTCTCAATTTACCAGTCGATCTACGTTCCAACCCTCACCTATGGTCACGAGCTTTGGGTAATGACCGAAAGAACAAGATCACGGATACAAGCGGCTGAAATGAGCTTTCTTCGCCGGGTGGCGGGGTTCTCCCTTAGAGATAGGGTGAGAAGCTCAGCCATCCGGGGAGAGCTCGGAGTAGATCCGCTGCTCCTCCGCATTGAGAGGGGCCAGTTGAGGTGGCTCGGGCATCTGGTTAGAATGCCCCCCGGACGCCTCCCTGGTGTGGTGTTTCGGGCATGTCCAACCGGGAAGAGACCCCGGGGTCGACCTAGAACACGCTGGAGGGACTATGTCTCTCGGCTTGTCTGGGACCGCCTCGGTGTCCCCCCGGGAGAGTTGGAGGAAGTGGCTCGGGAGAGGGATGTCTGGACCTCTTTGCTAAGGTTGCTGCCCCCGCGACCCGACCCCGGACTAAGCGGAAGAAGATGAGATGAGATGAGATTATTAAACATTTTCTTTTACTTTTAACACATACTTCATACAAAATTGGTGCACTTTTATCATTTTTAAAGGGTTTATGGGGTTTATCGAGTCCAAGGAGCCTTGGAACGAATCGGGCGTTTAACATGTAAAATGCGACCCCTACTGACGAAATCCCCGCGTTACGAAAAAGGCTCTGGAACGGATTAATTTCATAGGGAAGGGGCCGACTGTATATACTGATTGGCGTGTCTGCTGTAGACAGTCCAGGTCTCACAGGTGTAGAGGAGGGTGGTGAGCACCACTGTACAGTAGACCTTCAGCTTGGTGGTAAGGCTGAGTCCTCTCTGCTCCAACACATTGTCACGGAGTCTTCCAAAGGTAGAACTGGCCTTGTCAATCCTGTTGTTGATTTCTGCATCGATGTTCACCGCTCCTGAAAGTGTGCCACCCAGATAAGTAAAGCTGTCAACAGTCTGGAGTTCCTGTCCCTTCACTGTGATGTGTGGTTCCTGGTAAGGCTGTCCTGCCACAAGCTGGGACACAGTCTTTTTGGTGCTTATGATGAGGCCAAAGTTGTCACAGTCTCTTGAGAAGCAGTCTATTTCGTGCTGCATCTTCTGCTCTGTGCCGGCATTAAGGGTGCAGTCGTCAGTGAACAAGATGTCTCTGATGACCGTCTCCTTCACCTTGGTAACAGTCTGCAGGTGCCTGAGGTTGAACAGTCTATCATCAGTCTTGTACCTGACGTGCATCCCATCCTGGCAATCACGGAAAGCGTCTGTCTGCATGGCTGAAAAGACCATGCTGAAGGGCGACGGGGCAAGAACACAGCCTTGTTTCAACCTGTTTAATCACTGGGAAAGCCTCTGACTCATCTCCGTCATCCAATACTTTCACGTCATGGACCTGCCAGACGATCATGATGAACTTGCTTGGGCAGCCACACTTCTCCATTATTTTCCATAAGCCATCCCTGCTGACCATGTCGAAAGCCTTTGTCAGATTGGCAAAGGTCACGAAGAGATCGCTGTGCTGCTCTTGGCATTTTTCCTGAAGTTAGCGTGCAGCAGAGATCATGTCGAATGTTCCACGTCCGGCACAAAAGCCACACTGACTTTCTGGGAGGAGACCCTGCTTGAGGTGCTGGAGGAGACAGTTGAGCAGGACACGGGCCAGGATTTTCCTAGCTATGGACAGGAGAGAGATCACTCGATGACTGTCGCAGGACTGGCAGTTACCTTTCCTCTTGTAGACGTGTACCATGGTGGCATCTTTCAGCCGTTGTGGGACATTCCCTTCACTACACACGAACTGGAAGAACTCTGGCGGTTTCTGCATCATGGCTGGTCCTTCTGATTTGTAGGCCAAACAGCTCAACTGCTTTCACTTGAGCTGCCTCCGCAGACTCCTCCGCATCAAGTGGCAGGACAAAATCCCTGGCACGGAAGTCCTAGAACAAGCCGGCATTCCCAGCATCCACACCCTCATTCAGAAAGCGCAGGTCAGATGGGCAGGCAATGTTGTCAGAATGATGGACAGTCGACTGCCAAAACCGATACTGTCTGGAGAGCTTTGTGGAAGCATGCGTTCAGTTGAAGGACAGAAGAAAAGCTTCAAAGACAGCCTAAAAGCATCCATCAAGGACATGAACATCAACGTTAGCATTTCGGAACAGCTTGCTAACAACGGCCCAGCTTGGCGATCAAAGTCTTCACAGGTGCCCGTGCAGCAGAGAAGCGACAAACTGCAGAGGCGTAGCAGAAACGCGCGGCTCGCAAAGCTCAAGCTGCCTCCACTTCCATCCCAACACCCACCCACACATGGCCTGTGTGTGGGCAAGACAAAAACAATGTCTGCTTTAACTAAAACCACCCAAACGTTTATAGGTTTTCATGTTTTAATGAGGATAGCATGCAAACAATGACAGAAGGGGGAGGAATAAGTACAGACACTTCATGTAGCTGCAGATCAGTCTGGCACATCGATCAGGACTAATCTTGGCCCATTCTTCTTTACAAAACTGCTGTAGTTCAGTCAGATTCCTGGGATGTCTGGCATGAATCGCTGTCTTGAGGTCATGCCACAGCATCTCAATGGGGTTCAAGTCTGGACTTTGACTTGGCCACTCCAGAACGTGTATTTTGTTCTTCTGAAACCATTCTGAAGTTGATTTACTTCGGTTTTGGATTATTGTCTTGTTACAGCATCCATCCTCTTTTTAGCTTCAACTGTCTGACAGACGGCCTCAGGTTTTCCTGCAAAACATCCTGATAAACATTTAAATTAATTTTTCCATTAATGATTGCAAGTTGTCCAGGCCGCGAGGCAGCAAAACAGCCCCAAACCATGATGTACCCTCGACCATGCTTCACGGTGGGGATGAGGTGTTGATGTTGGTGAGCTGTTCCATTTTTCCTCCACACATGACGTTGTGTGTTCCTCCCAAACAATTCAACTTTGGTTTCATCAGTCCACAAAATATTTTGCCAAAACTTCTGTGGAGTGTCCAAGTGCCTTTTTGCGAACATTAAACGAGCAACAATGTTTTTTTAGACAGCAGTGGCTTCCTCCTTGGAGTCCTCCCATGAACACCATTCTTGGCCATTGTTTTACATATAGTTGATATATATATATATATATATATATATATATATATACATATACACACACACACACACACACACACATCAATATTATACTGTATTGTATTATAATGTATTAGCCACGTACATATACATTAGTCAGGGGAAGGAAAACATACTAATGTACATGAACATGGCTAATACTGTACACTGTATATTATAATACAGAACAGATGGGGGATTTTATGTACTGAGTTATAGTAACTTGTTTTCTCAGGTCATAATTAATTGAGCAACTTTTGGTTAAAGTTTTAAAGATGAAAAATCTTATCATACATTTTTCGCTCCTGTAAAGACACCGCAAGGAGAAATTATTAAAATAATAAATAAGGCATTTAACTAAATTCCGGAAAAGAAAACAAACACTTGAAGCGTACCTTCCAAACACAGACTCTGGACCAGGGTCAGGGTGCTTTGTTAGTCGCTGACAAATGACGTCAGATTAGGTGACAAATTATGGGATTTGTAGTTCGCTGTTCATTTTCTTTCATTACTGTATTCAATGGTTTTTTTTTTCGCGCACGTGGGATAAAAACTGAACCACGAAAACTGAAGTCCCATTTGACTGAAGTTACAAAAAAAAAACCACAATGTTTTGATACATATATAATAGAAGTTTGGTTCAGGTAGTGAACAGTCATTTGCAATCACGAGATGCAGCCTTCTGGGGTTTTTTGTTTTGTTTTGTTTTGTTTTGTTTTTAAATAAAAATCAAGCTTGCCGAAGTACAGAATTTTTAAATTGTAATATTATCAGCGTGTTGTCACTGTCGTCCCCTCAGTGCAGTTATCAAAGGCCAGCCATGTCGCTCACTGTCTATGGAGAGAAGCTGTAAAAGAATCATTGCTGACTTTCGTCAGCATTGCCATCCATCAGTGTGTTTCTCCCCGAAGATGGCCTGGCAAGTTGTCCAAGGTGTACCCCTCCCTCGCCAGGAGTCGGATGAGATGGACACCAGCCTCCCCACGACCCTAATTAGGATGAATCGGTTCAGAAAATGAGTGAACGAATGAGTCCTTCTGTTGATAGGCAAACTGAAGTTGGACTAATGAGCACAAAGTACTGTAGAACATCTTTCCCAGCATTCCAATAGCTTTGCAAGAAAGCTGAACACTCACTCACTCATTTTCCAAACTGATGAATTGTATTAGGTGCGCATGGAAGCTGGAGTCTATTTCATACACTGTGCAAAGACAGGGTACACCCTGAACAGCTCAAAAACTTTCGCAGGGCCAACAAAGAAAACCATTCATATTCATACCTCAAGGATATTTGGAATATTCAATTAGCCTAACATGCATGTTTTTTAGACTGCAGGAGTAAACCAGAGTATCTCAAGGAAACCTATGCGAGTACAGGGAGAACTTGCAAACTTGACTCAGACATACAGTACTCTTGCCAAGCATAGAACTTGAATCTTGGACCTCCTTGCTGTGAGGCAGACATGCAAACCACTAGACCATTATGCCACCCAGAAAACTGAAAGGTTTTTATTCTTTAGCTGTCCAGGGACCTTTTTCTGGAACAAACTCTGACAAAAAAAAAGCAACAGAACCACTACAAAGATAAGAGGTGAAGAAGCGTGTGCAGGCAGGTTGGAATGGTTGGAAAACAGTGTCCGGTGTGATGTGTGATAGGAAGGTATCATCAAGAATGAAAGGAAAAGTGTACAAGACGGTGTTGAGGCCAACGATGTTGTATGGTTTAGAAACAGTGGCCCTGGGGAAAAGACAGGAGGCAGAGCTGGAGGTAGCAGAGATGAAAATGTTGAGGTTCTCTTTGGGAGTAACGAGGATGGATAGGATCAGGAATGAGTACATCAGAGGGACAGCACATGTAAGATGTTTTGGAGACAAAGTCAGAGAGGCTAAATTGAGATGGTTTGGACATGTACAGAGGAGGGATAGTGAGTATATTGGTATTAGGATGCTGAGGCTGGAACTACCAGGCAGAAGGCCTAGAGGAAGACCAAAGAGACGATTCATGGATGTGGTGAAGGAGGACATGAAGGTCATTGGTGTAAGAGAAGAAGATGCAAAGGATAGGGTGAGATGGAGGCAGATGATTCGCTGTGGCGACCCCTGAAGGGAAAAGCCGAAAGGAAAAGAAGAAGAATCACTACAAAGATCCACCAAAAATGGAAACTTTGCGATGAGCCAATTACAGTCATATAAAAATTAAAAACACTTTCAGACCAATATTGTGGGACTGATGCTGAAATGTCTGCTGCTTCACAGTCAACAGTTTTTAAATTAACTGTCAGCATTTTTTTTTACATGCAATTTTATGGTAAGTGGTTACAAGCTGAACAGCATGACATCCTTTAAAAATGAATTGGTGCCTTCTGCATTTCTTTTCCAACAGCTCTTAAAATATTTTACAATAAAATGTTTCACTTTTTTCAACTTCGTATCAGATCACATGTTGGGTAAAACATATGAAAAACATAGCAAGAATACACTCCCAGTAAAAAAAATAGTTTGAAGTGAGTGAACAATGTACTGTAATTGGAAAGCAGCACTCTAATATTTTGTCTTGATTATAGTGCATAATTGTCATGCAGCCGTGTTGACAAATTTAAAGGGTACCTGTGGTGAATTTGTATGACTAGCTCTTTAAACGGACCACGTATGCCAGCAGTTACGTCAGGCAACATCAGTTCTTGCCCCATAAGTGCTGTCACATTACTACTACTAATGTACTAGGCATGGGCAGCGCCGTGTTGCCTTCTTCATTGGCTATTCCAGCCTTGAAAGTGATGCGACCTCATCCGTTTGTTTATTATTGGCTGGGCTGCGTACAGCATACACTAACCTAAGAGTTGGCCAATGTTGATCTGTGTCACCAGAAAAATGGCAGAGTATACAGCTGCACAAACAACAAGTATGAAATCGCTAAGAGCATAATAAAAACATCCCATAGGCCATACTCGGATTCAGAAGTCTGCGAAGACGATTTCAACCAGACTTGCTAGCCGCATGACTTCTAGGCAGAACTACTTGGTTTGAAGCCAAAGCTTTCTTGTTTATAACCGGATGCTGTTTCCTACTGAATTCCGTTCTAAAAAAATTAAAGGATGACAATAAATGGGAGCAGCACTTTGCCAAAAGGAAGCAGTGAAAGGGAAGAGTCTTTTGGATGCTGGGAGTTCTATCACCTAAAATGGCGAATAGATCTGCTCTGGTTATTTGTGCTTGATTACCTGGCCAAAGGAGTTTATGTCACTTCCTTGGGGGGGGATATGGTTGTTCTGCATTGGTTTAGCCTCCCGCTAGTAGTAGTTCATGGGATGACATTGCCCAGTATAGTGGTTTTTATTGACATTTATGTTAAAATGGTCTCCGTATCACATGAACGTATTACCGAAAGCAGAAATTGTGATGTAACAATGACTAACACTGGTACTCTTTAAGCAACAGCATAACACGTATTTTCATCCATTTGAATTGATTTTCCACAAACATTCTGAATTGATGATGTGAAAATTGAACAACTCCATAAAGTGTACACCAATACAAAGACCTTCAATAGGGGGTCCCAATTTATATCAGGTAAGGAAAAGTTAATTAATATGATAATCTGCTCTTTCGGCCTTGACCAGATAAAGCAAAGCAACAATGCTATGAAAATTGCAGATGCAATAGAGGCTAAAGTTTTTTTTTTTAATATTAAACTTATATTTTCTCAGGCAGGCGGCACGGTGGCTAGCACGTTCACCTTACAGCAAGAAGTTCTTGGGGTCAATTCCCAGCTCTGGTGTTTTTGTGTGACGTTTGCATGTTCTCCCCATGCATATGTGGGTTTCCTCCGGGTACTCTGGTTTCCTCCCACAGTTCAAAAACATGCACAGTAGGTTAATTGGCTGTTCCAAATCACCCCTAGGTGTGATTTGTTGTGTGAATGGTTGTGTGAGTGCTGACCATGTGATGGCCTGGTGAGCTATCCTGGGTGTACCCCACCCTCACCCAGCATTGGCTGAGATGAATGCCAGCCTCACCTTGACCCGAAATATGATTAAGCAGTTGACAAAATGAATGAATATATATTTGCTCAGGCAGTGATGTGGTAGAATGAAAAATATCCATGTGTCTTCTTTTGAGATATTCATCATTGGGAGAATCTACATAAACATATGATACATATTGTAATGCAGCTTAAATTATTCCTCCAATGCTGCAGAGAAGAAAAACAATCTAAATTTCATCATCAACATCAGTTCATTTTCTGTAACCGCTTCATCCTAATTAGGGTTGTGGGGAGGCTGGTGCCCATCCCAGCCAACTCAGGGCGAGGGTAGAGGACACCCTGGACAGCTCGCCAGGCCATCGCAGGGCGGAAAGACGCCAACGGCTTTGCAGCCTACTCTTGCTGAAAGTCAGCAATGGTTCTTTTACATGCCTCACACCATAGACAGTGAGGGACATGGCCGGCCTTTGATAACCCAGTTAGCTGCACTGGGGGGGGGGGACAGTGACAACCCTGTGGAGAGTGGGACTCGAACCCCCAACCTTTGGATCAGCGATCTGGCGCCTTATACCACTAGACCACCACTGCCCCGCAATCTAAATTTATTTTATTT
>CM045735.1:20522248-20644748 GCA_024760905.1 Plotosus lineatus | reverse complement strand
AGAGCTGTTCTGTGCAGTGTTCACATCTGGGTTTCCTCTGGGTGCACTGGTTTCCACCCACAGCCTAAAGACATTTGGATTAGATCAACTGGTTATAGTTGTGAATCAGAATGGCTGTCTGTCTCAGTCTTAGCCCCATGAAAGACTGCCGATCTGTCCTGGGTTGCCCCTATTCCTTGCTCAATGTCAGCACTTTTCACTTTTATTTACAGACCTTATTTCAAGGGTAGCTCTGCTGAAATTGTATTACGAGCACTTTTAAAACCATTATGTATGACATCAGTGGTTCTGTTAGGCAACATCAGTCCTTGGCCATTGTCAAGAATGCATGAGTGCTGCCACAATATTGATACGCACTGACACGTTGCCTTCTTCGTTGGCTATAAAACAGGCCATGGTCCGAAAACGTTTCCTTTTGGATGCGGACTTGCTATCGGTGGGACCTCCTGACAGAACTGCTTGACAATGAGCCTAAGTTTTTTTCATCTAAAACAGGATGATATTCCTATGGAGTTCCTTCATAAAAAGTCAAAGGATGACAACAGACAGGAGCAGTGACTTGCCAAAAGGAACCTCTTTCAAAGTTTGCATGTTCGCCCTGTGCTTGACTGCCTTTCCTTTGGGTATAAGATTTCCACCCAAAGTCCAGAGAAGGAAACGCAGATTAAAATAAATGGCGGTTTCAAGTTACCCTTCGGTGTAATTGTGAGCATGAATTATTGTGCATGTGTTAGCCCTGTGGTGGACTGCTATTCTTGGTGGACTGACAGGCGCACTGCTCAGTTCTTGTGCCAAATGTGTATGTGTTTGTGTGTTTGTGTGGGACGTCAGTTATTCAGGGTGTACTTGTTTAGGATCAGTCGTTCAGGATGCTAGTGTGGAAAATTTTTGGAAAATTCTGCACCGTGGCTTAACACATGGATTCAACTCACCTTCACCCACTGTCAGCTGAGATACGGTGCAGCCTCCTCATGACCCAAACGAGAATAAGTGGTTTGGCAAATAAGTGAGTGAGTGAGTGCAACAACTGAGATTTAAAATGAAGCTCATAGCTTCACGTGGTTAAAAATCTGCAGTAGAGTAGAAACGCCAGAAGCCTTCACGCTCTCAGAAATGTGCTACTCAGCCTGGATTCAAAATGCTAATCTGCATGTTCTTGGTTTATACGGAGGACTGTGTATTATGTAAGAATAAAATCTCTGTGTGTTGCAAGTGAGCTCTTTGCTGTTGTACTAAGGCTGACATGGCTGAACAATGTATAAAGTAGTACAGGGATCCCTCGCTACTTCGCGTTTCAATTCATGCGGCTTCAGTGCATCGTGGGTTTTTTTTTTTTTTTAAATATTCATCAAATTAAAAAAATAAGGAAAATTCCTCAAAAACAAGGCCAATTATGCAAAAAAACACAAAAAAACCCTGAACAAATACAAAACAAAAAACAACCCAAAACCTCCCATCAAAACTGGTTACGTTTTTGTGAGGAGCGCATCCAAGTGCGTGCGCGACTGTATGTGTGTGTATTTATATTTTATTTACATCTTATGTATTATTTTTTAAATTTTTAATTGTTATTATAAGCATTTATAGCATTGAATATGTATTTATTGATATTATATACACATATACATGTACGTATATGTCAGTCGGGTGGTTGGGGGGGGGGGGGGTGAGATCCTACTTTGTAAAATTCGGTGGTCGTGGGGGGATCTCGGTCCCAAATTAACTGTGGCAAGTGAGGGATCCCTGTAAATTTGTTTCATATCAGTTGATAATTATAATAACTGACAATATTTAAAGCAGCAGTCACACCTTTCTGGGTAGAATAATGAACGTCAGGCAGAAAGTTTGTGAAAATAAATTATTCGGTTGTGAAAGTCATCTTGTGCGTGCTTTTACCAGTAGAACATCCAATTTGCCTACTGTTCATGTTCTGGACTGTAGGAGGACCTGAAGGAAACCCACACAAACATGGAGAAAATATGCAAACTCCACACAGAAACGCTTGAGCCCAGGAGTCAGACTCAGGTCTTCTTGCACTACATCATGGTGCCACAAGGAATAGTTGAACTAACCTACCTGGGCCAGCTTAATGGTCTCATGATGGCCCAGTTTCTTCAAAGGCAGTTTCTAGTATCTAGTTGATTTTCAGTCACACATTAACAGAATTTTGTCCAACAACTTTGAGACCAGGCCGGGTTACTTCAATGAGTATGGGTTTTGGCGACTTCCGGTGGTATCCCCCACCCCACCCCGACACCCCACCCCGGCCTGGCACCGCGAGCAGCTATTGCCATCAGACCAGATGATCACTCTTCTTCTGGTTGATTTTCAGTCCTCTGCCTTTCTTAGAATTTCTTGCATACAGCACACTGTTCATTGCTTGCCTTCTGTATCAACGTTCCCAGATCCACCCGGCTGCCATCGTCACTGTGGTATTGCTCTTGACTGACAGCTGCCGCCGACTTGCGTGCGTTGTGGGTCTGGAATCCTCTTGAAGCAGCCCGCAGTTGTTGTAGCAAAAAATTCAAGGTTCCACGGTGGGTTGCTAACCCTCCTTAGCTTATTGCCTGGTCCCTTATTTGGGGCCAACAGACCTCTGTTGTGCTAGTCTTTCCCAGCTGTCTTGTATTGCTGCGTGTAGTTATGCAAGGAATAATAAAGTTAGTTGAACTAACCTACCTGGGCCAGCCTAATGCTCTCATGGTGGCCCAGTTTCTTCAAAGGCAGATATGGACTGATAGTAATTCTGGTCCTCGTTAGCCACCGACCAGGTCGGGTTACTTCAATGAGTATAGGTTTCGGCGACTTCCGGTGGTACCCGCGCCCCGGCCTGGCGCCACCAGCAGCTATTGCCACCAGACCAGATGATCACTTTTCTTCTAGTTGATTTTCAGTCACACATTAACAGAATTTTGTCCAACAACTTTGAGATCGTTTACATCGGCAACGAAATTGAGTCAGTTTAATAAAAAATTAAGACAAAGGCCCAGTTTTGATGCTTATGCTGAATTTAATGTAGGTGCTTCAGGTGGTGGAAAGGGATTAGCATGAGCACTTTTGACTGATCTACATCTATGCAGCCCCATCTACAGCAAGGTGAGATGTAGTTCATGTTCTGACATTCGTTCTGTAATCAAAATTAAAATGTTCCGCCACTAGGGAAACCCTCAACGTTCTGTTTGATTAGAATAGGCTGAGTAATTCTTGCTGCTCTTATGCATCAACAAGGCTTGAGCACCAAACCACTGGTCTGTCACTGGTTCATGGCTTCATCCTCCACAATTCATCATCAATGGGTGCTGCTCAATACTGCTATCTGGAAGCACCTCACAATCTGGCCATTACAATTTGGAAACACGGAAACACGCTGACGGCTTTGCAGCTACTCTTGTCGAAAGTCAGCAATGATTCTTTTTACATGAATCACACCATAGACAGTGAGAGACATGGCCGGCCTTTGATAACCCAGTTAGCTGCACTGGGGAGGATGGGGGGGGGGCAGTGACAACCTTGTGGAGAGTGGGTCTTGAACCCCCCCCCCCCCCCCCCCCAATCTTGGACTCAGTAATCCAGCACCTATACCACCAGGCCACCACTGCCAACAGCTTGTCATTTCATAGATAAAGTTAAAAAAAAACAAAAAAACATATTACTGTACTTAATTTAAGTCTCAGGCCACGATGAGCCACCAGCTACAATGCACTTTGACCTGTGGAACTGCACTGAAGCAATGCAGTGCTGTTCTTCTAAAACATCTTCCTTTAATTAGTGCCATAATGATAGCAAAGTTCATGGAGTCTCAGTGGTTTAGATTCTGGGATTGTAATCTAAAGGTTGTAATGTTGGGGGTTCAATCCTCAGTACCACGATCCACTACACAGTACTGCCTCTGTTAACCCTCAGTTATGTGTGGTTTGGGCACTGGATTGCTGATCCAAAGGTTGGGGGTTCGAGTCCCACTCTCCACAAGGTTGTCACTGTCCTCCCCAGTGGAGCTAACTGGGTTATCAAAGGCCAGCCATGTCTCTCACTGTCTGTGGTGTGAGGCATGTAAAAGAACCATTGCTGACTTTCGACAAGACTAGGCTGCAAAGCCGTCGGCGTGTTTCCGCCCTGTGATGGCCTGGCGAGCTGTCCAGGGTGTACTCTGCCCTCGCCCGAAGTTGGCTGGGATGGGCGCCAGCCTCCCCGCAACCTGAATTATGATTAAGCGGTTACAGAAAATGAACTGAACTAAACCATTGAGTTCATCCATATGCCTTGTGGATACTCACAACAACTTTCCAGTGATTTGGAGGACAAGGATATGACCAGCAAAAATATGATTCCTCTAGAGGGCATTGTGTCCCAGTAATTACCTGATTCCTCATCTTGCTCTCCACCTCTGCTACATTTGTACCAGAGATGTTATAATTGTAGAGATCTTAATATATATATATATATATATATATATATATATATATATATATATATATATATATATATATATATATATATATATATACACATATACATATACACATTCATTCATGTTCTTGACTGCTGAATCCCAATTAGGCAAGAGCAGAGTACACCCTGGAAAGCTTGCCAAGCCATCGCAGGGCAGAAACAGGCTGATGGCAATGCAGCCCACTGAGATGTTATGTATATTTTTTAAATTAACGTAAATTTCTTTTTTTTTTCCTTTTTTTTTTTTTTTGAGTCTCAGACTGCAAAGGTGGATGCTGAGAGAATGATCATCCCATCCATCCATTTTTTTTTAAACTGCTTAATCCTAATTATGGAGCAGTGGTGGTCTAGTGGTATAGGGTGCAGGATCGCTGATCCAAAGGTTGGGGGTTCGAGTCCCACTCTCCACAAGGTTGTCACTGTCCTCCCCAGTGCAGCTAACTGGGTTATCAAAGGTCGGCCATGTCTCTCACTTTCTATGCTGTGAGGCATGTAAGAGAACCATTGCTGACTTTCGACAACAGTAGGCTGCAAAGCTGTCAGCGTGTTTCTGCCCTGCGATGGCCTGGTGAGATGTCCGGGGTGTGCTCTACCCTCGCCTGAAGTCCTCCCTGCGACTCTAATTAGGATTAAGCGGTTACAGAAAATGAACTGATGATGAATCCTAATTATGTTTACTTACAGGGAGGCTGGTGCCCATCTCAGCCGACTCTGGGTGAGCACAGAGTACACCATGGATAGCTTGTGGTGGAAGAATGGACATTTGAAATCCAATGGTGTTCTGATTGGTTCTCTGTGTGATGATGGAATCCATCCTTTGTGCTAGCCTATGTGTTAGAGTTATGAAAATAAGGCCACAGCTATACATTTATTATGTACTAAATCGGTTAGTGTTATGGGCATGTAAATATTGGTAAATGTAAATCTAAAAATGATGGCTGTATAAACCAGTTATTGTGCTGTAAATAGTGGTATGACTCAACTGTTTGGGTCTGTAATTTTCCATAAGAGGACCTAGTTGCCCTGGTGGCGGGTCAAGTGATGTGGAATTTTCCAGAATGGAACTTTCCCGAACTTTAGGGAATCTATATTAAGGACCTGTTGCCGACTGGCTACAGTCTCCTCTCCTCTTGTCTCTTCGGGCAGATCATCTCAGGAAACTCATCTCGGCGGATCAGCTCATCCAAGGTGAACCATGGAACGTGTATCAATCAAGTTTCATTGTTCGGGACTTCATCGTCAAAGTCCATCATCTACGTTCACACACAGCCCACGCGAGGATGTTCATTATTTGTTTCTTTCGACACGCGGGATTGCAAGCCTTTCTCCGCCAGCACATGCTCCATCTCTAAATTTACCCTGCTGCGGGTGCTTGGTGACTATGGGACCCTTTGTTAATTTGTATTTGGTTTAGCTCTAAGATGTAAGTTATTATTTTGTCTTATTTTGTTCGTATTATTGAATTGTATATAGTTTATGTCATGGTCTGTCGTGCTTTGCTGGTTTCACGGGGCAATTTCCATCTTCTAAATTTACCTATCCGTAACAGTTAGTAAAAGGTGATGAAGTGTTCAACTTTCCTTCTTTTGTTCCAAACAGAATCTATGAAATATTTATTTATTTATTATTATTGAGTTATTCCCTCCAGGGTCGAAGTTCATGCAGTCCTCATCTTCATTATTATTTATTAATTCACTTATTTTATTTGTTGGAATATAGGTAAAGTCAGTTGGGAATTTACGCTCATCAGGCCGGTGCTTATCCCCGGCTTCCATAGCGTGAAGCGACTAGGAGTTCATCTCCTACTGGGTGGGACGCTAGTCCATCACAGGTTACCTTCCCAGTATATTTTAACTGGTATCAATTTATACTGCTGGGTGAACAGAGGCACACTTGTGGTTAAGACCTTGCCCAGGGGTCTTAGCACAGTGGGGGTCTAACTGGGATTCGAGCACACAACGTCCCGATCATGAGCTCAGCACCCTGACCACTATGCCACCGGCCCCCACTTGTTGTAATATAGACATGATTTATATCCTACATAATTCTATGTCTCACCTCACCAGAAGCTGAATGAAAATCTACAGCAGTATAAAATGTCCTGAAGTGGGACTGTGTAGCTGAGCTTGGATTGAATTTCTGTGCTTCAGGTCATGTTGCTGGTGAAACAATGCGATGAGGCATTGACTTTATTTCCTCCATGACCAAAGTTGATTCGGCCTCTCAATGAGCCAACAATCCAGAGCAATGGAGAGTGTGGAAAAGAGGTGAAGAAGCGTGTGCAGGCGGGTTGGAATGGTTGGAGAAAAGTGTCTGGTGTGATGTGTGATAGGAGGGTATCGGCAAGAATGAAAGGAAAAGTGTACAAGACGGTGTTGAGGCCAGCGATGTTGTATGGTTTAGAAACAGTGGCCCTGGGGAAAAGACAGGAGGCAGAGCTGGAGGTAGCAGAGATGAAAATGTTGAGGTTCTCTTTGGGAGTAACGAGGATGGATAGGATCAGGAATGAGCACATCAGAGGGACAGCACACGTAAGACGTTTTGGAGACAAAGTCAGAGAGGCTAGATTGAGATGGTTTGGACATGTACAGAGGAGGGATAGTGAGTATATTGGTAGTAGGATGCTGAGGTTGGAACTACCAGGCAGAAGGTCTAGAGGAAGACCAAAGAGACGATTCATGGATGCGGTGAAGGAGGACATGAAGGTCGTTGGCGTAAGAGTAGAAGATGCAGAGGATAGGGAGAGATGGAGGCAGATCATTTGCTGTGGCGACCCCTGAAGGGAAAAGCCGAAAGGACAAGAAGAAGAAGAAGAAGAAGAAGAAGAAGAATGAACCACAATACTCTTATAACATGATTTGGACACCTGTTAAAAGGGATATCACTCAGAGGATCCGTCTTCAGGTAGATTTGGAATTTATATACATTTATGTTTCAATCAATTATGAAAATTTAAACAAATAATTTGCCATCATCTTCTGCCATCATCATCATCATCATCATTTTTATTATTTATGAATTTATTTATTTATTTATTTTTCTGGAAAGCAAAATATCAGGTGTGGGAGGACTTCAGTGAGGGGCTTGAAAGCAACCATCTAAGGTTCTCTGGTTCTGCGTTCTACATGGTAATAATGTGAACAACACAGCTTTTCATGTTACCAAGGCACTGACAAGTATAAAAGTCTTTGGCCTAAAATGTTCCCATGACAGAATTTTTTTACTCTGTTTCAAACTAACAACCAATAGACAGATAGGCGTGTCATTTGCAGAACATTTATGTCAGAGCTACTGCTACAAAAACAAAAATATATTTTAACCAATCAAAATAAAAAAAAAATATATAGCAGCAATTCTATTGGATATCACCCAAATGTAATGTGGCTATTAATATTCTGGTCTTGTGTGAATAATTTGTATGGACACACACACACACACACACACACACACACACACACACACACACACACACACACACACAAAGTACAGCAGTTGTAAAGCACTCCTGTGTTTGCCAGGTTCATGCTGACAGAGTGATTGTGACAGTGGAAGCTATTTACGGCCTCGCTCAGTGTGAGAAATCGCTCACTTCAAAGAGTTCAGTTATAATCGCTGCTCACAAACCTGGTTTACTTCAAAGTATATTATCAGATATGACGGGGTAAAATGTACTATAGACACAAGATAAAAAGCAAAGTAGTAAACAAGAGGGCGTGTTGTGTCAATACCTCATTGCATTGTTACTAGCAACATGATCTGAAGCACAGAAATTCAATCCGAGCTCGGCTACACTGTCCCACTTCAGGGACATTTTATTATGCTTGAGGTTTTCATACAGATTTTAGTGAAAAGATACATAATATTCAATAAGATATAATATACGCATGTCTTGATATGACAGAAAAATGATGATGATGATGATGGCAGATTATCTGTCTTAGGTTTCCGAATAGATTAAAACATACATGACTATAAAATTGCAATGCGATGGCCTGGCAAGCTGTCCAAGATGTACTCTACCTTCACCCGGAGTCGGCTCAGATGGGCGCCATCATCTGAGCAACTCTAATTAGGATTAAGTCGTTAGGAAAATGGCCTTGAACATCCTTATGGGTACCACGTAGTTCAGAAAATATATCCTGCCCCACCCATAGTTTGAGCACGGTCAAATTGAGTCACACAATGTACAATTGTACATGACATTTTTGAAAACGGTCCCTGTATATAGTTCAAAAATGTGCTATATGTAAACTATAATCATTATTATACAGTAAAACCTCCGCTGACGAACGCTTAAGCTCATGAACTTTTCGCCTCAAGAACATTAAATTTGCGAGCATATTGTCTCTGCTGACGAACTAGTTTTCGGCGGACGAATCAAACCACGCGGTCGAACAGCACTACGGTGGCGACCACGAGAAGCTGACGCACGCTCACGGCGTCACAGTTCGTCACCCCCTTTCTTTGAATGCGGAAGTGGTTTGTGTTTGCTAGACATTTTGGACCATATTGAGTGTACTTTTGCTATTATGGGACCGAAAAAGACCCACCACAGGCGGAGATCATTGAAAAACACGAACGAGGTGTGCGTTTGTGTGACTCAGCGTCCCAGTACCAGTACGCTAAGTCTACCATTGCTCCCATCCTTAAGAACAAGGAAGCTATTAAGGGTGCGTGTGTGGCTAAGGGTGTTTCCAAACAGTAGGCGTTTCCAAACACTCCTTCCAAACAGTAAGTCCCTCCCTCCCTCCTCCTCCCACTCCATTCCATCAAGCCATCAACTACCATCACAAAGGTAAATAAAACCACTTTATTATACAGTACAGTTTATTTCTTTAATTACAATACAATAGCACATTTATTATACATAAAATAAGGTATATTTTTGTGTAGTTTTAAGGCTTATTTAGTAGAAAATTATGTTTTATGGGGACCTGGGAACGGATTATTCTCATTTTAATGGTTTCTTATGGGAAATAAATGTTCGGAAGACGAACTTTTCGCCTCACACACACTTTCTGGGAACCAATTATGTTCGCGAGCAGAGGTATCACTGTACTACTATACTGTATGAACTTTATTATTGATGTTTGTTCCATGTTTTGCTGTAATTTGAGAAGAATTTGCCCTTTACCTTCACGTGCTACAAGCATGTAGGCAACATCAACCAACACATACACAATTGTGTGCTTGGGTACTGAAATGGCTTATTGTATATGAGAGGGCCAAAAAAGGCAGATGTATAATTATACAGTACATCCACCTGCTGAAGGGGTTAAAATCACTCAGTGACTGTCAAATCGATTTGTCAAACTGTTTAATCCTACCAGTCTCACATGGAGGCTGGAGCCTATCTTAGCCAATGTGGTACACTCTGAGCAGCTGACCAATTCACCACAGAGTCATCACACACAACTATTTACACTCACACTCAGGAGTTATTTGGAAAAGTTGGGAAGTCTAATGAGCATGTCTTTGTATGGTGTAACGAAACCAGAACACCCCAAAGAAAACCTATGCGAGCATGGAGAGACACCAACATGCTAACACCACTAAGTCACTATGTCACCCAAATACAAACACGACCATTACAATTGCATCTTGTCTTCAACTAGTAAAAGCTAGGTGATTACCACCCATCAGAGACTGGAAGCCTCATTTAATTTCAGCTTTCCATTGACTTCTACTTATTCTGGCTCTCTTTGAAAAATAATTTTACTTCTAAATCATTCTCTCTCACGTCACATGTCCATTATTCTTTTCTAAAGAAACACAAAACAGAAGGTCTGGCTCTACAACCTTGAAACACAACCCACGCCCATAAAAAAAAGGCAGAAAAGCTGAAAATGGACTTGCAGGTCTGCAACACCAATCCCCTTACCTGTATTATTTAAATAAGAATCTCACAGGAAAATCTGAAAATATAAATTTTAATTATTCATACTGAAAGCATGTAATAAACGCCTCACTGAATCAGAAAACTGAACAAAATCAGCTTCACTCAGGGAAAAAAGGCATCAAAGTGATTAGTTAGAAACTTTATATACATTCATTCATTTTTTGAATCACTTAATATTAATTATGGGTCTCAGGGAGGCTGGTGCCCATCTCAGCCGACTCTGGGCGAGGGCAGAGTACACCCTGGAGGGCTTAGCATGCCATTGACGGCTATGCAGCCTACTCTTGATGAAAGTCAGCAATGGTTAGGCAGTATATGCCTCACGCTGTAAACGGTGAGAGACATGGCCTTTGATTGCCCAATAAGCTGCATGGGGGGGGGGGGGGGGGCAGTGGACAGCCCATTGAGAGTGGGGCTTGAACCCCCAACCTTGGGATCAGTGATCCAGCACCTTACCACCAGGCCACCACTGCCCATATATTCAGTATGTCAAAAAAATAAACTGTTGTTTTAAAGTAACAGCTCATTGACTGGAGCTACCAATACCAATTAAATTGGGGGGGGTGGGACTTTGGCAAATTCAGGGCTGTAAAAAGCCTGTTTAAAAATGTAATTAGATTCAAATAAAATGATTGGTAATGATGATGTAATCATGACCGTTGTTTACATTCATTATGATAATCTTCTGTGGTTTCTATGATGTGCTTCACTCCCACTCTCCAAGGTAGGCAACAGGTAATGCATGAACATGTGTTTATAGAAGAAAGGCTTTAGAGGGAGAGGGATTCTCAGCTGGATATCTCTAAAATCTAGTTAATATGTGATGTTTTCTCCAAAATTACCTACTTTTCCTTTGAGTAGATGTTTGTTTACCATTAACTTATGGAAGGAGTCTACAGTATCAGCGGTAAAACAAATTCCTTTGTGGACAGACATCAGGACAGAAGAGATTGCACCTGTCGTTAATCCTGCTTCTTTGCAGCCTGACGAGGTGATTGTTTGTTTCCTCGAATTCATTAAAGAAAAGAATCAAGGATGATGAGGGTTCATGATTAGACCTGTAATGCAGATGATTAAAGAAGACACCATTAGTGTAGATATTCCACAACAATGGACGTGACTATGTAGAGAAAATGTAATTATTGGATCTATAAATTTAAAAAAAAAAAAATTGTTGGAAAATTACTGTAGTGTAAAAAAAAAAAAAAAAAAAAAGTGATTTCAGCAGTCCTATATGTTCACTGCAAGTCACACTGCAACATGGATGTAGAATGTAGAATGTAAAGATGAGAAATTTTGATTTGACTGGAAGTGAAGTGAATATCGCTGAATAGTGGCTGAATTGTTTATGAAGGGAAAAGTGTAAAAGACGGTGTTGAGGCCAGCGATGTTGTATGGTTTAGAAACAGTGGCGCTGAGGAAAAGACAGGAGGCAGAGCTGGAGGTAGCAGAGATGAAAATGCTGAGGTTCTCTTTGGGAGTAACGAAGATGGATAGGATCAGGAATGAGCACATCAGAGGGACAGCACATGTAAGATGTTTTGGAGACAAAGTCAGAGAGGCTAGATTGAGATGGTTTGGACATGTACAGAGGAGGGATAGTGAGTATATTGGCCGTAGGATGCTGAGGTTGGAACTACCAGGCAGAAGGCCTAGAGGAAGACCAAAGAAGAGATTTATGGATGTGGTGAAGGAGGACATGAAGGTAGTTGGTGAAAGAGAAGAAGATACAGAGGACAGGGTGAGATGGAGGCCGACGATTTGCTGGGGCGACCCCTGAAGGGAACAGCCGAAAGGAAAAGAAGAAGAGTGGCTGAATTGTTTAATGTTTACTACAACGGAACACAAAAAAAGCTAAAGTAGATTTTATGGTGAATTTTTAGATTTTAATTGATTCGAGCATTGTCCTGAACCAGGATGATTTAGGGATCACCCTCATGTGTCAGCACTTTTTGGAACCATGGTTTGCGTTAATTACAGCCATATATGTTAAGATGCTTCTCTACCAACTCTGGACATTTCACAGAATCAATCCACTACAATCGTGACCGTAAGCAAACCACAATCTTCTGGCCCTTCCACAGATTTTCAATATTGTAAACATTTAGACTCTGACTGGGTTGTGCAAGGACATTCACCTTTTCTTCTTTCATCACTGTGTGGTCATTTTCACGTGATTTTCATGTTGGTGGGTAACTTCCCATAAATAACATTTTTAGTGGAGGGCACCAAGCTTTCCTTAATTTGTGCACACAATGACTGTTCATTGCCAAAAACTGGGCCTCTTGGTAGGTTCTCTGACCAATTTCTTCCTCACTCACCCATTCAATTTGGAGGCACAGTCTGATCGGCGAAGCTTCGTAATGGTACCAAACACTTTTCACTTCCTGATTATGGAATTTTACTGTTCTCCAAAGGATTAATAAAACCTCTGACTTTTTTTTTTTTTAATCAATCTCCTGGCGAGCAGTGGTGGCCTAGTGACTGTATAGGGTGCTGGATCGCTGAACCTTGGGGGTTCGAGTTCCACTCTCCAAAAGGTTGTCACTGTCACCCCCACAGTGCAGCTAACTGGATCATCAAAGGTCGGCCATGTCTCTCACTGTCTATGGTGTGGGGTTCATGTAAAAGAACCATTGCTGACTTTGAACAAGAGTAGCTGCAAAACCATCTGCGTGTTTTCGCCCTGCGATGGCCTAACAAGCTGCCCAGGGTGTACTCTGCCCTTGGCCGGAGTCGGCTAGGATGGGCGCCAGCCTCCCCGCGACCCTAATTAGGATTTAGCGGTTACAGAAACTGAACTGAACAATCTCCTACCCTGTGCAAAACTTTGAGATCTTTTGACAGTGCTTTGCTACCCATTGTTGATTGTTTACTTTTAGTTACACTTCCAAACACTAGAATTCTCTTACAGTAGCCGTTTGTACATTGAATGTTTCAGAATGATTACATTTGATCAGAGGTGGAAGATAATTAGCTTAAAGTGCATTGGAGGTGGTGATTTGTTACTCATGATTGATTCCACAGTTATGTTTATGAGGAAGGTGATCATTTTAGTTTTTTAATGACGATGGTAATTTATTTATTAATTTTTCCTGAAACACTGGTGGTACGTCTTACACTTGGCTGTTATAAGTTGCACTCAGTAAAGACATCAAGACATTTTTGGGTGTATCTTTATTTCAGGCCGCAAAGATGGTGAATTAATATATAATACATGGGTAAAGAACACAAAGTAAATGTAATGTTTTGGCAGAAGTCACATTTTTTATACTGGCAGAATTTTTTCTGAGGTTCCAAAGACCATGACAGTCACCTTTGAACTGTGATTATAGGCTCCCTATTTGGAACAACTGACCAAAGATGTCAGTGCAATTCATTCACATTTTGTATCTGTGGTCTACTTCAACACATCCTTGTTCGTATTTTCCTACAACCCGACAGCCCAAAGGTGAACTTTAACTCGAACAGATCCTACATTCAGTGCTGTGTTTTACTGCTTGACCAGAAAACTGTTGCACATACTTTTTAAAAATTTTATTTTAAAAATAAACATGCAAGTTCATTTTCAATCAATGACATCAGATGAAACAGGTATGGCAGATTAAAACACCTTACTGAAAAGGATGCTGCATACCAAAGCTCGTCTTCAGATGGGTGTGGTATCTAAAAACATCAACCATTTATTAGTTTCTCTCTGGAACAATAGCACGGCTTAAAGCGACAGTATCGTTTCCGCTCGTCATACCCAGCGATATGAAAAGATACAAAATAATAGCAATAAAAACAAAAACACATGCCAGATATTTTTAATGAACAATTAAACTTTACTGGAACTACATAGCAAGTCAAACAGCAAATAACACTACAATAGCAGATTACAGTTATTTTATATACAGTCGCATAAAATCATTTTAATATATTTCAAGCAATAAATAGATCAGTGTGTTTGACAGAAATGTTTAAATTCTTGGACAACAAACAGCGCAGTAACTTATGTTGATTCGGAGGTGACTGCCCTTGATGCTTTTGTAGACCTGTTTCGCTGTACTTTGCCTTTAAAGAATTTTGAAAATTCTCTTGAAGTGTAATAATGTATTAAAAAAACAACTAAATGTAGTCAAATTCATTTTATACTTCGTATGGTGTCATTTAAAAAATACAAGATGATCAAGCCTTGAATGTATTGCTGTATTGTCGGGACTTTGCTCTTTAATTCTTAAACGTCAAGTATTTATCTGTCAGTAAAGGACAATTATAAATAAACATGTATTGATATTGGCTTAAAAATCTTGTATTTGTTGTACCATCATCACACAATAGAAATGTTAGATACGTTTGACTGTATTCATTTTCTTTCTTGAAAAACATTTCCTTTTATCATAACAAAGTAGTAACCTTTTTACACGAATAGATTATCTTGTATAATATAATCATCTGTTAAACTGTCACATAGGGCATTACAAAATAAAACACTGCCATTCTACAGGTGACCGCTGTGGTGATCTGTAAATCTGTTATGTTAAACAAGAAACCGAGATTCTTGATCATATGCCCATGACATTCAAAACTCACTGTTGCTGTTGTTACAGGCCGGAAAAACAGTACATAGCACGTAGTCTCTTGCTGTTTATCTTCCTGCCTCTGCAATCATTCCCAAGTGCAGCTGAATTATAATACAAGACCGGACTGGGAACACATGCTGCCCTTCGGGTTCACTAATAAGGAAGGATGTCTTCCTGAACAGCAGAAGATCTACCTGTAGACTGGTTTTACAGCTCTACAAAAGAGCACACAGTGGGTTGCATTATTACAAGTGGAATAAAATCACTGCTCATTTCAACTGGCAATGAGACTGGACTTTGACCATTAAGACAAAAAGAACACACATGAGGGTTATGCTGTTATAGAAAAGTAGCCCACACCTCCTGTTTCAATAGTGCAGTTGTACATTTAAGTGCACTTAGGTACCCCAAGGCCCCAAAGAGGAGATTTATGGATGTGGTGAAGGAGGACATGAAGGTCGTTGGTGTAAGAGAAGATGATGTACAGGATAGGGTGGGATGGAGGCAGATGATTTGCTGTGGCGACCCCTGAAGGGAAGAGCCGAAAGGAAAAGAAGAAGAAGAATAGGTACCCCAAGGCATTTATGTTTTATATAATAATCTCACATATAACAGTTAATCAGAAAGAACAGGAAAAATCCTCATTTATTAAAAAAAACATTATTGGTTCAAAGGTTACAGTATTTTAAACATCATGATGATACCGTTTATGGTCCATTTTACATTAAACTGGCCGAAATGCAAAATGACTTTCATAGTTAAATTAAAAAAAAAGCTAAAATGCTTACTTCTCTAAATTTTCTTATTCAAGTGTGTATACAGTTTATCTAATTTATAAAAGTTATTATCTGCATGATCAATTAAAAACTCTCTTCTTAAAGTGAAGAAGAAAAAAAAAAAAATTTGAATCGACAAATCCATTACCTTTTGAAAGTAAATCAGCCACAATTTCCTGTATATTAGTGCCATTAACATCCGGTCTGAACTGTTATACAATTTAAAAGATTTCCTTTTATCAATTAAATTTAATCAATTAACAATTAGTGTACAAGGATCCCTCACTTTCCGCGGTTAATTGGGACCGAGATCGCCACGCGACCGTCGAATTCCGCGAAGTAGGATCGAATCCCCCACGTATACGTACATGTATATAATATCAAATAAATACATATCCAACACTATAAATGCTTATAATAACAATTAAACATTCAAAAATAATGCATAAGATGTAAATAAAATAAAATACACATACCATTTTATGTGAGGTGCGCATCGGAGTGTGTGCACGCGCATCTGTGTTCACGCGCGCGTGCACGCACACACTCAGATGCACCTCACATTAAAATGTAAGTAGTTTTGATGGGAGGTTTTGGGTTGTTTTTTTGTTTTGGTTTGTTTGGGTTTTTTTGCATAATTGGCCTTGTTTTGTGGTATTTTCTTTATTTTTCACCCCCTATTCTTCCTTAATTTCCTAATTTTTTTAATTCGATGAATATTTAAAAAAAAAGCCATGACACACGAAGCCGCATGAATTGAAGTGCGAAGTAGCGAGGGATTCCTGTACGGTCGGCTCTCTACTTACGAAAATCTTTGAATACGAAAAACATTTTCCTAAATTTTCGCCCTCTGTATACGAAACAAACTCTTCTTACGAAAAGCGCCAAACGCGCCATTCAAAAATTCAAACACGCCATACAAAAATTCAAACAATGTGCGAGTTGCTCTCTCATTGGCTGTCTCCCAACATCCCGCCCCGCTGGCCTCCCATTGGCCAGGAGGGAGCTGAATCTCCATAGTACTGTACCCATAAGCTTGTTTCTCACAGTTTTGAGAGTACAGTACTCGTTGCAGCTTATTTGAGGAGGTCCGGATGAGCCACGCCCCATCTCAAAAGCTCTGCATTCGGCCACGAAGCATTTTGGTGCATTTTGGTTGGCCTCGCCACAAGACCTCCGATCTCGTAAGGAAGCAAGTTAATATTGAATCCGGACCTCAGATCTTTCAAACAGGTACAAAGGGTGGACAAAATAATGGAAACACCTAACATTTTGGCATCATAATGTTTGAACATAATTTAAACCATCAAAACTTGGCATATGTTATTATTTTTTGTATAATAATTTTATGGGTTTTTTTTCCTTTTTCAGATATTGAAAACATTAATCATACCCCATAATGGCAGACCTCTCAGATTTTAAAAGAGGCCAAATTGTTGGTGCTCGTATGGTAGGGGCTAATGTAACAAAAACTGCCCAAAAGTTCAGTGTTTCGAAGAATTGAGGCTGTAATTGCCGCAAAAGGCGGACCTACACCATATTAAATTATGTTTTGTTGATTTTTTTAAGGTGTTTCCATTATTTTGTCCACTCCCTGTAATTCCGCTTTAAATACAACACCCCCATCTCAAAAGCACCGTCGACTGCGCGCTGCGTGAGGGCGGAGCCCGTATTCGGTAGAGCGTGCACTCAGAGAGAGAGAGAGAGAGAGAGAGAGAGAGAGAGCGACAGAAATAGACAGAGAGAGAGAGAAAGAGAGAGAGAGAGAGAGAGAGAGAGAGACAGTGTTGTGTTGTGTGTGTATGTGCATTAATAAAAAATGTTTAATAATGGTTTAATTAATAAATATGTTACTAAAATGTTTAAATGGTTTAATAAATAATTTTCTTTTACTTTTAACACATATTTCATATAAAATTGGTGTACTTGTATAATTTTTAAAGGGTTTATGGGGTAGTCTTGGAACGAATCACACATTTTCCATGTAAAATGCACCTCTACTTACGAAAACTCCAGGTTACGAAAAAGGCTCTGGAACGGATTAATTTCGTAAGTAGCCGGTCGACTGTATATCCTAACTTCTACTAATCAAAAAGACAAAGCTTGGTCAACAAAATGAATAAATAAAGCTTGTTGCAGCTTTTAATTCGACTATTTATATAAAATATTTACGTTTTAAATTTAATTGCATTTAACTGGATTTTAAAACATGAAACGACCATTTGTCACAAAACACTGTCAAACATGTTGAAATGGGAATCCGGTCAGTTTTTAAATCAATGAAAAGTTATATTTTCCTTCTTTCACAGCCAGGACAACCAGCGCCATCAAAACTAAAAAGTCACCAGTAATAATCATTATAATATATCCCATAATTATATTCATGCAACACTAAGCTATAAGATTCAAGCAGGGAAAATAAGTAAGTTATTTAGTAACATACACATACAGAATTCTTTGTATATTTGATCATGAACTCCTTTCAGTGTTTGTGATTTTTCTGTGCTCAGCGGCTCCACGCTGTTGCTTCCGCCCCCGAGTCAAGTAGACTTGGGTTTAAATGTCAACTTGGAGCAGATTAGCATCAAATTATTTTATCTGATATGATCATTTTAAAAAGACAATTTATGCTCTCTTTTTATATGAAAATGACATGATTTTACATTTACACAGAAATTCTATAACCCAAATTAAAACTTTAAACAGGTACTTTAACCATTTTGGGCAAAGTGATGGGCAGAATTTTTATATGAAAACCCAGCTGAAGAAACGATCGAGCCAACTGTCAGTGTTTCAGAGCAATTCCAATCAATGCAAAAGTGCGCAGGCTGTCAGAAACCATCATGATTTTCCGAGTCTTCGTTAAGCAATTGGGCCGACATGCTGTCCGAAGTTGAGTACAGCCTGTGTTTAATTGCTGATAATAGATAAAATATTCACGTTATACCATAAAACATGGACTGAAGGTATATTAAACCCTCAACTTTTGCTTTTACACAAAAATAAATGTACTACTACAATTATCGTATTTACAATACAGTCATCCCTCACTACTTGGTGCTTCAGTTTCTGCAGCTTCAATGCATCGGAGATTTTTCAAAAATCTTCATCGAAAAATTAAAAAATAAGGAAATTAAGGAAAAAATAGGGAAAAGTTAAGGAAAATGCCATAAAACAAGTCCAATTATGCAAACCCAAACAAACAAAAACAAAGAAACAATCCAACAAAACTACTTACATTTTTATGTGAGGTACGCATCTAAGTGTGTGTGCGTGTATCTGTATGTGTGTATATTTATATTTTATTTACATCTTATGCATTATTTTTGAATGTTTAATTGTTATTATAAGCATTTACAGTGTTGAATATGTATTTATTGAGATTATATACAAATTTACATAAACGTATACATCAGGCAGGGGGTCGATTCTACTTCGCAGAAATCGGTGGTCGCATGGGGGTCTTGATCCCCATTAACCGCGGAAAGTGAGGGATCCCTGAAATTTAATAAAAAAGCCCTCTTATCAGTGCAGCTCAGCACTTGTACACATCTGCGATGGCAACCCTTGAGGTACCAGGTTCTATCACACAAAATTGAGTTGACGTCTCCGTTTTTAAATTTTCAAAATTTTCTGTCAAAACACAAATGGTTTTACGAAGCTCTGATTGGTCAAAAAGTACACAAATAAGACCAGGAACAACTGTAGTTAAAATTTTATCACATTAATGAAACGAAAGACCAAAAGAAGAAATAAATGAAAGAACCACACACAAAACCTACTTAAGAGTTGTTGACTTTATGCCCGTTTATAGCCAGACACTGTGCCTTCCTGCTGTCACTGTGGTTCTTTGGGGATTGCATTCATTGCCCATTTACGGTATGACAACATAAGACACTGCTGCCATACACTCAATCTATTAGAAGGATTTCAGTTGCGTTTATAAGGTGGGGGATTCCTTCCTTGCGGACAGGACTGGACTTTTATAGTCCTGGAATCATGGTAGAACAGTTAAGACTATAGCAAAATGTTGATTACATAATTTGATGAGAATTCATGATTGCTTCACTCATATGTGAAAAAATAAGCAACCGAGTTAAAAATATCTTGCCGCGGGACTAGTGATTATTCCATTTTTGTTTAAAGTATTAATACAGCTGGTGAACCAAAAAACTGACCAATCCACGACCAAGACTTGTAAACAATGTGGGAGAATCACATTTAATAGTACTAGCAGGTATTTATATTTCTTGTGGATTGAGTCACAGTGACTAGTGCTCTGTTCTGTAAAACACATTTTGAGGTCTTATTTAAAAAAATAAATAAAAACAAACAAAAAAACCCCTCTCTTCACAACAGCAACATTTGATCTACTATATATGAACCGTGCTTTTACTTTCTATTTAAAAATAATCCTATGAGCAATCCAGCCCTGTAGGCAGCATGTTGAGTAATGTTATATCCCTATGCTGGTCCAGAAGGAAGAAAAAGAAAAAAACCCATGATCAATTTTACGCTCATGGTCACATGACCTGAAGACAATAAACAATGCTGAATAAGTAATATGTATGTGAGGAAGGAATTTTCACCTCATACTGTGTTTGTGTCAGACACGTCTCCGATGGCAGCTGAAACTTCATTTGTGTTCAGTGTATTCAGCCTTTCAACTTCATGCCTTTTTTTATCTTTTCTTCTCTTTTTACGATACAGTTTTCTGCTGAGAAAAGAAAGTTCTGTTATAATTACATTTAATGTAGTGCAGTCTAGATTCTCATACATATAATTGAACGAAATTCAATTATTTAACAAATCGGCTCAAATGAGACAAATTAGTCAAACATCTGTGTTGAAATCTAATCGACTATTCTATTATAGAAACAGAAAACAGAAAAGCACCTCAGAACATACAACTCATCAAACTATGAGCCAGACGAAGTACAACAATAGAAAAATGTTTTGGTCTTGTTATCCAAGACCAAGTATGTGTGTGGATCAAGAGCGCAGTGAAATGCTTACAGTTTCCTCAAAGTGAGATGAAAAAAAGGTGATGAAAAGCTCTGATTCACGTGAATTAACGTTAAGCAAACCAATTTAACCATTTCCTCATCACTAACCACACCCACCTACAGGACCATACCTCAGTGTTTTATTATTTTGTTTTACACTTCATGCGCTGTAAATATTCGAGGTGTGGAGCACCGAGATCAGCAGTTTCAAAAATAGTCAAACAAGGCTATTTTGTTAAAGAAGAAAAAAACCCACAAATATACAGCAAAGTCATGTTTGCAAAGAAAGAAAAAAAACACCCACCCACACGTCCTTCTGATCTTTGTGGATTTGTGAATATAATTTATTTTGCATTGTGCTGTTGCTATACAACTGACTGCCAAGATAACATGAGTGGTGTAGGTGTTTCTTTATTAAAGGCGGGGGCGATGGGGCAGTGACTGTACTTGACAAAAAATAAAAACCACACATTCTTCTGATGTTTGTGGATTTGTGAATATTATTTATTTTGCTTTGTGTTGTTACTATATAACTGATTACTACAATAACTACGAGTGGTGTAGGTGTTCCTTTATTGGGGGGGGCGGGGGGGGGGGCAGCGACTGTACTTGCCAATAATGAAAAAATAGGTTGCAATGCAAGGCAAGTATTTGATGCAAATAAATTACTTCTGATAAATGATAATCCCAGGAAATGGTCTGGATAATTCATTTTGTGTATATGTATGCAAGTGATAATAAATTAAGGAATGTATCAAGGAAATTAATATTTATAACCAATAAATATAACTATAAATGACTGTAAATAAAATGCTAATGATGGCAAAGAGATGTATTTTATTCTAAATCAAGAATAGAATAGTCATAGTGTGTCTTATGAATGTAATATAATAAAGGGCATACATCGATCAGATCCAACTTTCAAACTTTAACAGGTGAAGTGAATAACAATTATTATTTATTCAACAGATTTTCTAATTTCTGACTGGTGAAAAGCCATTAAATAATTATTGGTATTATATCAACGCCATAGGTAAATAAAGGTAGGTAAAGTCTGTTGGGCTTTTTACACCCGAGACTAGTGGCTCATCAGGCCGGTGCTTATCCCCAGTTTCCATCGCGTGAAGCGACCAGGAGTTCAACTCCTCCTGGATGGGATGCTAGTCCATCGCAGGTTACCTTCCCATTATATTTTCGCTGGTACCCAGTTATACTGCTGGGTGAACAGAGGCACACTTGTGGTTCAGACCTTGCCCCGTGGTCTTAGCACAGTGGGGGTCTAACTGGGATTTGAACCCACAACCTCCTGATCATGAGCCCAGCACCCTAACCACTACACCACCGGCCCCAATATCAACGCCATAGGATAATTTAATTAATGCACTATTGCCGTTGGACAAGTCGATTGATTATTGCACAACTGGCATGTGCACATAGTAACATGACTGCCGACGTTAATTGTTTTATTATTCATTCTAAAATATTTCTAGAGAATTTGTCTTTCATACTATAGACAATTACTCGGTCTCTGAGCACCTTTAACCTCAGAAGAGAACTCATCAATTGAATAATACTTTATATCGTTCTTTGCCTAAATTCAACAGTTTCCCATCATCTCATTACAGTGGCATTTGTCATACAGTAGGGTAATACCTGGTAAAAAGTAAAAGTTGATGCATTGGAAGCAGGAAAAATGGGCAATCATAAGGATTTGAGTGACTGGTAAAGAGCAAAAAAACTACCTTGGCTAGAAGACTGTGTCAGAGCATCTTCACCACCACAAATTTTGTGAGGTGCTCCTGGTACACAATGGTTAATACTACCCAAAAGTCAGTTTAAAAAAAAAAAAAAAAAAAAAAAAGCTCAGACTGTGAACCAGGAATAAATTTCGAGGCACTTAGCATCAGAAATATGTCAGTGAATTGAAGGCTAGTCTGTACAGGGATTAGAGTTGATAGGCTCTGGATTTCCTGTGACACTAATCGGATTAAGTTGTTCGGTAAATGATGATTATGATCTGCCTAAAAACATTGCTTCAGAACAAGTCCATCCCATTAAGGTAATAATGTTGCTTAACACAGTAGGCTCTTTCATTAGAATAATGCATCCTGCCACACTGTAAAAACATTTCAGAAATGGTTTGAGGAAATCTTGTCTCTAAACTCTTCATCTGTGAGATGTTCTGAACTAACAAATCCAATCCGTGGAAGCTCCACCTTCACCTAAGAGGAATTAAAGGATGTGCTGGGAACTACTTGATGCCAAATACCATAGCACACCACCAGAGCCCTTGTGGAGTCCATATCTTGATGGGTTATAAGGACATAGAAAATAACAGAAAGGCGGTCATAATGTTTTGGATGAGGGGTACATATTATTACTAGTATAGTTGACCGGTGTAAGGCATTAGTGATCCATTGGTTGCACAGCTGATAAAATCAATACTCAGTTTCTGGGATTGGAATCAATCCAATCCTAAACCAGGCCATATTTACCACATGTTCCAGTTCACAACAGCTATGAGCCGGATAATCAGCATTCTTCAGCCTTTGTTAGTGGCCTCTGATGTGTTTGTAGCTAGAATTAAACAAAATATGTGGACTGACTGGGACTTTCTGAGTACAGGGAGCCTGTGCAGATTCTTTACATTACAAATAAATACTGGCCAGATTTAATTGGATTACTTTCTGTTACACACCTTTTCCTGGAATGTGGATAGCAAGAAAAGGCTATATTTAAATAAGCATAAATATTACAAGACAGGATCCTGGCCTTACTTCTCTTACTCCCCATACAGTGGTGCCTGAAAATCTGTGACTTCATTGTGCATAAATGTAAAATATCATCAAGTTTTCACCTAAGTACTAACAATAGACAAAGCGAATCCGAATAAACAAACCATAACACTTAATCCTTTACTGTCTCGAGGAAAATCATCCAATATTACATATCTGTAAGGAGGAAAAGTATGTTGAGCCTTTGCTTTCAGATCCTCTTAAGTAGTTTTGTGCTGACTGTTGATGAGCCGCATACATTAAGATTAAATGTAAGCCCATTCCTCACAAACAGAATACAGGGATGCCTCACTTTCTGCGGTTAATTGGGACCGAGATTCCCATGCAACCACCGAATTCTATGAAGCAGGATAGACCCCCCCCTCCCTGACTGACGTATGCGTACATACATGTATGTGTATATAATATCAATAAATACATATTTAATAATATAAAAATTATAAAATATAAATACACACACATACAGACGTGCACGCACGCATGCAGATGTGCACCTCACAAAAATGTAACTAGTTTTGTTGGGAGGTTTTGGGTTGGGTTTTTTTTTTGTGTTTGTTTAGGGGTTTTTTTGTTGCAAAATTGGCCTTGTTTTTGCGGCATTTTCCTTAACTTTTTCCCCTATTCTTCCTGAATTTCCTTATTTTTTAATTCAATGAATATTTAAAAAAAAAAAAAAAAAAAAAAAAAAAAAAAAAAAACGCAATGCACTGAAGCCACATGAATTGAAGCACGAAGTAGCGAGCGATCCCTGTGTCTCTGTGATGCTGGTCGATTTCCTCAAATTAACTGCTCAATTTCAATCCTTGTACAACATTATGACTAGATTCAGATCAGAATATTGACTCGGACATTCCAAAACTTATTATTCATCATAAATTTCTTTTTAAACCAGCCCTTAGTAGAACAACTTGTGTGCTTAGGGCCACTGACTCGCTGCAGGACACACATTGAGATTCTGTTCACAGACTGATGTCCTCATTTTCCTTTCAAAATTCATTAGTATAAATCAGAATTCACTGGTTTATCAATGATGACAAACTGTTCTGATTTTCAACAGCACAAGTCCAAACCGAGTGCGGATTTTTTTGCTCTGTATACCCCCTTCATTTAAACCAGAAGGGTTTTTTTTTCGGTCACATCTGTCCACAAAACATTTCTCCAATATCCTTTTGGTTTGTCCAGGTGATTTTTAGCAAAGCGGCAACGTTTGATTTGGAGAGAAGTGGCTTTGGAACCCTCCCATACACAACCCTGTTGTTCAGTCTTCTTATTTTGGAGTCGTGTAGATTCATCATCAGAACACGGAAAGTTCATTTCTGATCATCTGTGGCATTTCTAATGAGCCTTCTTGATTCATCTCCGTCCTGGACATACCTAAACATCTTGTGTACCTTCATACCCATAATGCCTTTCAGGTTATCAGAGTCTTGTTTTTTTTTGTTGCGTCTACACGTCATCATTACATTACCCAATGGGACTATTACACAGATTGCTTTTGGACTGATCTTTATTGTCGATCACTCCTGAAGAGAGTCATGATCATCTTGCATTACTTCCATTTGTGCATGAGCTGTTTGATTGTGAATTGGTGGAGTCCAAATTGAAAAGCCTGATGAGCAATCAGAACCCTTTGTCTAAGGTCCTTAGAATATATCCTTTCTCCTTTTTACACTTCCAAATATGATCAGCGTTTTATATATCCCTCTTCATTAGGCCTAAAAAAAGTAAAGAGAAATCTGTTTTCCCCAAACGGGTTCAAAAAAAGGTTGGTTCATCGTCATATCCCCCCTTTACCGCAATATGTTTTTTTTACATGACTGGAAGTTGAAACCAGTAACAGAGTCCAGATCATTGTGCACGTCACTGGTCCAAACAAACTTATACCAATATAACCAATATAATATAGTGTTGCAACTGGCCACACCCCAAAATGCATTTTTATTTGCTGATTTTGCACAGCATGCATAAATAAGCGCTCGTGTTGACTCCCAAGGTTAATGACGTAAACAAAATAACCACCTGCCATGCATCTCGACATATAAATCTGCCAGATTGGGAAGGATTTTTTTCTCCCCCTTCACATGCCCAAAAAAAAAAAAAAAAACCAACTCTTTTGTATTGGGACACTTTTGATGGAAACATTTTAATGCCTTAAATAAAACAGGGTACTTACAAATTATTATAATCCAACTTATTTTATATACGTGATTCTATTTGCACCTTCATAATAACTGCTAATCTTGGATTTTCACAAACTTCTGCCACTAACAGATAGACTATCAGATCACCCCATCAGTAAACAAATGATTAAGTATAATAGTTGGGTTCTTTTTATCGATGTTCGGGACTTGTGTAAAAATTCCATGTTTTATGCCGAAATATATATTAAAAAAACTGGTTGTTGTTTCGATTATAGTCACCTTAAAGGATGGAAAATTAAGTTCTATGCATTTGCTATTCCAAGTGTGTACGTAGAGTGGAATGGTGCCACAATGGTTAGCACATTTGTCTTATAGCAAAAAGGCCTGTTTTTGAGTCCTAGGCTTGGTGTTTCTGTGTGGAGTTTGCATGTTCTCCCCATGCTTGCGCGGGTTTCCTCTGGGTACTCCGGTTTCCTCCCACAGACCAAAAAACATTCACAGTATGTTAATTGGCTGTTCCAAATTGCCCCTAGGTGTATGAGAGAGAGTGTAAGTGTAAATAGTTGCATGCGTGTTTGTTGGCCCAGAAATAGTACGAGAGCTGTTCAGAGCTTACTTCACCATTGTGCGAAGTCGGCTGAGGTAGGCACCAGCTTCCCTGTAACTCTAATAAAGGATAAAATGCTTCAGAAAATAAATGAATGAACGAAATATGTACAGTGGTATGAAAATAGATAGTCGCCTTTCGAAAGTACTGGAACTTTGGCACTGTTTCACACTGAAGACGTGTGTGAGGGGTCAGAGTTCGGATTTTATTTCCTGATGTTTACATCTAGATGTGGTAAACACAGAACATAACACTTTGTATCAATCTACCTACCCACTGTGATTTCTCATATTCATCTTTTGATTTCTCAAATCTAAATGACTTCAGTGCAGAACAACAAATAAATTATTCTTGCACTTTCAAAATTTTGAAGGGGACAGTACAAGCAAGAATGTTACGATATCATAAACGCAAAGCTATTTATCAGTCCAAGGTTTGTGTCCTAATTATAGTCGCCTTAAGTAAACCATTTTGCCTTTGATCCCAGTATACGTTGATCTGATGAATGAATATCTGTTGTGTGTGGACTCACTGTGCATAGATGCATATAAAGACAATGATGAGAAGCAGAATGACTAGTCCAGATACAATGCTAACGATGACTATTTCCCTTTGTTCGCCCACCAAATCACCGAGATCCAAATATTCACATCTTTCACCGATGTATCCACTTTCACATCTGTATGACAAGAAACAAAGAAATCAGCATTTTTAACAACACAAGTGTGACAAAACAATGGCAGAAATATTTATCACACCGTTAAGTGTGTATATACGAGGCCAAGAGTCGGACTACAAACTCACCTGCAGGTGGCTGTGTTGTGCGCCTGCAAATAACGGCAAGTCCCATGGATACAATAATGGGTGTAATCATCAGGACACTTGGAGAAATGACCACTCCACTGGTAGATATCCTTCAAGTCTGTGAAAAAAAAAAAAAAAAACAGTCTCATCATGACATCAAAGTGGATTTAAAAACTCAAAGTGGAATAAAAAAAGATGTTGGGCACATCTCTGCAAAAGTAAGATTGACATGAGCATGCTCAAATTTTCCTCTAGTATCAAATATATGGGTCCGATTGGTGGGTTGGCTGTTAATGTGGAAAATAAACATCGTGAAATCTGAATCTTTTACTGCTGAAGAACTGCAGGCTGAATGGGGCATGATCTGGTTACCACAGGTTAAACAATTGCAATATGATAGGATAGATAGGCGAGCTCATTATAGGTCGACTAGCTGTTATATTAGACACATGCTCTTAAGTATTATGAAATGATCACTGACTGGCACCATTTTTTTCCTATTTTTTTTCTTTTGGCTATCAGGTCAGGTATGACATCACATACAACGTCATAAAAGTACACACAGCTACCATGTATAGAGTCACACTAATACAGTCCTAATTCTCTTTAAAAATTATTTAGATGTTAAAAAAAATCTTTGGAAACATAAGTGAAAAGGACCAATAAATAAATATACAGAGATCCCTCGTTACTTCGCGCTTCAATTCATGCGGCTTCAGTGCATCGTGGATTCATCGAATTAAAAAAACAAGGCCAATTATGCAGCAAAAACCCCCCGAAACAAACAAAACAAAAAACAACCCAAAACCTCCCATCAAAACTACTTACATTTTTGTGAGGTGCACATCTGAGTGTGTGCACGCGCATCTGCATCTGTATGTATGAGTATTTATATTTTATTTACATCTTATGCATATTTTAATGTTTAATTGTTATTATATAAGCCTTTATTACAAACTACTAAGAGTTAGTGTTTTCATTTTAAAATGTACTTCAAGATACTAGCCCATAGCCACTATTATTCATACAGTAGTATACATGTGCCAACTCATATGCACAAAAACTGTGTGTGTGTGTGTGTGTGTGTGTGTGTGTGTGTGTGTGTGTGTGTGTGTATTCATATTTTATTTACATCTTATAAATTATTTTTGAACCTTTAATTGTTATTATAAGCATTTATAGCATTGAATATGCATTTATTGATGACATACATATTTCGTGCTTTCTTCCTTTCATTTTTATGTACATAATCGTCAGTCGGGGCGGGGGGTTGGAGGGTGATCCTACTTCGCGGAATTCGGTGGTCGCGGGGGGATCTCGGTCCCAATTAACCGCAAAAAGTGAGGGATCCCTGTATATAGTTACTCAATTCTTACATCATGGAGTCAGAGTGTTATTATGCTATCTCCATTTTTCCTGATAAAATATTTGGGCTCATTTACATATTTATGGTTTCATTTTTGAAGCATATTTGCAAATATATGCAAATGCCAATATTCAGTGCAAGAATAATCACTTTTTAGGATAGAACACTGATTACATTAATGCCAAGAACTTGGTGTGTTCAAAGCCAAAAAGAAACCATAAATATTAACTACTAATTAAATTATTAATCACTTCTGTTCGATTGCTGAGAATTGTGGGAGGAAACAGAATAAGGTTTTGAAAGAGATGATGCACGAAGCTATGACTTCTTCAATACATATACTTCATTTAGTTACTGTTTGTTTATTAGTCATAAATCAAAGTTTAATAGACCAGTGCTCCAGACAAATATTTTTAGTTGCAGTACTGTACTCCTCAAAATTTTGACAGGGGAGTACCGACTTTTAATTGGGAGTACTGAAAACTTCACCATCGCTGTCTGGCATTAAATGATTGTAAGCAGTTTCCCACTCTGTAAAATACCATGACATGCAGCTCCTCAGCAGAAGTTACAAGCAATGGTATCAAACTTCCGATCACATTGTATGGTACAAGAAGGCCAATGTGCTGTGAGTAGTAGCAGTGTATATATTAGTGATTGCATTACCGTATGAAAAGATTTTAAAGTTGGAATCTAGGATTGTTTGACTGTATTTATTCCCTCGATAAATACGTTTACAACAATTTAACTGGAACAGTACAATTATTCACTTGGATTTTCTGAGATCTGACATTATTTAAGAATACTATACATGTAATATGATAAGTGAGTCACAAAACGTACCATTTAAAACTGAAGTAAAGTGTTTCTCTTAGAAATGAAGAAAACATGCACTTTGTAATGTCAAAACTCCTTAAACATACTTATATAATAAACTGTTCCAAATACCACTGCATCAGTCCTATTTACAGTCGTCCTCACTATCATCTGTGTATATGAGATCTCGTGTGGTTCAGTTGCACGTACATGTTTCAAGCTCAAGGAAAGTCTGACAGCATCCGTGTGTTCAGTGCTGTTCTCGTGCTTTTTGATAGTTGAAATCTGTACATTTGACGAACCGACATTGGCCATAACATCATTACTGTATTTTTTTTCTTTAGTTACAGGTTTTACAAAATAATTGCATTACTTCATTTTCTGATGATTGCGATTACGAATATCCACTACCCTGTTCATGAATCGCAAGCCACAGGTAACTCTTCACCCACTGAGCTCGCGTTGCGTTCGTCACATTTCCTGGATGTCTTTTCATTGACATTGTCACTGTGGCTACAACATCGTCAATAATTCTATCTACCAGCAGGAAAACTATATTTCTTGCGCTAACTGGAATTGGAGGTCTGAAAAAATATGTAAATTTTCCGCTGTCTGTCATAATTTTATCAGTCATGCCAATGGCCTTATGGGTGTCACTATTGCAACGGTAAGAGTAGCAGCCCTTCGCACAGCGTTGCCAATGCAGAGTTATCTCCCATGTTTCAGCTACGCTGCGCGTGTTATATTCATTATGAATTAATATATGCATGCTTAATTTTTGTTGTCAATGTTTATCGCATTTTTTAGGCATATCCAATTTGCATATTTAATATATTTGCATACTTAGGCTTTTTGGAGGCCGATACACCCTTTATTTTGTGCACTGATATATTTTTATTGCAGCATTAATATTAAAAACTTATTAAATGTGCTCTCACACTTTCTTATGTGGATATTTGAGCACTTTAAAATTCATTCATAGCTTCTCTGTGCTGTTTCTGCCATTTTAGTTGTATATAGGTGTTGGCAGGGATATAGGCAAGCGGCCAAATACAATGTTCCGTGTAATTACTGAATTAAAAAAAAAAAAAAAAAAAAACGTAGCAACAAACACATGAATGAATACAGTACAATTATGAACTAAGGTGGCATACAACAAATATAGCAAACTTAGGATTTGCCAACTTTTCTGATGAATGGTAAAACAAGCTACAGTTGGCCCCCTACCGACGAAATTATCCGTTCCAGCGCTTTTTTCGAAATGTGGGAGTTTCATAAGTTGGGGTCGCATTTTACATGGTAAACGCCTAATTCGTTCCAAGGCTCCAAAGACTACCCCATAAACCCTTTAAAAAGGATAAAAGTACACCAATTTTGTATGAAATATGTGTTAAAAGTAAAAGAAAATTATTTATTAAACCATTTAAACATTTTATTAACATATTAAAACATTTTATTACCATATTTATTAATTAAACCATTATTAAACATTTTTTTATTAACACACACACACACACACACACACACACACACACACACATACACACACACACCTCTCTCTCTATCTCACTCTCACACAATACAGTACGCATTAAATGTGTATTGTATACACATTAAATGTTTATTGTGGAGCTGCGGGCCACACCCACAAGTAGGACGCCATTTTAAGACTTGGAATTTAAAGCGCATTCCCTGTTTGACAGATCAGAGGTCCAAACTCATCTTTAACTTGACTCCTTGAGGGATCGGAGGTCCACATTTATTAAACATTTACTGAATTAAACAACTTAAAAAAACTAAACTATAAACTAATGGGTCGGTCACACAGCGTTTTACGGCTTAATCACGGCCAAAACCCGTTCAAAAATGGTTTCCTGTGACGCAGACGGTGTTGTTCGTGTTGATGTCGAGTTTAAGACGTGCTACAGTCAATTTTTAGATGTGGCAGGACGTGGGGAAAAATTTGAACGGCACTGGACGTGGAAAAAAGTTTTGAACTGCTCAAAATTTTAGACCGTGGACAACCACGTGGTAAAGATATGCTAAACACGTGCAACACATGTGAAACGCACGTAATAATCCATGTTCTGGCAGTGATAAAAACTTGGGGAGACGTGATAAGACAAAAATTTAGGGGTCTGTCACGGACAGAGCACGGCCATTGGGCGGGTGTTACACGTTGGTATCACGAGAAATAGTGGCTTAACACTGACAAATGGATTTTTCCATGTACATAGCACGTACATAGCACTACCTAAACCCGTTAAACATCATCTTGATCACGTTCTAAATACGATTGATCACTGCCTAATCACTTGTGTATCACGGCATATAAAATACCATAATTTTCTGAGACCTCGGCACTTGCAGTCTAGATGTCAAGGGCTGAACATCAACCCTCAATGCCGTGATGTCCTCATCTTCATGCTCCAACACCAACAGAACCAACTGATACAGGCCCAACATATAAGAGAAGAAGAAGAAGAAGAAGAAGTGGGGTGGTACGGAACATCTGGATGCGTGACTGGATTGGGAGGAGACCTAAGCTGGGGCTTTATGACCGTCTCATGAATTAAAACAACTTTAAAAACTAAACTAAAATCTAAAGCGTTATTCCTTCTCACTCTCTCTCGCTCTCTCTCTCTCTCTCTCTCTCTCTCGTGCGCGCTGCGGGCCACGCCCACAAGACGTGAATTCAAAGCGCATTCACTGCTTCACAAATTCAACTTAAATTTGATTCCTTGACTAATCGGAATTCCAGATGAGCTGCGTAACGAAGATTCAAGAGACTTTCAGAACTTTATGAGGATGCCTCCTGCGATTAGGCAGTGCTATGGCAGTGGAGTGCCCATTTTACGTCCGCTCTCAAGACGTGATCGGCAGTGATACAAACGTGATGAGACCGTGATTACCGTGGTAACTTGCAGTTGTTCCCCACATTAGAACACGTGTTTTGCCCAAGTTGCCTTACACATTGCTGGACGTGGTTAGCCGTGCTTAGGCAGTGTTTTAGCAGTGGAAAAGCCGCTGACGGCCTTAACACTTAAAAAGCACATACAAAGCACGGCCAAGCCAAAATTGACCAAAAGTTATCACTTATGACCAAGTCCACCAGATTTTTAGAACTTTTTGTACGTGATTTAGATGTGGAATGCTGTGTGACCGGGGCTTAAAGAGTTAAGCCCCCTTCTGTCTCTCTCTCACACAACACACACGTGCACGCGCGCACGCACACACTCTCTGACAGAACAATTCTATTTAAATATTTAAATGGACGGGATGTTTTATTTAAAGCAGAATTACAGTACCTGTTTGAAAGATCAGAGGTCCTGGCTCAGTATTAACTTCCTTTCTTGCAAGATCGGAGGTCTTTTTCCACGAAGCACTCTGCTCATGCTTCTTCTGTTTCAATATCGTGCCGAAATAATCACCTCCTCAATGTGCTTTCCGTTTAAGGTCTCCTTCTGGTTCAATATCGTCCCGATTGTAGAGGGGTTTTGGCGATAACGAAATAGAACGCTGCATGATCAATCTCAAAACAAGCCAGCAGCCAACTCTCCTTGTGATAAAGTTCGCTGCGTCATCCCTCCTAGCCAATGGAAGGCCAGCAGGGCGCGATGTTGGGAGACAGCCAATGAGAGAGCAACTCACGCATTGTGTGAAATTTTGATTGCCACATTTGAATTTTGAACGGTGCATCGGGCGCTTTTCGTAAGAGAAGGTTGTTTTCGTATCCCGGGGACGAAAACTTAAGAAAATGTTTTTCGTAACCCAGGATTTTCATACCCAAGGGGTTTCGTAATTCGGGGGCCGACTGTATTGCCTGTTTAGAAATGTGTTAGTGAATGTTTTCGGAAGTGTTTGCAAAAGACAGTTGGAGAATATTAGCAACTGTTAGCGACAGTGTGTGCGCGCCACTCTTTTGCCCCTATAACTTTTGTATCCGGCATTACAAGCATTTGCTTCATAAAAATTTGCAGTTGTTTGTGGAAAAATAAATTTGCAACATGTTAGAACATTTTTAAATTTTCTTTGCAATAAGAAAAACTGTCTGCAACCCAAAAACTCTTAGTGAACCATTTAGCAACCTTATACAAACACTGATGAAACCCAAAATTTGCTATGTTCACTAGCATTCATCGCTTTACTGAAGCTTTTATATTCTGTGTGTACACGGGGAGATAACCCTCAGTTTTAACTTGGCTTTACAAGCTTCAAGGATCACAAAGCTAAAGCACATCATTGCACAACATATGGCTCAACAAAAAAGGTTAATTCTTAAGGTAGTTAATCAATTTGACCCTGGTGGTATTTGGTTTTTGTGAAATCATTTTGTTACTATGTAACAAAGTAAAAATGTAACTGTCCAAAATAAAACCAAGATTTATATAAATGTGCTGAAGGTTTCTTGTTCTGTTAAAAAAAGTATTTGAGAAGATTTTGAAGAAAACCTCCTCTGTATGTGACATCAACATAGTACATTCTGTTGTACTGATGGTCAAACCACACTAAATAACAACCATCTATTTAGATTATACATATTATAGATTATGTTTACAAAAATTAACCAATAAACTGAGGCATGTCAGATGAGCTCTGAACTGGTTACTAGCTAATTGTGTGGCGAAGAGTGTCTATTCCGGTCTGTGCAACCTGCTTATTTAGTGCTGCATAAAGGTGTCTGAGCATCTACTATGGTAAACATGCAAAAGAAAATATCATGAGACGTTTTTTTTTTTTTTTTCTTTTAAAGCAGGAAGTGATTACATCATTTGCAGCAATGATGCTGAGAAAAACTGACACTCCGCAGTTTTGATTCAAGCAGTAGCTACTAGGAATAATGCTTTATATATTAACTCTGGTGTCAAGTTGCCCTCTCATTGGCTGTCTCCCAACATCCCACCCCGCTGGCCTCCCATTGGCTAGGAGGGATGACGTAGCTGAACTTCCTGTACACGTACTTCCTGTTTGTCACACGCTTGAAGGAGAGTTGACTGTTGGCTTGTTTTGAGATTGATCATACAGCGTTATATCTCGTTAATCGCTGAAACCCCTCTACAATTGGGACGATATTGAACCAGAAGAAGACCTTAAAGCAGAAATACAGTGACGGAGGCGATTATTTCGGCATGATATTAAAACAGAATGCTCCGTGGGAGAAGACCTCAGATCTCGCAAGGAAGCAAGTTAATATTGAATGAGGCCCCTGATCGTTCAAACAGGTACTGTAATTTCGCTTTAAATAAAACATCCCGTCCATTTAAACATTTAAATAGAATTGTTCCGTCAGCCGTTTTGTGTGTGTGAAAGAGAGAGAGAGAGAGAGAGTGTGTGTGTGTGTGTGTGTGTGTGTGTGTGTGTGTGTGTGTGAGAGAGAGAGAGAGAGAGAGACAGAAGGAGGCTTAACTCTAGTTTTTAGTTTATTTTTTTAAGTTGTTTAATTCAGTAAATGTTTAATAAATGTGACGCATCCCTCAAGGAATCAAGTTAAAGTTGAGTTTGGATCTCTGATCTGTCAAGCAGGGAATGCGCTTTGAATTCCACATCTTAAAATGCTCTTACGTCCTGCTTGTGGGCGTGGCCTGCAGCGCCACAGTAAACATCTAATGTGTATACAATACGCATTTAACTTTGTGTGTGTGTGTGTGAGAGAAACAGAGAGAGAAAGAGAGATAGGAGTGCGTGTGTGTTAATAAAAAATGTTTAATAATGGTTTAATTAATAAATATGTTAATCAAATGGTTTAATATGTTAATAAAATGTTTAAATGGTTTAATAAATAATTTACTTTTACTTTTAACATATTTCATACAAACTTGGTGTACTTTTATCATTTTTAAAGGTTTATGGGGTAGTCTTGGGAGCTTTGGAACGATTCAGGCATTTAACATGTAAAATGCGACCCCTACTTACGAGACTCCCGCGTTACGAAAAAGGCTCTAATGGATTAATTTCGTGAGTAGGGGGCCGACTGTGTACACACACACACACACACACACATATATATATATATATATATGAGAGCGAGAAAGTGTAGAAATCAAAATGAAGGATAACCAGGGACTGTGATTGTTATGCTTTTCCTGTCTATTCTGCACAGAACAGACACCAGAGTTAATCTACATTCAGTCTACAGCTTTAGAAAGGGGATGAAATGGAACAAGTGGGCACATCTATGCAAATGACACAGATGTCACTGTTTCATGACTGCACTATGATGTCATACTTTTTAAGCCACTTCCTGAATGACAGGTGTGACCCATGAAATCTGGCTATCTGTCCTAGCCTGTCCACAAGATTGCATGTGCACTATGTACACAATGTAGAATATTCCTCCTCATTTACAGTCCAAGTGGACATGATATTTACATTTACAATATTTATCAGGTGCCCCTACCCAGATTGACTTACATTTTTAATTAATTTATACAATAGTAGTAGTAAATAATAGTTAAGGGCCACAGGAGCCTTGCTCTTGGGCCCAACAGTGGTCGCTTGTTGATACTAGAGCTTGAACCACTGACCTTCTGATCAATGACCCTGAGCTTTGTCCACTGAGCCACCAGCTTCCCTTGTTTCATCAGTTAAAACATGGCTGAGCTGCAGCAAAGGTGCAAAGATGGAAATGCCAGTACTTTAGAATTATGGTGATGCAGATGACAGTTCTTCAAACATCATAACAGCAGGAGGCACAGAGCAAGCCAGTTATCTAATGATGGCTATGTACATGAAGTGGGATGCCTATAAGGCAGGGGTCTGTGAACCTGTTCCTGGAGAGCTACAGGTTGTATTCCCAACCTCCTCTCGCTAAGCACGTCTTAAGGCAGGGGTGTCAAACTCATGCGACAAAAGTGCCATGTGGCTGCAGCAGGTTGTTGTTTCAATCAAGCAGCAGCACACCTGATTTGGCTTATTTAAACTAATGATTTGAGTCTTCAGGAAGTTGATTGGTCGATCTGTGTGCTCTGTACACAGACTGACCAATCAACTGCCTGAAGACTCAAATCAGTTTAACACCAGTGTCTTAAAGCTCAGATGGTCAGGTGAGCATTGAGTAAGGTTGGAGCCAATGTCTTCAGAAAGACAGCTCTTTAGGAGCAGGGTTGGAGTCCCAAGCTTTAACTGGCCTGAATGGGAAAAGTGGAAACTTTTTGAACAGGTCAACACTGCTGAAACGTCTGTTACCAGCTGAAGGATGAGTTTATAGTGCATGTCTAACAGGCAGCACTTGCTACACTGATGGACAAAACAGCTCATACTGTGGAGCAAGAAATTACTGCTGGTCATTACTTAATGGCAAGCTTGTTCTGGTGCATTCCACACAACCAGCAATGCCAGATCAGATATCCAAGAACATTTAACGTGGCGGTCTCAAAAGCCACAACAGTAACTGTTTGTGCTGCAGAAAGGGTAGATGTTGGCAGGGATCAGGATCCAAGTGCACAATCAGATCTAAAAGTAATTTGAACTGAAATTTGCTTGAACACATTAAAGAAGAAAAAATTATGTTCATTGGTGATTATTTTCTATACATAAGTAAAATCTAATTCATTTTAAATAGCACCGAACGTCTTAATCCTACCAAGGTTGTAAAGTGGCTGGGACCAAACTTGGCTGACTCTGTGTGAAGGCAGGAAGACTGCTCACTAGTTTATCGCAGGGCCAGCATGTGCAAGCGCACACACACACACACACACACACACACACACACACACACACACACACACTATTGCCACAGCTAGGATAAACATGGAACAACCAGTTGGCCTAAAGTGCATGTCTTTAAACTGTGGGTTAAAACCAGAGTACCAGGAGAAAAACCCCAATTATTTTTCAGGAGCCTGTTCACTGGGTTGTCACTCAAACATAATGTTCTGAGACCTATAAATGTAAATAGCAAGGGCCTATGTGTAGAGCACACCTTGTTTACTTTCTGAAAAAGTAGACTGATTTGGCCTGTGGGTAGTAATAAATAAATCAATCAATAAATAACATTTGATATTCCCATTGTTTGCCTTCAGTGAATAATTGTTGCTCAACGATTGAACCAAGCCAGAGTGCAAGCTGTAATCTGAAAAAGTATATATGGGGCAGTGGTGGTCTAGTGGATAGGGCGCAGGATCGCTGATCCTGAGGTTGGGGGTTCGAGTCTCCATGAGGTTGTCACTGTCCCCCCCCAGTGCAGCTAACTGGGTTATCAAAGGCGGGCCATGTCTCTCACTTTCTATGGTGAGAGGCATGTAAAAGAACCATTGCTGACTTTCGTAAAGAGTAGGCTGCAAAGTCATTGGCGTGTTTCTGTCCCTTGCTAAAGGGTTGTGACAGGAAGGGCATCCGGCGTAAAAACCTATGCCAAATCAAATGTGCGAATCAGATGATTCGCTGTGGCGACTCCCGAGAAAGGGAAAAAGCTGAAAGATATATATATATATATATATATATATATATATATATATATACACACACACACACACACACGAGAAAGTACTCATAATCATCCCACAGTACACGTATACTGATAAAACATTTACGACATGTAACAGTATTTTTATTCATGAATGTGAGGGTGGTCAAGCCGAATATGAAAAGCAATGTCAGCGAAATTAATCATAAAACTCAAAACCCTTACAATGCATAAACAACAAAAACCCAGTTTGATGTTCTGTGATGCCCTGGATTACTGAGCACTAAGCAGGTTACTGAGTTCATTAACAGAACATTAAAAATTGAAACCAGGATAATAGGAAGAGACATTTGAAGTAAAACAACTTGTTAAGGCATTACATAAATATTAGTTAAATATCTGGTGCTTTCCTTTCAAATGAGCAGATTAGACATGAGGGGAATTCTTGAAATTCCCAGGCGTCACACTGACTCAGAGTGCCTGATGTGAAGCAGATGATTGCAAATGAGCAGGGAGGTACAAGACAAGGATATTTACCTGTGCAGTTGCTGCTGTTGTCATGGGGACCACAGGACACAGTCTTATTCGCTGTGTCACTCGTCGCATTCCCTTCAGCCTGTGAATATTTGCATAGGGCAACTACGGGCAAAAAGAAAATCTCAGGTAGTACACAGTCTGAGCAACAATCCACATAAATCATCAGCTCAATATCGAAAATTTAAGACAAAATGACACTGCCATGCAGCATACAGGCAGCTTGAAGTGCAACTGTAATTCACAGCATTCCTGCCATCATTTTCCCACAGCAGATAGCAGACAAGCAGTAGTCACAGAAAGTACACAAATTTCCCAGTACACGATAATTAATTTATTTTATGAACAACTTAATCCGATTTAGGGTCGCAGGGAGTCTGGCACCCATCTCAGCCAACTCTGGGTGAGGGCGGTGTACACCCTGGACAGCTCAGCAGGCCATCACAGGCCCAACACTCACACAATTATTCATACTCACACTTACAGACGATGGGAACAGTCAATTAGCGGACTGTGCATGTTGTTGGACTTTGGGAGGAAACCGGAATACCCGGCGGAAACCCACACAAGCATGAGGAGAACATGCAAACTACACACTGAAACACCCGAGCAGGGAATCAAACCCAGGACCTTGCTGTGAGGCAGACGTGCGTACCACTACACCATCGTGCCATCCACATTAATTCTATAATATGAAATCATCTTTGGTAAATAAATCATTTGTAAATACTATACAGTAATCTGATGACAGGATTTTTTTTTTTAGATTTATTTTATAAGAATCACCAATAAATTACTTGTGGAGTCGGTGGCATAGTAGTTTGGGTGCTACACTCATGATCGGGAAGTTGTGTGTTCGAATCCCAATTAGACAAGGCAAAGTCTTAACCACAAGTGTGCCTCTGTTCATCCAGCAGTATAAATGGGTACCTGTAAAAATATACTGGGAAAGTAACCTGTGATGGACTAGGGTCCCATCCAGGAGGAGTTCTACTCCTAGTCATTTTACGCTATGGAAACCGGGCATAAGCACCGGTCCGATGAGCTCGGGTGTAAAAAGCCCACTTACCTTTTTACTAATAAATTACCGAATCTCATCTCATCTTTTTCCGCTAAGTCCAGGGTCAGGTCGCGGGGGGCAGCAACCTGAGCAAAGAGGGCCAGACGTCCCTCTCCCCAGCCACTTCGTCCAGCTCTTCCGGGGGGACACTGAGGCAGTCCCAGACAAGCCAAGAGACATAGTCCCTCCAGCGTGTTCTGGGTCGACCCCGGAGTCTCTTCCCGGTTGGACATGCCGGAAAAAAACACACCAGGGAGGCGTCCGGGAGGCATTCTGACCAGAAGCCCGTGCCACCTCAACTGGTCCCTCTCAATGCGCCGGAGCAGCAGATCTACTCCGAGCTCTCCCCGGATGGTAGAGCGTCTCACCTTATCTCTAAGAGAGAACCCCGTCACCCGGCGAAGGAAGCTTATTTCAGCCGCTTGTATCCATGATGTTATTCTTTCGGCCACTACCCAAAGCTCATGACCATAGGTGAGGGTTGGAACGTAGATCGACTGGTAAATCGAGAGCCTCGCCTTGCGAATCAGCTCTTTCTTCACCACGACGGACCGGTACAAGCTCCGTTTAATAGCACAGGCTGCAGCGATCCATCTGTCGATCTCCCACTCCATCCTTCCCTCACTCGTGAACAAGACCCTAAGATACTTAAACTCCTTCACTTGAAGCAGGACCTCATTCCCGACCCGGAGGGTGCATTCCACCCTTGTCCAACTGAGAACCATGGCCTCGGACTTGGAGATGGCGATTTTCATCCCGGCTGCTTCGCACTCAACTGCGAATCACTCCAATGAGAGCTGGAGGTCTCGACTTGATGAAGCCAAAAGGACAACATCATCCGCAAAAAAGCAGAGACGAGATCCAATGGCCACCAAACCAGAACCCCTCAGCTGCGCCTACAAATTCTATCCATAAAAATTATGAACAGAATCGGTGACAAAGGACAGCCTCGGCAGACTCCAACTCCCACCGGAAACAAATTCGACCTGTCGTTACTAATACGGATCAAACTCTGACTCCGGTGATACAGTGATCAAATGGCCCGTAGCAATGGGTCCGGAATGCCGTACTCCCGGACTCCCACACGTCCCACAAGATTGTTTGAGGGACATGGTCGAAAGCCTTCTCCAAATCCACAAAACATGTGGACAGATTGGGCAAACTCCCATGCCCCCTCCAAGATCCCGTGGAGCATATAGAGTTGGCCAAGAGTGCTACAGCCAGGATGAAAACCACATTGTTCCTCCTGAATCCGAGGTTCGACTATCGGTTGGATCCTCCTCTCCAGTACCCCTGCATAGACTTTACCGGGTAGGCTGAGGAGTGTGATTCCCCAATAATTGGAACACACCCTCTGGTCCCCCTTCTTAAAAATCGGGACAACCACCCCGGTTTGCCAATCCAGAGGTACAGCCCCCGATGACCACGTGATGTTGCAGAGACGTGTCAACCAAGACAGTCCTACAGCATCGAGAGTTACTGAATCTCTCAGGTAAATTGGTTTTAGCAGGAAAATTTAACTTCACGTCAGATTCACATATACTTGATATCAATTCAAACAACAATGATAAAATATTACTAAAATAAATGTAGTTGAATAAGTTCCTTCGCCATGCTAAAACTTAGTCTTGCTGTCACATAAAACCTGGGTTTATATTGGAGGCAGGATGTCCACAATATAAACATTTCAAAAAAGCTTGGAGCGCCATGATTTATGACCACGTTTAGAGTATTATTAGAGTATTATAAAGGGTGCATCCAAGAGACGAAATCTGAAGCGACAGTGTTTCCAAGTTCATTGAGATCCCCTACGGTGGCACATCAAGGTCTGTTACACTGTTAAGCTCAATATGCAGGGTATTCCACTGGGGATTTAGCTCAGTTGATAGCGTGTCCGCTTTATCCCCCGGAAGGTCGGAATTTCGAATCCGGCCGCGTTATACCATGAGATGTTAAAATTTGGGAGTTGTTGCTTCCTGCTTGGTGCTCAGTATCAAAAGGATAGAACAACGCAACAACTGGTGCCATACAGTGGCGACAGGTGCCCGGAGCGCAGGGAGCACTGGGGTCTCATGCTCACTGAGCATACGTGTGTATGAAATTGCACTATATAAGCATCCATAATAATACAGTAATAATATTCATTAAGTTTTAGAGTAGAAGGAGGATATTGATAAGTAGGGAATGAAAATTGTTTGAGGCAAGCATGGGGAGGCAGCAGGAGGGGTGTCCCCTCCCGCAGGGGGGGTCTGGGGCCACCCCCATAAAAAAATTTTCAATTCATGTGCTCTGTGGTGCATTCTGGGCCCATATTTATGAGAAAATCAGACAAGCTAGAAGCAAATAAAACTAAAAAGTTTATATTATAAAAAATAATATTTGTTACAAGAATAGTAGACTTACTTCTTAAAGGAAAGTACATAAAACTTCTTATTTGAAAAATCTAACAGTTACCTTACTAATATAGAACATTTGTGAATCAAACTGCTACCCTTTGTCTTCCTTTCGGCTTTTTCCCTTTTACTCAGGAGTTGCCACAGCGAATCATCTGATTCGCACGTTTGATTTGGCAGAGGTTTTTACGTCGGATGCCCTTCCTGTCACAACCCAAACTGTTTATGTAATATAATTTTAGGATTGATAAGATTAGCTATTAGAATAAGATTAGGCTAGTTTAGTTGGGGGCTAGTTTTCACTATTATCGCTCAGAGCAATCAAGAAATAATTTGTGTTCGGACATGACATTTCATGAGATACGGATGTTTCCGAAACAGTGGAATCATCGGTCTTGAGTCGCTTCCACAATGTATTTAATGTTGGTTGTTTAGATCTACTTCGCTTCGGCACCATGCTTGTCGGTATGACTCACATCAGTTTGGACTATATTTTACCCTGGTTTGTACGACCCGTCACGATCTAAATCTACACGGGAGCACAGGCAAATGACGGCACATATATAAAAAGCACTGCGCTTTTGAATGAGGTAGCATAGTGCATCATGGGATATCGGAAGTGAACCGATTGAGAAATTATCAAAACAAGTGATCGTGTTGTCAAGTACATAGCTTAACAAAGCCGTGAAAATGTTTTTATTAAAGAGTATTATTATATTATTAAATATTGTTATTTACTATTATAAAATATAACCAGCGCTAGTCTAATAGTAGCCGGCGCTTCCGCCGGCACTTAATGAAAAGTATGAATATAATTTCCACATTCTATCTTGAATCAAATAGCATCAAATCAGAATGTATCATAATAGTTGTTGTAAAATTTCTGACTTTCAAAACCTGGCACAATCACCACAAATCCATCAAGTTCCCTCAAGATAATCATGTATCCACCACGTGCCATCAAGATCATCACTAAATTCCCTCAAGATCATCATGATTCGATTCCACCATACCCCTCCCTACACACACACACACACACACACACACACACATCAGAATTTTCTCAAACTACTAGGAAAAACTATAAAAATCTTTCAAGTCTTGCACAACAGCCTTTGTACATGCCTGTAGAAGGAATATTATGATCTAGGGTTGCTTCTGCTCAGATCGAGGCTCCCCAACATTATGTGGTAATAAAATGAAGTCATCTGACAACTTGAATATACAGAATAAGCAGTTTATCTTAATGTATTTTTTTTTTCTCCTTTAAAATATGGTTTCAAACTAGTTATAGCGGTTCAAGGAGCATAAGGAACCATTTTAAACACATGAATTGTCACTACGGATTCCTGACCTCAACCCAAGGGAAACTGTTTGAGATGTGCTGGAGAATAATTCATGCAGTGACTTGACTCTCCCATTCAGCACAAGAACTCCATGAAAAATTCATATACTGGACTGAAATAAAAACTCTGAATAAAAGTATTCATTTGTTATGGTACTTATTTAATTTTTTTAACTTGTGCAATATCAAAGCTGAAGGCAGTCTAAAAACATTGAGTGCATGACTTTTTTTTTTTGGCAGGGCATTGTATTTCTCAAAGTAAGCCATAGTTTTCAGTTATAAGTTACATATGATACCATAGTACAGCCACATATTTTTTTCCCCTGTTATCACCTATGGGATGACTATAAATGTTTCCTACCAGCCTTTATCTCTTTTCCTTCCTTTGTTTAAGTTTAACCTTTCACACCCTAAGGTGGTAAGTATGTTTAACCAAAAAATAAACACTCAATATTTTGATAGTATTCAAATTGAGCTCAATTTAAACAGTGGAGGAAAATGTTGAAAATTTGAGAAAGAATTCTGGAGAAACAAACATTCAAAACCAGCATGGTGAAAATGGAGATTGAAATGATTTTAAAAATGTATTTATCTTAGATAGATATTAGACATTAATAGTGTCTGCTCTTAACAAATTTATAATATTAATAATATATGTTGTGTTTTCAAATAGTTCATTTAGATCAATTTTTTGTGAAAATAAATTGGGACTTTTTTGCCTCATGGTATAAGAAACAAACACTATCATCATCATCATCATCATCATCTAACTATCTATTCCCCTCCACATCCTGTGATGTATTGGACCACTTCCCTGGTTTTTGTTACAAGGTATGTTATTACCTGAGTAGATCGCAAGCCCTCTACAGAACCTAATACCTAGAATAAACATCCATGGACACATAGGGGCAATTCAGTTTAGCCAATTAGCCTAACAGGCATGTGTTTGGAATGTAAAAGGAAACCAGAGCACCCAAGCCAAGCCCAGGACTCGAATGCAACACCATCTTGCTATGAGACAGATGTGCAAACCACTACGCCAACGTGCCACCTAAGGATAATTATTATAACCAGTAGAAGAAGAATGTAAGTACTGTAATCAGTTTATGGAAACTGTGTGTTCCAAACACATGTCAGTGCTAGTAAAGTACAGTCAAGAGATATTCTCTTAAAAATGTATATAAACATACAGTAGCATTTACCTCGAGATTAAAAAAACTGGTAACATTCAAACAGAAACTCCAGATTAAACTTTTGTTACAAAGCCTGCATAATTACAGGACACGGGTTTTTGGGTAAATGAAACCAAGATTAACTTGGAATTTAACCAGAACAATGGGGAGAAGTATTGGAAAGGAAATAAATTGCTTCAGAATGCAGTAGGTAAATTCCAGTGGGCAGTGGTGGTCTAGTGGTAGGGCGCAGGATTGCTGATCCTAAGGTTGGGTGTTCGAGTCCCCACAAGGTTGTCACTGTCCACCCATTGCATCTAAGTGGGTTATCAAAGGCGGGCCATGCCACTCGCTGTCTATGGTGAGAGACATGTAAAAAAAACCATTGCTGACTTTCGTAAAGAGTAGCTGCAAAGCCATCAGCATGTTTCTGTCCTTGCTAAAGAGTTGTGACAGGAAGGGCAGCCGACGTAAAAACCTATTCCAAATCAAATGTGCGAATCAGATAATTTGCTATGGCGACTCCTAAGAAAGGGAAAAAGCCAAAAGGAAGAAAGAAACAGGAGGTAAATTCCAGCAGTGTTGACTTAATTCCATTGAGGATGGATACCTTAAGTAACTATTTAAAGCCATGTGTGTGTGATATCAGACCAACGCCCTCAAGGGTATTTAATTTTTTTTTTTTTTTTTTTTTTTTTTTTTGGGGGTCTGTGCAATTTGGTTATTTTCTGTTGACATTGTGATTAAAAAAAACCAGCAACAACAACCAACAGTGCTTGATCATAAATGCTTTCATTTAACCACAAATAATGAGTGAAAGAAAAAAGTTTTTGCATTATCATTAATACTCTCTGAAAAATGGTCAAAATATAAATACCATATTTTTCAGACCACAAGGCGCACTTAAAAGCCTTTAATCATCAAACAATTCGACAGTGCGCCTCATAATCCGGTGTGCCTTGTGTGCGTGGATGAAACTGCACTGCTCCATCTCACTGACAGCATCAAAACCCAAGTCGGGCTGCAACTAACAATTATTTTAATATTCGATGAATGGGCCTATTATTTTTTCAATTAAATGGAAAGAGCACAAACATTTTTAAATTTCCATTTCTACATTTAAAAAAAAAAAAAAAAAAAAAAAATTATATATATATATATATATATATATATATATATACACACACACACACACACACACACACACACACTGGTCCTTCTCAAAAAATTAGCATATTGTGATAAAGTTCATTATTTTCTGTAATGTACTGATAAACATTAGACTTTCATATATTTTAGATTCATTGCACACAAACTGAAATATTTCAGGTCTTTTATTGTTTTAATTCTGATGATCTTGGCATACAGCTCATGAAAACCCAAAATCCCCATCTCAAAAAATTAGCATATTTCATCCGACCAATAAAAAAAAATGTTTTTCATCCAAAAAAGTCAACCTTCAAATAATGATGTTCAGTTATGCACTCAATACTTGGTTGGGAATCCTTTTGCAGAAATGACTGCTTCAATGCGGCGTGGCATGGAGGCGATCAGCCTTAGGCACTGCTGAGGTGTTACGGAGGCCCAGTATGCTTCGATAGCAGCTTTAAGCTCATCCACAGTGTTGGGTCTGGTGTCTCTCAACTTTCTCTTCACAATATCCCACAGATTCTCTATGGGGTTCAGGTCAGGAGAGTTGGCAGGCCAATTGAGCACAGTAATACCATGGTCAGTAAACCATTTAAGCAGTGGTTTTGGCACTGTGAGCAGGTGCCAGGTCGTGCTGAAAAATGAAATCTTCATTTCCATAAAGCTTTTCAGCAGATGGAAGCATGAAGTGCTCCAAAATCTCCTGATAGCTAGCTGCATTGACCCTGCCCTTGATAAAACACAGTGGACCAACACCAGCAGCTGACATGGCTCCCCAGACCATCACTGACTGTGGCTACTTGACACTGGATTTCAGGCATTTCCTTCTCCCCAGTCTTCCTCCAGACTCACCTTGGCACCTTGATTTCCGAATGACATGCAAAATTTGCTTTCATCCGAAAAAAGTACTTTGGACCACTGAGCAACAGTCCAATGCTGGAGTCCAGGCCTCCTTCTTCAGCTGGATGGCCCCCTTCACCGCAGGTGTCCACCACCGGGTTCGGGGATTACCGTCACGACAAGCACCGACGATCTTACGGCCACAGCTATGGGCTGCTGCCTCAGCAATGGAGGCACGAAACATGGCCCATTCGGATTCCATGTCCCCCGCCTCCTCCAGGACATGGTTGTAGCTCTGCCGGAGGTGGGAGTTAAAGGCCTCTCGGACAGGGGACTCCGTCAAACGTTCCCAGCAGACCCTGATTACACGCTTGGGCCTGCCATGTCTGGAAGGCAACCTCCCCCACCACCGAAGCCAACTCACCACCAGGTAGTGATCGTTAGACAGTTCAGCTCCTCTCTTCACCCGAGTGTCCAGAACATATGGTCGCGAGTCCGATGACATGACTACAAAGTCAATCATCGAATTGCGACCTAGGGTGTCCTGGTGCCAAGTGTACTTATGGGCACACTTATGTTCGAACATGGTGTTCGTGATAGACAAACTGTGACGAGCACAGAAGTCCAACAACGAAACACCATTTGGGTTTAGACTGGAGAGGCCGTACCTACCGATCACACCCTTCCAGGTCACACTATCGTTGCCCACATGGGCGTTGAAGTCTCCCAAGACAACAAGTGAGTCTCCCTAGGGAGTGTTCTTCAACACACACACACACACCCCCCCCAAAGACTCCAAAAAGGGTGGGTACTCTGAACTGTCATTTGGTGCATAAGTACAAATAACAGTCAGGACCCATCCCCCCGCCTGAAGACGGAGGGAAGCTACTCTTTCGTCAACCGGGGAGAACCCCAACTTTTGGGCACCGAGACGGGGGGGCAACAAGAATACCCACACCGGCTCGCCGCCTCTCCCCATGAGCAACTCCAGAATAGAATAAGGTTGAGCCTCTTTCGAGATGGATGGTTCCAGAGCCCAAGCAATGCGTTGAGGTGAGCCCGACTATATCTAGTCGGTATCTCTCCACCTCACGCACCAAATCAGGCTCCTTCCCCGCCAGAGAGGTGACATTCCATGTCCCGAGGGTCAGAGTAAGTAGCCGAGGATCGGTTCGACAGAACCCATGCCTTCGGCTGCCACCCAACTCACATTGCACCCGACCCATAAAACTCCTCCCACGGGTGGTGGGTCCATGGGAGGGCGGACCCATGTCTCCTTTTCGGGCTAGGCCCGGCCAGGCTCCATGGGCATAAGCCCGACCACCAGGTGCTCGCCTTCGAGCCCCTCACCCGGGCCTGGCTCCAGGAGGGAACCCCGGTGACCCGCGTCTGGGCAAGGGAGCCTGCTTCCATTGTTTCCTCCGAGATGGCATAGGGGTCTTCCGAATCTTAAATCTAGTTTTACAAATTATAATTCATATATTTCAATTTTCATGCAACTTGTGTATTCTAAAAAATCATTAGAGATGTTTTGTTCCACACTTTATTAGCATTTCCAAATTGCGAATCATGAAACAGGTCTATTGCTTCTATAAATAATACAGCAATTTCTCAGCACTCACCATGACTTACTAATTCTAACGTAAACAATTATTAAATGCTAATGAAAAGAGTATGACAAACAACCTTAACATTTCAAATAGTTTAATGAACTTTCACAATCGTACATTTCAGCCCGCGCATTCCGGTAAAGGTTAAACAACCTCGCTAGGAGCATGAAAGCTGCCATCTTGGCTTGCCAGACTTCTTTAGATCATGACAAACAAATACACTTGTATATTACTACTCTTGGCTCATTAGCTGACAGGCCGGATGCCGAGGTTAGTTCTTAATGAACGGAAATTGCGGAATGAGCCGATTCATAGCATTCTAAGCTTTATATTTATATTATATATATATATATATATATATATATATATATATATATACACAAAAATAAAAGGACAGGACAAAGACTTTCTATTGAAACTCCATTTATCACTACAGATCTGTTTCGAGGGGTGGTGAAACCATCCTCTCTCTTCAGGTGATTATAGATAAAGATTCTTCTATAATCACCTGAAGAGAGAGGATGGTTTCACCACCCCTCGAAACAGATCTGTAGTGATAAATGGAGTTTCAATAGAAAGTCTTTGTCCTGTCCTTTTATTTTTGTTTATTTGCTCTACCAAAAGTATTGAGCACTCTCCTACGGAAGGATCTACTCAGAAAATCATTATATATATATATATATATATATATATATATATATATATATATATATATATATATATATATATATATAGATTTTGCCCTTCAAAACAGAATAAATTTAGGATTCTGTAGCCACTTACCCTGCTGATAGGCCGGCTTCCTCATCAATAATTCCTACATGTTTTCTTTTAAGATGCTCCAGCGTCACTGTAGTGCTCCTGTGCCAAGCCATCTCACTTTTACAAAGTCTGCATTCAACATGTTTTCGGGGACTATGTAGATTAAAATGCTCCCAAACTTTTGAAGATTTCGGTCGAACAGTTTTTCCCCCCAGCCCAGTGCAGATGACGGAGCCATGTTTTGTAATGTTTATGAAGATGAAAAAATGCGAGCAGCACGTATGACACATCTGTTCAACTCCGTACTGGGTGATACTCATCTGTAGTGGCTGATTATGCAATAATCGTGAGACTTATCGATAACAAGATTTGTTGTCAATACTTTTAATAATCGATTTTATCGATTTGTTGTTGTAGTGGTAAACCTAAGTGAAGCAAACTAATTCAGAGTTTTACCATCATTCCGGTTGATTAACCAAAAAGCTCCAACCGCTAGATATTGGTATCAACAAATCATAAGTTAGAGAGATCCGGGCTTTATGTCCAAATACCTGGCATTACTGCTATCAGAGTCAGGTGACTCGTTGAGTAATACGCGAGTGGTTCTTACACCTAATCTCAGTCTCTACCCTCAGAACGCTCAGATGGCTTAATCAGAGTCTCATGTTCATCACCGAAATAAAGCACTGCTACAGTTGTCGTCCTTAGACCTGGGATTAACCTTCTTGAATTTAAAGTTACACTAATACAGCTCCTTAGGAGTAATGACCTCCATTCTGTAATGAACATAATATTCACGCTGCAAATGGGCGCCGCCATGTTTGTTACTGTGAATGCGCTCTCTTTAAGGGGGTGCGACCCGGAAGACTTCTTATCTCCGTCTCTATTGATCTGACTCTATGTGCGAGGGAATAATAGATAACTAAATATTATAATATAATAATAAAAAAAAAATAATAGTGGGATCCGGGTTTATGTTGAACTCGTGCTGTTTTATATTGTTACAACTGAACAAAGTTAAGCGTTACTGTGAGAGATGAATCAAGTTTGACTTATCCGAGTTTTGTTTCACTTAAGGTGCCTTACAATCCGGTGCGCCTTATGTGTGGGCCGGGGGCTGGGGGGGGCGTGCAGGCGTTGTTCGTTGCCATTGCACCTTATAACCCAGTGCGTCTTATGGCCCGGAAAATTCAGGAAATAAAGTTCTACCAGAGATTGTAAACTTTTGAAAACTGTATAATTGCAACAGCTCAGAATGAGAGAGAGAAAAAAAATTTTTCAGTCATAGTGTGGTCAACTCTCTGTATGCTTCAGATACGAATGCCATGCTGGGACTTTCTGGTAGAGTGCAGCTGATTCCACAAGCATACTTTATTGTAGGTATGATGTTCTGTGAAAGATAAGATGTTTTGGCTTTCTGCCAGATATAATAATTTGCTGTTGAGGCCAAGAGTTAAATACCTTTATGTATTAGGCCCCAGATTCTTCATTGTACTTTTTGGCAACGCCCAATCTGGATTGAATCTTGAAAAGTAGTTTTTGTCCCCAGCAACCCTGACATACAAGCTACATTAGTAGAGCATTTGTGATATTGTTGTCACATGCACATTATGACAACTTATGCCAAAATTTCGTGGAACTGCTTCACATTCACCATAGGCCTTTTAGCAGCCTCTCTGAAAAATTCCTCCTCACTCTTCTATCCAGTATGCAGGGACAGTCTGGTGAAGGGTCCTAGTAGTATTAAGCACTTTCTACTTCTTGAACTTTACTGTGCTCACATGGATTGATAAAGCCTTTAATGTATCCACTTTATGCAGCTGTCCACACCTTCATCCCTGTGAGATCATTTGGCAGTACCTTGCCCCCATAGTTGGTTGTTTGCCATGAGTTACACTTGCTCCAGTAGTAGCTTCATGATGAACAATAAGAATGATTACAAAAGTCCATCACCTGGTGTGCAATGTGGAAGAGGATCAGTTACACCTCATTAAATTTACAAGTATTTTTAGGAAGGAATAATCCTTCAAGCTTAAATGAAAGGCAAGGTATCTAAATTCTCCTGTTACACATGAACATAAGTATTTTTTTTTTTTAATCGGGTGTTTTTATTCAGATGGTACTTATATTTTCAAAGATTCAATCTGCAAAAACAGTTTCATAGTTTGCGTTAGCCTGTTTTGCAATTCACAAAATCACAAGATTAGGACATTAATCGGTCAGTTCAGGTAAATGGCAATATTAACAGTAAACACATAAATCAATAAGTGTGGGGCAGTGGTGGTCTAGGGCGCTGGATCACTGATCCAAAGGTTGGGGGTTCAAGTTCCACTCTCCACAAGGTTGTCACACCCCCCCAGTGCAGCTAACTGGGTTATCAAAGGTGGGCCATGTCTCTCACTGTCTATGGTGAGAGGTATGTAAAAGAACCATTGCTGACTTTCGTAAAGAGTAGCTGCAAAGTCGTCAGCGTGTTTCTGTCCCTTGCTAAAAAGGGTTGTGACAGGAAGGGCATCCGACGTAAAAACCTCTGCCAAATCAAACGTGCGAATCAGATGATTCGCTGTGGCAACTCCCGAGTAAAAGGGAAAAAGCCAAAAGGAAGACAGACAGACACACATAAATCAATAAGTCAAATCTAAATGAATAAACTTGTGAATTAAATCAAACTAGGCACATTTACACAAAATATGTGCTCATAGGAGTTTACAAATATCAGAAACATAGGCGAATTTATATGCAAGATTGGTATAACCAGCCGCTATTCATATGCAAATTACTTCAGTATTTGTATCAAATACATGCAAATCATTTGCGACTTTTCACAGGACAAAGTTGCCCCTCATGTGTGGATTTATGCCCCTTTTTTCTTAAGGAAACTTGTATAACAATAGGCCATTTTGGTGTCCAAAGATGTATACAATCTTACGAAGTTTTGGTTCATTTCCCTTTAACCAAGGCATTGTTTGATCAAATGCTGCAAAATTTATAGGAAGACACGTCACAGTACAAATACATAAAAACCCAAAACATATTGCAAACCCACCCCAAGAACTTCTAAATGCAAAAGAAATGGCTTCATAAATGGCTGTCTGTAAACTGAGCAATGGTTCCTCTTAGTGTAGTGCAAACTAAAAGCAGTAAAATCCACAAAGCTGGCAAAGCTTCTCAAAAGAGATTGCTTATATCCATAGGGTTTTAGACATGAAGTGGTAACTGAATGAAAACGATTTGCTTCAAACTACTAAAAATTATGCTATACGGGGATCCCTTGTTACTTTGCGCTTCAATGCATTGCATTTTTTTTTAAAATATTCATCAAATTAAAAAAATAAGGAAATTAAGGAAGAACGGTGGGAAAGTTCAGGAAAATGCTGCAAAACAAGGCCAATTATATATAAAAAAAAAAAAAAAAAAAAAAAAAAAAAAAAAAAAACCCATCAAAACTACTTACATTTTTATGTGAGGTGCACATCCGAGTGTGTCTCAGATGCGCGTGGACACACTCAGATGCACACCTCATATAAAAATGTATCTGTATGTGTATTTTATATTTTATTCACATCTTATGCATGTTTTTGAATATGTAATTGTTATTATAAGCATTTATAGTGTTGAATACATATTTACTGATTATTTTATTTAAATATATAATTTTAAATACTGATCAGTTGGGGGTGCAGGGTTGATCCTACTTTGCGAAATTCAACGGTCGTGGGGGGGATCTCGGTGCCAAATAACCGTGGAAAGTGAGGAATCCCTGTATTTGTAATTGTCCATTCAATTACCTTTGAGCCTATGAAAATGAAAGTTACACCAATTCCAGTGTGGTTGTGCGGAAGTCAAAATAAAACACACACACAAAAAAAGTGACACTGATCATTCTTCTGAACTGTACTGCTCATTCACAGGATACTTCAATTGGAACACCGCTACACCTGTTCATTTATGCATTTACTCGTGTGGCAACACTACACTTCATATCATTATAGTATACAGACAGGTCCAGACCTTCAGTTAATGTTTACATGGTGGAGTTGTTTCTGCCAAATGGGCTATCGAAGAGACAGCATTTTATGGTTATGTATATAGTACAGTACAGTACAATGAAATTCTTTTGTTCACATGTCACAGTTTCTTCAAAAGCTGAATCAGAGCTCAGTGGCAGCCATGATGCCCCTGGAAGCAAATAGGGTTAAGGGCCTTGCTCAACACACAACCCTAACTTTCTGATCAGTTATCCATGGCCGTAACCTTAACCAGAGTCAACACTACCCTACTTGCTTGGTTTTACTGTTTCAGAAATGATCTCCTGAAGTTTAACAAGATAGTCTCTCAATTGTAAGAGACTGGTAGAAAAAACAAACAAACCAACCATCCAGTGAGCATCAGTTATGCAGTCTTGTGAAAGAAAAACACCTGAGGAAAACAGCTAAATTATTTCAAGACATCATAAAGGCTAAAGTAATTAATTTACCAACTGTACAACCAGGTTAAGAAGAGCAGCATCTCAAACCACCTTCCAATTTATACCCAACTGCCTACATTCAAAAGATTTCAATTTTCATTACAGAAAAAAAAAAAAAAAAAAAAAAAAAAAAAAATTAGAGTGCCAACTTTAAAATGAACTAAAAATTTGTTTCAACAATCTTACCCAGGGAAACAGTACATACACATTTCATACCTGCCCACACTGCACCACTCCTCATTGCCCTCATTCATGTGAAAGAAACTACAGGGACTTCCTAATGACAGAGGAAGTGCTTCTTCATGCTCAGAAAATATTCTTTGTGTGTTTAAACTTGCACTGACCTTGCTCACGTCTAAAAAATTACATAAAAAGCTTTGCATTTAAAAACTAAATGAAATGAAATGCCAGTCTGCTTACATGATAATCAATAGAGCCTGACAAAATGTAAGGAATAAAAACTTCTATGTGGTGCTGCTACAATAATAATCAGTACAGTAATATGAAAATAATCAACACCGGTATGGTGTGAAAGTTAGTTGGGGATCCTGGTACCACCCCAAGGTGGGTTATTTTCCTATTAAAGGTTTGTATGAAATGTTTTACTGCTGAATATTCTAATTACTACATTTGTATGAATGAATATCGTAGATATAGGTGGGATATGAATAAAATAAAGTTAGTTCCCATCATCACTTACATTATAGCAGCTATAAACCATACCACCACCAGACTCTTTTTTTTTTTTTCTCTTCAAGTTAAGACCTGTTAGAGGTCAAAGCAGAATGCTTGCGATCATTCCTACGTCGTTATTGTATTAAACTAATAAAGTTTTTATTACGAATATATATTATGAACTTATTGAGGTTGCAGCTTCACAGTAACTAAGTACTGATTGATTGTTATACTTTTCATTATGTAATCCACATTTTGGCATGAGGCCTAACCTGTGTGATGGGCAAACTAAATATGCTTTATGCACATTAATTAATTAATCGTTTGCTGTACAATTATTAAGAATATACATATACTGTTCTCTACCTCATCATTGGAAATTAATGTTACCTATTCTTGGTCAGGTATAAGCTTTCAAAAATTAAAAAAAACAGTGTAATGTATTATGTATGTCCATTTAGGCTAAATATAAACCATATAGATTTAAATTTTATATAAGTAAGGTAAAGGTAAAGTCCGTTGGGCTTTTTACACCTGAGCCATAGTGGCTCATCAGGCCAGTGCTTATCCCCGGTTTCCATAGCGTGAAGCGAACAGGAGTTCAACTCGTCCTGGATGGGACGCTAGTCCATCGCAGGTGACCTTCCCAGTATATTTTTGCTGATACCCAGTTATACTGCTGGGTGAACAGAGTCACACTTGTGGTTAAGACCTTGCACGGGGGTCTTAGCACAGTGGGGGGCTAACTGGGATTTAAACTCACAACCTCCCAATCATGAGCCCAGCACTCTAACCACTACGCCACCGGCCCCACTATATGTATATATATATATATATATATATATATATATATATATATATATATATACACACACACTGTATATACATACACGGGGCAGTGGTGGTCTCGTGGATAGGGCGCAGGATCGCTGATCCTAAGGTTAGGGGTTTGAGTCCCCACAAGGTTGTCACTGCCCCCCCCCCCAAGTGCAGCTAACTGGGTTATCAAAGGCAGGCCATGTCTCTCACTGTCTATGGTGTGAGGCATGTAAAAGAACTATTGCTGACTTTCGTAAAGAGTAGCTGCAAAGCCGTCAGTGTGTTTCTGTCTCTTGCTAAAAGGGTTGTGACAGGAAGGGCATCCGACGTAAAAATCTTTGCCAAATCAAATGTGCGAATCAGATGATTTGCTGTGGCGACCCCTGAGAAAAGGGAAAAAGCCGAAAAGAAAGAAGAAGACTGTATACATACACACAACACACACACATTATACTTATGAGCCTTCTTTGGAATAGTAAGAATAATAAATAATAATAAATAATAATACTTTTTCTCACCTGTAAAGAGCCCCAGCAGCAGTTTATAGGTTTTCTCCATCTGTCACAGGTCCAGATTAACAGTTCATTTTCAGGTCACCTCCTTTCTTCCTCTTCCTTCCTTCCTTTTTTCTTTCTTTCCTTCCCAGCTTCCCCCTCCTCTCTCCTTCTCCCTCTCCCTCTCCCTCTCTCTTAACACAACAATAATGAGTCCCTTAATTCACGCCTCTCCAGCCCGACTGCATCGGCGAACATTCAGTTATACCTTAATTTCGAGTTATATAAATTATAGTTTACATTTTTAGCTCGGTGAACTTGCCTTGACTTTCCTGATGTAAATAACTTAGCCGACTTAGCCGAACTAGTGCAGAGCTCTGCGTGCACGCGCGCACAGGTTGGATTACTCACAAAAAAGGGGCGTGGACGCGGAACGGGTTTGGACACACCCTCGACTGAACTATTAATAACCAGCCCAACATGGTTCACACTAACCGCAGCGAGTTTCAATGACAAAACAACAAAACATATAAAGTGTTTATATATATATATATATATATATATATATATATATATATATATATATATATATAAAACATATATATATATATATATATATATATAAAATATATATATATATATATATATATATATATATATATATATACATACACACACACACACACACAAAACATACACCTTTCTAAATGTAATATATTTATTGGTTAATGACTTCATGCAAAGTATATATATATATGTGTGTGTGTGTGTGTGTGTGTGTGTGTGTGTGTGTTTCCATATATATATATACATATATATAATATGCTTTTTCTATTGGAGTAAGATCATCTTGGTGCTTTTTTTTCTATTCTGTATTAATCCCAAAAGGAAAATTATTACTCCTGCATTTAACCCATCCAAATTTCCCATAAATCCTCAGAACATTAGGCTGTCACACACACATATTGGCACCCAGAGAGCAGCTAGATGCCTTGCTTTAGGGCATTTTAGCAATGAAGGGGAGGAAGAAAAGGTACAGCTCACTCCACCACTGCCACATATTTTTCTGCTGGTTCAATTCTTGAACCAGCGATCTTTCGGTCCCAGAGCCGCTTCTCTAAATGTTAGGCTACGGCTGACCCTCATGTCTTCTGAGCTTTGGAATATCCTTCATTCATTAATTTATTAATTCATTCATTTTTCTGTAACAACCTAATCCTCATTAGGGTCACAAGGAGGCTGGTGTACATCCCAGCCAACTACGGGCAAGGAGAAAGTGCACCCTGGACGGCTCACCAGGCCATCACAGGACGGAAACACGCACACATGCTATGCAGCCTACTATTGTTGAAAATCAGTCATGATTCTTTTACATGCCTTTCACAATTGACAGTGAGAGACATGGCCGGCCTTTAATTACCCAGTAACCTGCACTGGAGGGACAGTGACAACCCATGGAGAGTGGGGCTTGAACCCCCAACCTTAGGATCAGTGAGCCAGCACTTTTACCACCAGGCCACCACTGCCCCCTTTGGAATATCTATTATATCTACATAGCTACTGGATATCTATAGATCTTTAATCTATAGATCGGGGCGGGCAAACAACGGCCCTTGGGCCACATCCAACCCCTTGGTCTTTTTAATTCGGCCCGCCAAAGATTGATTGGTACTGCATTCATATTTAAGGTGAATGATTCATCGAATGCATTCATTTGAGTTTGATTTGTAATGACAGCATTTCAACATCAGTGACACATTAGGCACAGTCAGTTCATTTTGCGGTGCTCGAGCCACTTCTGGTTATCACTCTTCTACTGCACAGAGCCCATCAGCAGCAATGTCAAAGAAAAGAAAAGTCGACAGTGAGTGCTGGGTAGTTCATAAGGAATGGAGACCCAAATGCTTGTTTACTGAAGTCTGGTAAAAGGCTGTATGTCTTATTTGCCAAGAAACCATTTCGGTTTTAAACGAATACATCAGCCGCCACTTTTCCACCAAGCATGCTAATTATACCAACAATGTTTCACCACAAAAACATCCGGCTACTGCTGATAGGTTGGTCGTGAGCTTGCAGGCTCAGCAAAATAAACCAGTTTGGTAGGAAACTAGTGTCTTACGAATAATACTCACCTCTGGTCTTATTATCATAGAACATTGAAACACACCTGCCACTGAATTATCTCAAAGCTCTTTTTATGCTCTCTGTGCTCCCTCTTTTACCTTTGTAAGTTAGACTATATCCATGTAGCGCCTCTATACCTCTCTCGAAATCACCGCGAGAGGTCGCGAGATCACACTATATTAGGATGAGGCTAACAGGGAAACGTCATCCACATACCAACACAATACAGGGAGGGGAGCTAATAAGACCAGAGGTGAGTATTATTCGTAAAACACTAGTTTCCTACGAAACTGGTTTATTTTACCCTTAAACTCACCTCTGGTCTTATTATCATAGAACAGACTCCAACAGGAAATCAAGTAGGGTGGGTACTCACATCACTAAGGCTCAAAACTGGAAGGCTCAGCACAGATCCAGTAAAAAGAGCAACCCTTCCTAAATTCCGCCTACTGTTCAACACAGGAGGGATGCCTATGTACAGGTTATTTACAAAACAACCCAATATAGGTGAAGCTGGCAGCCTCAGACTAGCTATAGGGGAGGAAACCTACCCTACTACACTCAGTCGAATTGCTGTGCACCTGGTTCAACAAGAGCACCCGCCACTGAAAACAGATCGAGAGAAAATAATGAGTCCACATGAACTGCCAACGAGCAGAGATAAAAGTCTGTAAAGGTAGTCTGACATGACCAGGAACAGGCCGTCATGATATCCTCAGTAGAAACATGACTGGCCTTCGCTAGACTAGATGCCAAAAGCCGAATTTGATGGGGATGAATCCGGAATTCAGGATGGAACGACGGATCAAGAGCTTGATAGGCCTCCTTGACGGCATACTTTATAAACTTAGCAAAACCATTCAGAGTAATCTCGTTAACAGAATGAGAAGAAAGGGGAAGAAAAAGCGTCACCCTGCCCTGAGAAACCAACGCAGGCGATGTATGATCCAGGTAGAACCGAATAGCGCGAACAGGACACAACTTTTAGTTCAGAGACTCATGGCCAGCAAAATCAAGGATTTAACCACAACAAGCTCAGTCACAAGGTTGGGCCGCTGAGTCTTAGCCATCAACTGAGGATCTGCATAAAAAAACGGATCAACGACCAGTCCCTAGCAGGACGGAAGTAAGTCTGATCCAGACGAAGAGCACAAAGCTCACTACAGCACTTACCAGTAGCTAACGCAACTAACAAAGCCGTCTTGTACTTGAGAAGTTCTTTAGAACAAGACCCCATAGGCTCAAAAGGGGGATGAACCAAACTACACAAAACCAACCCTAAATCCCACTGAGGAACAGGTTGGCGCACCACAGGGTGCAAATTAGCCAACCCCTTGAAGAACTGGGTCAAAACCCCTGAGAACCCGGGCTAAATGACTTGCAATAATCCAGAAAATTGCACCCCGATAACCTCTAGCAGTGCTATAGGCCAAGCCGGAATCTGACAAAAGGGTAAAGAAACCTAGGAGATCAGATTCAGAGTGATCGAGAGGATCGATCTGCCTCTGAAGACACCAACTGGAGTAATGTCGCCATTTAGACTCGTAAACCTCCAAGGAGGAGGATTTGACAGCAGCCGTGAGTATCAAGGAAGAACCCTCTGGAATTCCTCATCTGGCCAGGACCTGCTGGACAGAATCCAACCATGAAGCCAAAACAGCTGAGGATTCTCATGAAGTAGATGCCCCTGAGACAGGAGGGTCGGAACTAGGGGTAGTTGACTTGGATGAGCTACTGACAGTTCCAGGAGGTCCGTGAACCACAACTGGCGAGGCCATAGAGGAGCTATGAAAAGCAGGTGCACCTGTTCGGACCGTACTTTGGACAGAACAGCCCGAAGTAACTGGGTCGGAGGAAAGCCATACAACAGGGGCAATCGAGACCAACTCATCGACAAAGCATCCACAGAGAATGCCCGAGTGTCCGGAAATGTACTGACAAACATAAGACACTGCTTGTTGAGAGAAGTCGCAGACGGCTCCAGATGGAACTCTCCCAGCAAGGAGGACATTTGCAGAAGCACTGACCTGTTGAGCAACCACTCCGTGGCAAGAGGTCGGGAGCAAGACAGAGCATCTGCAAGAACAATTCCTCTTGGACGAAATGTGACGGACCTGTAGAGTGATGGAGTGATCGCAACAAAACCTCAGAATCTGGCAAATGAGACCGCAAAGGGTCGAAGAGTTGAGTGCCACTTTGACGGTGAATGTAAGACACAACTGTGGAATTGTCGCAAAGCAGGAGGACAACCTGACCCTGAAGGAGCGGACAAAAATGCCTGATGCTCATTAGAACATTATGAGCTTCCAGGACATTGATATGCAAGGTTTGGAAGGTAGGTGACCAAGAGCCTTGAATGCGATCGCCTCCAAGTACAGCCCCCCAACTCTCCAAGAATGCCTCCGTCATGAGATGCAGGGAGGTAAAGGGAAGTGACAGGGGACGACCCACGGTCAACCAAGTCTCCTGACCCCAATGACAAAGGAAATGACGAAAGTCGTCATCCAGGAGAAGAGAGTGGTCCACGGAGTCTCGAAGGGGACGCCAACGAGACAGGAGCCAGATCTGAAGAGGACACAAATGCAGACGATCCAGAACAAGGAAGGAATATAGACGTGAAGACAAACACCGAGACCTCAAAGATGATCGCGACCGCCTCCACAATTCATATGAAGACGAGAGGAGCAGTGCATAGTCCGAAGGGGAGCGCAATGCACCGGTAGACCTCCCTGACGGACCAAGTGATGCGCAGGAAGGGCAGAGCGCTTCAGTGAAGAGGAACGTGGAGATAGGCGTCCTTGAGGTCGAGGGACATCGCCCAGTCGCCTGGAAGGATGCCTCTCACCACTTTCCAGATGGTCTCCATGTGGAAATGATGACAATTCACGTATCTGTTCAGACATTTTACATTCGTAATGAGACGGAAGCCTCCGTCCCACTTCGGAATGAGAAACATGCTGGAGTAAAATGCCAGTCGAGGAAGTTCCGACGGAGGAACGAGCCTTAGGGCATTTTTCGCCAGCATCTCCCGAATCTTGGCGTACAACGCCTCCTGTTAGCCAAGAGACGAAGGACGCCAAAACGGTTGAACCAGTGTGGTCAGAGGTGGAGGGGTGATAAAGGGCAAAACGTACCTGTTTTCTACCCAAGACTGAACCTGAGCGTCGGGATCACCTCCCACGCTGAGGTAAAGTGCCTGAGATGGCCCCCTACAGGCAGAGACGCCAACGGGAGGAGTCACATAGGAGGTTTTCGTGGCTCCATCTGGGGAAAAACCTGAGTCGCAGACTTAGGTTTTGTAGATGACGTTTCCCTGTTAGCCTCATCCTAATATAGCATGATCACGTGACCTTTCGCAGGGATTCCGAGAGAGGTATAGAGGCGCTATATGGATATAGTCTAACATACGAAGGCAAAAGAGGGAGCACAGAGACGATAAAAAGAGCTTTCAGATAATTCAGTGGCAGGTGTGTTTCAAAGTTCTATGATAATAAGACCAGAGGTGAGTTTAAGAGTAAGACACTTTTATCCCAGCAACTTCCATCCAAAAATCAAGCACGAGTTTATATGCATAATTCAACAGGAATCACGGTGTAAATCCATGGTGCAGCTCGACGTAGTGAAGCTGGTAGTGAAACCCATTAACTTTATTCGAGCGAGGGGACTTCACCATCATCAGCTTATTAATTTTCCTGACCAGTTTGAACCAGTTCTGACCGTTTCCGACCGTTTCCAATGGGATTGAACCGGTTCCAACTGGTCTGAACTGATTCCGACTGGTTTGAACTGGTTCTGACCTTTTTCAACCGGTTTCGACCAGTTCTGACCAGTTTGAACTTGTTCTGACGAGTTTGAAGTGGTTCTGACCAATTTGAATGGTTCCAACCACTTTGAACCAGTTCTGACCAGTTCCAACTGATTCCGATTTGTTTGAACCGGTTCTGACCTGTCAGAAAGTTTGGGGAAAGTTTGAGGAAAGTAAGTCAAAACATGTTCTCTCAAACAGGAGATTATTTCATTTTTGGAGCTCCTTGAGAACACTGAGAATTTTCCAGAGCTGAAAGACAGATTGGCGTTGTGATTTCACTTTTACTGGACAATCTGACCCACATGAACGAGCTGAATGTGAATCTACAAGGAAAATAAAGTTTGTGCATGAAATGCAAGCTAACATCAGAGCCTTAAAATCCAGCCTAGTTTTATTTTCAAAACAAATGTCAGACAAGTCATTCTCTCATTTCCCTCACACTGGGCATGTTAAGAGACCCTGCAACATGTGAAAAACATCCAGGAAAACACTGGATGACCTGCATGAAGAATTCTAAGGTTTTGTGATTTTGGAAAAATTGACAGAGCACTTCAGCTGGTGTCAGGTCCCTTCTCACAAGAGCCTGAAACGGTACCGCAGGAACTGCAGTTGGATCTGATTGATCAATGTGACACGATGTTAAAGAAGTTCAACTCCCATAAACTGGATGAGTGCTTCATTAAGTGCAGCCAAATTTCCAAACATCCAGAAGCTGGTGTTGTTTGGCTCGACATATGTGTGTGAACAGACTTTTATTGTGATGAACACCAACAAAGTACCCGCAGATCCCAACTGAGTGATAAACACCTCCAATTTGTTCTGAGAATCACAATGGAATTACCACCAGACTTCGGTGCACTGGCAAAAATGGGTGCTCAACACTGTTCCCACTAAAAGGTGTGTGAATATTTTAATGATTTTTTTTGTCCTGTTTATGTTTGGTATGTACTGTTAAAAAATGCATTTTTTTATCGTATCTTGCTGACCTGACCTGACCTGACCCGTTTGTCAAATTTTAAAAATCAGGGTGGCCCCCGAGCCAAAATAATTGCCCACCCCTACTATAGATCTATAATCTATATATTTATCTATTTTCTAAGCCATTTAATCTTAATTAGGGTTGGGGGTGAGGCCCATCTCAGCTGACTCTGGGCGAGGACAGGATACACCCTAGACAGCTCACCAGTCTATCACAGGGCCAACACTCACACTACCATTCATATTCACACCTAGGAGTGATTTAGAACAGCTAATTAGCCTACTGTGCATGTTTCTGAACTTTGTGTGGAAATTGAAGTACCCGGAGGAAACCCACCTTAGGACGGAGAGGACATGCAAATTCCACACAGAAACGTGTAGTTTAAAAATTGCACTGTGTTGTTAGGATAAAATATGATCTTGATTTCTCTGCATTATTCAAGGTCTAAAACAATACTTCTGTGATCAATATCTTGCATTGCTTTAAGTAACTTTTTTTAATGGAGAGTTTGGGGGAGATTTTGTCAGTACGTTTATGGAATAAACAAAAGTATACCTGGTGATACATTATCATAACAATTAGCATATCCGCCTCACAGCAAGAAATTCCTGGGTTTGAGTCCTGACTCTGGTAAGTTCTGTTTGAACCTGACATGTTCTACCAGTGCTTGCGTGGGTGTTGTCATGGTACTCTGGTTTCCTCCCAAAGTCCAAAGACCTGCACATCAGGCTAACTGACTGTAACAATTTATTCTTAGGTGTAAGTATGAATATGGTTCTGTGGGTGCTGGCCCTGGGATAGACTGTTCACAGTGTACCGTGCCTTTGATCAGATTCAGCAAAGATAGGCTCCATCCTCCATATGATCCTGAATGGTTCGTTGAATGAATGAATGAATAAAAGACGAGAAAAGTTACTGTTCCTCAATCAGATACGTACTATAATTTTAACTATAAATAGTCAATGTGATGGGTCAGGTTTTGCCCTGCTACTGGTAACATGTAAACCAGTACAATCTGTAGCATGGTCGAGTTTTCGGCGACTAAACCTGGCTGCCCCACCAGGTTCCAAATTTGATGAGTAGGGTGGCTGGCAACCCAGTAGGAATAAAAACAAGACCTATCAAAGGGCAGATGAACTCTTTAGAGTCAACAGCCAGCTAGCTAGAGATGGTGTCTCAATAAAAACACCGTGCAGAAAGAACTTTGGGCCTCTACTGCGGATTTTTTGCACTTCGTATAGTACAGCCATGACAACTGTTATGGCTGCCGCCTACACCAGAATTCTGGCACGGCACTCGGATTGATTGATTGATTGATTGATTGATAAAGAGTAAAACATTTTTGTGGCTGTATATGAACTCAGCAGAATTTTATATTGTATAAAAAAAGAATCACAAGCCTACTTTCATGAACTTGTTCTAATATGTTCAGTTCATTTTCTGTAACCGCTTAATCCTAATTAGGGTCACGGGGAGGCTGGCGCCCATCCCAACCAACTTCGGGTGAGAGTAGAGTACACCTTGAACAGCTCGCCAAGCCATCGCAGGGCGGAAACACACTTATGGCCTACTCTTGTCGAAAGTCAGCAATGGTTCCTTTCCATGCCTCATACCATTAATAGTGACAGACATGGCCAGCCTTTGGTAACCCAGTTAGCAGCACTGGGGGTGGGGGGGGGTGGGGGGGGCAGTGACAACCTTGTGGAGAGTGGGACTCGAACCCCCAACCTTTGGATCAGCGATCCAGCACCCTACACCACTAGACCACCACTGCACCCTTGTTTGAATATGTCGTCTTTTCTAAAGAAACTCTTCACTGTTGATCAATGAAGCGATGAGAAGTCATTTCCTGAAGCATGTCCTGCATGCATTCATTAAACATTGTGGGACAGATCTCAAGAGGATCAAATCTAGGCCTAATTTTAATTTCCTCAAATTATTATGGTTTTCCATCATGATTTTAATTCATTCAAACTCTCTTGTTTTGATTAATTAATACAGGAAATGCATTCAGTTTCTCACAGCTCTGGCACTACAGTGCTGAGGATGAGTGTATGAAAGGTTTACAGCTGCATGGCGCTTGCTAATTAAACTGAGAGATGGGGCAGGGCTATGTTACCCTGAGCTGCCTGCTCAAAGTGTGTATTTGTGTAGCTCGTCCAGCAACCCACAAGTTTTTTTTCCCAGGAAACAGAGAAAACATTGAACTGGCACAGCCTTGACACAAACAAGCCAGACCTTGTCTGCATGACATACAACAAGCAGTTCAGCCTCATATAGGGGCAAAACCACCTATCACTGCAGTGTAATACGATACACAAATTGTAGGCTATACTATCAGATTATTCAAAGTATATTTTTAGTCAGACTTAATAGATTTAGCAAAGCATTATAAAGAGAGAAAAAGAAAGAGATAGGCCTTACTCATCCCACTCACTCAAAATACTATGATCTTGAGAAAGTGTTTTGCGAAATGTTTCACTTCTTAAAGTATTATGTTCGATAGTATAACTACTAGGGTGGCCCTTATATGTAGCAAAAAAAAAAATTCTGGGAAATTAAACCGTCTCACCCCCTAAATTTGATCATTTTGGTCTAAACATGTGTCATACAAAATATTCTGGATATAAAACAAAGTTTAGCCTATGCTCAAGCCACCTGTTTCATTGCCCATAAGCTCAATGTTAAAGCGTCATCGTATAAGTATTAAAATATGTAAAGTGTTGTTCACCTCTCATATGTTTTTATACAGGTGAAATGGCAAGCAATTTGAAATCAAAGAATCAGATATATTTACTACAAACAGCAAAAGCATACACAGGAGGTTGTAAACTACCTACAATTAGAGATGCTCTGCAGCATTACGTGTACCATGTAGTGAAAGGACATTCAAGAAAACATGATCCATTTTATGTAAAGTCCTGGTTTTTGTCTCGTTTAGCTGTGAAAGCTCCCGCTGGAGATTTGGCTTTACTCAAATCTGTCAGAGAAAGCAACATGCCAGCTGCACATGGTGCCTTAAAAAAACTATTAGGTCAGCTTTGGTACCTCAGTGAAGAATTGGTTGCATTGGCATTCTTCGATTCAGATATTAATTCTACTGAGAAGCATGCAATGGCTGGGGCACTTGATCTGGAAGGATTGCCCAATTCACCAAGCAGGATCTCCTTGAAGACTTCAGCTATATCTGGGATGAGACTATGTGACTTTGTATCCCAAAGGACACTCAAGTTCTTCAAAATACTAGATCTTCCTGCTAGTTTCTTGCAGAAGGACCCACAAACCTGGGAAGATCATTCGGATTTCAACAAAGCTTTGAAAGTTGTGTCTGAACTGCGTGTTGTGAATGACATGGCAGAACGCGGTGTTGCCCTTGTACAGGAGTACAGTGGCCTTCTATCTAAGGATGAAGAACAACATCAGTTCCTCCTTCAGATCATTCAGGACCACAGGAAAAGATTCCCTGATGCCAGAAAAGAGACAATTGTTCATGAGCTACAAAACTAAAAGAACCTCACATTTCAAGCTTGACATTGGTATTTTTGTTCGAATAGTATTATACTTCAAATTTTCATTGTTTTTGAGCATAGCCTAAAACTGATTAAATTTTATGATTTTTTTGCACAAAGTGGCTTCTTATTAAATGGAACAGAACGCCGGGGTGAAAGGTCACAAAATAAAAACTTTAAAAATAAGGGCCACCCTAATAACTACATAGGAGCATTTGAACATCAGTAAACTCACTCACTCTTTGCAGAACTGATTCATTCTGTTAGGGTCACGAACACACACACACACACACACACACACACACAAAACACTACTCACAAGAACACTCACATAGGGGCAATTTGGAACAGCCAGTTAACCTAATATGTATGTTTTTGGAGTACAGGTGGAATCTGGAGTGCCCAATACCAGAAACTCACTCAAGCACAAGCACCGGGAGCATATGCAAACTCACCACAGCAACATCCATATATATATATATATATCCCCCCCAGTGCAGGTAACTGGGTTATCAAAGGCGGGCCATGTGTCTCACTGTCTATGGTGAGAGGCATGTAAAAGAACCATTGCTGACTTTCATAAAGAGTAGCTGCAAAGTCGTCAGCGTGTTTCTGTCCCAAGCTAAAAAGGGTTGTGACAGGAAGGGCATCCGACGTAAAAACCTCTGCCAAATCAGACGTGCGAATCAGAAGATTCGCTGTGGCGACTCCCGAGTAAAAGGGAAAAAGCCGAAAGGAAAACAGACACATAAATATATATATATATATATATATATATATATATATATATATATATATATATATATATATATATATATATATAGCATATTGTGATAAAGTTAATTATTTTCTGTAATGTACTGATAAAACTTAATTCATACGTATATTTTAGATTCATTGCACACCAACTGAAATATTTCAGGTCTTTTATTGTTTTAATGCTGATCATTTTGGCATACAGCTCATGAAAACCCAAAATTCCTATCTCAAAAAAATAGCATTTCATGTTCAGGTACTCTAAACGAGCTATTAAGCTAATCATCTGAATCAACCAATTAACTCTAAACACCTGCAAAAGATTCCTGAGGCTGTTAAAAACTCCCAGCCTGGTTCATTACTCAAAACCGCAATCATGGGTAAGACTGCCGACCTGACTGCTGTCCAGAAGGCCATCATTGACACCCTCAAGCAAGAGGGTAAGATACAGAAAGAAATCTCTGAGCGACTAGGCTGTTCCCAGCGTGCTGTATCAAGACGGAAAAAGTGTGGCAGAAAACGCTGCACAACCAGAAGAGGTGACCGGACCCTGAGGAAGATTGTGGAGAAGGGCCGATTCCAGACCTTGGGGACCTGTGGAAGCAGTGGACTGGGCTACAGGTGCCACATTCCCCAGGTCAAGCCACTTTTGAACCAGAAACAGCGGCAGAAGCGCCTGACCTGGGCTACAGAGAAGCAGCACTGGACTGTTGCTCAGTGGTCCAAAGTACTTTTTTCGGATGAAAGCAAAATTTGCATGTGATTCGGAAATCAAGGTGCCAGAGTCTGGAGGAAGACTGGGGAGAAGGAAATGCCAAAATGCCTGAAGTCCAGTGTCAAGTAGCCACAGTCAGTAAATGGTCTGGGGTGCCATGTCAGCTGCTGGTGTTGGTCCACTGTGTTTTATCAAGGGCAGGGTCAATGCAGCTAGCTATCAGGAAATGTTGGAGCACTTCATGCTTCCATCTGCTGAAAAGCTTTATGGAAATGAAGATTTAATTTTTCAGCACGACCTGGCACCTGCTCACAGTGCCAAAAGTTAAATGGTTTACTGACCATGGTATTACTGTGCTCAATTGGCCTGCCAACTCTCCTGACCTGAAGCCCATAGAGAATCTGTGGGATATTGTGAAGAGAAAGTTGAGAGACACCAGACCCAACACTGTGGATGAGCTTAAGGCCGCTATCGAAGCATCCTGGGCCTCCATAACACCTCAGCAGTGCCACAGGCTGATTGCCTCCATGCCACGCCGCATTGAAGCAGTCATTTCTGAAAAAGGATTCCCGACCAAGTATTGAGTGCATAACTGAACATAATTATTTGAAGGTTGACTTTTTTTTTTTATTGGTCGTACGAAATATTTGAGATAGGAATTTTGGGTTTTCATGAGCTGTATGCCAAAATCATCAGTATTAAATAAAAGACCTGAAATTTTTCAATTGGTGTGCAATGAATCTAAAATATATGAAAGTTTAATTTTTATCAGTACATTACAGAAAATAATGAACTTTATCACAATATGCTAATTTTTGGAGAAGGACTAGTGTGTGTGTGTGTATATATATTTTATTATATATATATAGGGCAGTGGTGGCCTAGTGGTAAAAGGTGCTGAATCGCTGATCCTAAGGTTGGGGGTTCGAGTCCCACTCTCAACAAGGTTGTCACTGTCCCCCCTAGTGCAGTTAACTGGGTTATCAAAGGCCGGCCATGTCTCTCACTGTCTATGGTGAGAGGCATGTAAAAGAACTATTGCTGACTTACGTCAAGAGTAGTTGCAAAGCCGTCAGCATGTTTCTACCCTTGTTAAGTTTTGTGTCAGGAAAGGCATCTGACGCAAAAACCTATGCCAAATCAAACATGCGAATCATTAATATGACATCCATGAAGATGGAGTCAGATGATTCGCTGTGGACTGTTTGCTTCGGAACAGCCGAAAGGAAAAGAAGAAGATATATATATACATACATACATATATATATATAGAGCGAGAGAGCGAGAGCTATATTTAATATGATACAAGTAAATTTGGCATAGCCTAGAGACAAGCTAATTCAATTTAAGTCGTTTTCAACTTAAGTCGTTTCTCCTGAAACCAATTAACGATGTAGGAGGTATACATATAACGAGGTATACCTGTGTGTATATAATATATATATATATATATATATATATATATGCATAATGGTATAAGTGAAGAATATTATAAATCAATTCAGCTTGATTATATGTGAAACAGATTTTCATCATTTCAAACATATTTTTTTTAATACAAAGGAAAAAAAACTTGTGATACTACAGTTGTAGAAGGAAAAAATACATAAAACTATTATCAAATAACTGATTTACTGCAGTTCTACTTTCAGTTCAGTTAATTTTCTGTAACCGCTAATTAGGGTCGCAGGGACACTAGCGCCCATCCCAGCCCACTCAAAGTGAGGTCAGAGTACACCCTGGACAGCTCGCTAGGCCATCGCAGGGTGGAAACATGCTGACGGCTTTGCAGCCTACTCTTGTTGAAAGTTAGCAATGGTTCTGTTCTTTGACATGAATCTCTCACCATAGACAATGAGAGACATGGCCGGCCTTTGATAACCCAGTTAACTGCATTGACAGTGACAACCTTGTGGAGAGTGGGACTCGAACCCTCCACCTTAGAATCAGTGATCCAGCACCCTATGCCACCAGGCCACCTCTGCACTTCTCTACTTTCAGTTATTCTATTAAATTATATTCAGTTTATTATTAACTTTACTGTATATGGTTACTGGACATTTTGACATAACATTTGTAAACACTGCCGCCTGGTGGAAAATAACGCGAACTTCTAACTCTCTCGATGAAGGAATCTAATGAACTGCTCATAATGCATCTTCAGTGCATGGCCAGGGTATTTCTGTGTCGAGTTTGCATGTTCTCCAGGTGCTTGCAGGGTTTTCCTTCAGATACTTCACTTTTCTACCTCAGTCCAGAGACATCCATATTATTCATTGGATATTTTCTCTTGGCCCTAGGTCTGAGTGTGAATGTTTGTGTCTTTGTTGGCTGTGTTTGTCCAGACTCGGCTAGGATTGGCTTCAGACTCCCCATGACCCAAAATAGGATAGAGCATTTTGGATAATGAAGTGAATGAAAAATAGAAAATCGTAATATACCACTTTTTAGTGCTGATCCATCTCATCTCTCATCTCATCTTCTTCCGCTTAGTCCGGGGTCGGGTCGCGGGGGCAGCAACCTTAGCAAAGAGGTCCAGACATCCCTCTCCCGAGCCACTTCCTCCAACTCTCCCGGGGGGACACCGAGGCGGTCCCAGACAAGCCGAGAGACATAGTCCCTCCAGCGTGTTCTAGGTCGACCCCGGGGTCTCTTCCCGGTTGGACATGCCCGAAACACCACACCAGGGAGGCGTCCGGGGGGCATTCTAACCAGATGCCCGAGCCACCTCAACTGGCCCCTCTCAATGCGGAGGAGCAGCGGATCTACTCCGAGCTCTCCCCGGATGGCGGAGCTTCTCACCCGATCTCTAAGGGAGAACCCCGCCACCCGGCGAAGAAAGCTCATTTCAGCCGCTTGTATCCGTGATCTTGTTCTTTCGGTCATTACCCAAAGCTCATGACCATAGGTGAGGGTTGGAACGTAGATCGACTAGTAAATTGAGAGCTTCGCCTTGCGGCTCAGCTCCTTTTTCACCACGACGGACCGGTACAGGCACCGCTTAACAGCAGAGGCTGCAGCGATCCGTCTGTCGATCTCTCGCTCCATCCTTCCCTCACTCGTAAACAAGACCCCAAGATACTTAAACTCCTCCACTTGGGGCAGGACCTCATCCCCGACCCAGAGGGTGCATTCCACCATTGTCCGACTGAGAACCATGGCCTCGGACTTGGAGGTACTGATCTTCATCCCGGCTGCTTCGCACTCAGCTGCGAATCGCTCCAATGAGAGCTGGAGGGCCCGACTTGATGAAGCCAAAAGGACAACATCATCCGCAAAAAGCAGAGATGATATCCGATGGCCACCGAACCAGAACCCCTCATCACCTTCGACTGCGCCTAGAAATTCTGTCCATAAAAATTATGAACAGAATCGGTGACAAAGGACAGCCTTGGCGGACTCCAACTCCCACCGGAAACGAATCCGAGCTGCTGTTACCAATACGGACCAAACTCTGGCTCCGGTGATACAGCGACCGAATAGCTCGTAGCAACGGATCCGGAACGCCGTACTCTCGGAGCACGCCCCACAAGATCTTTCGAGGGACACGGTCGAAAGCCTTCTCCAAATCCACAAAGCACATGTGGACAAATTGGGCAAACTCCCATGCCCCCTCCAGAATCCTGTGGAGCATATAGAGTTGGTCAAGAGTGCTGCGGCCAGGACGAAAACCACATTGTTCCTCCTGAATCCGAGGTTCGACTATCGGTCGGATCCTCCTCTCTAGTACCAAGACAAAGTGCGATTCAAAACAGACCCCTAAGACATGAGAAAACAACACAGGAAGCAGTCTCCCTTGCCCGGACGCGGGTCACCGGGGTTCCCTCCTGGAGCCAGGCCCAGGGGAGGGGCTCGAAGGCGAGCACCTGGTGGTCGGGCTTATGCCCATGGAGCCTGGCCGGGCCTAGCCCGAAAAGGAGACATGGGTCCGCCCTCCCATGGACCCACCACCCGTGGGAGGAGTTTTAAGGGTCGGGTGCAGTGTGAGTTGGGTGGCAGCCAAAGGCATGGGTTCTGTCGGACTGATCCTCGGCTGCTTACTCTGACCTTCGGGACATGGAATGTCACCTCTCTGGCGGGAAAGGAGCCTGATTTGGTGCGTGAGGTGGAGAGATACCGACTAGATATAGTCGGGCTCACCTCAACGCATAGCTTGGGCTCTGGAACCATCCATCTCGAAAGAGGCTGGACCTTCTTCTATTCTGGAGTTGCTCATGGGGAGAGGTGGCGAGCCGGTGTGGGTATTCTTGTTGCCCCCCGTCTCGGTGCCCAAATGTTGGGGTTCTCCCCGGTTGACGAAAAGTGCTGATCCAGTACTGTACTATTTTATTTGATTGGAAGTTTGAATGTACAAGTTTGCATGTGTTGTATAAATACAGGTTGTTTTGCGTGGTACAGTTTCTTGATTTGCGGATACAATTGATAGTTCAGGGTAGCTTTGCACGATTCATTTTGCAATTTTCATTCTAAAAATTACTTTCAACAGTTTTTGTTGATCATTTGCAGTGCTTTAATATCTTTTAATTGCAAACATGTCACAAAGAAAGTAGGACCCACATACAAAATTTATGAATAAATGTAACACAAAGAAAAGTAGAAGGACTGGCTCATAGGGAAAAAAAAAATCATTCATTCTCTGAACTGCTTAATCCTAATTAGGGCGTGGGCAGGCTGGCGCCCAGCTCAGCCGACTCTTTAAATGCCTCTAACAATAGAGAGAGAGAGAGACATGAAAACCCAGTTAGCTGCAGGATGGGGTGGGGGGCAAGAACCCACAACCTTGGGATCAGTGATCCACCACCTTACCACGAGGCCACCACTGCCATCAACTTACAACATCGACATGGAAACTTGCTACAACCCTGTAGCAAGACAAAAGAAAAAAAAAAATTTTTTTTCCTTCGTCAGGGAAATCACTATGGTGAACTTGCAAGTATCATTACTGTACACATAACTATTCTACCATTATCATCATCATCATCTTCCGCTTAGTCCAGGGTCGGGTCGCGGGGGCAGCAACCTTAGCAAAGAGGTCCAGACATCCCTCTCCTGAGCTACTTCCTCCAACTCTCCCGGGGGGGGGGGGACACCGAGGCGGTCCCAGACAAGCCGAGAGATATAGTCCCTCCAGCGTGTTCTAGGTCGACCCCGGGGTCTCTTCCCGGTTGGACATGCCCGAAACACCACACCAGGGAGGCGTCCGGGGGGCATTCTGACCAGATGCCCGAGCCCCCTCAACTGGCCCTTCTCAATGCGGAGGAGCAGCGGATCTACTCCGAGCTCTCCCCGGATGGCGGAGCTTCTCGCCCCCCGCCACCCGGCGAAGGAAGCTCACTTCAGCCGCTTGTATCCGTGATCTTGTTCTTTCGGTCATTACCCAAAGCTCGTGACCATAGGTGAGGGTTGGAACGTAGATCGACTGGTAAATTGAGAGCTTTGCCTTGCGGCTCAGCTCCTTTTTTTTTTTTTAACATCCTTTTGAAAACAGAAAATTTTATTATACTTTTTTCCACAGACAGCAGCAACCTGGAACAACCAATGTACCTAATGAGCAAATTTTGGGAGGAAACCGGAGTACACAGAGCAACCCCACCCAAACACAGGGACAAGCTGGTACTTACCAAGTCTAGGATTCGTACCTAGGACCTTCTTTCTGTGAGGTGGTGGATGTACTAACCATTACACCACCATGCTATTTGGCATAAAGCATGTTTCACAGTGAAGCATGGTGATGGCAGCATCATGTTGAGAGTTACCCAAGACCTTTAAATTGATTCTTAGACTAATATCCTCTTCACACAGTCACTGGTTTTGTGCCTCTTTATATCAAGAATTCATGTGTTGTAGGATGTTAAAAGTTTGCACATCATTTCATTCATCCATTTTCCGAACCCCTTTATCCTAATTAGGGTTTGAGCAAGAGCAGAAGACATCCTTGACAGCTCACCAGGCCATCGCACGGCAGAAACACACTGACAGCTATGCAGCTATTCTTGACGCAAGTCAGCGAGGGTTCTTTTACATGAGCCTCATACCAACAGTGAGGGCCATGGCCGTCCTTTGACAACCCAGTAAGCGGGGTGGACAGCAGTGACAACACGTTGAGGGTGGGGCTTGAACCCCAACCTTGGGATCAGTGATCCAGCACCTTTACCACCAGGCCACCACTGTTCTCGCTTCACAGCCTGGACCCCGAAAAAGATCTTCTGCCATAGTAGCCGATCAGCTTCAAGGTATTTTAACCTTCAAAGTAATTTTCTGTTCACTGCCATTGCAAAGAGAAGTTAATTGATGCTCTTCACTTCAACCTGTATGATTTTATGCACACTGCTGATGTCTCATGATTGGCTGATTGTATGAGCAGGTGTTTCTTTAAAAGTACAGTATAAGTAAAATCTTACAATAAATAAATATTTACAATGCAATTTCCATAGTAAAGTTCTCCTATAAACACCATTTCGAATAAAGTCGTCATTCTCAGCCCTTCAGCACACAGGAGCAGCAGCTTGTTTCAGGACATAAAATGCAAAGGACAATGCAGGAAGTTTGAGATGTTCTCCAGGAGGCAGTTCAACTCCCTGAAGAGGTGGAAGAGTTCTATCATCCACCATCTTCAGCACATCACCATTCAGCTTGACAGACCTGCAGATTTCATTTCAAACAGAACAAGAATCAAACACGTGAAGGAAAATTCATACCGTGAGCCTTTCTGAAGCATTTATGTCTACCATCCTGACTCTATGAAATTCCACCCCTTTCCCATGACTTCTAGATTCCAAGTAGTGTATTAAGACCAATCATTTTAATTTATCCCTCTGCTGTGACTATTTCACAGCCAGCAGAGGGAAACAGCTAAAAAAAAAGCTAACCGAGTCATTTAAAGCTGGGCTTAAGAGCAACGCTTATGGGAAAGGTCTGCACAAGTACCAACAATGCTAATCTCAAAGTTGACAAAAGAGCACCAGCAAGCATACAAAAGCTAAATGAAAAAGGTAAAAACAAGGAAATGTGAACTAAGCTAGCAGGTATAACCCACCCTACTGAGATTCACAGAGTGGACCCAGCTGTGTATCTCTACAGATGGGAAGCCTATTGGTCAAGACATTTGGTCAGTACGTACATGCGGATGAAGCTAACTATGGAAATATTGCAATAATTTGATTTAGTTTAGAATTTAATTTAAAGGCTTGAAACTTAAATTGTGTCACCATCAATGCACTGCAATGTTGCTGTGCTATACAGGGATCCCTCGCTACTTCATACTTCAATTCATGCGGCTTCGGTGCATCGCAGGCTTTTTAAAATATTCATCGAATTAAAAAATATGGAAATTAAGGAAAAAATTTAAGGAAAATGCCACAAAACAAGGCCAATTATGCAAAAAACCCTAAATGAACACAAAACAAAAAATAACCCAAAACCTCCCATCAAAACTACTTACATTTTTATGTGAGGTGCACATCTGTGTGCATATGCGCGCGTCTGTATGTGTGTGTTTTATATTGTATTTACATCTTATGCATTATGTTTGAATGTTTGTTAATGTAAACATTTATAGCATTGAATATGTATTTATTGATATTATATACACTTATACATGTACGTATACGTCAGTTGGGGGGGGTGGGGGTAATCTACTTCGCAGAATTCAGCGGTCGCGGGGGATCTCGGTCCCAATTAACCACGGAAAAATGAGGGATCCCTGTATTCCAAAAGAAGCTTTTGAGTGTCAAAATTAAACAAGACAAGATATGCATTCAGAAACACCTTGGTATTGGGAATATCACCTGGAATGGAGCCCTTCCTCCCCAGGTTCAGCTGACTGAAGCACAAACACATCAGCAGTGCTGTTGGAGACTAGCGCTGGAAGCTTGATCACCAGTTGCTTCCTGTTCATGTTTAGGGCGAATAAAGTGACTGCACCTTTTCTGTAACTAGAACTGAAGAGAAAAGTTCCTTGTTGATTTGAATCATTTTCAAACCTCACCATTACTGCATTATGTGTGTCATTGGTGGTAAATTTCTACAGTTTTAAATGGAATAAAGCACTTGAGAGCATGTTGGTCTAGAACAGGGGTCGGCAACCTTTGCCATTCAAAGAGCCATTTGGACCCGTTTTCCACAGTAAATCCTTTTTTGTCATTTAAAATCAAATAACACTGCGTATAATGTTTTTTTACCCGTTCTCCTTCATGTTAATATAAAAAAAAAACAAATTTGTTTGCATTGATTTAAACGACTGCAGACAGACAATTAAATTCTGCTTGCAACAAAAACATTTACGTTCAAAAAAAAAAAAAATAAAAATAAATAAATAAATAAAAAAATCGCCAGCCTCCCTGCTACCATAATTAGAATTAAACATTTCAGAAAATAATAAATGTGTTTGAGTCCTTCTTGTATTTTTATAAAAGAAAAAGAATATCTATCCCACAAAGCGAGGGACAGGCTGCAGCCAAATGTGTTAACGGGTTGGGTTGCCTACCTCACCATCACTCCCTTTGTGAGATCTTTTCCTTTCTTCGTTATGTTAATGCTGTTTTGTCATAGTTTTAATTTACAAAAACAGCAACACAGAAGAGTTTATGAAGACTTATTTTAAGAAGGAGCCTGCTCAACATTCTTTTAAATAATATTAATGCTGCACTGACCGACCCATTCTCAGAGTGGAGACTGAACCACACTCAGTCTTTTATTTTGTCACTGGAGGAGAGGTATTTAATTCGGAGACTGCTGTGCATAAACCAAATCTCATCCACCGTCTCTTACTTCAGCTGTGATTTCCATTCCTGGATTACAAACCCCGGCAGCGGAAAACTCTCTCGCGCTCACTGCGCTGCTGCAGAACATTGCTTGCCATGAGCACAAGGGTTTAGAAATTCACCAACACAGCAGATCAAAAACACAGACTCTCAATGGAGCTGATTAATATAATGATAGGCATGTCCACAAGAACACACACACAAAAATCACCCCGCCCACACCAAATAAATATCCTCCCGCACCCGTGACTGTTAATTTTCATCTATGTAATTTTCAACCCTAATCGAGCATTTTCTTCAAGGTTACCCGCTGGGTACCTGTGGGTACCCGACCGTTGCAGGACTCTGCCTTAGGCAGATTCAGGTGAAATCTGGTTTAATTCTCTATCCGTGGGAGCACTGAGTGCTTCCGATGTGAGTAAATAAGCGGCACTTTCTTTCTGCAGTTATTTTTGGTGATGCAGTGGTTTTTGTGTATGAAGCACATTTGTGAAGCACACATTCATTATTTTTAAAAGCCACGGCGTCGCATCACAGAGGTGAAAGAGCCGCGGGTTGCCGTTCTCTGGTCTAGAAATATAACCACCACATCATAATTTACGCCTTGGCTGTTGAACATTTCTGAGTGAATTACAGCATTAAAGAGTATTACGAGTCGATGTTGAGAATCTGGTACCTTTGTTTATTGGTGCAGTGAAGGTACACACGCAAGCGTTGCCTCTGTTTTCCTGTACCTGAGAGAACCTGTATTTTCAGCACTTCGGGTCCTACAAGTCTCTTGTACAGAAGAGACAGCCAATAATCCTGTCATGAACAGACATTCTGTTAAATCCCTGCTACTACTACTGCTACTACTACTCTTCTATTGGTTAATATTATAATACCTTTGCTCTTTCATGAATAATACACTGAACTGAATGTGCTTCTATTTTTTTCCTGCTTTACTCAATTTAACTAAAACCAATAGCATGTCATTACTTTACTCTGCCCAAAGTCACATGGTCTGTACGGTTATAGAAGGCCTACTAACCCAGCTATTATTGTTGGTATATTAGCATGGCTAATAATAATGATAAGCAGAAGAACAACAGCTACAATTATAATAGTAATAGCATAAAATTACAGGGATACCTCGCTACGTCGTGCTTCAATTCATGCGGCTTCAGTGCATCATGTTTTTTTGTTTTTAATATTCATCGAATTAAAAATAAGGAAATTAAGGAAGAATAGGTAGGAAAAATTAAGGAAAATGCCGCATAACAATGCCAATTATGCAAAAAAAAAAAAAAAAAAAAACAAAGACAACAAAAACAATCCAACCTCCCCCCCATCAAAACTACTTACATTTTTATGAGAGGTGCAGATCTGACTGCGTGCATCTGTATGTGTGTCTATTTATATTTTATTTACATCTTATGCATTATTTTTTTAATGTTTAATTGTTATAAGCATTTATAGCATTGAATATGTATTTATTGATATTTTATACACATGTACGTATACGTCAGTTGAGGGGGTTTGGGGAGGTAATTCGGTGGTGACGGGGGATCTCGGTCCCAATTAACCACGGAAAGTGAGGAATCCCTGTATTCATCCATTCATTTTTGGAACAGCTTAATCCTAATTAGAGTTGTGGGGAGACTGGCGTCCATTTCAGCAGCCTCTGGGCGAGGGCAGAGTACACCCTAGACAGGCCATCGCAGGACAGAAACCCGCTGATGGCTATGAAGCCTACCGTAAAAATTCATTATTATTATTATTATTATTATCAGATGTAGTAGTATTAGTAGCAGTACTGGTTGCTATGATCACACTGAAAATCAGACAGTTATGCTCAATAAGTATCAAAATCAGTGAATGTATAAACCAGGGGTGTCAAACTCATCCCACAAAGGGCCATGTGGCTGCAGGTTTTTGTTTCAATCAAGCAGCAGCACACCTGACTTGCTCATTTAAACAACAGGTTTGAGTCTTCAGGTGGGGCCGGTGGTGTAGGAGTTAGGGTGCTGTGCTCATGATTGGGAGGTTGTGAGTTCGAATCCCACTGAGACCTCCACTGTGCTAAGACCCCTGGGCAAGGTCTTAACCACAAGTGTGCCTCTGTTCACCCAGCAGTATAAATGGGTACCAGTAAAAATATACTGGGAAGGTAACCTGCGATGGACTAGCGTCCCATCCAGGGGGAGTTGAACTCCTGGTCGCTTCACGCAGTGGAAACCGGGGATAAGCACCGGCCTGATGAGCCACAAGGCTCGGGTGTAAAAACCCAACAGACTTACCCTTACCTTGAGGTTTCAGGCAGTTGATTGGTCATCTGTGTGCTCTTTATAGAGACTGACCAATCAACTGCCTGAAGACTCAGATCAGTAGTTTGAATGAGCAAAGTCATGTGTGCTGCTGCTTGGTTGAAAAAAAAAAAAAAAAAACCTGCTGCCACACGGCCCTTTGCGGCATGAGTTTCACACCCCTGGTATAACTACGACAAAAACACTAACTTGAAACTTGTTGAGATTAAAAGTGAAAACAATAATTCGTAAAAACTTTGTAAATAACATGCTGCAGTGATGTTTTGAGTGCAATATATTCCAGTCATGTTTTATCTCACAGGCTATTAATTTATCAAAATACACATTGCAATTTTAATTCCTGTGAAACATTTAGTAAAATGTTGGCACGGTAAACAATTTGCCACTTTATACTAGCACCATTTCTTCCCACAGCACTTACAAAACAAGAAGTGGTGAAGTGTTTGTTGTTTTTATTCTTGATTCAAACAAGTCTTACTGTGTGCAACAGTTCAGCTCATTTTCTGTAACCGATTAATCCTAATTAGGATCATGGGGAGGCTGGCACCCATCCCAGCTGACTCCAAGCAAGGGCAGAGTACACATCTGGACAGCTTGTGAGGCCATCGCAGGGCGGAAACACGCTGATGGCTTTGCAGCTACTCTTTACAAAAGTCAGCAATGGTTCTTTTACATGAACCTCTCACCATAGACAGTGAGAGACATGGCCGACCTTTGGCAACCCAGTTAGCTGCACTGGAGGGGACAGTGACAACCTTGTGGAGAGTGGGACTCAAACCCCAAACCTTAGGATCAGCAATCCAGCGCCCTATACCACTAGACCACCACTGCCCTTGTGTGCAGTATGGGGTAATTGTTGCTTTTTTTTTTTTTTTTTTGCTTAAGGGTCTTCACAACTGAGCCACAACTGCCCCACTGCCTTTGATATTATCTACTGTAGAGGGTGAAATATCTCAACCCTTTCCTATCTTTCTTTAAGGAACTTTACCTTTAAGCCTTTTGGTAATTTTCTCATGCATTTGTTGATGAAGTGGAGATTCAACACTGGAGTCCATCTTTGTGACTCAAAGTCCAGGCATTTTCCTGATGCTGCTTTCATACCAAATGATGATCACCTGTTGCTATCACCTGTTTCTAATCACTTCATTTCATTGCTTTTAAATAATTTGCACTAATTACCCAATTAAATTTTTTGGAATGAATTGCAGATCTGAAAATCAGGAATAGATATACAGGGATCCCTCACTACTTTGTACTTCACGCTTCAATTCATGAGGCTGCAGCGCATCGCATTTATTTTTTAAATATTCATCGAAGTAAACAACAAAGAAATTAAGTAAAAATAGGGGGAAAAGTTGAGGTAAATGCCGCAGAACAAGGCCAATTATGCAAAAAAAAAAAAAAAAAAAAAAAAAAAAAGCCCTAAACAAACAAAACAAATCAACCCCCCAATCAAAACTACTTACATTATGTGAGGTGCGTATCTGCGTGCATACGTGTGCGTCTGTATGTATATTTCATTTACATCTTATGCATTATTTTTTAATGTTATTATAATTCTATATAATATTATAATAATAATATTATAATCTAATTGTTATTATAAGCATTTATAGCATTGAATATGTATTTATTTATATTATATACACATATACATGTACGTATACGTCATGCTGGGGGGTTTGATCCTACTTCGCGGAATTCGGTGGTCATAGGGTGATCTCGGTCCCAGTTAAGCGCGGAAAGTAAGGGATCCCTGTACTGTATACTAATAAATGAAATTAAGTTGAAATATCCTGGATTCATACCCTATGCACAAAACACAAATCAAAGCTGATTTAAAAATAATCACATTTTCTGTACTGGAACATTTTCTTACTTGAGGTTGCCTCACATGTAAATTGCATGTTGATTTATAGACCAGAAAATATTGCAATGAATGTATTGACATGTAACGTACCGGAAGTGGATAAAAATTACTGTCCACAAGATGGTATGTCCCAGAGCCAATTAACACCTGTCGCATGACCACATCCAACCCCAGCTTAGCCATGAGACCGAGTTTATCCAGCCACCTTGAGAGAACACACACAACATAATGTTCATTCATTCATTTTCTGAAAAGCTAAATCCTAATTAGGGTCGCGGCGAGACTGGCGATCATCTCAGCCGATTCTGGGCGAGGGCAGAGTACACCCTGGATTGCTCGCCAGGCCATCGCAGGGCAGAAATACGCCGACGGCTATACAACCTACTCTTGACAAAAGTCAGCAATGGTTCTTTTACATAAACTTCACACCATAGACAATGACAGACATGGCCGGCCTTTGATAACCCAGCTCGCCAAAACGGGGGAACAGCAGTGACAAACCGCTGATAGTGGAGCTTGAACCTCCAACCTTGAGGACAGTAATCAGGCAACCTACCACCAGGTTACTACTGCCCCTCTGTTAATGTTTTGCTTCGCAAAAGTTTTACTGTTGAAAAGTTAAATATGTAAGTCAACGATGGTGCCTTTATTATTCGGTTTTCAGTTTCGGTATTAATAATAAATCTGTTATTTTACTGGGGACATGGCAGTTTATTGTGCTTCCTGTGGTGGCATGGTCCCCAACCTTTTTATCACCGCAGACCGGTCAACGCTTGACAACTTTACCGCGGCTTTTAGTATAGCTTGTTTATATTGTAGATATAATACCCTGCCCTTGCCCAGAGTCGGCCGAGATGTGCACCAGCCTCCCTAATCAGGATTAAGCGTTATATTTTTAATTGAGCTCGAACTCTTCTTTTTAAAAAAAAAAAAAAAACAGGTGATGGTGCACCAGCTGGGAGAATGAAGGCTCAGGCTCAGTCTCACCCGAAATCCCCGCTATTGTTTGAAACATGCCCAACTTTCCTCTGTTCATGTGCCGTCCCCTTGTGGGTTACATTTTAGTGCTCAAATGACCGACATGTAACCGAGAGAATCCGATCATTTTCAAAATAAGTTTTTTCAAAAATAAAAGATTGTTCAGACTCCGATAATAAATAAAACAGAAATAAATATATATTTCTTGTATGGCCCGGTATCAATTGATCCACGGACCGGTGCCGGTCCACGGCCCGGGAGTTGGGGACCACTAAGGTTGGGCATCCGACGTAAAAACCTATGCCAACTCAAACACGCGAATCACATGATTTACTGTGGCGACACCTGAAAAAAAAAAAAGGGAAAGTCAAAAGGAAAAGAAGAAGACGAAGAAGAATATTACATGAACCCTCATCCTCGGCTCTATTTGTATAAGTTATTCTGTCCAAGTCTTTTTTTTAAATCTGATACTGTGATAATACTGTGAATCAAATGAAATATTGAAAAAGACGACAAGCGAAGCTTCTCATTAGAGATATTTGAACAGATTTTCAAACCAACAACACAACAAAAAAATCCTTTTTATCTACTCACATAAAACCAGCAACAAAAGTGTCTGAGAGACCGGCAGCGCCACCGCCGTAGGCTGAGCTCGTCTCTCCAAGCCACACTTTCTTTCCAGGTGACAGAGAATGAACAAGCTGCAGAAAGAACATTTTATGAAACTACGAAATTTGATAATGATGTCACATAAATCTACTTTATGTTCTCACACTAATGGGCACATTTGACCAAATATCCACAAAAAAAGTATGTATATTTAATATGGATGCTTGTGATTAAAGCAAAGCAGGATGGAAACTCCACTGTGTCCAGTTAGTGATTTTTATTTATTTATTTTTACTATTTTCGTAAAGGCACTCACTGCTTTAATTAGACACAAAATAATTGCTAGTTGACATAATTACAATAAATAATTGTCAATAGGGGCAGTGGTGGCCTGGTGGTATAGGGCGCCGGATAGCTGATCCTAAGGTTGGGGGTTCGGGTCCCACTCTCCACAAGGTTGTCACTGCAGCTCACTGGGTTATCAAAGGCGGGCCATGTCTCTCACTATCTATGGTGCGAGGCATGTAAAAGAACCATTGCTGACTTTCGACAAGAGTAGCTGCAAAGCTGTCAGCGTGTTTCCGCCCTGCAATGGCCTGGCAAGCTGTCCAGGGTATACTCTGCCCTCGGCCAGAGTCGGCTGGGATGGGCACCAACCTCCCCGCGACCGTAATTAGGATTAAGCGGTTACAGAAATGAAATGATTGTCAATAACAATAAAAACAATATATTCAAAGTAAAGCATGTAGAAGTGTTAAAGGAAAACTGGGACTACGGTATTTCCCGTCCATTGCTTTTATTAGGTCTACAACTTGAAAAGCATTCCTATAGAGATATACCTGTGTATGTTTACTGTAATAGCTGTAAAAAAAAAACAGCAGAAACTCGGTTGCTAGAATCATTGTTTTAAATTTATCTTCTCGTCTCTGGTGTCCACAGTCTATAACCGTACGGTGGCTGGGTTCTAATGATTGTAACAGGAGAACACTCAGGAATCATAAAAGGTGTTTATTTCCAAAGTAACAACTGAATATTTGCCATGACTGAAAATAACTTCTTCACATGTTCGCTAAACAGACGCAGGTGTATCACTGCAGGACTCATTTCTAAACAGTCATAAACATCAATCGTTACAACTATATTTTAGCATATATGATGCTATGAAGCTCTAGACTGAATTTCCATATCACAAAAAATATCTTTATCAAATATGATTATACAGACGCTCTCCGACTTACGTTTTTAATTGGTTCCGGACGGCCGAACGCAAGTTGAAAGTGAACGTAAGTTGTTACAGTGACGTATGACGCTCATACTGTACTATACATCCATAAATACCATTACTGTATCTCATAAAACACCCCTAAATCAATTATTATAAACATAATATTGTGAAATAATATCAAATAATATCAACATTAATTTCAAATAAGTCACTTATTTATACAGAGTCACTTTACACAAAGCTTAAAACAGCCAATCAACGCTTACAATATGTGAAGCGCTCAATACTGAAAGTAATGTACTTGCGAAAGTAGTGTACTTGCTGTGGGTTATACAGACTTCTGGTCTTTCAAGTCCGCAAGGGTGCCGTTTAACTTGTTTTGAACACAACCTGCACTGATGTAAATCCCAGCAAAGCGGAGAGTTCTTTCTTTTGTGTAAGTAAGTAAGTAAACTTTATTCAAGAGATGCATACAAAGAACAAGTACAAATCCTAATAAATATTAATATAAAAATAAGTACTTAATATCTGTAATAAATATAAAATAAGTAATAAATATCTGTAATTGTTCTGGGATTTGTGTTTTTCATTTTACAACTCTCATTGTTTAACTGAGTATGCATGGTGGATTGTGCCGATCTGAGCAGATAGTTAATTCATCTCTGTGTATGAGACTTGCACCCATGCTAGTAGGCTTACGCTTCTGACCAACCAGATTTGCTTAGGGTCACAAAAGTTCGCAAAACAGTATAAACACAAAGATCACAGAGACGACGTCTTAACACAAGGCTATATATATATATATATATATATATACACACACACACACACGCATATTTTTTTAATATATATATATATATATTATACACACACTCAGTCTGTAGTTTGTAAACAATGAATGCAGTGTCATTGCTTTATTACGTCAGTGTACTACGTAGGTACCTCTAAACTCAAAATTTGACTTTTTGAAAAAAAAAAAAAAAAAAAAAAAGTAAAATTGAAAAACGTAAAACGAATGAGCGCAAGTCGGGGAGCGTCTGTACATTATATATATATATATATACACACACACATTCTTTTTTATTTTGATATACTGTAGTAATCCCATAAAGAAAATGATTCCCTCCACATTTAACCCCTCCAAAATGTGCACACAGAGCACAGGGCTGCCACACACGTTGGAGTGTCTGGAGAGCGGTTGTGGGTTAGGAGCCTCGCTCAAGGGTATTTCTGCCATTTATGTGGAGGAAGGAAAGGTGCTGCTCACTCTCCCACCACCACACTCGGGAATCCAACTAGCAACCTTTCGGTCCCAAAGACGCTTCTCTAACCATTAGGCTATGACTGATCCCTAAAATAAATACAGGGATCCCTCACTAGTTCGCGCTTCAATTCATGTGGCTTCAGGAGTAATAAAAATAAAATAAGGAAATTAAGGAAGAATAGGGGGGAAAGTTAAGGAAAATGCTGCAAAACAAGGCCAATTATGCAAAAAAAAAAAAAAAAAAAAAAACCCAAACAAACAAAAAAATAACCCAAAAACCCCATCAAAATTTTATGTGAGATGTGCATCTGTGTGTGCATCTGTATGTACTTATATTTTATTTGCATCTTATGCATTATTTTTGAATGTTTAATTGTTATTATAATAATTTATAGCGTTGAATATGTATTTATTGATATTATATACACATATACATGTACGTATACATCAGTCGTGGGGTTGATCCTACTTTGCAGAATTTGGCGATCGCAGGGGAATCTCAATCCTACCTAATTAACTGTGGAAAGTGTGGGATCCCTTGTATATAAATATTGATGATTCTTCCGCTAAATTCAGGGTCAGGTCGTGGAGACAGAGGCCTAAGCAGTGAGGTCCAGACTTCCCTTTCCCCAGCCACTTCCTCCAACTGTTCCAGGAAGAGACCCCGTGGCCATAATAAAGTCGCTCTGTTAGGACATTTAAATTCATTCTGTATGTGTAAACAGGAGAAAGTCACTTGTATTACCTGGAGGATCTCATTTGTTTTAACAGCCAGCATATCAAGCACTTCAGGATCAAGGAAATCCTCCAAAGATGCATCTCTGCCATTAACATAGTAGCTAACAACAAATATAAAAAGACATGCAAGTTAAATTAGCATGGCACTGAAATCATAAAATGCACCACAGTACACATCAATATTTCCTTTTATATTAAAATACATAAGTGGGGGTGTTCCACAAAAATTTTATAATAGTTTTAATTTGGATGGGGACCCATTATCCCACATGAACACACAGACAAAAACAGCATTTTTGAAACGAATAGCTTCAGGTTTTATTTAACTTTAAAAAAATGCTCATTGCAGTTACACAAGTTTAAAATTTGATGAAGTTTAGCATGAATTATCTGCATTGATAATTAGGTCACTGAGTGGTCCATCTGTGGGCAGACAAATATTTAGGTGAGTGTGAATGTGACGTACTGATGCCAGGTACATGCATCAATGGCTTCAGCGCCACTCTTCAAAAACCTACAAATAAATAACAAAAAAAATAATTATTTTATATATATATATTATATTATATTATATTATATATATATTATATATATATAATCCAGGAAATCATGCATAACATAGCAGCACTCAGTCATACAGCTCAAATTATAACATTGAATAATACTGAAATGACGGACCAAAAAATTCCAAAAAAACATTTTTAAATGTAAAAATGTTCTAATTTGCTCATATTATCATTTTTAGGCCTTCACTTCTAAATTTGTTGTTAATAGCTCCACCAAGAAGGAACTGGGTTCATTGAGGTGGATTTATTTATTTGTTTGACCATCTGTCAGCAAATACTTGTTCACAGCTTTGACGAATCTCTCTAAAAGTTTTACGATGGGTGGGTGATTAGCTGAGGATGATCCTATTACATTTTGGTAGGAATCCAGAACCTGATGACATCATAAAAATGATCAAATTACAAAAAAAATAAAAAAATAAAAAAATAAAAACATCCCCTCTCTCATAATGGGCAAAGTTGAAGAAAAAAAATTCTCTCTGTTAAAACAATTTGATTTGGACTCTCGAGTGGTACATCAACAAGGTGTTTGAATCTGGTATAATGCCACAGCCATCCGTGACCGGAAGTCCACGGGAGCCAATTAGCTGAGCTCTCACATGAGAGAGGGATGCCTGACACTCCTTGTCACTCACAGCGACTGCCACCAATCATGGGTGTCTGTGAATTGTTTATACGAGGGGACGGATAGCGCTTTCCCTCTGAATGTGTTAGACCGTGCCTAAATATGCATTTGGGCCGCAGTTTAAAAAGAGGTCGGTGGCTGGCATTGCATGTCATGAAGGGGGCATGTGCATGCTTTTGGTGGTGGTTGTGCGATAGAGAAGGCTGTACTTGATGGGTGGGAAATGGATATGACAAAATCTGATTTGCTGAGTACATTCAGAAGATTTTATACTAGACAGACCATCTGATCCAGACTATGCATTCAGCTGTAATTTAAATAATTTCAATTCAGTCTTATTTCTAATTGTAGTTTTTACAATTGACCTTGTTGCAAAGCAGCTTTCCATAGTAAAAACAAATTTGAAAAGTAATGTAAATTTAACACCAGGTATTTTATTTTGGGGAGTATGGCAGTGCAGCAGGCCCAGGGTGCAATGTTGTCTACTTAATTTTTATGGCTTGGCAGAGGTTTACACTGTTTGAGTCCTTTTGTATTCATTCTAAATTAACCCTTTGCATATTAGCCAAATCAAATACTGATAGATGGTGTTTCACATAAATAAAACACTCATTTTTTATGGCAAAGTGAATGTGCCATATTAGCGTTGAGATGGTACGCCAATCACGATGTGGGGAAAAATGCTGCACTTTCAGTGAGTAGCAGCAAAACCAGCAACACACTTGTCAATCGTTCTACATCCATAATATGTCAACAGGCTCATTTGCTGTTTTTTTTATTCTGACTGGTAACACCAACACAAAATCCACTTACTGGACCAATAGAAACTGGTTTTTCCTAAAAGGTTTGTTTACTGTACATTTAGTACTGTATATCAGTTTACTCGAAAAACTACTCTACATAGCAAGGGTAGAGCTGAGTGAGGTGTCTGACCCAGAGAGAAGGTCTTTGCGGTGGTCTCGTGGCTGACCGATATCAGGACCGTACAGACCCGAGGAACTGTACAGTGCTGATTTCTGCAGAATCTTACGCAGATGAAGGAAATCCTCTCCCAGCTGGGAACCATCCACCGTAATCCCTGCCTTCTTCTCATAACTGTTGGGTTCTGGAAGCAAAATCAACCACAAAACACATTTTATTACTTTTAATAAAGTAATTTTTTAATTACTAACTTACTAGCAAATGTTAGTAATTAAGCGGGGAAGCAAATTAATAAATATTAATGCCTGCATTTTAAAATGATAGTTCATGAGCAGCTCATTCATAGGGACGTGCAATGAATAAAACATTGTTTAAATGCATGGTGGTGTAGTGGTTAGCACATCGGCCTCTCAACGAGAAGGCTTGGGTTCGAATCCTGGGCTGAGGCATTTCTGTGCGGAATTAGCATATTCTCCCTGTACTACTTGCGCGAGTTTCCTCAGGGTAGACTGGTTTCCTCACACAGTCCATGGACCTGAGGCAGAATGTAAATGGTTGTGTGTACTGGCCTGCTGATGGAGTGGAAGCTGTTCAGGATGTACCCTGACTTTGCCTGGAGTTGGCCGAGACGGACACCCACCTCCCCATGATCCTAATTAGGATTGAGCAGGATAAAAAAAAAAAAAAATGAATAAATGAAAGCAACGACAATTCAATAAAGTGATTTTACAGGCCAACCGAAATGAACCAGTTTTGGGGTGGTAGGAGTATCTCCAGTTTATCTTGCCACCCTGTCCTCCTGTTATTACCCGTCATAGAACTGCAACCGGCTCTGAACACTTCTTTACACTTCACAGTGAGACAGTACCATTCCCATGAAAAAGTTTAGAACAAAAACAAGCACACCATTGCCCAGCTCCCAGGACATCCTGTACTGCTGTCGCTCACAGTAGTTCAGCAGCAGCTCAGCATTCTGACAATCCCAGACATTCTCCGGAGTGCGCAACAGGGCATTTAAGCCAAAGATCAACTCCAATCCCGAGCAGTTCACAAACGAGTAAAGGAGATCCACAGCATATTCTACACAAGCATGAAGATCATTAAACAAATAAATTAATCGTACACCTCTTCTCACTTTTGAGAAATTTACAATCAACACACCTCATTAACAGTTTTAACATTAACAGTGTAAAACATATCACAAATACAAAATCAATTATAAATGCATGGATAGGATCAGGAATGAGCACATCAGAGGGACAGCACATGTAAGACGTTTTGGAGACAAAGTCAGAGAGGCTAGATTGAGATGGTTTGGACATGTACAGAGGAGGGATAGTGAGTATATTGGTAGTAGGATGCTGAGGTTGGAACTACCAGGCAGAAAGCCTAGAGGAAGACCAAAGAGACGATTCATGGATGTGTTGAAGGAGGACATGAAGGTAGTTGGTGTAAGAGAAGAAGATGCAAAGGATAGGGTGAGATGGAGGCAGATGATTCGCTGTGGCGACCCCTGAAGGGAAAAGCCAAAAGGAAAAGAAGAAGAAGAAAATTAATTATAAAACGTATGAGTGTCCAAATTTTGAAATTAACCTAATTTAAGACTAATTTTGGGTTAAAATGGTGACAGTGCTGTAAACATGTGGATGACATCATGATGTAGTGGTTAGCAAGTCCACCACCTCAATGCTAAATGGTTCAAGTCCAGTGCTCAGGCGTTTTCATATGGATTTTGCAGGTTCTCCTCATGCTCGTGTGGGCGTTCTCATGGTACTCTGGTTTCCTCCCACAGTCCAAAGACATACACATTAGGCTAATTGGCCGTTTCAAATTGCCACTAGATGTGGATGTGTGTGTGAATGGTTGCGTGTATGTTGCAGAGTCATGGCCCTGCAAACTGCTCAGGGTGTGCCCTGCTTCAGCCAGCGTCAGCTGTGAGTTGCCACAGTTACAGTGTGTGATGCGTAAACAGCATGTGTTATACTGTGTCTGAGATCAGATAATAAAGAAAAGTATACACATTTTATATCAACCTAAAAAAAAAAAAAAAAAAAGCACTTTGGTGCAACAGTATGTTTGTTTCCTTTCTGGTCAGTATCCCCAACCCAACATGCCGAGTCCTTTAGTATTAATCTGATTTGAGTCAATCAGCTTGACTACAAAACACAACAGGCTAAAAACAATCATAATGTTAATGCTGACTGACTGTGTCTATAAAGTTTGAAGAAAATCACTCATTGCTGAAAGTGGTGACAGTATGTAGAGATTCGATCCTTAACCTGCTTACCGGAAAACTCCACTTCTTTGTATATTCCACACACATCCTCCTTGCGCAAGAGTAGCGTCTGTACAGCCCAGTCTCGTTTGAGCTTTTCTTCTAGCAATGGCGGCAGTTCAAATTTACTACATGCAGTTCCTACAAAAATAATCATTCATTTATATCAGTATGAAAAATAAGGGTGATTCTTTAATAGTGCTGCAAAACAGTAATAGGAAAAAGTATTCCATGCATTCTCAGCCTATTACGGGCAAATGGTGAATCCATTTCCTGTTTGTTTGCAACCCAATTAAAGTGATGGGGCAGAAAATGCTTTCGCGATTCATTTGTGATAAGTACCTGAATGATGAAGAGAGTGTCCACTATAGCTTTTCATAAAGTAATATTCACTCTGTGGTTTAAATTTCATAAAGTCTTGTTTAGTCCCTCCAAATCGTAGAAATGCAGGAGCCAAAGCTTTGGCAAGGGTCCTCAGTTTTGGAGACCTAAAGAGACATCACTCATGTAAGTGTGTTATTTGTGTGTTAAAAATAATTCATAAAATGTAATACACACATATATATATATATATATATATATACACACACACACACACACATGATTTAAAACATTCCAGAACAGGAACTTTCCCGGACTTTAGAGAGTCTATATAAGGACCCATTGTCGACCGGCTCGGGCGGATCATCTAAGGAGAATCATCTAAGGCGGATCATCCAAGTTTTGTCAGTCAAGACTCATCACCCAAGTCCATCTTGCATGTGCATCCACAGCCAACGTGAGGATTTTCATCATTCGTTTCATTCGATAGGCGATATTCCAAGCTTTTGACCGCCAGCGCCATTTCTAAATTTACTATTCTGCAGCTGCTTGGTGATTATCTTGATTTTGTGACCCTTGTTCAAATTGTATTTTCTTTCGGTTTAAACTATAATTTATTATGCTGTCTTATTTTGGTGATATTATTAAATTGTATATCGTGGTTTACCGTGCTTTGCTGGTTTCATGGAGCACTTTTGACCACAATTTGACCACAAAAGGCAACAAATCTGGCGACTCACCCAAATCCCAGCAGTCTTACACCCGTCCACGAGTTCCTAGGTTTGTTCTCATTAAACCTAGAGGCAGACTTTATACCTTTACAAGGCTCACCAATCACAAATCTCTTCACTAGAGCTTCATCAATTTCTACCTCTGGACAAACTTGTTTTAAGCAAACAGCATTCCACTGACTGCTGATGACTGGAGTCTCTTGCCACTGAGCTTGCCTTTATTATATGGGAACTACCTAATTAACTCTAATCACTTGATGAGACACACCTGGTGTCGCAGTCAAAAGTAGTGTCTAACCAGTCATGACACCCTTCAGGCAGTCAGTCATAACAATATATATATATATATATATATATATATATATATATATATATATATATATATATATATATATATTACAGTACAAAATTAAAAAGTTTTTACTTCATTAATACTGTATTAATGAGTAAAACTGTCTATAGAATGTGTTTGAGAAGCATATTTTAGGCATATACAGTAAATAGTGTTTTACTTCAGGTTGATCATTAGCAGATGTGTGTGCACACACAGATGCAACAATGTAAGTAGTTTAGATGGGAGATTTTGGGTTGTTTTTTGTTGGTTTAGGGGTTTTTGTATAATTGACCTTGTTTTTGTGGCATTTTCCTTAACGTTTCCCCCCATTCTACCTTAATTTGCTTATTTTTTAATTTGATGAATATTTAAAAAAAAAATAAAATAATAATAAGAAAAACGTGATGCACTGAAGCGGCATGAATTGAAGCACGCGAGGGATCCTGAATGTATATATATATATATATATATATACACATATACATACATACATACATACACACATATATATCTCAAAGGCAAATTCCTGTCTGATGTATGGAAATGAAATCTGGTATGTCCCTGGCTTTTTTATTTAGACTTTCACTAGTTTATCTGATTTGTTATTTTATTATCTGTGTACTCTTATTTTTGCCATTATCCAGTCACAATCCAATGGCAAAACAAAATCACCCCAAGTGTGAATGCAAGTGTGAACAATCATTTGTCTGTTCTGGCTCTGCCGTGGACTGGAGAGCTGTTAAGGGTGTACCTCACCTTTGCCCAGAGACCGCTGGGATGGGCTCCAATTTCCCTGTGACCTTTATAAAGGAAAAAGCAGTTCAGAAAATGAAGTGAAATAAATACTGCAACACCTTCCTGGGGAGGGGTGTTTCTCTGTGCAGTTTGAATGCTCCCCATGATTGTATGTTTCCTCCCACAGTCCAGACCCATTACGCGAACTGGATTGACCCTAGGTGTGAGTGTGGATAGCTGTGCGATAGTCTGGCAAGCCGTTCAGGGTGTACCCCACCTTCACTCGGAGTCGGCTGGGATTGACTGCAGCCTCCTCTTGACCCCAATAAAGGATATAGTGGTTCAAAATATTATGATGAAGTTATCATGGCTCTCATTTATGTACATACTAAAATACCATGATTATGTCTGTCTGTCTTCCTTTCGGCTTTTTCCCTTTTACTCGGGAGTCGCCACAGCGAATCATCTGATTCGCACATTTTCATTTGGCAGAGATTTTTACGTCGGATGTCCTTCCTGTCACAACCCTTTTAGCAAGGGACAGAAACACGCTGACGACTTTGCAGCTACTCTTTACGAAAGTCAGCAATGGTTCTTTTACATGCCTCTCACCATAGACAGTGAGAGACATGGCCCGCCTTTGATAACACAGTTAGCCGCACTGGGGGGGACAGTGACAACCTTGTGGAGAGTGGGACTCGAACCCCCAACCTTTGGATCAGCAATCCAGTGCCCTATACCACTAGACCACCATTTCCCCAATACCATGATTATGTATTACCACAAATCTGAAGCAAGAGAGCGAGATCCTGAAGACATTTTCATTGGAGCATTGGTATGATATCGGAAATGTTTGTTTTCATGGTTACGTCATGATTATTACAAGACCAGGAAGTTACTCACTCATTTGGCAAACTGCTTGATACTATTATGGTGGTGAGGAAACCAAGGCCATCTCAGTACACCCTGAACAGCTCACCAGACCATCACAGGGCCAAAGCACACACACACACACACACACACACACACACACACACACACACACAAACACACACAAAACTATTCGCACTCACACCTAAGGAGAATCTGGAACTGCCAATTATCCTAATGTGCACTTCTTTGGCCTGTGTGAGGAAAACAAAGTACCTGGAGAAAAAAAAATCACACAAGCATGGGGAGAACAGGCAAACTATACACTACAGAGCCCGAGCCCAGGACTCGAATCCAGGACTTTCTTGCTCTGAAGCAGAAATGCTTTGGTGGTAACTATTTATTTATTCATTTGTTTAATGTTTTGTAAAATAATAAGTAAAGGGCAGTGGTGGCTTGGTGGATAAAGCAGTAGGTTGTAAACCAAAGGTCAGCAGTTGAATCCCACCATCACCACTGTGGGCCCTTGAGCAAGGCCCTTAACCCCCAGTTGCTCAGTTGTATAAAAACAGATATTTATGGATAAGAGGGTCGTCAAATGCTGTAAATTATAAAAGAATAATAATCCCACTGGTTGAACATTTGCAGTGTAAAAGAACTGATAGTGCATTTGAAATATAGGCACATAATACTGATCTGTGAGTTTTCTGCAATTTTTCAGGCTTCTCGAAAGGTTCTCGAATAGAACTAGGAACTGTTCTGAGTGTGTAAGAACCCTGTGTGTGGGTCAGGACTGTGTGGAAGTGTGGCTACCCTGCTGAGAGTCACTGTGTGTTAGGTAGATCCAGTCTCACCCCAGAAGATACATGAACTTCTGCTCCGCCATCAGACTCGCATCTATAGTCACAGACAGAAACCTTTCATCCACTCTTCTGTCCACCCGGGAAAGATCCATGTCCACATCTGCAGCCTTTAAAACCACAGCCGAGATGACAAACGTGCTCAAAACTAACGCAGAAATATGAATGAAATGCGTAAAACGAGCGCATCCAGTCCCGGATGAGCTTGTCTGTTCCATCGTCATTATATAAACTAAACTACAGAATCCCGGATGTTATACACTGAATAAATAAATTAAACATAACCAACTTTAAGAAAACATTTAACAAGCTACAACTGATCCGGCCACACAGGATTTCCTGCTGAAAACAACTACACTATCTCCCACGAGCAAACAAGGCGTGATTGTAATTTGTGGGTGTGGCCTCGTGATCTGCAGGTTACACCTGATTGGACAAAATCCTCATGCCTATGAATACAGTGTTTCGGCCAGAAGTTTAGCGTGTGTGTGTGTGTGTGTGTGTGATAGACTGACGGCTATGCAGCTACTCTTGACGAAAGTCAGCAATGGTTCTTTTACAGGAATCTCTCACCATAGACAGTGAGACACATGGCCAGCCTATGATAACCCAGTAAGCTGCCCTGGATGGGGGGGGCAGAGACAACCTGTGGAGAGTGGGGCTTGAACCCCCAACCTGAGGATCAGTGATCCAGCACCTTCACTACAAGGCCACCACTGCTATTAGTAGGTTAGTTAGTTAGTTAGACAGACAGATGGACAGACAGACAGACAGACAGATGCCTTTATTAATCCCAAAGGAAAATTCACATTTTCCAGCAGCAGTCAAGTAAACCAGCAGCACACACTTATTCTATAAAAAACACAAACGTATATTAAGGCATATATGGCAAAAATACTTATACTGTATATATATATATATATATATATATATATATATATATATATATATATATATATATATATATATATATATATATATATATATATATATATATAAATCATCATTTAAAACCACAGGCTTAGAAATCTTATATCAGTGATAACCTTAATATATGTATGTGTGTATATATATATATATATATATATATATATATATATATATATATAATGCAGCCGTGAGGGGGGGGCACAAACCAGTGTCTCTCCCTCACGCCGGTCCCAAGCCCGGATAAATGCAGAGGGTTGCGTCAGGAAGGGCATCCGGCGTAAAACAAATGCCAAATAAACTATGCGAATCACAAGAAAGAATGACATACCGGATCGGTCGAGGCCCGGGTTAACAACGACCGCCATCAGTGCCGTCAACCAACAGGGTGCTGATGGAAATTGGACTACTGTTGGTCGAAGACGTCGAAGAAGGAGAGGCGGGAGGCGCGTACCAGGCAAAAGGCCTAGAGGAAGACCAAAGAGACGATTTATGGATGTGGTAAAGGAGGACATGAAGGTCGTTGGTGTAAGAGAAGAAGATGTAAAGGATAGGGTGAGATGGAGGCAGATGATTCGCTGTGGCGACCCCTGAAGGGAAAAGCCGAAAGGAAAAGAAGAAGATATATATATATATATATATATATATATAGGCATATACAGTTGTGTTTTTAAAATAATACAATCAGACATCACTAACCTGATCAATCTCTGTTATTTATAAATTATATTTCTACATTGTATTGTGGAGCCGGTGCCATAGTGGTTAGGGTCCTGGGCTCATGATCAGGAGGTTGTGTGTTCAAATCCCATTTAGACCCCTGGGCAAGGTCTTAACCACAAGTGTGCCTCTGTTCACCCAGCAGTATAAATGGGTACCAGTAAAAATATACTGGGAAGGTAATCTGCGATGGACTAGAGTCCCATCCAGGAGGAGTTGAACTCCTGGTAGCTTCACGCTATGAAAACCGGGGATAAGCACCGGCCTGATGAGCCACCAGGCCCGGGTGTAAAAATCCCAACAGACTACCTTACTGTCTACATGGCAAATTATTTACAAACAGGTATAGTTGAGTAATAGAATCTAAAGGACCTAACAGTCATAACCTGAATGCTGCTGATTCTGTGTAATTGAATCACTAATTGAAAGGGATGTATTCAAAATAATAGCAGTCTGGAATTTAATTAGTATTGTCACTCGTTCTTTGAAAAACAGGTGTCAATTATTGTCTTTATTTGAGCAAGGAAGGAAGCAAATGTACATGTTGGTTATACAGCATTTCTCTCTGAAATTCTGAGAAAAATGGGTCATTCCAGACATTGTCCAGAAGAATAGCGTATCTTAAGTAAAAAGTTCATTGGACAGTGGAAAACATATAAAGAAGTGCGGAAAATGATCAGCTGCTCAGCTAAAATAATCGCAAAAGCTTTAAAATGGCAACCAGAAGCTGAAAGATGTGGAAGAAAGTGAAAAACAATCATTGGAATGTATCGAGCTCCAGGGAGATCAAAGAAGGTCTAAAGGTCTAAGGAAGGCTTCATTTAGGCCGAACCATCGACAAGAAGCCCCTGCAAAGTCCTACTGTTGAAAAAAGACACGTGCTGAAGAGGTTACAATTTGCCAAAGAGCTCAATGGCACAACATTTTATGGGCTGATGAAAGCAAAGTTGTTCTTTTTGGATCTGGTGGCCCCTCTAACTGACCCCCCAAACACTGTGAAGACAGTGAAGCATGGTGGTGAACCATCATGATATGGGTATGCTTCTCATACTACGGTCTTGGGCCTATTTATTACATGCCAGGGCTCATGGGTCTGTTTGAATACATGAGAATACTTGAAGAGGTCATGTTGCCTCATGCTGATGAGGAAGTGCCCTTGAAATGGATGTCCCAACAAGACAACAACCCCAAAGACACCGGTAAATGGGCAACATCTTGGTTACAGACCAACAAAATTGACGTTATGGAGCGGTGGCTTGATCCCTAGACCTTAACCCAGTAGAAAACTTGTGGAGTGACCTCAAAAATGCAGTTTCTGAGGCAAAACCGAGAGATACAGAAGAAATGTGGAATGTAGTCCAATCATCCTGGACTGGGAAACCTGTTCACCGGTGACAGAAGTTGGTTGACGCCATGCAACACAGATGTGCAACAGTTCTCAGAAACAGTGGTTATTCATTCATTCATTTTCTGAACTGCTTAATCCCAATTAGAGACACAGGAAGGCTTGCGCCCAACTCTGGGAGATGGTGAAGAACACCCTGGACAGCTCGCAAGGCCATTCCACGGTCAACACTCACAACCATTCATACTCACCCTCACACTTATGGGTAATTCTGAACAGCCAATGAACCTACTGTGCATGTTTTTAGTTTGTGGGAGGAAACTAGAGTACCAGGAGGAAACCCACGCGAACACGTGGAAAACATGTAAACTCCACTCAGAAACTCCCGGACTGGGAATCAACCCCAGAACCTTCTTGCTGTGATGAGGACGTGTAATGAAGAAGACACTGCTATTTTTTGAACAGTCACTTTTATTCAATTTCTTTAAAGGAATAACACAAATTTGATATACAATATTTCTTCATATTTTGATTTGGAACAGAATGTGTGTGTATGGGAATAAAAACTGTTATAATGATTTTGAGCTTCATTTACTTTTTAACTATACTGCTATTATTTTAAACACAACTGTATATCGTTTAATACGTCCATGATCTATAGTAAAAAATAAAAGTCAGACATTGTTGAAAGAATAAGAAAGTATGAGAATTGTATATACGTAATACTGTAATGGTGCAAATTGGCAGCCTGGTGCAGAGATTAATAAAAATCCGGTTTAAACATTCATGTGCAGATTAAGGTGCATGGTGTGCTGTGAGAGGTGACGGTTCAGTGCACAGTCTTTTGTTGACCTGGAATTTGGCTGTCCAGAGCAAATCATTAAAAAACTCCAGTGTAAACATGTTTGTCCAGCTTAAGGTGTGTGGTGTTCCGTGAGTGGTGCAGTGCATGGCAGGTGCAGGGCACGAAATTAGCGCCGGTCCACCAGCATTTGCTGGCATTTTTGTGGGAGGTCCAGAAAAATCCAACTCAATACCAGCCCCCATGTCAGGCAGAAGGTCTTTTCAGTAAAATGAACAATCCTCTGTCGCCCAAGATATAACACTTCATAAACTTGATAAAGTAACACTAATTGTTACAAATTGTCCATGTTTTGTTTACATTGGTGCAACATCTTTCAGCATCGGGTAAAATTACGGTCTAATAAATTAGTGTCGACTCATTAATAATATTGGAAATCATAATATTGATCATTTTGGATTGTCATTATACATTAAATCAATTCAGATATTATTGTTAATCCATGAATACAGTTGATACGCATCATCTGCAACCAATCAGCAGGAGAGAGAAACAAAAGCTCTCAGCTATTGGCTAAATTTGAATCACGTGCCAGTAATACCCCCATTTCACTGGAGCACGGCAGACTTATGGAGGCAAACATGTCATCTGCAAATGTTCCGCAGTTATGCTCTCATCTTCCGTGTCATTCCGTAGTTATTCCTCAAGTCTTCCTCCACTTCCGTATGCTTCTGGCAGGCCAAAATATTCCGTAACATGTTCAAAAGCACGTTCACGGAAAAAAAAAAATCCGTGAGTGTTCCGTGGGGTCACTTTGGTGAACTTGTTCCACACATGCTGTGAACGTTCCGAGAGTGTAAGAATTTCCACTTTTCTGTAGGATTTTCACCCAATTTCGGTGTAAAAATGCCAAAGCTCTTCTGTAGACTGCGTTCCGTGCCTTTCCGCTACATGATCCTTGCATGCCGTAGTCCAGTGAAATGGGGGTATAAGAATTTCCACTCTTCCGTAGGGTTTTCACCCATTTTCTGTGTAAAAATACCGAAGCTCTTCCATAAACTGCGTTCCACGCCTTCCCACCACGATCATTGCATGTCGTGCTCATGAAATGGGGGTTACTTCCTGGTTTGTCGCCAATTCGCGAGTATCCATCAATCTAGCTGAAGAGGAGTGTGAGTCAGATGATTATACGGAGATTGAGGTTGATGATACAAGAAAAGGAAGAGACACAGATGATGATAAGGAACAAGACAGAAGCTAAAACTGAAGGAAAATATCTCAAATAATTTGATTATGTAGAATGTTATCTCGTGACAACATTGATAATTACTTGAGGTTACTGATTTCTATGTTAAGTTTTGAGAACAGAATTAGACTCGAGATCTAGAGTCTCAATCTAGTTCTTTCTTACATCTTTTTTATTTGCATTGTTATTCTTTGGAAATTTTCTTAATTTCGTGCCCTGCAGGTGTATTTGTTATGCTAGCGTGTCCCGCCCATGCTAAAAATGATAAAGCTAAAAAGTCTGATGGCATAGTCTGTCAGTGGAGCAGGGTAATGACCAGCCTGAATGTGTTGCTGAGCCCCATCACTGGGTTTAAACCTCACCCACTAAGCTACTTACTGTGGGGCCGGTGTCGTAGTGGACAGGGTGCTGGGCTCATGATCGGGAGGTTGTGTGTTCAAATCCCAGTTAGACCGCCACTGTACTAAGACCTCTGGGCAAAGTCTTAACCACAAGTGTGCCTCTGTTCACCCAGCAGTATAAATGGGTACCAGTAAAAATATACTGGGTAACCAGCGATGGACTCGAGTCCCATCCAGGAGTTGTACTCCTAGTCGCGTCATGCTATGGTAACCAGCAAGGGCGTAGGCTGGTCTGACCATGGGGGGTGCACATTTTGGTTGACCAGAACTCGAGTCCCAGGGGCTATAGGCCTAAGCCTTAAATGGGAAATGAAACTCTGACTAAATAAGTTGGCGGTAGATTAAATATGGTTTATTGAAGCGATTGTGGCTTAAATTTTATATCATAGATAAACCATTGCACACACAGCGGGTTTGCTTTATGTGCTTGTCGTGTAAGTTATCCACCCGAAAGCCGCCATTGCTAAGTTCCCGCCTACACAAAGTTACCGTGACGTCACCGAGTTGGTACAGAGTACCACATGAAATATAGTGCATGCATATCACAACATATTATATAATATAAACAAACTGGAATCTCACGCCAACAACACACACAGTTTTTCAGCAGAATTCATCTATTACTCTCAGAAGATGAATCAAATATTATAGCTCAACCAAAAACATTCTCAAATATATTCCAAACTACATCTGCAAGTAGATGTGCTAAATACATTTACAAATTGAGCTAAAGTTATTTATCTATTCAAAGGCACAAACAAATATTAATACATATTTACAGCACAAAAATATACTATTAATTTTATAAAAGTACTGAGCATTAGGCTGCAGATCCAGGCTGGATGGCTGATGATTATTTTAGCCATTCATTCTCTGTGCATCAATGTTTGTGTTCTAACACATGTGCAGGAACCGGAGGCGGGACTAACAAACTGTGCTTTATTCTCACACTCGCACTTTGCTTGATTGACAGTGTTCAGCTATTATTGCTTACTGATAATATTATGTTTGTTGATTGGTCAGCTCAGGCGTGCACATGCGCTGTGCTCATTACACGTTAAGTTCCGGCCTGATGAGTCACTATGGCTCGGGTGTTAAAAGCCCAAAGGACTTTAACGACCTACCTTACTGAGCTACTTAATCCTGAACAGCTTATTTTACTTGGGTCATATGGAACCAACCAGTCAGAGACCAAGAGCCACATTTTTTACTGTGTTACCACAAAAAGAGCCACATCATATACATGGGCACACATGAACATCACCCATCACTTTCTCTTTTACACACACACACTCATACACCTGGGATTTAGCTCAGTTGGTAGAGCGTCCACTTTATCCCCTGGAAGGTCAGAGTTTGAATCCAGCCGCGTCATACCATAAGACGTTAAAATTTAGTAGTTGTTGCTTCATGCTTAGGACTCAGCATCAAAAGATAGAACAACGCAATAACTGGCGCTGCACAGTGGTGACAGGTGCCTGGAGCACAAAAAACCCACCAAAGAGCACTTTGAGAATAATATTCAGTATGGATAAAGCGCTATATAAATCTACTACAATACAATACACACACGTCTGCTCAGCCAGATTTATTGTAAATTCACACACCAACATGATAAAATACATCTTTAAAAGTCAGAGTGCAACTGTGGTTCTATAGCCGTGTTAATGTCCAATATTCTGTGTTCAACAGTGTGGCGGGACAGTTGGACGTCCGATACCTCGTATTTTAGTTTGTCGTTTCCAGGAGACAAGATTTCAACGTCACTGAGGGATTTTATAACAAACTCTCCTTCATTGTATGGTGTTTTGGCCCGTGTAATGTTCCTCGCCAGTTGATTCGATGCAAGTGCTATGGTCTCTGAGCGTGTCGTAAATTTTTTGAAAAACTGTATCTGCTTTTCTGGCTGACTTCTCAAAGTGAACAACTTGTGCTTGCGAAGTTCAGCCCCTTTTGGAAATTCCTGGTAAAGTTAGCGTGCAGTGAGCTGAAGTGGTGCTGAAGATTTGAAGTTTTGAAATGCGCCAATGATGCCTGACATAAAGCAGAATGGCTTTCCATTACATTCAAGAACAACAAAAAAAATCCCATCCCTCTCTGTTAAAAATGTCCTTTGATCATCTTCAGATTTTCATTTTGCTGCGTATTTTTTTCTGCCATTTTATGAGCAAATTTGACACAAATAGTTTACTGAAATGATCTCACCCATACTGGGAAGCTTTGCAGTATTTTCATCTCATGCACATAAGCATTCGATAATAATACCATATTGAACTCAAGTGAAGCGAACACGCACATTAAAAAAACCACAAACTTTGATATGAACACAAAAGTTGCATGAATCGAAAGCCGCGGGTTGGCCACACCTGGTTTACAGGAAGACATTTAAGCAAAGATAAGAGCTCATCCAGATCCCTCTGTCCAATACGGGTTCTTTATGATTTAATCATAAACCTTTACAGGCTATGAAAATGTCTCATATGAACAGTGAAGCTCAGAGGAGCAAAAATAACACAAAATACATTATGATAAATTATTAGATTTATTTGTTGACCGGATGGCTGTCATGATAAAAAAAAAAAAAGCGAGCGCACGCACACACACACTGACAAATAAACTGTCTCATTTTTATTTTTTAACACATAAGATAGCGATCATAAATAAATATAAACAGTATATGTAAAAATAAATTAGATTACAGATACATTTAGACAGATGGGAGGTCAGAAGGTAACATAAGCAGCTCGTCAACCTCCTCCTGCAAAGCTTCCGCTTTCTCCTGTAACAGCATCTACAACAGATTCAACACACAGGCTGTCAGGGGCTTTAATAAGCAGGTGCGAAATGTCATCCATTCATTCTCTAATTATATATATTCAATAATAATTAGGTCCATGGGGAGACTGGTGCCCATCTCAGTCAACTCTGAGCAAGGGCAGAGTTCCCTAGGACAGCTTACCAGGCCATCATAGGGCCAAGACTCATACAACCATTCACACTCACACATAGGGGCAATTTGGAATAACCAATTAGATTAATCTACTCTGCATGTTTTTGGACAGTGGGAGATAAACTGGAGTACCTGAAAGAAAGCCACATAAGCACAGGAAGAAACTCCACACAGAAACGCCCAAGCTGGGAAGCAAACCCATGCCCTCTTGTTGTGAGGCGGACGAGCTAATCCAGGGGTGGGCAATCTTATCCACAAAGGGCCGGTGTGGGTGCAGGTTTTCACTTCAACCAAACAATAGCCACACCTTCCACCTGTTTCCACCAATCACTGATCATCAAAAGAAAATAAAAAAAAAAAACCTAGATTGGACATTACTGTTTCAATTCTGAAGTGGAGCCATCTTGATGAGATCACTTTGCTTTAAATCTTAAACAGTAATGTGATCTCACCAAGATGGCCCCAGTGACATTTTCTAACTGAAACACAAAATTATAAAAATAAACTTTTAAAAAGGGTCGCCACAGCGAATCATTTTAATTCACATGTTTGATTTGGCATAGGTTTCTTACGTCAGATGCCCTTCCTGACACAACCCAAAGCAAGGGACAGAAACACGCTGACGGCTATGCAGATACTCTTTATAAAAGTCGGCAATGGTTCTTTTACATGAAACTCTCACCATAGAAAGTGAGAGACATGGCCGGCCTTTGATAACCCAGTTAGCTACACTGGAGGGGGATGGTGACAACCTTGTGGAGAGTGGGACTCAAACCCCCAACCTTAGGATCTGCGATCCAGTGCCCTTTACCACCAGGCCACCACTACCATAGAATTATTAACCAATTAAATTCTGTTTACACAGCATTTTAACAATGAACATCACACAATAGTTTTATAGGAATCCAGAAGTAGATTTAATTCTATCGAAAGGCAATTGATTGGAGCAGAATTACACACGGGATGCACAATGACGTAGTGGTTAGTACATCTGCCTCACAGCAAGAAAGGCCTGGGTTCAAGTCTCAGGCTCAGGTGTTTCCGTGAAACGCACTTTCTGTGCTTGCGTGGGTTTCTGCTGGGTATGCCGGTTTCCTCCCACAGTCCAAAGACGGGCACATTTTGGTTCATTTTAAATTTGCCATCAAGGAAGAAAAAGTTGATTGATGTGATATCTTGCTTATTCGGGGGGATCTCGGTCCCAATTATCTGCGGAAAATGAGGGATCCCTGTATACTTATAGTATAATATAATATAATTTACTGCAATTTAATTTACTGCTGTTGTATCTACTGATTATTTATTTATTGTATTATTATTATTATTATTATTATCATCATCATTATTATTATTACTATTTTATTACTTTATTATTATTATTATATTGATTACTAAGTCTGTGTAAGGTCCTTATAATCTAATATAGATTTTATTATGGATTTATTTTATAACAGTTTGTGTTCTTGTTGATTTCAGCCTTTCTTTCTGTTTTGTAACTTGACTCTTTGAACAAACACACGATAATTCCTATGTGTGTAAAAGCACAAATGGCTATTAAAAATCTTGAATCTTGAATCTACTTAAATAATGGCATACAGTTTTAATTGGAAACCAATCTGAGGTCAAGTCCTGAGTGACAATAGAACAAATTACACTGAAATTCTGGAGAAACCAAAACTGAGCATGATTTCACATAAATGTCTCAACCAGAAATTTCCAATAGAATCGAGGGACAAGGATCACACCCGGATGTTTTTCTTATACCTTCAGTCAAATGCGACGTTTGGTGACTATTTTCATAGTTTTCTTTTTTCATTCTTTTTTAAATTAACAGGGTAGTATCTAGAGCAGGGGTCGGCAACCTTTAACACTCAAAGAGCCATTTCGACCCGGTTTCCACGGAAAAGACAACACCGGGAGCCGCAAACACTTTTTGACATCTGAAATGAATATGTTCGCATATATATATATATATATATATATATATATATATATATATATATATATATATCTCATGCGTTCAAACTCAGACACCCATATATCTCTGTCAGCTATGTCAGCCAGCTCAAGATCAGGTTGACTTACACCTGCAAATGCAGACACATTTAACAGGGATGGGTCGATGGTCAGGGAGCGACGGGAAGGATAATGTAGCTTTTTCCTCTCTAAACTCTTGGAATCGTTTCCCAAACGATGCTTGCATTGTAGTAATTACAGACTGCAAATACTCTGAATTTATCACCTTGTTCGCTTGTTTGAACTCCCTTAAGGAGGGAAGTGAGACAGTGTTCTCTCTCTAAATCTCTCACAAACACTGTCAGCTTGCGCTCAAACGCCAACACCTCTTCCAGCATGTGTAGCGCTGTGCCTCCTCTCCCTGAAGTATTCAGCGCATTCAGGTTAGCCGTCATGTCCACCATGAAATACAGCTTTTCCAGCCACTCCTGCCGTTCCAGCTCAGGAAAGGTGAGTCCTTTGCTGCTCATGAAAGTCTTCACCTGTCCCAGACATGCAGCAAAGCGTTTCAGCACTTCTCCTCTGGACAGCCACCGCACTCTGTTATGCATCAGATCAGAGTACGTGCCACCTCATCCAGTAATGAACGAAACTGAAGGTGATTTGAACCTTTTGCAAATGAATCTGCCCATGCATCATTAAATGCTCTGTTTTCTTCAAATATTTTTCTTTTCTTAGATTTATCCATCCGTGGCCTACCTAGGGTTGAAAGTCTCGATAAATGTCTGGCGTTTTGGCGGGCTGTCGGAGAGTGTGACGCATTTTTAGCGACGAAAAATAATACAATCTATATATATTATTTTATTTTAATATTTACAGATCACAATAATCATACAATTTACAGCTACAATTAAACAAACCAACAGACACAAATAAAATACTTTAAGATATTGTGCAGTTTTGGTGTTGCTGGGCTTTCCGCATGCCGGCTGTCAAATCTGCCTGCTGACACGCCAAGTGCTGTCGACGTTGTGTTGAACATGTCACAATAAAAGTAGCTGTCAGTTGTCCATTGCACAGCAGACAGAAGCAGTGTATTAATTGTTCTACTCAGCTCCCTACAATATACTTAAAATCGGATACTTGCAATTTATTTTCCCAAGCCACGCAGAGCCGCAGCATAAGGATGAAAGAGCCGCATGCGGCTCCGGAGCCGCGGGTTGCTGACCCCTGATCTAGAGCTATGCCGGATCTTCCCTGACAGGTTTTACCAGTCAGTCTTCCACCCAAACACTAACCAGGCTCAAGCCTGCGTAGCTTTCAAGATCAGACAAGATCCAGCATTCACAGGGCTCATGTGGGGCTTTACTTAGTAATACATAAATAAACTGGAATTAAAACAGAACAGAAACTATTTGTTACTGGAATCTTTATAATAAAGCAACCAAACCACATGTGTGTTTTCTCACACTTTAACTTCTTGAAATGGAAAAAAAGACTAAGCAAAAGATCAATGATGCACCTCTTATTCAGCACACTTACAAAATACAATTATGCAATTTTCAGGAAGTACAGGCTTGTACTGTAGAATTGTACTTACTGTATTTGAGTAACACTGAATATGTATTGAAGAATGTAATCATTAGAGCAAACATGATGGGTAAATTTCTATCTAAAATGTTAATTCGACAGGTAAAAACTGGAACACAGGAAAAATTATGGGAATAAAAGTGAACAGAAGGATGCATGGAGTGGACCACCACAATGTCCCACCAAGCTCTCTCAGATAAAGCAAACAGAATCACAATTAGCCAAGAAACAAAGAAGAAACATTTTTGATGATTCTGGGGAAAAAAAAAATGCATAAATGTGCATAATTAACTAAATTTCAAAATTCGGTGTCAGAGTTCGAAGGCCCACACCTGACCCTGTCATAGAAACCAAACAAAATATCAAAATTACTCAAGAACTATGAGAGAAGAATCTTTTTGAAAATTGGGAGTGGATTCTGGAAACTCAACTCCCGCATCAAGGCTGCATAAGCTCACTGAGCCTTAAAACTAAAAGCAACTATGCAGGTAAGAAATATATATTGAAAATGTACTAACTTTTGCTGAAGCCACGATCTGATGTGCCTGTCTCTTATACAGATTCTCCACAGTTTTCAGCAGCACATTTGGGTCAGCATTGGCCAAATGAGTGAGGGTTTTATACCCAGCTTTGTACAGCTGCTTGGCTCGGAACTGGTAAAAGAAAGATTAAACCAGATGCAGTGTTTATTCTTTATCACATATACTACAATACTGTGATATAAGATCAAGATTAGGGTAACAGTTTTAAAAACGAAAAGAAGGAACAGTAGAACAGAATATTAAGCAACAGTAACTGTGCTACTCAACATCCTGCTTCAAACTGAGCACACATATGAACAACAAGTATTACCAGATAGGGTTTATTTTATTGTGTTAATTATTTCAGTATGATTAAACATGAAGCTGGTTATTTAATTTGTGTATTATGTAGTCTTACTCATGTTGATGTTTGCCTAAATAATAAAGCACAGGTCGCCCTCATATCTATACTCTGGTGAAATGGAAATCATCAGAGGCACAAATTCAAATGCACAAAGCATCTGAGGTCTATGCACCCCTCTGGCAGGAACTGCTTCTCATTTACATATGAATAAAAATTAATAATATACGAACTAGTAGCCAGGAAACAGTACGTTTAGATAGTACACACAATGACAAAATAAATCAATTAAATAATTAAATAAAGTGACTAAAAGTGAAGAAACTCAACATTACAAATAATATTAAGAAAACAACAATAATAATGACAGTAATAGTACTAAACACTGAAAAGTATGAACTAATGAATGAAAAAAAAAATTGCAAATGAAATGTACAACTAAAACATACTTGAAAGGGAGTGGGAAGAAGAATAATCTTATATATATATATATATATATATATATATATATATATATATATATACACAGTGGTATGAAAAAGTATCTGAACCTTTTGGAATTTCTCACATTTCTGCAAAAAATCACCATCAAATGTGATCTGATCTTTGTCAAAATCACACAGAAGAAAAAAGTGTCTGCTTTAACTAAAACCACCCAAACACTTATAGGTTTTCATATTTTAATGAGGATAGCATGCAAACAATGACAGAAGGGGAAGGAATAAGTAACTGAACCATCACAATATTTTGTGGCACCCCCTTTGGCAGCAATAACTTCAACCAGACACTTTCTGTAGCTGCAGATTAGTCTGGCACATCGATCAGGACTAATCTTGGCCCATTCTTCTTTACAAAACTGCTGTAGTTCAGTCAGATTCCTGGGATGTCTGGCATGAATCGCTGTCTTGAGGTCATGCCACAGCATCTCAATGGGGTTCAAGTCTGGACTTTGACTTGGCCACTCCAGAAAGTGTATTTTGTTCTTCTGAAACCATTCTGAAGTTGATTTACTTCTGTGTTTTGGATCATTGTCTTGTTGCAGCATCCATCCTCTTTTTAGCTTCAACTGTCTGACAAACGGCCTCAGGTTTTCCTGCAAAACATCCTGATAAACTTTTGAATTCATTTTTCCATTAATGATTGCAAGTTGTCCAGGCCCCGAGGCTGCAAAACAGCCCCAAACCATGATGCACCCGTCACCATGCTTCACGGTGGGGATGAGGTGTTGATGTTGGTGAGCTGTTCCATTTTTCCTCCACACATGACGTTGTGTGTTCCTCCCAAACAATTCAACTTTGGTTTCATAAGTCCACAAAATATTTTGCCAAAACTTCTGTGGAGTGTCCAAGTGCCTTTTTGTGAACATTAAACAAGCAACAATGTTTTTTTCGATAGCAGTGGCTTCCTCCTTGGAGTCCTCCCATGAACACCATTCTTGGCCATTGTTTTACATATAGTTGATGTGTGCACAGGGATATTGGACTGTGCCAGTGATTTCTCTAAGTCTTTAGCAGACACTCTAGGGTTTTTTTTTTTTTTTTTTTACCTCTCTGAGTATTCTGCCCTGAACTCTTGGAGTCATCTTTGGTGGACGGCCACTCCTTGGGAAAGAAGCAACAGTGCCAAACTCTCTCCATTTTGTAGACAACTTCTCTGACTGTCGATTGATGAACATCCAGACTTTTAGAGATGGTTTTTTTATCCATTCCCAGCTTTATACAAATCAACAATTCTTGATCGCAGGTCTTCAGACAGCTCTTTTGAGCGAGCCATGGTGCACATTAGACAATGCTTCTCATCACGACAATTCTTACCAGGTGTGTGTTTTATAGTGGGCAGGGCAGCTTTAAGACACTCATCAGTGATTGGGCACACACCTGACTTAAATTGTTTGGTAAAAATTGGTTTCAATTGCTCTTTAAGTCTCCTGAGGCAGAGGGTTCAGTTACTTATCCCCCCCCCCTTCTGTCATTGTTTGCATGCTATCTTCATTAAAATATAAAAACCTATAAATGTTTGGGTGGTTTTAGTTAAAGCAGACACTTTTTTTTCATCTGTGTGATTTTGACAAAGATCAGATCACATTTGATGGTGATGTTATGCAGAAATGTGAGTACAGTAAAACCTCCGCTGACGAACGCTTAAGCTCACGAACTTTTCGCCTCAAGAACATTAAATTTGCGAGCATATTGTTTCTGCTGACGAACTAGTTTTCGGCGGACGAATCAAACCACGCGGTCGAACAGCGCCACGGTGGCGGCCACGAGAAGCTGACGCACGCTCACGGCGTCACAGTTCGTCACCCCCTTTCTTTGAATGCGGAAGTGGTTTGTGTTTGATAGACATTTTGGACCATATTGAGTGTACTTTTGCTATTATGGGACCGAAAAAGACCCCACCACAGGCGGATATCATTGAAAAACACGAACGAGGTGTGCGTTTGTGTGACTCAGCGTCCCAGTACCAGTACGCTAAGTCTACCACCATCCTTAAGAACAAGGAAGCTATTAAGGGTGCGTGTGTGGCTAAGGGTGTTTCCAAACAGTGGGCATTTCCAAACACTCCTTCCAAACAGTAAGTCCCTCCCTCCCTCCTCCTCCCACTCCATTCCATCAAGCCATCAACTACCATCACAAAGGTAAATAAAACCACTTTATTATACAGTACAGTTTATTTCTTTAATTACAATACAATAGACATTTATTATACATAAAATAAGGTATATTTTTGTGTAGTTTTAAGGCTTATTTAGTAGAAAATTATGTTTTATGGGGACCTGGGAACGGATTATTCTCATTTTAATGGTTTCTTATGGGAAATAAATGTTCGGAAGACGAACTTTTCGCCTCACACACACTCTGGGAACCAATTATGTTCGTGAGCAGAGGTATCACTGTAATTCCAAAAGGTTCAGATACTTTTTCATACCACTGTATATATACTAGTCCTTCTCAAAAAATCAGCATATTGTGATAAAGTTTATTATTTTCTGTAATGTACTGATAAAAGTGAAACTTTCATATACAGTATTTTACATTCATTGCACACCAACTGAAATATTTCAGGTGTTTTATTGTTTTAATACTGATGATTTTGGCATACAGCTCATGAAAACCAAAAATTCCTATATAATACGTAGTTTACAATTATTTAGAGCGTGTATACATTTTTGGGTCACCCTGTATATATATATATATATATATATATATATATATATATATATATATATATATATATATATATATATATATATGTGTGTGTGTGTGTGTGTGTGTGTGTGTGTGTGTGTGTGTGTGTGTGTGTGTGTGTGTGTGTGTGGGTGTGCATACATATATACATACACAGGGTGTCCCACAAAATGTACACACACTTTAAATGATTTGAAACTAGGTGTTTATTATAATTAATTTAATTTTCAACATGTAATAGAACTTACAAACATCATTCTATTGTTTTGTCACTGCCTGTTCTCAAACTGATGTTCTGGTCCAGACACTGCCTACAATGCGAAGCGATGGAATAGCACACATCATGAGTCAATTCCCTTGGTATTTGCATGCATTCAGGTTCAATGGTTGCTCTCAATTCAATGACTGTTTCAGGTATCAATGCGTAGACTTTGTCTTTTAGGTATCCCCATAAAAAGAAGTCTAGTGGTGTGAGGTCTGGTGAATGTGGAGGGTATTCAACAAGGTGTATGTAAGCAGACGCTCACCGACTTAAGTTTTTAATTGGTTCCGGACGGCCGAATGTAAATTGAAAGTGAACGTAAGTTGTTACAGTGATATATGACGTGTAACGTATGACGCCCATACTGTACTATACATCCATAAATACCATTACCGTATCTCATAAACCACCCCTAAATCAATTATTATAAACATAATATTGTAAAATAATATAAAATATATCAAATAATATCACCATTAATTTCAAATAAGTATTTATACTTATTATAAGTATATTATACTTATTTATACCGAGTCACTTTACATGAAGCTTAAAACAGCCAATCAACACTTACAATATGTAAGGCGCTCAAAACCGAAAGTAGTGTACTTGCTGTGGGTTATACGGACTTCCGGTCTTTCAAGTGCACAAGGGTGCCGTTGAACTCATTTAGAACACAGCCTGAACTGATGTGAATCACCAACAGAGTGGAGAGTTCTCTTTCCTGGAGTCGGATTTTCATTCACTTTACAACTCTCTTTGCTTAACTGAGTATGCATGGTAGATTGCGCCGATCCGAGCAGATAGTTAATTCATCTCTGTGTATGAGACTTGCACCCATGCTAGTAGGCTTACACTTCTGACCAACCATATTTGTTTAGGGTTACAAAAGTCCGCAAAACAGTGTAAACACAAAGATCACAGAGACAACACAAGGGTAACACGCTATATAACTGAACTGCGAAGAAGGAGGGGCACGTTCAGTCTGTTGTTTGTAAACAATGGACGCAGCGTCATTACGTCATTGCATCAGTGTACTAAGTAGGTACGTCTAAACTCCAAATTTGACTTTTTTTTTTTTTGAAAAAAAAAAACACGTAAAATTGAAAAAAACATAAAACGGATGAACGTAAGTCAGGGAGCGTCTGTATATGTATATAATTTTATCAATAATATCATAGTACAAAATTAAAAAGTTTTTACTTAATTACTACAGTAATACTGTGTTTGTGCGGCAGTGGTGGTCTAGTGGTATAGGGCGCTGGATCGCTGATCCAAAAGGTTGGGGGTTCGAGTCCCACTCTCCACAAGGTTGTCACTGTCCCCCCCAGTGCGGCTAACTGGGTTATCAAAGGCGGGCCATGTCTCTCACTGTCTATGGTGAGAGGCATGTAAAAGAACCATTGCTGACATTTGTAAAGAGTAGGCTGCATAGTCGTCAGCGTGTTTCTGTCCCTTGCTAAAAGGGTTGTTAGTGGTGACAGGAAGGGCATCCGACGTAAAAACCTCTGCCAAATCAAACGTGCGAATCAAGATGATTTGCTGTGGCGACTCCCAAGTAAAAGGGAAAAAGCCGAAAGGAAGACAGACAGACTACATTAATACTGTGTTAATGAGTAAGACTCTATAGAATGTGTTTGAGAAGCATATTTTAGCGCATGTAATAAGATATATAGGGTTTTACTTCCGGGTACAGAACTCGCGGACTATCTTGATTTGCGGGAGGGCCGGAACCAAACCCCCACGAATAACGGGGGCCTACTGTATGTATGTATATATATGTATGTACTTTGAGACAAGATAATTAGTGCTGCATGGATGCATCAGGTGGTGGTGACAGTGGCATTGTAGCTTGCGAGACTTTTTGGTGACAGTGATGGAGAAGTTTGAAAAGTAAAGATTCTAATTCTATTTCATCATCTGAATGAACTGAACACACAAATGCAAGGCTGAAATCAAAACCTGCTTAGAATTACAGATAAAATAAACAGATTCTGTTTAAAGGTGAAACTCTGGCAACAACATGTGGAAAGAGACAACATTGAAATGTTCACGCTCACCAAGTAATGGCAAGATTTACCTGCATTGTGTGAGATAATCGTTACACATTTAAAAACTCTTGAGATGTCATTTTATTTCTCTTTAGCCTCCAGTGAATGCCTTGACTAGGTTAGGGACACATATAGGTCAGCATCAGTTTGTCTAAAGCAGTGGTCCCCAGCCACCGGTCCACGGACCGGCACCGGTCCGTGGCTCAACGGGTACCGGGCCGCAGGATAAATAATTCATTATTTCTGTTTTATTTATTACCTGAGTCTGAACGATCTTTATTTTTGAAAAAGTCTTTTATTTTGAAAAATGAGCGGAATTTCTTGGTTATATGTCGGTTATTTGAGTGCTAAAATGTAACACACAAGAGGACGGCACATGAACAGCGGCATGTTGGACATGTTTCAAACAATAGCAGGGATTTCGGGTGAGACTGGGCATTCATTCTCCGAGCTGGTGCATGATGACCTGTTTTTTTTTTTTTAAGAAAAGTTCAAGCTGTACTTCCCAACCAACTTTATTTCAGCAGTTGAAAAATAACATTCATGGAGTGCTTATTATTATTATTACTATTATTAATAATAATAATAACAATATTTTATATAAATGTTATATTTACAAGACAAACAATCTATGACAAATCCCCACCCCCGGTCCGCGGTAAATTTGCCAAGTGTTGACCGGTCCGTGGTGATAAAAAGGGTGGGGAACCACTGGTCCAAAGGACATGACTTTATAGGAGCAGGAGGAACTAACTGAACTGATCGTGGTTTAAAGTTAAGTTTTGATGATCTACCTTTGGACAGTTTTTGGTTGGCTAATGACAAGATGTTCCTCATTCTGGTCAACAAAGCAATTTTTACATTGTGCGCATTTTATATTACATATTACTGTGAAGTGAGCTTTTCAAGTCTCACTGCTATTAAAAAAACAGAGAGAAACGGAGAGCTGTTTAGGAAGAGCTTCTTCGATTCTTGTCAGGATATCAGCACTATGTTCATCTAAACTGGAGCGGGTTTCACATTGTCTGAGTAGAAATATGAGCAATTATAAAATACTTTTCTTTGTGTTTATTCGATTCCTATTCATGACACTTTTGATGAGAACGACTTTATATTGTCAATATAGGCTACATAATTTCATTTTTTAATATTTCTTTCTGGTGGTGTGCCTCATGATTTTTTCAATGATAAAAATGTGCCTTGGTCCAGAAAAGGTTGAAAAACACTGCTTTAGATCATGCTGTATTGCCCAGAAAATAAGGGAAACATTCTCCTAAAGATACATTAAAATGTATCATTGCTATAAGAAGTGTGTTTTGGTTACAAGCCAAGAAACCAGAAACACTTCAGACTTAGTAAAAACTGCATACTGGAATGAAAAGATTTCACAAATAAGCAGCACACCTCCATGACTCCAGCAACTTCCATGAGTGGTATGAGCTCAGCTTGCACACAGTAGGTCAGTCTGCGGGTCAGCTCAGTGAGGAGTGCTTTGTAGGCCCAAAATTCCTCCAACTCCTGAAAGGACATGGCAACAAATATATTGATATAAACTTGTGATTAGGATACTGATAAATGCTAAACAAGAACTGCGTGTCCTGATTCGTCCTCTGTCCATGATACTTAACGGTCTTGCCCCCAAAACAAGGTGGATGTTAAGGAGACATCCACCAAGCCTGATGCACAAAACTATTTTATTACATAATACACAGGAACATTCGCAAAATAAACTAAACCCCCCCCCCAAGATTTCTATATTTTATCTTCACATCATTTAATCACATCAAAGGCAGGTGAGGTGAGTTCTGTGTGCTCCAGGGAGAGGTATGCTCTGTTTCGCGAACGTTGTCTTTTTATAGCTTACTCATTCAGATTAAGTGTGGGAATTCTCCCCCCGTTTGCTCTTTTCCAGTGGTCTGTAGGAAGGAAGTTGAGGGTACAGTCAGGGCCAAGAAACCCTTCACCTGTGCTCTCCAACTCCTTCTCAACAGCCCTAGTTAAGGCAAACATCGCTACCCTCGCTTCCCTAATCACAACCATAATTAACCAATCTCTTCAATCTGGCCAATTTCCCCCCCCCTCCACCCTGAAATCTTCCATTATCAAACACCTTCTTAAAAAACCTACCCTCAAGACCTGGCAAACTTTCCTTCCTGGTAAAAATCCTTGAAGAAAACTGTCTTGGTCCATATCCAAAACCATATTCCAATATGGTTTTCGCAAAGCTCACAGTATCGAAACAGCACTGGTCTGAGTCACAAATGACCTATTGGTTGGATCCAACCATGGCTCTTTCTCTCTCCTCATCGTCTCTTTGAGTTTTCAGCAGCTTTCGACACGATTGACCATGCCATCCTGTTCTACAAGGTAAGGTACCTTGCAGGGCTCACTGGCACTGCCCTGGAGTAGTTTTGAGCTTATCTGTCAAAGATATCAGAATTCATCTCCATTGGTCAAGCCAGTTCACTGAGCCATCCTATCTTCTGTGATGTGCCTCAGAGATCAGTCCTGGGACCCCTTCTCTTGAGTCTGTACATGATGCCACATGGGCACATCATTAGCAGCTATGGTTTCTCATTTCATTGCTACGCTGACGATATTCAGCTGTATTTGAAGCTGGGTAGTAATGTGTCTGATAACCATCTGCTCCATTTCCCTCATCCTCAGTTTCTCCATCTTCTCTAGCCACCCCTTTTCCACTCTCACAGCCTGTCTGGAGGAGATTAGGACACGGGTGAGCATGATTTCCTACATTTCAACAGCTCAAAACTAAAGCAATCCAAATTGGTACCACACACAAAATTCAACAACATAAAATTTTCAGCATCACCTTCTTTGGTCAAAATATTTCACTTCCCACTGCAGTCTTCTTCTACCTTGGTGTCATGTTTGATCCCCAACTTAACTTTGAATCCCATATAAAACACATCTCTAAAACCTCATTCTACCATATTCATAACAATGCCAAAATCAGACCCACACTCTTTTTTTCTGTCAGAGAAAAGCTCATCCATGTATTTGTCTCTCCAGACTGGACTACTGCAATGCACTTGTCATTGAGATTCCTGGCAAGAACATACAAAGACTTCAGTATGTCCAGAACAGTGCTGCCAGGGTCCTGATGAGAGTATGTAAGCACATCCACTCCCATCCTCCACTCACTTCATTGGCTTCCCATCTCTACCCAGATGACATACAAAATCTCTCTGCTCAGTTTTCTGTGTCTACAGGATAATGCCCTGTCCCACACACTCTCTCCACTCCTCCCCCAGTAGATCCCGCAGAATGTGGAATGCCCTGCCTCCAAATCTGAGGGCTCCATAGACTGTGGAATCTTTCAAAAAGGGCCTGAAAACTTTCTTTTTTAGTCAATATTTTTAATTAGATTTTTTTAATGTGTGCACTTTCTTGTTTCTTCTATTGATCGATTTTTTGACTGACTCTAGCACTTTGAGATTTCTTCTAAATGTAAAGTGCATTCTAAATAAAATTATCATTATTATAATTATTATTATTATCATTATTATTTAAAACACATAAGTAAGATACTGCCTGTAGTTAACAGCTTAAGCATAATAGTACTGTGGGATTTAAACCCTTATCTGACCTCAGTGAAATGTAGCACACAACAGCAGAAGGCTGACGTGGAACTGAGAATGGACTGAATGAGGCCTCGGGTCAGCTGGAACCTCTCAGAGACGTTCCACACACTTGTGTCCTGAAGTAAAGAATAAAGCACCAATGCCAAGTACAGTCTGTTCACCACAGCAGGGTCCATGCTCTAAAACATACACACACACACACACACACACACACACACACACACACACACACACACACACACACACACACACACACACACAATTACCAAGTTCATAATTTCCTTCTGTACAGAAATCAGACATCTATTTAGTGAAGTAGCTTAGGGGCGGTTCAACATTTTCAACATTTTCCCAAGCGTACAGGGAGTACGCTTTTTTTGACACCCCCCCCACCGAAAGCAAATGTTGATGATCTCTCAGCAGGATTTTTAAAATAAGATATTAAACAAAACAATGGTCAAATCTCTTTTATAAAATAAATCAATGTATTTTCTTGATCAATGCCTCTTTTATACACCAGTCAAATAATAATGAAATCAAAAAATATATATACTTTTAAAGAATTCTTTTTAATGACATGACACCTGCTTTAGTATTAATATTAAGACATTTGGTTTTAATAATAAAAATGACATTGTTTTTACTAATATTATTTTATATTAAAATATAATTCAAAATGTCTGCATTTTTTATTGGTCATTGGCTTTTGGACGACCACGCTTCAGTTTGTGATTAACAAGGGCGTAGGCTGGTCTGACCATGGGGGGTGCACATAACGGTTGACCGGAGCCTAAGTCTTAAAGGGGAAATGAAATGCTGACTAAATAAGTTGGCAGTAGATTAAGTATAGTTTATTGAAGCGATTGTGGCTTAAATTTTATATCATTAATAAACCATTGCACACACAGCGGGTTTGTTTATGTGCTTGTCATATAAGTTATCCACCCGAAAACCGCCATTGCTAAGTGCCCGCCTACACAAAGTTACTGTGATGTCATTGACTTGATACAAAGTACCACATAAAATAAAGTGCATGCATGTCACAGCATATGATATAAACAACCTGGAATCTCACGCCAACAACACGCACAGTTTTTCATCTATTACTGTCAGAAGACGAATCAAATATTATAGTTCAACCAAAAACATTCTCAAATATATTTCAAACTGCATCTACAAGTAGATGTGCTAAATGCATTTACAAATTGAGCTAAAGTTATTTATCTATTCAAGGCAGAAACAAATATTAATACATATTTACAGAACAAAAACACTATTAATTTTATAAAAGTACTGAGCATTAGGCTGCAGATCCAGACTGGATGGCTTATGATTATTTTAGCCATGCATTCTCTGTGCGTCAGTGTTTGTGTTCTAACACATGTGCAGGAACCGGAGGCGGTACTAAGGGTCGCGGGGAGGCTGGCGCCCATCCCAGCCAACTTTGGGCGAGGGCAGAGTACACCCTGGACAGCTCGCCAGGCCATCGCAGGGCGGAAACACGCCGACGGCTTTGCAGCCTACTCTTGTCGAAAGTCAGCAATGGTTCTTTTACATACCTCACACCATAGACAGTGAAATGCAGCCATGAGGCGGGGGGGGGCACTAACCAGTGTCTCTCCCCCTTATGCCGGTCCCAAGCCCGGATAAATGCAGAGGGTTGCGACAGGAAGGGCATCCGGCGTAAAACTTCTGCCACATTTAAAAATGCAAATGATCAAAACAAAATTCCATACCGGATCGGTCGAGGCCGGAGTTAACGACCGCCATCAGTGCTGTCAACCAACAGGGTGCTGATGGAAATTGGACTACTGTTGGTCGAAGACGTCGAAGAAGAGAGGCGGGAGGCGTGTCCGTAGGCAGAGAGAGAAGAGGAAATCGTGAGCCTCGGACTGAGAGTAGGGACTTTGAATGTTGGAACTATGCAAGGAAAAGATAGGAGCTGGCTGACATGATGCAGAGGAGGAAGGTGGACATACTGTGTGTTCAGGAGACAAGGTGGAAAGGTAGAAAGGCTAAAAGCTTAGGAGCAGGGTTTAAACTGTTTTATAATGGTGTGGATGGGAAGAAATGGAGTAGGGAGTCATCTTGAAGGAGGGGTTTGTCAGGAATGTTCTAGAAGTGAAAAGAGTGTCAGACAGAGTGATGAGTCTCAAGTTAGAAATTGAAGGCGTGATAGTCAATGTTGTTAGTGCTTATGCCCCACAGGCAGGATGTAAGCTAGAAGAGAAGGAGAGATTCTGGAGTGAGTTAGATGAAGTGATGCAGAGTACCCCAGAGGTGAAAGAGTGGTCATTGGAGCAGACTTCAATGGACATGTTGGTGCAGGCAACAGAGGGGACGAGAAGTGATGGGCAGGTTTGAGTATCCAGGACAGGAACACAGAAGGACAGATGTTGATCGATTTTGCAAAAGGATGGAAATGGCTGTGGTGAATACTTTCTTCCAGAAGAAACAGAAGCATAGGGTGACTTATGAAAGCGGAGGTAAGAGCACACAGGTAGACTACATCTTGTGTAGGCGATGTAATTTGAAGGAAGTCAGTGACTGCAAAGTAGTAGTGCGTGAGAGTGTTGCCAAACAGCATAGGATGGTGGTGTGCAGGATGACACTGATGGTGAGAAAGGTGAAAAAGGCAAAGGTAGAGCAGAAGACAAAGTGGTGGAAGCTGAAAAAGGAAGAGTGTCGTGTTGTCTTCAAGGAGGAGTTGAAACAGGCTTTGGATGGCCAGGAAGTGCTTCCAGAGGACTGGACAACCACAGCCAATGTGATCAGGGAGACCGGTAGGAGAGTATTTGGTGTGTCCTCTGGAAGGAAAGTAGATAAGGAAACTTGGTGGTGGAATGAGGAAGTGCAGGAGTGTGTACAAAAGAAGAGGTTAGCCAAGAAGAAGTGGGACATTGAGAGGACCGAAGAGAGTAAACAGGAGTACAGGGAGACACAGCGTAGAGAAGGTAGCAGTGTCAAAGGCCAAACAGAGGCGATGATGACTTGTATGATAGGTTGAACAGTAAGGAGGGAGAAAATGATCTATACAGGTTAGCACAGCAGAGAAATAGAGATGGGAAAGGCGTGCAGCAAGTTAGAGTGATAAAGGACAGAGAAATGTATTGACTGATGACGAAGTGTGCTGGGAAGATGGAAAGAGTACTTTGAAGAGCTGATGAATGAGGAAAATGAGAGAGAAAAAGAGTAGAAGGGGTGACCGTTGAGGAGCAGGAAGTAGCAAAGATTAGTAAAGGAGAAGTGAGAGGAGGGCATTGAAGAGGATGAAGAGTGGAAAGGCAGTTGGCCCTGATGACATACCAGTTGAGAGGTATGGAAGTGTCTAGGGAGGTAGCAGTAGATTTTCTGACAAGAATATTCGACAAGGTCTTAGAAAGTGAGCAGATGCCAGAGGAATGGAGGAGAAGTGTGCTTGTGCCCATTTTTAAGAGCAACTACAGAGGGATAAAGTTGATGAGCCATACAATGAAGCTATGGGAAAGAATAGTGGAAGCAAGACTAAGGGCAGAGGTCAGCATTTGTGAACAACAGTTTGGTTTCATGCCAAGAAAGAGCACCACAGATGCAGAGTTTGCTTTGAGGATGTTAATAGAGAAGTACAGAGAAGGTCAGAAGGAGCTGCATTGTGCCTTTGTGGATCTGGAGAAAGCATATGACAGGGTGCCGAGAGAAGAACTGTGGTATTGTATGAGGAAGTCTGGAGTGACAGAGAAGTATGTTAGAGTGGTGCAGGACATGTATGATAGATGTAAGACAGTGGTGAGGTGTGCTGTCGGTGTGACAGAAGAGTTCAAGGTGGAGGTGGGACTGCATCAAGGGTCAGCTCTCAGCCCCTTCTTGTTTGCTATGGTGATGGACAGGCTAACAGATGAGGTTAGACAAGAATCTCCATGGACTATGATGTTTGCAGATGACATTGTGATCTGTAGTGAGAGCAGAGACCAAGTGGAGGAGAAAATCTAGAGAGGTGGAGGTATGCCCTGGAAAGGAGGGGATTGAAGGTTAGTCATAGTAAGACAGAATACATGTGTGTGAGCGACAAGGACCCAAGAGGAACTTTGAGGTTACAGGGGGCAGAGATAAAGAAGGTGGAGGATTTTAAGTACTTAGGCTCAACAATCCAGAGCAATGGAGAGTGTGGAAAAAGAGGTGAAGAAGCGCGTGCAGGCAGGTTGGAATGGATGGAGAAAAAGTGTCGGTGTGATGTGTGATAGGAGAGTATCGGCAAGAATGAAGGGAAAAGTGTACAAGACGGTGATGAGGCCAGCAATGTTGTATGGTTTAGAGACAGTGGCCCTGGGGAAAAAGACAGGAGTCAGAGTTGGAGGTAGCAGAGATGAAAATGTTGGAGGTTCTCTTTGGGAGTAACGAGGATGGATAGGATCAGAAATGAGTACATCAGAGGGACAGCACATGTTAGATGTTTTGGAGACAAAGTCAGAGAGGCTAGATTGAGATGGTTTGGACATGTACAGAGGAGGGATAGTGAGTATATTGGTCGTAGGATGCTGAGGTTGGAACTACCAGGCAAAAGGCCCAGAGGAAGACCAAAGAGAAGATTTATGGATGCAGTGAAGGCGGACATGAAGGTCGTTGGAGTAAGAGTAGAAGATGCAGAGGATAGGGAGAGATGGAGGCAGATCATTTGCTGTGGCGACCCCTGAAGGGAACAGCCGAAAGGAAAAGAAGACACCATAGACAGTGAGAGACATGGCTGGCCTTTGATAACCCAGTTAGCTGCACTGGGGACGGAGGCGGTACTAACAAACTGTGCTTTATTCTCACACTCGCACTTTGTTTGATTGACAGTGTTCAGCTATTATTGCTTACTGATAATATTATGTTTGTTGATTGGTCAGCTTGGGCGTGCACATGCGCAGCGACCGTTAAACTTTAACTTCCGATTTACTTCCTGACTCGAGTCATGCGGAACTTATCTCCGACTTTCTCTTCAATAACAGTCTCATCATCTCATCTCATCTTCTTCCGCTTAGTCCGGGGTCGGGTCGCGGGGGCAGCAACCTTAGCAAAGAGGTCCAGACATCCCTCTCCCGAGCCACTTCCTCCAACTCTCCCGGGGGGACACCGAGGCGGTCCCAGACAAGCCGAGAGACATAGTCCCTCCAGCGTGTTCTAGGTCGACCCCGGGGTCTCTTCCCGGTTGGACATGCCCGAAACACCACACCAGGGAGGCGTCCGGGGCATTCTAACCAGATGCCCGAGCCACCTCAACTGGCCCTCTCAATGCGGAGGAGCAGCGGATCTACTCCGAAGCTCTCCCGGATGGCGGAGCTTCTCACCCTATCTCTAAGGGAGAACCCCGCCACCCGGCGAAGAAAGCTCATTTCAGCCGCTTGTATCCGTGATCTTGTTCTTTCGGTCATTACCCAAAGCTCGTGACCATAGGTGAGGGTTGGAACGTAGATCGACTGGTAAATTGAGAGCTTTGCCTTGCGGCTCAGCTCCTTTTTCACCACGACGGACCGGTACAGGCACCGCTTAACAGCAGAGGCTGCAGCGATCCGTCTGTCGATCTCTCGCTCCATCCTTCCCTCACTCGTAAACAAGACCCCAAGATACTTAAACTCCTCCACTTGGGGCAGGACCTTATCCCCGACCCAGAGGGTGCATCCCACCATTGTCCGACTGAGAACCATGGCCTCGGACTTGGAGGTACTGATCTTCATCCCGGCTGCTTCGCACTCAGCTGCGAATCGCTCCAATGAGAGCTGGGGGGCCCGACTTGATGGAGCCAAAGGCCAACATCATCCGCAAAAGCAGAGATGATATCCGATGGCCACCGAACCAGAACCCCTCATCGCCTCGACTGCGCCTAGAAATTCTGTCCATAAAAATTATGAACAGAATCGGTGACAAAGGACAGCCTTGGCGGACTCCAACTCCCACCGGAAACGAATCCGAGCTGCTGTTAGCAATACGGACCAAACTCTGGCTCCGGTGATACAGCGACCGAATAGCTCGTAGCAACGGATCCGGAACGCCGTACTCTCGGAGCACGCCCGATAACATAACAGTCATTAAGTTTATTTATAAGATTGTGAATACACATAATTTCTTGTCCAGCGGGTCTCAACTCTTGCTGTGGAGGGATACACATGCACGCTGTGCACCCCCCCAGCCTCTGCACTTGATCAGCTGCCTTCTGATGTTTCAGGAGCTGATACCGCGTTGGGTAGTATTCATTGCAGACTTTGCAGATATGTAACACCGCAGGTGGTTGGCGAATCACACATTGGGAGCTTCAAACGTACACGCACAAAAAAAAAAAAAATATTCACGAGCGCGTGTATTATTGTTGTTGATCGACATTTTTATATTATAAAGCGTACACAGACATCTTAACCCCTCCCCCCTCGCGTACATTTTGTACACTTAGGAAAATGTTGAAAATGTTGAATGACCCCTTAATCTTATAGGCTTATAAATCTTTAAAGCTCCATTTATATAATCCCCACAGAACCACAACACAAAGGCCTGAAACAGGAACACACTCCTACCTTCCTCACACTCTGTCCAGCTGCTTTCCGAACAAGGAAACTCTCCGGCACCCCAATAGTTGCCGCCATCTTCTGTTCAGCAGCAGACAACTTTGTGAACTAATAAACAAACAAAACAAACAAACAAATAAATAAATAAATAAGCAAAACCTACAATTCTAATAAAGATACCATAACAACTTGCAAATAAAGGGTAGCCTACTGTATTTGATGGAATACGCAAACCTTCCAAAAAAAGTGAAATATGTGAGGTGCTCCACTGGAATTAGGCGCTTGTTGCACAGACCACTTTTGACATAAAGGCCAGAAAAGTAAAAATGGTCCATTTTTATGGAAATTCGAACTTTTGCATAAACTATTAAAACAAGTATTCAACTGTCACTTGCTCAAGTGAAATCGACTAAAACTCACTAAAAAGGTCTTCCCCCCCATTTTTCTGGCGAGTACCTTCAGTAAGTTGTAAACTTACTGGTTTTCGTTGCAATTATTCACCGAGTTCTGTACAAGACACACTATAATCCATATACCAGAAGAACGGCCGTGAAGTAGTCTCTCCATTTTGGATACTGTTTTGATATTGAAATCCCATTTCAGTGAATAAAATAAAGATTATGAAGACGATATGCTCGTAAACAATGTCAGCTAGTTGCGAAGGAAAATCTGAAACGAGCACACTGATTGGTCAGCTCGGGCTTGCACATGTGCAGTGCCCGTTACACGTTAACTTCCGGTATTAACTTCCGGTTTCTGGTTTACCGCATCTCCAACTTTCTCTTCAGTAACAGTCATAAAGTTTATTTATAAGATTGAGAATACACGTAATTTCTGGAAAAGGAGAGTGAAATGTCATCTGTGATGTCTAGCAGCATTAGCATCGATGTTAAATTCGACACAGGAATTGGGCTTTGAAGATGCCTGAATGCTTGGCGTTCTTGAAGATTATTTCGCCGGTGAGTATTTTTCTCTGCATGCAAAATTCGATTATGGAATTTTTTTGATTATTTGATTTGTGTGTAATCTTGTCTGGACGGGACATGCTGGATCGTAGGTTGTTTAGTTTTGTACGAAAATTGGTGAAGACCTGAAAAATGAACTTAAATGTTTCATTCTTTTTACAGATGAACAAACTAATGATGATCATGCCAGCTGTGTTGATGAAGATTTTGATTTTGATGTTGATGAAGAAGAGGCATCTGTTAATAAAAGTGTGCATGAGTCTGTTTG
>CM045735.1:20364748-20519748 GCA_024760905.1 Plotosus lineatus | reverse complement strand
CAACACGAAGTAAGTACCATGCTTTTATCATTTTTAAAGGGTAGTATCGAGGGCCTTGGAATGAATCACGCATTTTACATGTAAAATGCGGTTCTACTTACGAAAAATCCAGGTTACGAAAAAGGCTCTGGAATGGATTCATTTCGTAAGGTGAGGTACCACTGTACAAACAAAGCAAAATGTCTACTAAAGCGCAGTTCATTTAACGATGGAATCGCTTAACGACGGGGTCTACAGAACGTAACCCCGTCGTTAAGTGAAGACTGATCTTATATATATATATATATATATATATATATATATACATATATATATATATATATACACTGTACAACAGACAGACACAAATACATACACTCCCTCACTGTACCAAGCCAACCTTACATGTTGATATTCAGTACAATAGCACGAATGAGGAAAAAAAATGTAACTTTACATTAAGGAACCAATACCAGGCACAACAAAGCCAAAAATGTAAAAAAAAAAAAAAAATTTTACATTTTAACAAAAAAGCAAAGCAGTAACAACTGGATAGAGCACTGGATGTTCTTTGCAAAACACAAACTGATTAATTTAGCAAGTTTAATAATATTTAATAACCACTATGCTACAAACAATATTCGAAGAACAAATTAGTCAGCAGAACTTACCATTAAATAATAACTGTTATTTTTTGCTTAATTCCTTTGTTATTGAAAGCCAATTCTTTCGCAATGACTAATACACTTAATTCACCAAACTTAAATACATTTTGTTTGGCATCATTGTTTAGATGGCAAACTAATATGCCGTATTTTTATTTCTACAAAGCTAAAGCTTCATTAGCTCACAATACATTACACAATATTCATGGCAATGTCTTACCTTTATATGTTGCTTTTCCAAGTTTAGTGACATGTAGCACAGATTGCTCATTTGGAGTGGTGCTGATGAGACTCTTCTGTTTCAGCATTGCTACTGACTCTACTATAATCTCCTGAAGACTCTTCTGCTGAAAAAGCCGAGTCTGCTGGACACTAAGTAGCGTCCCATACATGAACTCCAGGACCTGGTCCACAGTACACGCTACCTGTATCCAAAAGTAACATCTTAACATCCTGTACTTAATTTAATAGCCAACTCTTATGCTGAGATTAACAGCTGTCACTCACATCAAGGCCAATGAGCGACAAGATGAGACTCAGAAGCCCACAACTCCCATCATGCAGCAGGTTGCTATAGCAGTTCTCCACTGGTGCACATACCAGTTGTTTGGCCTGACATCAAAATGAGACAAAGTACAGTAGTATCAAGTTCAATAGCTGAGCTGAATCATCACTGACCAGAATAGGTGAAAACTCTCACCCTCTCTCTGTCTTTGTCCTGCAGAATGAGAATGCTCTCACCCATTGAATCAATCCCAGCACGGCCAGCTCTTCCCACCATCTGCTTGTAGTGACTCCTCTTTAAAAAGTCTGCACCCACATAAGGGGAACGAAGGATCACCCTGAATACACATGATTTAAAGTGTTTGTAATTAAAAAAAAAACAAAACTAGTTACCTATATGGCCAGATACAGGTTGCTGTGCTTGTTGAAACGTTAAAGAAGACACCCCATTCAATCCCAGGCTAAGAAAATGGGGCCTTGTAGTAAAAATTAAGGGCAAGTTAAATTTTAAACCTTGTATTTAATTCAATCAATAAAAACTTCCGTCAACATTGATGTCTGTTCAACTTTTCTTTCTTTAAATATAGTGACTCTCTTTTACATAATCTAAAAACTGCCTTTCATGTGAAGTATACAGGATATTGAGTGATAAATCATGTTTGATATTATACCATGTAAATACACCATGTGTTAAATTTGGTTATATACCAGAAGACAAAAATTCTAACTAAATACAGAAAAATTACAAAATACAAAAGATGCAAAATATTAGCACTTTAACTGTTGATAAAGATCAAGGCTGAGTCCATAAAATTAGTGTCTTGCCAAGTTATTATATACAATAATATACAGTATAATGTACAATGTACAGTATAATATACAATAATACAGTATATATATATATATATATATATATATATATATATATATATATACACACACATATACACGTATTACACACACACACACACACACACACACACACACACACACATATATATATATATATATATATATGTATGTATATATGTATATATATATATGTGTGTGTGTGTGTGTAATACGTGTATATTTACATACATACATACATACATACATACATACACATATATCTTCTTTTCCTTTCGGCTTTTTTCCTTTCTCGGGAGTCGCCACAGCGAATCATCTGATTCGCACATTTAATATATATATATATATATATATATATGGCATGATCTGACTCATGATCTTTAAGAGGATTAAGAAAAAAAAAATTATCTCAGTTGTAAAATGCCTAAATAAAAAAATGATGGACACCCACAGTTTATTTCAAACACTTGAAGGATCATCATCACTCCTCAATGGAAAAGTAAACAATGAAAATTATTTATTTTTTTCTTGTTTTTGTGTACAATATACTAAACCTTTGAATAAATGTATACACATACAAACATTACAAACCAAACTTACTGCGTTATGAACTAAACTCTGATATAAAGAGATACTCGGTACTCATTGTTTAATTAGCTCAGCTCATTGGGCACACAGCTTAAAAATGTGATCCATCACAGCAAAGTGAATATTAAGTCAGAAATTATTAATTTTAAGTTACTGGTACCATTTTGTGGCTGATTTCCTACCTTTAAAATAAAATAATAATTTCTAACATATTTGTCTAGTTTTTGAAATATCTAACCATAACCTGACAAGGATTATCAGCCTTTTAAACATGCAACTTTCGAGAAAATCACGTTTAAGAAATTTAAGTTCAACAAAAGTGTTTAATAAATTTTATTTAGTAGCTACCTTGCTGTGATGGGTAATACACTGTAATATATGGTAATAATATGTAAATACAGTATGCAGGTAGTCGCCAACTTACAACCTGCACGACTTATGACTGTTCAACTTTAAGACCACCCATGAATAATAAATAAATAAATAGGTTATGTACTTGGGTATCATGTATGTGAATATCATCAGCCTACTCTAGCTGATTCTCATCTAGTTGTATATCTGTGTGTGTGTGTATATATATATATATATATATATATATATATATATATATATATACATATACACACACACACACACACACACACACACACACACACAGACCCCCATCCTGTACTCTTACTCTGAGCCAAAAGCCAAACAATGACTCTGATGCTCTGGAGTCAACTCTTGATTCTTTGAACCTTGAACTGATTCATGAGAAGTGACTCTTCCCTCACGTCCTTTTTAAAGAGACGCATTAGGTTGTAATACATGTACACTAGTCCTCCTCCTCCATATATTAATGTCTAAAGGTAAAAAGATTGTAAACAAAATTTTGACACAAACTTGTAGAAAGGTACAGTATACTGTACATACTAGTAGTAATACATGTACAGACCCGACTTACGTCCAAACCGTCTTACGACCTGTTGGTCAGAACCAAATGCGATCGTAAGTCTTACAATCTGTCAACCATAAAAATCCTGTTTTCCATTACAATTCGGCACAATTAATTGTGCATACAACATTATGCAGCTCTTATTTACCTGCTCTAACATGCACAAGATTTATGTCATGATTTAAAAAAAAAAGTAAGATACAAACCATTAACACCTCATTTAAGTGTGCGTTTTTGCTTATGCTCATGTGTAGTATATACTAAAAACAGTTACTCACTCCATCTCAGGAACTATTCAGCAACACCCACTTCTCCTTCTGTGCTTTATTATCTCTACCTGGTATATTATTTTTTAATCAAGTATATGAAAAATGCTGTCTGGAAGAATTACAAAAGTAATTAGTTCTAATAAAAAATGAATTAAAAATAGGAAGATAAAATGTAATTATAAATTAAAGTGTGAGAATTGATTTGAGGTACAGCAGCACACTTGAATCATTAATTGGTGCATCAATGATTCCACAGAATTCTGCAAATATTTCTAAGAGCTGTGTGAGGTCAGGCTTGAAATTCCTACACATTTTCAATTCCATAGTTCTAACATTCAAGGTAAATAGGTGCTATTACCATATTCGACGTGATAAGCGCCCAGGGTGCTTTAAAAATTGGAGTGGGTGGGCGCTTATTAAAATGTTACCAGCGAAGTGGAACAGTAAGTACTTATTACCATCAAGGTGGAGTTTTACTGGTATTTGTGTTATTCATTTTGTTGAATCAACCAAACTACTTACATGAAAGCTGAAAATAAACAGAAAACCGCTTTCCCTTCCGGTGCTGTTCCTTTAAACATTTTTCCGGAAGTAAAATCAAGCGAATCAAGATGAATGTCAACTTTATCACATGGCACATCGAACCAATCAACACGAACATAAACAAAAAGCACATGTCCAGGAGAATCGGGTGAAAAATACTCCATTCATTCAGAGCATCCGATAGTTTTGCTGTTGCAGTTTCTAATGGTTCATCGGTTGTTGGACATTTACCAAGAGAACACAGCAAAATATTTTCCTGTTTTTTAAAGCATGGCAGAACAATCAAATGTCTTGTTACTGATGAATATTATAGACATTCCCCAGGTCTTGAAATACCGGGTAAACTCATTTTTACAGGCTGTGAACGTCTCATTACGTCGAATGCGGTATTCTAAATAGAAATGCTTTAATAGGTATCAGTATGTCTTGCTTATTCTAAATGTCTTTGTTTTACGGTAAGGCCAGATATTATTAGAATAATGGTGACGAACCTGCGGGCAGGGAGGTTGATACCTGCAGCTAGGGTGGAGGTGCAGGCAAGGAGACAAAGCACTCCGGATGAGTATGCTTCCTCCAGCAGCTTCCTCTCATCACTGGTCAGACCACTGTGGTGATATGCCAGGCCGAAGGGCACGGTCTTCTGGAGCACAGGGCACAATGAACCATTTCCACTGTTCCTCAGCTCAGACAGTAAAGTTATCTTCTCCTTCTCTCTGTGCTTCAGGAAGTCTCTGTGAGAGTTAATAGAAAAAAAGTACAACTTTTCTACAAGTTTGTGATAATAACAGCTGCTTTTTAATATTTAAGGGCGTACTTACTTATTTAGATACTTGCAAATCATACCGGCTACATTTTCACAATTCTTCTTGGTGGCGCAGAATATCAAACATGACTGATGTGGTATCACTTCAGTAACCAGCGCAATGATGTGATCCGGATCCAGTTTCTGCATCCCGCTGGAGTACTATTACAAGCAAGCAGGCAAGCAAATAAAAGCATACACCAAGTTTAAAATCCTTTACGCTTATTTCCCACTCAGCTTCCTATTTCCCTTTTGCGTGAACCAGACAGATGGTACCTTGATGCAACGAGTCTTCTTGTGCAGGAAATTGTGTGTGCATTGTCTGTCTGTCTGCAGTCCCGAGTGCGCACTCAGTCCAAGTAAGTTATTATCCTTCACATAAGCTGTACATTGTTCATTTTCATATTACTAGACAATTGAGAGCTTAAGGAAATTGTACGAAAATAAAAGTGATGTTATAATAACAAGTCAGTAAAAGTAGTTTATGATATCTGTACACAACTCGCAAATTGCTTTTTGCCAGGTTTGTTTATCTTTCTGATGCAGTCGCCTAGGTTTATGCGCTGTGTTTTGCCCCAAGTTAAGAAAACGTCAATTTCTAATTTCTCACTCCAGCCATGACCATCGAAATTTACTTTTTACATTCCAATCAACCTCGCTGTGTCTCAAGCATCGATTGGTGTCGCCATTTTGTTTGAACACATGTACGTCATGAACAACGTCTTCTGATGTACAGTGGTACCTCACCTTACGAAAGTCCCAACAAACACAGGTTATGAAACACATTTTCCAAAAAAAATGTGTTCCTGGATACGAAACAAGTCCATGTTACGAACGCGCTATCTCAAAAATTCAAACAATGCGCGAGTTGCTCTCCCATTGGCTATCTCCCAACATCCCACCCCACTGGCCTCCCTTTGGCTATCTCCCAAAATCCCGCCCCGCTGGCCTCCCATTGGCTATGTCCCAACATCCCACCCCGCTGGCCTCCCATTGGTTATTATGGAGCTGCATCTCCATAATAACCATGATGCTTTTGGTGTAAAGGACAGAGTTACTGTTGTTTTGTGAGTTATTCGAGTGTGCTCATTGCAACTTTATTTTTTGGCTCAGGCTTTTAAGCCTGCATAAACATTTGTAAGATTATAACTGCGAAGAAGACATGGTCAACACACACGTGCACACACACGCGCACACACGCACGCGCGCGCACACACACACACACACACACACACACACACACACACACACACACACACACACACACACACACACACGTGCTCCCCGGTGCGAGTGAAAAGAAGAAGTGGGCTTGTGGCATGCAGTTGAGAGATATCGCAAAGGAATATGGCCAAACCCGTCTACCATCAGTACGATATTGAAGCCTTAAAAGGTATACTTTTATAATTTTTAAAGGGTTTAGGGGTAGTATTGTGGGCCTTGAAACAATTCACGTGTTTTACATGTAAAATGCATGTTCAATTTATGAAAAATCCAGGTTACGAAATCACTTCTGGAACGGATTAATTTCGTAAGGTGAGGTACCACTGTATTGGGAATAATAATTAGTCCTCATGGGATATTGGTAACAAAAACATCCAATCGCAGCGTCGCATCTGACCTTGGTTGAGCTCGGTCACTTCCGTAGCTGGCAACTTTTTGAATGAACCGATTATGCGTGCACATAGATACTAGACCTCTAATATGCAATGCGCTAAATTTTCTCCTCAAATTTATATTGATCTCAAGAACAGCACAAATGCCCATAAAATGTCGGAATTCTGCCAAATATCGAAAAAAATCTCATTTATGATCTTACTACAATTAGAAAAGTCAGCTAGTTACGAATGCTTCATGTTACTAGAAACTAGTCGCACTACAAGGATTAAAGACTAACAGTAGGCAACATGTTTCGCATTACAGTAAGCCCTAGACTATTCGTGGTTTTGCAACCACGGTTTGAGTATTCGCTGACTACAGAGCAACCGGCACGTGATTCAAATTCAGCCAATGGCTGTCCTCCTTTCTCCTGATTGGTTGTGCTGATGTCCCACCTCTTTTTCCTCATTCGTCCACAAGTTGTCAATGGGTCTCTTTTTTTGTGTGTGTTTTAATTACCAGTTAAGCTCTATGATACCACTCAAACGCTATATAATAAGACTTTCTCCTGAGAAATGACGGTTTTCTCTGTACTGTTGTATTAAAATCTTTTTCAATTATTATTCCAGTACAGTACCTAAGTTCATGTTTATGCATGAGATTTTATGTTCTGTAGCATGTTTAACAAACGATACCAAAAGGATAAACTTTATTACATTATGTCCTTTTACATTGTACTTGGAGTGACGTCTCCAAGATGGCGCTGCTCAGAGGGCGACCTCGCGGAGTTCTCAGAGTCAAATTGTTTCTTTGTTCGTTTTAATTTGTTTGTTCATGTTTTGCACTATGCTCATCTATGACCGGTCGACTCTACTACAGATATAAGATTGGAGTATCTTTGGGCGTGTATAACTAAGCACGCTCAACTGGGCTTCTTGTTAGCTGGGGTGTGACGAGCACTGAGCTAATATGCTATGGTAGCTCAATGCAAGCCGCACCCCAGCTAGGAAGAAACCCAGGTGGGAAGGGGCCAAACGACGACTCCGGCGCTTGGGATTGCAGGGGATGAAGGCCGTGTAGCCAGCTGGTGCAATCACCTCGTCGGGTGTACTCTCCTCGAGCCATGTTTCACAGAAACACAGCAGATCCTCTTTGCTGCAATCTGAGCATGAAGCTCGTCCATCTTGTTTCGCATGGACTGAACATTTTCAAGCAATATGACCGGAAGTGCTAACCAAGCGCTGGAGACTCTGAGAACTCTGCCTGGGCTTCTTGTTAGCCGGGGTGCGGCTAGCATTGCTAACAAGAAGCCCAGTTGAGCGTGCTTAGTTATACGCGGCCGAAGACACTCCGATCTTATAGCTGTAGTAGGGTCGACCAGTCATAGACGAGCATAGTGCAAAACATGAACAAACAAAACAACAAATAAAACAAATTAAAACAAACAAAGAAACAGTCTGACTCTGAGAACTCCGCGACGTCGCCCTCTAGGCAGCGCCATCTTGGAGACGTCACTCCAAGTTCAATGTAAAAGCACATGAAGCGCAATAACGTTTATCCTTTTGGTATCATTTGTTAAACATGCTACAGAACATAAAATCTCACGCAGAAACACTAACTTAGATACTGTACTGGAATAATAATCGAAAAAGACTTTAATACTAGTGCTTTACAACAGTATATGCTGTATAATGTTTATATTTTATCATCAATAAATATAACAGTAAAAATTGAAAAGTTTTTCTTAATCATTTCTACATTTTACTACATTAATACTGTATTAATGAGTAAGACTGTCGATAGAACATGTTTAAGAAGCATATTTTAACGCATGTAATAGATACATAGTATTTTACTTCCGTTTGCTCATTCGCGCCTGTGATGTTATACATGGGGTTTTACTTCCGGGTACAGAACTCGCGGATTATCTCGATTTGCGGGAGGGCCCGGAACCGAACCCCCGCAAATGTCGAGGGCCTACTGTATATAGATTAAATTGTTAAAATTCTTGATGAAAATCTCGATGCTGAGTTGGCTAGCTTACTTTCATGAAAATAATGCCTTTTTTGCAGTACACACACACACACACACACACACACACACACACACACATTGTATTCTGCACTCCACAAGGTGCACTGGATTATAAGGTGCAATATCAACAAAAAAACATTGGACGGCCTATTTTTCATACATAAGGCACATTAAGCAAAACAAAAGTCAAACTTGATTCAACTCATTGACAATAACTCTCATCATTGTTGAGTTGTAACACATAAAATATAAAATTTTCACAATGACTCAACATTGGCCAGTTGTAACAATACAAGACAATAAATTCACTTTTTCAGTTCATTCTTCTTCCACAAATCCATCAAATTGTTCATCTTCAGTGTCTGAGTTTAACAGTTGTGCGAGTTGGACATAAAGCCCAGATCCCTTGAACTTACGACCTGTTGGCACCAATATCTAGTGGTTGGAGTACTTTGGTTAATCACTGCAATGGTGGCAAGCTCTGAACTAGTTTGCTTCACTTGGGTTTTGATTAGTGCTTCTAAAATAGTGGGAAGGTATGATGCCGTGGGGGCAGTGTGATTCCCTGGGGAACATGCTTTTCTGGAATAGCATACGAAAATTAAGTGTAATTGCACCTCCACTCCACTAGTTGGCAGTGGAGCTCTCATTGTCGTGCTATGGTGTCGCCGTTTTTCAATATGAAGTGCAGTAAACAACCCCGCAAGAAACAACACGAAAAAATTTCTTAACAGAAACGAAGAGAAAGGTGGAGAGAGGCAGAGATATTAAGACACAAATAAGTTGAATGAGTTTAAGTAAGAATTGTATTTTTTTAATTTCAAGCACATTGGTGCACTTTAAATATTTTCTGTTACAGATTAAAAATGTTAATGAAGTTTTTCTTCATTGTAAATTGAACTATATAGGTGTACTAATAATTTTACAGACAAATAATACTACAGTATTTACAGTTGCTCACGGAGTGGTGGGGGGAGGCGGTAAATGCTTTTTTCTTCCTAGTGGGGGCGCCACAGAAAATAATTGAGAAGCACAGGTTTTGATGGTATAAGTGAGATGGGTGCGCATGGGGTTGCAGATCAACTGAAACGGAGATTAGGTGGAAAAGTCGTTCAGTCTCGTGACATAAACTTCTTTTAGCCATTCACGTTTTCTTCAGCGAGTCACCTGACTACAATAGCCAATGCTGGTATTCGGACATAAAGCTCAGATCCCTCTAACTTACGACCTGTTGACACGAATATCTAACGGTTTAGAGTTCTTTGGTTAATCCACCGAGAATGATGGTAAGCTCTGAATTAGTTTGCTTCACTGGGGTTTTGGCAGTATTGGTGAGATTGAGTCACGCGGTGTCACCCATATAAGGCGCGCCAAATGATAAGGCGCATCATCAAAATTTTTTTGAAAATTAAAGGATTTTAAGTGCGCCTTAAATGTGCGAATCAGATGATTCGCTGTGGCGACTTCCAAGTAAAAAAGGGGAAAAGCCGAAAGGAAGACAGACAAGTGCGCCTTTTGGTCAGAAAAAATACGATTTTATATACAGGGATCCCTCACTATTTCGTGCTTCAATTCATGTGACTTCAGTACATCGCGGTTTTTTTTTAAATACTCATCGGATTAAAAAAATAAGGAAGAATAGGGAAAAAGTTCAGGAAAATGCTGCAAAACAGGGCCAATTATGCAAAAAAAAAAAAAAAAAAAAACCCAATCCAAAACCCCCCATCAAAACTTACATTTTTATGTGAGGTGCACATCTGTGTGCACACACGTGCATCCATCTGTATGTGTGTGTATTTATATACCAAATGAGGATGCAGCTCCTGTCGACCTAAATCCTATCCATCTGCTCACTCCTCCTGAGTACAAGTCTGGAGACAAGATCTGCACCAGGAAAGCTTATGGTGTTGCCCTAAAGAAAATACACCTCACAGCAAGAAGCCCTAAATTTGATTCCTGCTCTCAGGCATTTCTGTGGGGTGTTTGCATATTCTCCCTGTGCATGCATGCTCTGAGTACTCTAATTTGTGGATTTTCCAAACTGACTCTACAAGGAACCAGTTCATGTCTCATACACTGCTGCCACCTATTGGCCATAATTCATATCTTATATATATTGTATGCAGTATACTTCTTCTTCTGAAGATACAGTATATACAGATACTGTATACAGTCTATACAAACCAGATTCCAAAAAATTGGGACACTATACAAATCGTGAATAAAAACTGAATGCAATGATGTGGAAGTGCCAAATTTCAATATTTTATTCCGAACAGAACATAGGCGACAGGGTCAAAAGTTTAAACTGAGAAAATGTATAATTTTTAGTATTAAAATATGTTGCTTTTAAGTTTCATGGTGTCAACAAATCTCAAAAAAGTTGGGACAAGACCAGGAATGTAGAAATAGGAATGCTGTCCCATTCTTGTCTAATACAGGCCTCGAACTGTTCAACTGTCTTGGGCCTTCTTTGTTGCACCTTCCTCTTTATAATGTGCCAAATGTTCTCTATAGGTGAAAGATCTGGACTGCAGGCTGGCCATTTCAATACCTGGATCCTTTTCCTACGCAGCCATGGTGTTGGAATTAATGGTGCATATAGTTTGGCATTATCATGTTGAAAAATACAAGGTCTTCTCCGAAAGAGACGACGTCTGGATGTGAGCACATGCTGTTCTAGAACCTGAATATATCATTCAGCTTGTCTTCGGGTGGTGAATTCGTCAATGTTCTTGAGGCACTTTTTGAATGTGTCTTTGTACCTCAACCTCGGAGCTCAGGTCTTTCTGAAGACTTGTCGCAGTTCACCATACAGTACAGCCTTCGGAAGCCTGTTTTCGGACATGCGTGCGACGTGCCCAGTCTACCTTAGCTGGGAGATAGTGATCAGCTCCTCTAAGCTAGGAATGTCAGCTCGTCTCAGGACCTCGAAGTTTGATATGTGGTTTTTTTCATGTATCAAACTTCGAGGTCCTGAGAAGAGCTGACATTCCTAGCTCTTCTCAGGACCTCGAAGTTTGATATGTGATTTTTCCACGAGATGTTCATGAGTTGATGGAGTTGTCTTTGCTGGAAGGTGTCCAATTGCATCAAATGATGTCTATAGAGAGTCCAGGTCTCACATCCGTACAGGAGCGTTGAAAGCACAATTGCTTTGTAGGCTTTAATCTTGGTTTTCAGGCAAATGTCCTTCTGCTCCCAAAGTCGGTTTCGAAGTTTTCCGAAAGCCATTGCGGCAGCTTGAGTTCTTCTTGCAATCTCAGGGTCGACAGTTCCGTTGCTAGATATGGTACTGCCCAGGTACGTAAACTTTTCAACTTCCGCAAGTGGTGCGTCGTCAAGTAGCACCTCCCTGTGGGTCACTGCATTGATGTGAGTGTCCTGAATCAGTCCTTCGATCGTCTTGCAATTGATAGTTAGTCCGAATCTCTTTGAGGCATCAGCGAATGCAGTCACCAGGCTTTGCATTGCTTGCAGACTGTGCGTCACGAGCGCCGAATCGTCTGCAAAGAGAAGCTCTCAGATAAGTATGGCATGCCTCTTGCTTTTTGCTTGTAAACGTCTGAGGTTGAATAGATCGCCATCACTTCTTGTTCGTATGTATAAATCTCTGAGTTCTTCTGGCATGCTTCGTAGAACTGCGGCTAGGAAGATTGTGAAGAGGTTCGGGGCGAGAACACAGCCCTGCTTCACACCATGCCCAACGCTGAATGAGTCCGAGCATTCATTGCCGCACAGAATGCGGGCAGTCATACCACGATGAAAGCTGCACACAACATTGACAAATTTCTCTGGACACCCGTAATGAGCAATAAGTTTCCATAGAATCTCTCTGTCCACTCGGTCAAATGCCTTGCTGAAATCCACAAAAGTGACAATTAGAGGCTGCTGCTGTTCCGTTGACTTTTCCTGTAGCTGCCTGAGTGTGAATATCATGTCTTGTGTGGATTGGTTGGCTCTGACTCCGCACTGACTCTCATGAAGGATGTCTTCTGCAAGAGACTAGAGTTGGTTCAAAGACATGTGATTTGATCAAACTGAAAAAGACTGAAGTTCATCCGGGGTCTTGGGGCCCGCCGGCCCTGAGCCAGGTCCTGGGCAGATCCCTGGTGGGGGGGGCAAGCCTCCCAGTGCTCCTGGTTTTTCAGCAACTGAACATGTAAAAATTAGCAGAGACAGCACCAACTCGTAGAAAACATTTTAGTTTTCAAAGCACAGAAAAAAATTATTAACAGTACATCAGCCAAATGAATCATAATGACTTGTCCAGACCACATACAATACATTACTTGTGTGTTCATTTCACATTCACAAAAATTGTTATGACTGGTCCGGTATGATATTTACATACAATGTATTCCTTGTGTTCATTTCATAGACTTATTTGGTCAGACTGCCCTTACATGAGCTTTCCTAGCAAATTTCTGGGCATCTTGCATTTTCATTTTTGCTTCTGCCTTTGAAGCTTCTTTCTTGGCTTTGAACTGCCAACTTCTGCTGTAGGGATGGTGGCCTAGTGGTTAGAGTGCTGGGCTCATGATCGGGAGGTTGTGAATTCAAATCCCAGTTAGACCCCCACTGTGTTAAGACGCTGGGCAAGATTTTAACAAGTGTGCCTCTGTTCACCCAGCAGTATAAATGGGTACCAGTACAAAAATACTGGGAAGGTCATCTGCGATGGACTACTGTCCCATCCGGGAGGAATTGAACTCCTAGTTGCTTCATGCTACAGAAACCAGGGATAAGCACTGGCCTGATGAGCCACTATGGTTTGGGTGTAAAAAGCCCAACAGACTTTACTACTTTTAGATTCAAGATGAATTACAAGTCTTCACTTGTTTGCTAAAGAACTAAATTATTGTTTCCTATATTCTACTCATCCATGAACAGTCAACTTACTTACGAGAATATATTTAAGTGTTAAATCTTGTGCCCAGTCCAAACACATGACACAGCACTGTGCAGTACTGAGCAGTAGACAGTTCAGACTCCTTTCTTCTAGCCTTCATTGCTTTGGAGTGGATCTGTCTTGCTTCTGAGCAGCTTGGATGGTTCTCTTTGTTGCAGCCTTGCACAATTGAGTGTCCATTTCACAGCAAGTTATTATCGTTTTGCTGACAACATTGTTGCGGCGGGCGTATGTGTCTGCGTGTCTGCGTGTGTGTGTGGGGGGGTAGGGGGGCGTCTGTGTGTGTGCACAAGTGCATATGTCTGTGTGCTCAGTGTGTGTGTGTGTGTATGTGTGCGTGCGAGTGTGCGGGTGCGCACGCTCGTCTGTCTTGAGTGTGTGCGCGCGCGGGTACCTGTGTGTCTGTGTGTGTTCGCCTGTGTGGCGTGTGGGCGCCTGTGTGCGCGATCACAGACATCTTTCAAACTTCAGTCAACATTGGCATGCAAATTGAGTAGGGGGAGGAAACGAAAACATGCTGTGTCATCGTGAGACTTGGGAGACTTTTTTTTTTTAATATGGAGATTAAAAAGACGGAATTCCGACTTTAGACGGAAAAAAATCACATGCCTGGGTTCAGCAGAATTTTGGCCAGAATCTTTAATGCTGCAGACAGCAATGAGATTCCTCTGTAATTTCGGCAGTCTGCACATTCACCCTTTCTTTTGTAGATCGTGACAATGATAGCGTCCTTGAAGTCTTGGGGTACTCCTTTGCTTGAGGACCAGATGTTGTGGAACAGCTGGTGCCTTAAAGCTGTTTCTCCGTACTTCCAGACTTCGGATGGTATGCCATCTATGCCTGCAGCTTTTCCGTTTCTCATCATCTTGATGGCTAATTCCAGCTCTTCTGCAGTCGGTGGTCCACCCATGCCATGCCTAATAGGCAGCTGCGGTATTTCACCAGCACTGTCATCGGCACTGGCCTCTGGATTCAGCAGATGCTCAAAGTGTTCCTTTCATCTCTCTCTCCATTATGTTGCTTTTCTGTGTATGAAGCACCGCACCGTCCATGCTCTTCACAGGTCTGAGGCAGGGACCCTGTGGCCCGTAAACTACTTTCAGAGATGCAAAGAACGCTTTGGAGTTGTTTTCGTCTGCTAGTTGATCGATTTCGCTTGCATTCATCAGCCACCAGTTGTCCTTCATCGCTCGCAGCTTCCGTTGAAGTTCTGCTCTTGCCACCCTGTATTGATTTTTCAAAGCTCTCGTGCAATGGCTGCCCAGAGTCCACTGGAACAGAGCGTTTTTCCTGGTGATGAGAGCTGTGATCTCTTCATCAGATGCATCGAACCAGTCTGCGTGTCTCCTGCTGGGTTTGCCAAGGACCTCTGCGGCAGTGCTGTAGACTGCGTCTTTCAAAGCCTTTCAAAAGACTTTCGTCTTTCACTGTTCCTCTACAGTACCGATTGCCATGGGTGAAAGGTTACCGGTGATCTCGGAGTCTAGCTTGTCTCTTTCAGCATCGCTTGTCAGCTTAGCGACATTCAACTTTCTTGGAGGTTATGACCCTCGCTTTTTGTGTTGCGGCTTCAGCTGGATATTATTGCATTTTGCACGGATCATATCGTGATCAGTGTCGCACTCAGCTCCACACATCACTCTGGTGATACAGAAGTCTTTCAGGTCATCTCTCTTTGTGATGATGCAGTCCAGCACAGTCGGATGTTTCGATCGCGGGTGCTTCTATGTGTAGTACCATTTGTTTGGAAGATTGAAGAAGGTGTTAGTGATGGTCAGTTGATGCTCTGAACACTTCAGTAGGAGCATTTTGCCGTTGGAGTTCATTCGGCTCCTTCCAAACTTGCTGAGACATTGGGTCCAAGTGTTGTGGTCACTTCCAACTCTTGCATTAAAGTCACCGAGAATGATGACTTTGTCAGCTACAGGGATTTCCGCAAATACTCTATCCAGTAAAAGATAGAACAGTTCTTTTGTCTCGTCGTCGTTGGCCATGGTTGGCGCGTAGGCTGAGATCATCGTCAGATACCTCTGTTTACTGATATAAATGCACAGAGATAATAAACGATCCGATATTCCAGTTGGTAGAGACTCCTACTGCATAACCAAGTTGTTTGAAATTGTGAAAGAAACTCCTGCTTCTCTCCGTTCACGCTTCGGCTACCCAGATCAGAAGAATTTGTGACTATTCTCCATGAGTTGTCCAACATCAGATAATCTGGTTTCCTCCAGTGTAGCAATGTCGACCTTGTAGCGAGCTAGTTCTTTAGAGATGAACGCATTTATTCTTTCTGGTCGTGTACTATCATTGTCAAGTAGAGTTCTGACGTTCCATGAGGCCAGTATCAGTTCAGTATTCCTTTTTGTCTTTGTTTTTGCACCGCTGTAGGCGGTTTTGTTTACTGCTGACCACCAGCCAGGAAATGTTGAACGAGCAATTTTTAGTCCACCTTTTCTAGAACCCTCCTCGGATTGGGGCAGGCACTGCATCCCGAAAAAAGGCTGCGTAGTCATTGGGGCAGCTGCCTTGCAATGCTGTCGTTTGTCAGCGAGTGCACGACCATCACACCTTGACCGTCTATGTGCAGACATCATGCTGCGGCTTTCAGTCCATCAAACCTGCCGGTTTGCCTTCACTCCATCACCATAGGACTTCGCCCAAATACCCTCCATAGCTTGGGCAAATGAAAGGAAATAGCAGCTTGCCCAGTACCGATAGCACCCTCTCCATTGGTAGCAGAAGCGCAGAGGCAAGGTAAGACAAAGATAGTCTGCGCAGAGCAGCCAATCGCATCCGATGACCGGTGCGGGAACATAGTCACATCCAGCATCGCCTTTGTTGTTGCAGCAGCACTGCGGTGTTGGTTTCTGAACCGCACTTTGTTTGGACCTTCACCCAGGACCTGTTTGCCTTGGGCGACCCTACCAGGGGCATTACGCCCCTGACAACATAGCTCTTAGGATCATTAGGTCATGCAAACCCCTCCACCATGATAAGGTGGCGATTCAAGGAGGAGATATATACAGTAAGCCCTTGCCTATTCACGGTGCAACGCTCGCGGCCCCACATACTCGTGGATTAGCGGCAAACCTGGAAGTTACTGGCACATGATTCAAATTTAGCCAATGGCTGAGAGCTTTTGTTTCTCCCTCCTGCTGATTGGTTGCAGATGATGTGTACACCTCTTTTTTTTTTCTCCTTCATGCACATGTCATCAATGTGATTGTATGAATTGGGAATTCACTTTTTTAAGTGCGTTTTTAATTATTATTTAAGCCCTTCATTTTTTCATTTGCTCTTCCTTATATTTCACATAGCATGACCAAATCTCTGCAAATGGTTTTAAGAGCGCCATTACACAGCTCTGCACTTCCCTGTGATGGGAGCTCAACCAGCCAGACAAAGCAATTCTTCTTCAAGGGCTTCTTCTTCCTGACAGAAATCCACCCCATATTCTGGAAGTCTGTATTTTCTAAGAAGGGCTTGCACACCCTTTTTATAGAGTTAGGTGGTTCAATTCCAAATGCAGCCGTGAGAGGGGGAACAAACAAGTGTCCGCCCTCACGCCGGTCCCAAGCCAGGATAAATGCAGAGGGTTGCGACAGGATGGGCATCCGGCATAAAACTTTTGCCAAAATACAGAATGCGAACTGTAAGTACAATTTACATACCGGATCGGTCGAGGCCCGAGTTAACAACGACCGCCATCAGTGCTGTTAACCAACACAGTGCTGGTGGAAATTGGACTAATGTTGGTCGAAGAAGGAGAGGCAGGAGGCGTGTCCATAGGCAGAGAGAGAAGAGGAAAAGCATGAGTCTAGGACTGAAGGTAGGGACTTTGAATGTTGGAACTATGACAGAAAAAGGCAGAGAGCTGGCTGACATGATGCATAGGAGGAAGGTGGACATACTGTGTGTTCAGGAGACCAAGTGGAAAGGTAGGAAGGCTAGAAGCTTAGGAGCAGGGTTTCAGCTGTTTGTTCATGGTGTGGATGGGAAGAGAAATGGAGTAGGAGTCATCTTGATGGAGGGGTTTGTCAGGAATGTTCTAAAAGTGAAAAGAGTGTCAAACAGAGTGATGAGTCTTAAGTTAGAAATTGAAGGTGTGATGTTCAATGTTGTTAGTGCTTATGCCCCACAGGCAGGATGTGAGCTAGAAGAGAAGGAGAGATTCTGGAGTGACTTAGATGAAGTGATGCAGAGTACCCCCAGAGGTGAAAGAGTGGTCATTGGTGCAGACTTCAATGGACATGTTGGTGCAGGCAATAGAGGGGACGAGGAAGTGATGGGCAGGTTTGGTATCCAGGACAGGAACACAGAAGGACAGATGTTGATCGATTTTGCAAAAAGGATGGAAATGGCTGTGGTAAATACTTTCTTCCAGAAGAAATATGAGCATAGGGTGACTTATAAAAGCGGAGGTAGGAGCACACAGGTAGACTACATCTTGTGTAGGCGATGTAATTTGAAGGAAGTCAGTGACTGCAAAGTAGTAGTGGGTGAGAGTGTTGCCAAACAGCATAGGATGGTGGTATGCAGGATGACGCTGATGGTGAAGAAGGCAAAGGCAGAGCAGAAGACAAAGTGGTGGAAGCTGAAAAAGGAAGAGTGTCGTGTTGTCTTCAAAGATGAGTTGAAACAGGCTTTGGGTGGCCAGGAAGTGCTTCCAAATGACTGGACAACCACAGCAAATGTGATCAGGGACACAGGTAGGAGAGTACTTGGTGTGTCCTCTGGAAGGAAAATAGATAAGGAGACTTGGTGGTGGAATGAGGAAGTGCAGGAGTGTGTACAAAGGAAGAGGTTAGCTAAGAAGAAGTGGGACATTGAGAGGACCGAAGAGAGTAAACAGGAGTACAGGGAGACACAGCGTAAGGCGAAAGTAGCAGTGGCTAAGGCCAAACAGAGGGCGTATGATGACTTGTATGATAGGTTGGACAGGAAGGCCTAGAGGAAGATCAAAGAGAAGATTTGTGGATGTGGTGAAGGAGGACATGAAGGTAGTTGGAGTAAGAGTAGAAGATGCAGAGGATAGGGTGAGATGGAGGCAAATGATTCGCTGTGGCGACCCCTGAAGGGAAAAGCCGAAAGGAAAAGAAGAAGAAGGTGGATCAATTCAAAGATTTGCCTGACATTCGGCTGGCATTTTATCAAGAGTTGGCAAAAGGTCCCTAACATTTGTAAATAGTGGAAAAAAAGTGGCAAATGCTAATCATCACAAACATTGTCGCAATTTTTCAAAAGATTTCAAAAAATTGTGTGCAAATGTTTGCATAAATGACAACGAACCATGATTGCCATCAACATTTGTCAAAAAAATTAGAGTACAAAATTCACTACTTCTGTCTGCATTCGCTGCTTCGTGAGATTCAGGCTTTAGGATCACAATTTACTGTATGGATGTCTAATTATACAATTAAATTAATATAAACCTGTTATCGAAAATTAAGAAAATCCTATTTTCAGAATCCAGAATCTGACAGCAGTGTACCATTAATATGTATTTTTTATATTATAAATAAATAATTACTATCAAGTCATTAATATTTATGCATTATCACAAGTTCATGTGTATTACAAACATTTCAAGATTTATTAAGGAGGTAAACTGTCCACAGGGATGTGGGATATATCTGGAATGGAAGTATGTACATACTGAAGAGCCAAAGGGTCAAATAACCAACACCTACCTTAATACTCAGCATACGTGAGAACCTGAAGCATTGCTCCTCCTTTGGATTGACTTCATATATACAGTCTCTCAGTTTCACATACTCATTCAACTGCACCTGCAAAATAGCAGCAGAAATTTCTGAGCACTGAAACATCACCTCGTATACAGCATCTCTACTCAAATCACATATTAAACAGTTGGTTAAAGAAAGATTTACAGGTCTGAAGTCATTGGTGTAGTTCTCAGCTTTCAGAAAGCTCAGGAGATCAGCGACGTTGCCCAGAGTTGCACTCATTCCGATTATCTGTGTGTTCTCTGTTTGACACACATTGACATCAAACCTTTTCTCGATCATCCATTCAAACTAAGATACAGAGTTTTTCATTTGCATTTGACTTACTGCTGATGTACAGTACTTTTGCCAGAGTCATCTCAAGAATCGCTCCTCTGCTGCCGTCTCCAAGCATGTGAAGCTGTTTAATATGGAGAAGAAACATGTCTAATTTTTTCTTTATTGTAATGAATGAATGAATGAATGAATGAACGAGCAATATGCTGTAACCCACCTCATCCACCACCACCAGGCCGATGTTATCCAGGCGGTTTGTCTCGATCAGCGAGTTCACAATGCTGTGAGCTTTCTCAATCGTGGCAATGTAAAGCGATTTCTTGGTTCGTCTTTTCACGGGAGGGAATTTTCCCTTACTTCCAGCATACTCTTCCACCAAGAAGTCCAGCTCAATACCAAACCTCACCAAGCCTCGAACCTACAAAATATAAAACCCTGTTAACAGGGATTACTTTCATGTCTCAAACATACAGTAACTTCACGTAGGTATACTTGAGGTCAAAGGCAGAAACAATTAGTTACTATATGAAAAGTGTTCATTGTTTACATTTTTGCACATGTAGGTAAAATGAGAGGAAATTGTAACAAGCCACACAAGGAAACAAATCCATTCAGAATGTGATGACGACGTCATTTCACTTTTCTTTGGTTATTTTGTGAAACCTTCATTAAGAAAGGTTTCATTCATTCATTTTTCTGAACCGCCGCTTAATCCTAATGAGGGTCAAGGACAGGCAGGCCCCCATCTCAGCCAACTCTGGGCAAGCGCAGATTACACCCTGGACAGCTCGCCAGGCCATCGCTGGGAAAAAACACGTCTTGTCGAAAGTCAGCAATGATTGTTTTACATGCCCCACACCACAGACAGTGAGAAACATGGCCGGCCTTTGATAACCCAGTTAGCTGCACGGGGGGGGGGGTCAGTGTCACATATTTCAGTAGCAGTTCCATGATCAGACATATACATACATACATACATACATTCATACATACATACAGACACACACACACACACACACACACACACACACACAAACATATACAGTGATACCTCTGCTCACGAACATAATTGGCTCCCAGAAAGTGTGTGTAAGGCGAAAAGTTCGTCTTCCGAACATTTATTTCCCATAAGAAACCATTAAAATGAGAATAATCCGTTCCCAGGTCCCCATAAAACATAATTTTCTAGTAAATAAGCCTTAAAACTACACAAAAATATACCTTATTTTATGTATAATAAATGTGCTATTGTATTGTAATTAAAGAAATAAACTGTACTGTATAATAAAGTGGTTTTATTTACCTTTGTGATGGTAGTTGATGGCTTGATGGAATGGAGTGGGAGGAGAAGGGAGGGAGGGACTTACTGTTTGGAAGGAGTGTTTGGAAACGCCTACTGTTTGGAAACACCCTTAGCCACACACGCACCCTTAATAGCTTCCTTGTTCTTAAGGATGGGAGCAATGGTAGACTTAGCCTCGTTCGTGTTTTTCAATGATCTCCGCCTGTGGTGGGGTCTTTTTCGGTCCCATAATAGCAAAAGTACACTCAATATGGTCCAAAATGTCTATCAAACACAAACCACGTCCGCACTCAAAGAAAGGGGGTGACGAACTGTGATGCCGTGAGCGTGCGTCAGCTTCTTGTGGCCGCCACCGTGGCGCTGTTCGACCGCGTGGTTTGATTCGTCCGCCGAAAACTACTTCGTCAGCAGAGACTATATGCTCGCAAATTTAATATTCTTGAGGCGAAAAGTTCGTGAGCTTAAGCGTTCGTCAGCGGAGGTTTTACTGTACATATATTGGGCCGGAACCAAACCCGTGTGAGTAACGAGGGCCTACTGTGTACAGGGATCCCTCGGTACTTCGCGCTTCAATTTATGCGGCTTCAGTGCATCGCGGTTTTTTTAAAATAAATAAATATGCATAGAATTAAAAATAAGGAAATTAAGGAAGAATAGGGGAAAAAGTTAAGGAAAATGCAACAAAAACAAAGCCAATTATGCAAAAAAAAAAAAAAAAAAAAACCCTAAACAATACAAAACAAAAAACAGCCCAACATCTCCCATCAAAACTACTTACACTGTTGCATCTGCGTGTGTATGTATGTGTGTCGTCTTCTTCTCATGCAATTCCATCTGTATGTGTGTGTATTTATATTTTATTTACATCTTATGTCATTTTTTTTTAACGTTTAATTGTAACGTTTAATAACGAATACATAATTTCACTGTCTTTTAAATAAAAATACAAAAAAAAGCCATCAAATAAAACAAAAACAGACGAATAAATCTTGCGCATTTAAATCTATACATTTATTTTCAATGCCACGTCACTGTGGCGCACAGTGGAGAGCCAATCCTTTCTGCACGTCAGTATGTGGGCGGGTCCGATATCTTGAAACTCTAATTTTATTAAATTATAACAACAGCCTCAGACTACGCGAGTTGTTTTTGAGTAAAGAGGTAAATTTCCCTCATTTTTGATCGGCTCATTTACACGAAGCCAAGCATAGCTGGCAAGTCAACACAAATGGACAGACATGGAAAAACTTCAACCCGCAGACCAGCTGATTGCCAAAACTTGGGATGTGCTTTTGAATATTTAAATATTCACACAAATTGAATTGCTTGATAAGAATAAAGGTCTCAGTACACAAAACTAAAACATTAAGCACAGAACTTTTAGGTCCAAAATATACTGTAGATTCTGTTCTTATTTGCATAACTGCAGAATAAACAACAACAAATAATAATAAGAATAAAAACAACAGCAACAACAACAATACTAATACTACTACTACTAATACTACTACTACTGTACTACTAATAATAATGGAACAGCTTGATTTACCTTTTCTTGTACCAGTGATACATATGGTAATATCAGCAGTGCATCTTTCTTCCTACAGAGAATTTCTTTAAAGATAAGAATCTCAGCCACCAGCGTTTTCCCTCCACTCGTCGGAAGAGAGTAAATCAGATTCTTTCTGTGAAGAACTGAGTCCAAATTCAGACATGCCTTCTGCCACTCTGAAACATGAACATATTCGATTAGGCTTAAGGATAGCACCAATACTATAAATGAACTTGTTGCACAAATAGGAATGAACATATTGTAGTGTTGGTTTGAAAAGTCACTATTTTAAAACCTTAATTCCTACAAATAGCATCACGTAATTACACATTCATTGCAGACAAAAACTGCTAATAAGCTTTGAAAACAGAAATAAACAAGAACGTATAAAATATTCATCTAAAAATTAAAAAAACACGGAAATTAAGGAAGAATATTGGAAAGCGTTAAGAAAAATGCTCCAAAACAAGGCCAATTATGCAAAAGGACAATTATGCAAAAAAAAAAAAAAATATCCTGAAACAAACACAACAAAAAACCAACCCAAAACCCCCATCAAAACTCCTTACATTTTTATATGAGGTGCGCATCCGAGTGTGTGCATGTGCATCTGCATGCGTGCACCTGTATGTGTGTATATTAATATTTTATTTACAGCTTATGCATTATTTTTTAATGTTTAATTGTTATTATAATCATATATAGCGTTGAATGTGTATGTATTGATATTATACACACATATACATCAGTTAGGGGAGTTGACCTACTTCGCGGAATTCGGTGGTCATGGGGGGATCTCGGTCCCAATTAACCGCGTAAAGGGATCCATGTATATGTAAAACATTCACTCAAATTTCTCTACCTTTTGTTACCAACCACTTTTTTAAATGTTCGAGGATTTAAACATCACAGTATTGTGTCATTCAATTACTGCTCCTAATTTGTGGAGGATTTTTCAGAACATTCCTTCTCAGTGATTCATGTTAAATTAGATGAGACTGCCATTTGAGACCCCAATGCTGAAAATGTGTGAGTACTTTCAGTGACATAAAACTTGCTGCAGAAGGTATTTGCTCCTTCCAAGTTAAAGTCATTATAGGTACAGACGCTCCCCAACTTACGAATGAGATACGTTCTGGATGGCTGTTCGTTAGATGAATTTGTTTGTAAGTCGTTACAGGGCGTTCTCGAGATGGGAATGTATGTTTAAAGCTTGTATAAGTAACCTATACAATTTTTTACTGTATACAATCTCTCTCTCTCTCTCTCTGCATAATCATCTTATTTCATTCTATTGAATTTATCATCTCTTGGTACACGGTGCAAACCTAAATACACCATAAATTATCATGCTGTGACGTTAGGAACTTTCAGCCAGACCCAAAATGCATGAGACAGAGTAGGATGAATAACGGAGAGACTTTATTGTTACAGGAGAGGCACTTGAGCAAGGGGGAAACGTAATCACTGTGAGTGATGAGGATAAAGATGAAAACTTTAGATCAGGGGAACTACGAAGCGGGAACTGGTCGAGCACGGAGCTGAAACCAGGAGCCAGAGAGATCACAGGAAAACAGGGATGTGAAGAGGGACAATCTCCTAGCACCGGGATGAGCACGCTGCTCGTCTATATAGCACGGTAGATTGGTGAGTAGGATCAGGTGTGCGCATTGCAATCTGCCCGCATGTGTCAGCCACGCCCCTCTGCTGGAGCTTAATCGAATATTAAGTGTATCTCAGGATAATGTTTAATCATATTTCATACTTATATTTATAATATATATTTCTATAGAGTTTATTCAATTTCTATTTCTACTTGTTCTTTAATTTCATTTCACTTTCGACCTATTTATATCTCCGGATTTTTGTAAAATTAATTTTCGTAAGTAGGGTAGCGTCTGTATTTTAAAAAGTTGTCATATTCAATATGATGTTATTTCTTCCATTTAATATGAACAGCACTGCTAACTATATAGTAACATTACATATAAAAGTAATGTTTGATTGCACTACTGGTGTTTATAAGTAGTCCCCATTATCACATTTTTAAATAAAGTTGGTGGGAGTCTACACATTTTTGAGTCGTACTGTTTGTTCTAACTGTTATTCAAGTCTACAGTAATGCTAAATTAAGCCATGTTTGTGTGCTGTATGTCATTCATTCAATCATTCATTCATTTAGTTTCTGAACTGCTTAATCACAATTAGGGCCGTGGGGAGGCTGGTGCCCATTTAGCTGACTCTGGGCAAGGGCAGAGTACACCTTGGACATCGCGCCATGCCATCCATCACATGGTAGAAACACGCTGGAGGCAAGACAACCTTCTCTTGACGAAAGTCAACAATAGACACACACACACACACACACACACACAGACAGTGAGAGACATGGCCGGCCTATGAAACTCAGTTAGCTGCACTGGGGGAGAACAATAACACTACATGGTGACAGTGGGGCTTGAACCCTTGTGTTGTATGTCAATATCCCTAAAAAAGCCAGTAAATTAAGAGTCACTAAATACTATTACAATGACACCGGGTAAGCTAGAAGATGACATTCAAACTGAGGAATAGATTTAATCACAGTTATATAAAAGGCTGTGAATTAATCACCATACAAGTCCTCAATCCTCTTCAGTCTCATGATTAAATCCTTAACTTTAGAGGGAAGCCCAAAGAAAGGCCCCAAGTCTCCTTCTGGAATTACAGACTCAATGGTTTGCACAGCAGCACAGATTTCTTCCTTCAGTGCAGCCTCTTTTTGCAGAATCGTCTTTGACACTGTGTTGGAAGAAGCTGCATTGTCCAGCATGGCCCTTTTCAGCTGGTCAGCAATGCTTCTTCTGGTCTTGCTCGCTGGTTTGTTCTGATCACAGACGGACTTCTTTGAGCATTTCACATCAGGAGTAGATGTGCTGCCTGTTCCTCCTGTATGGGTGGCATGCCATTTATTCTGCATGTCTTGCTGAAACGCTAACTGAGAGCTTGGAAAGTCTCTCAGGGATGTATCATAGAACTCGTCAGTGAGGTCTGCAGGATAAGCACCAGTGCTTTTGGTAGTTTGTGGTGTGTGGTCCTGTTCAACATTTTCCAGCTTGGCGAGGAAGGAGGTGTCAGCGATGATGCTGTCATAACCATCAAAGAGATCCTCACTGTCACTGCAGCACTGTTAATGAACAGAGAGCAAAAGATGCAAGCGTCTATATTAAAAAACTTGGGCAAAATGAGCCTAGTACTAATACTAGAAGAGTCGACGCTATTCAATACAGTGCTAGAAGAGTCGACTCTAATCTATACGGTACTGGAGGAGTCGACTCTATTGTTCAGAGTACTAGAAGACTCGAATCTATTCTATATGGTGCTAGAAGAGTCAATTATAGTGTTTAAAGTACTAAAAGAGTCGACTCTATTCTATACAGTGCTGAATGAGTCGATTCTATTCTACCCGGTGTCAGAAGTGTCCACCCCATTCTACACAGTGTCAGAAGAGTCGACTCTAAACAGTGCTAGACGAGTCGACTCTATTGTTCAGAGAACGAGAAGAGTCGACTCTATAGTTTAGAGTACGTGAAGAGTCGACTCTATTGTTCAGAGAACGAGAAGAGCCGACTCTATAGTTTAGAGCACGATAAGAGTCGACTCTATTGTTCAGGGAACGAGAAGAGTCGACTCTATTGTTTGGAGTACTAGAAGAGTCGACTCTTTTGTTTAAAATCCAGGAAGAGTCGACTCTACTCTATGCGGTGCTAGAAGGAGTCGATTCTACAGTTTGGACTACTAGAAGAGTCGACTCCATTGTTTAGAGTGATCCACGAACTGACTCCTGCAAATATCAAAACATCGCTGTTTGTCCCGCATCATTTTTAACTTTGATCCTGAATGAAGCGTTAATAAAATATTCGGATAGATTATTTAAAAGTAAAGAGATGATTTACCTGCTCTGTGACTGGGTCCTCTTTCCTTATCTGTGCCATATTTCTATCCTCAGTTGTTTTGCAATTCTCTGCACTGAGTCGCTTCCTGCCCGGAGTTAATTCACTCTTTAATCCATCTCTGTTTCTCTTTTTGGACCAAGAGTTGCATTTTACAACTATTTCGCTCTTTATTTCTGAGTTTCTGCTCATATCTCTCCAGTTATACAGCTGGCTAACTCCAGGCTAACCTCGCTACCTGACCCGCCACTTCATTCAGAATATCCGCCGGCTGCAGATATAATCCGTTTCAGTTATAATAAATAATATATTGTTGTGACCAAGTGTCTTCATCGTTCAAAAAAGAAGTCGAAGTTCTTGAAAAAGCTGTAATGACCATCTGCTATATAAACAAACTAAGCTGTCATCGACTTGTTGGTGCTTAGGGCAGGACAGTTTTGAAAGTCTGGGCTTGAAACCAACCAATCACAAGGCAGCAGTTAAGCACGCGACCGGAACTGGTATTGTATGGCGTCGTTATTAGAAAAAGCCAAAGAAAAGAGGTTCGATTGCTATAAATTCGTCAATGCAGCCGCCATCTTGGAGCGGTACACAGGGTTTTGCTCTGGTTTAGCCACAATAAAAATCCACATTCAATTTTTAAATGGTTTAGTTTATTACGAATGTCAGACATGTATTTATGATACACACTACAGGAATAAAGAAATGTTAAGATTTTCCTGTACTAAAAAACTTAATTTGTCTAATTTACTCATTCTGAAGATTAGATTAGATTAGATTAGATTCAACTTTATTGTCATTACATATGAATAAATAGAGGGTAACGAAATCCAGTTTAGCATCCAATCAGAAGTGCAGCTAGCTGCAAGTGCAATATATACAGATGTAATATGGACAAATATTAAGATGTACTGTGTGTGTGTGTGTGTGTGTGTGTGTGTGTGTGTGTGTGTTAGTACATCGTATAGGTTCACATAAATTAAAATTTACAGACTTTAGTTTTTATTTTTTTCTTGAGCTAAGTCACATCATGGCTTTAAAACTATTATTATTATTATTATTAGTAGTAGTAGTAGTAGTAGTAGCTGTATCATCATTATTAAATAATAATAATAACAATAATAATAACAATAATAATAATAATAATAATGGCAAATGTTATTACTTATTAATTATTAGTCCAGTATACAATTATTTGTATATAAAATATTCTCATCCTTTTTCTCTCCCTTACACTAGACGGCGCTACAACAAATTCACGTGACGCAACATTATCATTTTTACAGAAGAAGAAGTGTAATGGCGGCTCACTGAATCAATATTGGAAAGATGCTTGCCCTTTCAAATTATCGAGTATTTCTGACACCTTTGTCAAAACACTGGGTCATTCCCAACATTTCAGGTAGTAAATCCATATTTGTTATACTTCCGTGTTTAGAAACGGCTTTAATTCGTTTTTTCAAGCTGTTTAATCCCGAGCTCGTGCTCTGTACTACTGACGATGACATACTGTACGAGATTTAACTTTAGGTGCACGGTCAACATCAGAATGAAGTAAAAGTCTGTGTTTGATCACTGTGCATCTGCTCGAGTCTTAAAATAATACTGTGGTGTTAACAGTTTATACAGCCAAGCGTGAAAAACAAACAGATACAGGATGGGTGGAAGTTCTGTGGTTGAAAACTTCTTGATGATAAGAGAGAATCAGTGTAACCTGTCGACTACAAGGTTTGATGTCTTTTGCATTATGAGATGCTTTTCTGCTCATCACTGCTTTAAACAGTGTTTATTTCTGTAAACTTCCTAAACAAGTACTTATGGTTATTCTATAGTTTTTAAAGATTATGATTATCATAGATTCCATGCACGACCTTTACCATAAAATTCATGAATTACAAGTAAGTCAGCATCCATCCAGTAGTCTTCCTTCCTTTTCGCTTTTTCCCTTTTACTCGAGAGTCGCCACAGCGAATCATCTGATTCGCACGTTTGATTTGGCAGAAGTTTTTACGTCGGATGCCCTTCCTGTCACAACCCTTTTTAGCAAGGGACAGAAACACGCTGACGACTTTGCAGCTACTCTTTACGAAAGTCAGCAATGGTTCTTTTACATGCCTCTCACCATAGACAGTGAGAGACATGGCCCGCCTTTGATAACCCAGTTAGCTGCACTGGGGGGGACAGTGACAACCTTGTGGAGAGTGGGACTCGAACCCCCAACCTTTGGATCAGCGATCCAGCACCCTACACCACTAGACCACCACTGCCCCCTATAGCTGGTCACTTATTTCAAGTAAACAGCTAGTCATTCATGTCTTTAAAAAAATTGCATTGTCAGAAAATGAACGTGAATAAGGAAAAGTGGACGAATACCACGAAGTTCTTCGGTCCTTGATGACCTTTAGTGATGTGGCCCTCAGTGTAAATGGGACAGAAACACACTGACGGCTTTGCAACTACTCTTAACGAAAGTCAGCAATAGTTCTTTTACATGAATCTCTCACCATAGACAGTGAGAGACATGGCCGGCCTTTGAGAACCCAGTTAGCTGTGCGGGGGACAGTGACAACCTTGTGGAGAGTGTGACTCGAACCCCCAACCTTAGGATCACCGATCTAGCGCCCTATACCACCAGGCCACCACTGCCCTTGAGGCTACTGCACAGTAGTATGTTCTGAACCCATATGGAACAAACACTCATCAGTTCAGTTCATTTTCTGTAACCGCTTCATCCTAATAAGGGTCACGGGGAGGCTGGTGCCCATCCCAGCCAACTCAGGGCGAGGGCAGAGTACACCCTGGACAGCTCGCCAGGCCATCGCAGGGCAGAAACACGCTGACGGCTTTGCAGCCTACTCTTGTCGAAAGTCAGCAATGGTTCTTTTACTGCCTCTCACCATAGACAGTGAGAGACATGGCCGGCCTTTGATAACCCAGTTAGCTGCACTGGGAGGACAGTGACAACCTTGTGGAGAGTGGGACTCGAACCCCCAACTTTTGGATCAGCAACTTTTGGATCAGCGATCCGGCGCCTTATACCACTAGACCACCACTGCCCTTGAGGCTACTGCACAGTAGTATGTTCTGAACCCATATGTAACGAACACTCATGCCCTGGTTCATTGTTCAGAGATACGTTTTCCTCTGTTCTGTCCGAGTTGGACACTGACTGAAAGCTGTTGATTTTAAGCATTGTATTGATGCCACATGATTAGCTGATAAGGAATGGTGTGAATGTAAAGCTGTGTTTTATAAAATGGAGTTTGTATGTATATACACGTGTATCTTTTATCATATTAACAAGTATGTAGAACATTCTGTATTCTTCTTACAACAATAACTACAATCACTTTGATTTGATCATCATATTTTGTACATGTTATTCTCTTCTAATTGCTTCATTCATTCGGTGAACCACCTAATCATACTAGGGTCGTGGGAAGGCTGAAGCCTACCTCAGCCGATTATGTTTTAAACTTTGAACAACATAGCAGTCCATCACAGAGCCAACACACATACACAATCATTTACAGTCACACTTGGGGGCAATTTGGAAGAGCCAGTGTCTTTGGCCTGTGGGAGAAAATTGGAGTACCAGGAAGAAACCCACACAAGCACAGGGAGAAAGGCTCTACCCAGAACACTGCTGTCAAGCCTGGGACTTAAACCCAAGTCCTTCTTGTTGTGAGGCGGATGTGCTAACCACAATGCCACTATCGTTGTTATCAGTTTGTTGAAACTGTTGTAAATTGCCCTGTGTGGCTGCTACTGTAATGCTTTTGTTTGAAATGTTCTGATTGTGCATTTTAATGAGTAGGTTCTAATCTCACCAATTAAGTTAAAATATGTAAAACTTGTTCACTTGAATATGAAATACATTTTTATTAAACTTTTATATGCTGTATTTCATAAATTTTTATGATTCACAGTACAATGTCTCAGACGTCAATCCACCGGTCACCAAGAGGACAGATTAAGTGACATGGTAAATAATCCCTTATATCTCTGTGTAAATGAATCAGATGCATACACTCATACACCGAACCTTCTTTCAGCCCATCAAAATGGAAAATCCATATCAGCAACCTCAGCAGGGCTGCATCCTGTGTAACGTGCCAGTAGATTATAAGAACATCCAGGTGAGTTGCCTGAAAATCTGAATGATTATGAACCATTTTACCCTGATAAGGATTTCAGTGCTTTCAATGCAACACATCAATGCTTGTTGGCAGTTGTTGTCGCAGTTTATCTCACCGCACACAGGCAGAATATACGGCCGACACATCACGGGTGAGACATCTCCTCCATGGCAAGAATATGTCCCTGTTTTGTGTTTGATGAAGTAACAGAGTAATGTGTCTCCTGCAGGGTTGTGCGGTCACAAACAGAAAGTGGTGACGAAAGCAATTAAGAGAGCTCGCTCAATGGGTAATACGAAGCATAATTCAATTTTACTTCTTTAAATCCTGTCTGTCTGTCTGTCTTCCTTTCGGATTTTTCCCTTTTACTCGGGAGTCACCACAGCGAATCATCTGATTCACACGTTAGATTTGGCAGAAGTTTTTACGTCGGATGCCCTTCCTGTCACAACCCTTTTTAGTAAGGGACAGAAACACACTGACGACTTTGCAGCTACTCTTTATGAAAGTCAGCAATGGTTCTTTTACATGCCTCTCACCATAGACAGTGAGAGACATGGCCCGCCTTTGATAACCCAGTTAGCTGCACTAGGGGGGACAGTGACAACCTTGTGGAGAGTGGGACTCGAACCCCCAACCTTTGGATCAGTGATCCAGCGCCCTATACCACTAGACCACCAGTGCCCCTTTAAATCCTAAAGATTATATCCATATATAATTTATATATATATAAAATGCATAATGTATATATGTATGTATATGTATATATGCATATCCCTATATGTTTTTGTCATTTTGAATATAAATTGTAACCAGCTGAAGGTTTTAGATGTACAGAGAACCCTCACTTTCCGCGGTTAATTGGGACCGACCCCCTCAACCGCAGATTTCCACGAAGTTAGGATCGACCCCCCCCTGACTGACATATACATACATGTATATGTGTATATAATATCAATAAATATTAAATATTAACACGGGACAGTGGTGGCCTGGTGGTAAAGGGTGCTGGATCACTGATCCGAGGGTTGGGGGTTTGAGTCCCACTCTCCACAAGGTTGTCACTGTCCCCCCAGTGAAGCTAACTGGGTTGTCAAAGGCGGGCCATGTCTCTCACTGTCTATGGTGTGAGGCATGTAAAAGAACTATTGCCGAGTTTCGTAAAGAGTAGCTGCAAAGCCGTCAACAAGTTTCTCTCTGAGAAAAAAAACCACTTGATGCGGAGTGGCCCCCCCTCAAGGTTATAGCCTATAGTCTCCCTTTGAAAGCCAGGCTTGGCAAAGGAAGACGCCTACGGCTCAAACACGGACTATATCTGCAGCTCGATAGATAATGTCAATAAATACATATGCAACGCTATACAGTGGTACCTCACCTTACGAAAGACCCAACAAACGAAAAATCCAGGTTACAAAACGCATTTACTTAAAATTTCCGTCTCTGGATATGAAAAATAAATTCACGTTACAAAACGCACCATCTCAAAAGTTTAAACAATGCGCGAGTTGCTCTCCCATTGACTTTCTCCCAGCATCCCGCCCCGCTGGCCTCCCATTGACTATTATGGAGCTGCATCGCCACAATACCCATGATGCTTTTCGTGCGCCTTCGACCCATTGTTCGTCACGGCATTCTAACACGCGTAAAGGACAGAGTTACTGTTGTTTCGTGAGTTTTTTGAGTGTGCTCATTGCAACTTTATTTTTTGGCTCAGGCTTTTAACCTTGCATAAACATTTGTAAAATTATAACTCTACTAAGAAGACATGGTCAGCACGTGCACACACACACACACACACACACACGTACACGTGTGTGATTCCCGGTGAAAGTGATTCCCGGTGCGAGTGTAAAGAAGAAGCGGGCTCGTGGCATGCGGTTGAGTGATATCGCAAAGGAATATGGCCAAACCTGTCTACCATCGGTATGATATTAAAGCAAAAGGAGGCCTTAAAAGGTATACTTGTATAATTTTTAAAGGGTTTAGGGGGGTAGTATTGGGGGCCTTTTACATGTAAAATGCTACTCAACTTCCGAGAAGATCAGGTTCCGAAACCACTTTAGAATGGAATAATTTCGGAATGTGAGGTACCACTGTAAATGCTTATAATAACAATTAAACATTCAAAAATAATGCAGAAGATGTAAATCAAGTATAAATACTGTACACAGATGCGCACACACACAAAAATATAAGTGGTTTTGTTGGGGGGGGGTTTGTTTGGGTTTTTATTTTTATAATTGTTCTTGTTTTGCAGCATTTTCTTAACTTTTCTTTGTTTTGTGGCATCATTCTTAACTTTTTCCCTCTTTTTGCTTAATTTCCTTATTTTTTTATTTTTCGATGAATATTTTTGAAAAGCCCGCGATGCACTGAAGCATAAGTAGCGAGGGCTCACTGTAAATGATACGTTTTCCACTGCACTTTTGGTCTGCACAATAAAAAACAAGAACCCAAGCCAAACAAACTGGGAATTCTAGATTGTTGTTCAGAAAGTGACACGACAAGAACAATCCAAGTAACATTATTTCAGTGCATGATGCAAAACCCCATGACACACTGAAAGGAAATTGGTCATAAAATTAAAAACATTGATAGTTCAATTGTTAAATTAAAAGGAAATCTCAAGTGTCTTGGTTCTTAAACTCGTCCACGACAACATTGGGATTTCCTTTCGGCTTTTTCCCCTTCATCAGGGGTTGTCACAGCGTATGATTTGCATGTTTGATTTGGCATAGGTTTTTACGTCGGATGCCCTTCCCGACACAACCCTTTAGCAAGGGACAGAAACACGCTGATGGCTTTGCAGCTACTCGTTTTACGAAAGTTTGCAATGGTTTTTTTACATGCCTCTCACCGTAGACAGTGAGAGACATGGCCGGCCTTTGATAACCCAGTTAGCTACACTGGGGGGGCGACAGTGACAACCTTGTGGAGAGTGGGACTCGACCCCCAACCTTAGGATCAGCGATCCAGTGCCCTATACCACTACCCCTTCGTCCACGACAATACAGTGATACCTCTGCTCACGAACATAATTGGTTCCCAGAAAGTGTGTGTGAGGCGAAAAGTTCGTCTTCCGAACATTTATTTCCCATAAGAAACCATTAAAATGAGAATAATCCGTTCCCAGGTCCCCATAAAACATAATTTTCTACTAAATAAGCCTTAAAATTACACAAAAATATACCTTATTTTATGTATAATAAATGTGCTATTGTATTGTAATTAAAGAAATAAACTGTACTGTATAATAAAGTCGTTTTATTTACCTTTGTGATGGTAGTTGATGGCTTGATGGAATGGAGTGGGAGGAGGAGGGAGGGAGGGACTTACTGTTTGGAAGGAGAGTTTGGAAACACCTACTGTTTGGAAACACCCTTCGCCACACACGCACCCTTAATAGCTTCCTTGTTCTTAAGGATGGGAGCAATGGTAGACTTAGCGTACTGGTACTGGGACGCTAAGTCACACAAACGCACACCTCGTTCGTGTTTTTCAATGATCTCCGCCCGTGGTGGGGTCTTTTTCGGTCCCATAATAGCAAAAGTACACTCAATATGGTCCAAAATGTCTAGCAAACACAAACCACTTCCGCACTCAAAGAAAGGGGGTGACGAACTGTGACGCCATGAGCGTGCGTCAGCTTCTCGTGGCCGCCACCGTGGCGCTGTTCGACCGCGTGGTTTGATTCGTCCGCCGAAAACTAGTTCGTCAGCAGAGACTATATGCTCGCAAATTTAATGTTCTTGAGGTGAAAAGTTCGTGAGCTTAAGCGTTCGTCAGCGGAGGTTTTACTGTATTACGAGAATATCCCAGATTCAATGGCCATATATGGAAGGGGGCCCAGAACCTTTGTTTCATGGGGCATCATGCACGTGCAGTGTGTGATTTCTGTGCTCGATAGCGATATCCGGTAGGCACTTCACCCTGGCAAGTGTGCACTGCAGTCAGCTCAGGCTTGATTTGATGTGTTCAGCGTTCATATAGGATTAAAATGACTTGCAGGTGATTATAGTGTGGTGTGTGTACATTGTTTAAGTTGAAGGAATTTGGAGGTGTGAGAATTTTCTTTGTGTTTTTATCTATTTTTGGACCCTTAATTAATGTTTGTTGTCTCACTGATAGAACATGAAAGACTTAAATTTTAACATCTGCAAGAGACATCATCTACAAACTAATAGTTCTTATTAAGCTTAAATGACTCATTCCAATGAGTGATCGTTTTTTCCTTTCTCTTTCAACAGGTTTTATGTCAGTAACACTGAAAGATCCACAGTTTATTAAAGACCCCAATATTTGTGACATCAGACACATGGAGTAAACATTAAGAAACATAAGAAAACATTATTATACTGTATTGTAGAAATGAATAAAATTGAGCGTAAATCTGTTTTGATCTTTTGTTTTATTTTGTCAGGCGTACCATGTCTGTGTAGATTTGGCCACATGTCATTATCTTGCTGAAAGACCCAGTGAAGACCCATCTATAGCTTTTGGGCAGAGGCTACCAGATTCTGATCTAAAATGTCCTGGTAGTGTATTTCAAAGCGTTTATGATGCAATGCACCCTAACAAGGTTACCTAACAAGAACAGGCCTCTTGAAGAGAAACAAGCAGACAGCATCACAGATTTTCCGCCCGTACTTCACAGTGCGCATGAGGTACTTTTCTGTATACTCATCGTTTGTGTTCTGTACGACTTAGTGTTTGTTGCCAAAAAGCTCTTTCTTGGTCTTTTCTGACATAAGCACATGGTCCCAGCTGAAGACCCAGTACCGCTTATATGTGTATGTGGGCGCATACACCCACACTCTATTCTGTGTGTATATAAATAATTAAAACTGAAGCAAGTAAGGCTTGTAGTTGTTTAGAAGTGGTTTTTGGATCCTTTGTGACTTCTCCGGTTAGTCTGCGCTGTGATCTTGGAGTAATTTTGGTTGGTCGGCCACTCATGTGAAGGGTCACCACTGTGCCATGCCTTCTACATTTATGGATAATGGCTCTGACAGTGGTCTGCTGGAGTCCCAAAGATTTACCAATGACTTTGTATCCTTTCCCAGACTGAGACATCTCTATAATCTTCTTTCTTGTTTGCTCTTGAAGCTCACTGGATCACGGCATGATGTGTGTTCAGTATGGCCTACCTGACCTTTTCAGACAGGTTTTATGATAGGCATCTCCTGATTGGAAATGTCTAGCAGCAACGAGGCCTGGGTGTGGCCATGAAATTGAACTCCGTTTTCCCCAATAATAGGATTAATCACAATTACCTCACCCTTTAACGAGGGGGGGTTTACACAGGGGCTCATGTAGGTTTGGATAGAATTTTTCTCTTAACAAATAAAATCATGACAAGAAAACTGCATTTTTTTAAATCCTTGGGTTATCTTTGTGTAGTGTTTAAATTTGTTTGATCTGAAAAAGTCAAGTGTGGCAAAGGTGCAAAAAGTAAAAAAAAAAAAAAAAAAAAAAAAAGCAGTAAGGGTGCAAAGGGGTAAGGGGGCTTTTGCACAACACTGTGTATATATATATATATATATATATATATATATATATATTCACACACTAGTTATATAGCGTGTTATATATATATATATATCTGTTGGGCTTTTTATACTCCAGTGACTCATCTGGCAGGTACTTATCCCCAGTTTCCATAGCGTGAAGCGACTAGGAGTTCAACTCCTTCTGGATGAGACGCTAATCCATCACAGGTTACCTCCCAGTATATTTTTACTGGTACCCATTTATCCTGCTGGGTGAACAGAGACACACTTGCAGTTAGGACCTTGCCCAGGGGGTTTAGCACAGTGGGGGTCTAAATGGGATTTGAATACACAACCCCCCATCATGAGAGCAGGACCCTAACCACTACACCACCTCCCCCACGTGTATGTATATATATATATATATATAGAGATATAGATATATATATATATATATATATATATATACACACACACAGATACAGGGATCCCTCAATTTTCACGGTTAATTGAGACTGAAATCGCCACACGAACACTGAAATCCACAATGTAAGATCACCCCCCCCCCCCCACTGATGTCTACGTACATGTATATGTTTAGTAGTCCTTCTCAAAAAATTAGCATATTGTGATAAAGTTCATTATTTTCTGTAATGTACTGATAAACATTAGACTTTCATATAATTTTAGATACATTACACACAACTGAAGTAGTTCAAGCCTTTTATTGCTTTAATATTGATAATTTTGGCAAAAAAGTAAAGAAAAACCAAAAATCCCTATCTCAAAAAATTGCCATATTTCATCCGACCAATAAAAAAAGCCTTTTTAATACAAAAAAAAGTCAACCTTCAAATAATGATGTTCAGTTATGCACTCAATACTTGGTCGGGAATCCTTTTGCAGAAATGACTGCTTCAATGCGGCGTGGCATGGAGCCAATCAGCCTGTGTCACTGCTGAGGTGTTATGGAGGCCCAGGATGCTTCGATAGCGGCCTTAAGCTCATCCACAGTGTTGGGTCTGGTGTCTCTCAACTTTCTCTTCACAATATCCCACAGATTCTCTATGGGGTTCAGGTCAGGACAGTTGGCAGGCCAATTGAGCACAGTAATACCATGGCCAGTAAACCATTTAGCAGTGGTTTTGGCACTGTGAGCAGGTGCCAGGTCGTGCTGAAAAATGAAAATCTTCATCTCCATAAAGCTTTTCAGCAGATGGAAGCATGAAGTGCTCCAAAATCTCCTGATAGCTAGCTGCATTGACCCTGCCCTTGATAAAACACAGTGGACCAACACCAGCAGCTGACATGGCACCCCAGACCATCACTGACTGTGGGTACTTGACACTGGACTTCAGGCATTTTGGCATTTCCTTCTCCCCAGTCTTCCTCCAGACTCTGGCACCTTGATTTCCGAATGACATGCAAAATTTGCTTTCATCCGAAAAAAGTACTTTGGACCACTGAGCAACAGTCCAGTGCTGCTTCTCTGTAGCCCAGGTCAGGCGCTTCTGCCGCTGTTTCTGGTTCAAAAGTGGCTTGACCTGGGGAATGCGGCACCTGTAGCCCAGTCCTCTGCTTCCACGGGTTCCCCAAGGTCTGGAATCGGCCCTTCTCCACAAGCTTCCTCAGGGTCCGGTCACCTCTTCTGGTTGTGCAGAGTTTTCTGCCACACTTTTTCCTTCCCACAGACGTCCCACTGAGGTGGCTTGATACAGCACTCTGGGAACAGCCTATTCGCTCAGAGATTTCTTTCTGTGTCTTACCCTCTTGCTTGAGGGTGTCAATGATGGCCTTCTTGACAGCAGTCAGGTCGGCAGTCTTACCCATGATTGTGGTTTTGAGTAATGAACCAGGCTGGGAGTTTTTAAAAGCCTCAGGAATCTTTTGCAGGTGTTTAGAGTTAATTGGTTGATTCAGATGATTAGCTTAATAGCTCGTTTAGACTACCTTTTCATGATATGCTAATTTTTTGAGATAAGGATTTTGGGTTTTCATGAGCTGTATGTCAAAATCATCAGTATTAAAACAATAAAAGACCTGAAATATTTCAGTTGGTGTGCAATGAATCTAAAATATATGAAAGTTTAATTTTTATCAGTACATTACAGAAAATAATGAACTTTATCACAATATGCTAATTTGTTGAGAAGGACTAGTATATAATATCAATACATAAATATTCAATGCTATAAATGCTTATAATAACAATTAAATATTTAAAAAAAATGCATAAGATGTAAAAATATAAATACACACACATACAAACACGCGTGTGCACGCACTCAGGTGTGCACCAGGGTTGTTTTTTGTTGTTTTTGCATAATTGGCCTTGTTTTTGTGGCATTTTCCTTAACTTTTCCCTCTATTCTTCCTTAATTTCCTTATTTTTTAATTCGATGACTATTTAAAAAAAATGCGATGCACTGAAGCTGCATGAATTGAAGCACGAAGTAGCGAGGGATCCCTGTACACATACACACATACACAAAAAATAAAACTCACAGCTACGTTTATTAAAGGTAACAGCATTTCACACACAACAGTTTATAGGATTAGGATGAAGCACCTGTGGGGCCGTAAGAAAATCACTTGTTCGTGACAATAAGTTGAATTCAGCTTGATAGGGGGTGTAAAAATTAAAATCATGGAAAATGGAAGCAATGGAAAATACTCATGTAATGAGTCTTGATTCATCTTATTCCACAGCAAAAGGACATGGCCGGGTAAGTATAGAAGCACATGATGTATCCATCATGCATACTGGCCACAAGCTCAGCCTGTCGAGGTAGTGTTATGATCTGGGGTTGCTTCAGCTGGTCAGGTTGAGGTTATGTGGTAATAAAATGGCAACAGAAATGGAGATTTTATTCCCTGATGGCACGAATATAAAATTTAGCCTTCAGTAGTCAAAGAGTGGTTCAGAGAACATGAGGAATTATTTTCACATCTGAACTGACACCACAGATTCCTGACAATGAACGTGGCTGGGACTGGAGGTTTCATGCAGTAGTTCAACTCTCTCATCCTGAACACAGATTAGAGTGAAAATGTTGTTGAAATATTACGAGAATCAAAACTAAAAGTGGTAAAATTAAATGTTTTAATGTCATGGCATTCTGTATTAATTCCACAATGGGAATTTTTGTTCTGCATTTAGCCCATTCAAAGGGAGAAAACACACACACACACACACACACACTGAACAAAAAGTTAACAAACTGAACAGCATGCAAAAAAAAGAGAAAACATGTAAAGGTAAAATTAAGAATTTTATTATTCCAAAACTATTCATTTATATCAGTCAACACATTTAGAATGTCATCACGTTTTTGTAGTTCACTCTGCTGGGCTTTTACACTCGAGCCTACTGGCTCATCAGGCTTAAGCTTATTCCGCTTTCTGTAGCGTGAAGCATCTACAAGTTGAACTCCTCATTGGGACGAGTTTTTTTTTTTTTTTTTTTTTTTTTTTTTTTTTTTTTACTGATACCCATTTAATGCTGGGTGGAGAGAGGCACAATGGTTAAGACGTTGCACAGGGGTCTTAGCACAGTGGGGGCTTAATGGATATTCAAACCCACTGACCTCTCAAATATCCACAAAGCACTCTCACCACTACACCACAGGCCCTGTTTTTTATTTGTAGCTGATACAACATAACTTATAACAGGAAGTAAGGAGTGCATTGTTTCGAGGACATTCTACAAGTCTGGATGTACTTAGAAAACAATAACTAGTATGCTATTCTTTATTCATAAAGATTAAAGGGTTGGCAAATTGAAGTGTTACAGAAGGAATAAAACACTTGGGGATGTGTTGTTATCGGAAAATAATCAACTACACTGTGGTCACACTCGCGCCCATTGTGTCTTTTGTGTTTCCTGCTCAAAAGTCCTTAAAAAACAGGGGAGTTGCTTTGGTTCAGGCTGCTCACCTCCACCTCTGTGTCAGTCCCACTTTCAGACAGTGTCTCGCTCAGTTCTGTGTCCACCTTCCTACTTTTACCTTTCTGTGTTAGACCTGTGGTCTGAAATTTCCCCTTTGGCCCGGAACCTGAGCTCCTCCTCTTCTTCACGTTGTGACCACATTGCAGCAGCAGCAGCGGTCTGGTCGCAATATCGATGCTGTGGTCCTTAATGCAACACATGTGCAGTACGGGAAAACCCTCTGCATTCAGAGTCTGACTGCGTAATAATGGCATGTTGGGGAACAGCGATTTCAGAGCCTCGCACAACAGGACGTTCTCAGTGGGTTCTTCAGGCGGAGAACTTTCTTTGGCTAAAACACAATGAGTTCTGTGATGATTTACTTGATTTCAAAAAGGAATGCTTAAATAATAATAATAATAATAATAATAATAATAATAATGACTAACCATCTCTTATATTGCTCTACGTGGCATTAAGCCAAGCTACCTTCCAGCTTTACAGTTCTATTTATCTTAGAGTTTATTATCTCACAGTGCTAAAGAATTCTTCACTCTGATTGGTCAACACCTTTGTCAATCGTGTAGCCTCCATAAATCTCAGGTTTATATTGAAGTACAGTACAGTACTTGTTCTAATATATTATTACTTCCATCTATAGCAATGACTACAGAAATAGGTAAATAAACAGTGAATAAAATAAATAAAAAAAATAAATGAATCAATAGATATGGGTCAAACTTTTGGTTCAGTTTTGATTGTTCTTACAAAACTAAAACCGAAAGCCGAATCCAAAAAAAAAAAAAAGTTGTAACTGGTGATACTGGTTTACACATGTTTACTTTCCACTATTTTTGGCAACATTTAAGACTATGAATCTAATCTAAATTTAAATCTGATGCTCCACTAATCTATTTTCATCCATTTTCTGAACCACTTAATCCTAATTGGGGGGGGGGGGGGGCTGGCACCCGTCTCAGCCGACTCTGGGTGAGGGTGGGGTACACCCTACCTCACCAGGCCATCACTCACACAACCATTCACACTTACATTCCACTCCCACCTATGGGAGATTTGGAACAGCCAATTAACCCACTGTGCATGTTTTCGGAGTTTTCTTCTCCTTTTAGCTTTTTCCCTTTTTCAGGGGTCGCCACAGTGAATCATCTGATTCGCATGTTTGATTTGGCAGAGGTTTTTACGTTGGATGCCCTTCCCGACACAACCCTTTAGCAAGGGACAGAAACACGCTGACGGCTTTGCAGCTACTCGTTTTAGGAAAGTTTGCAATGTTTTTTTTACATGCTTCTGACCATAGACAGTGAGAGACATGGCCGGCCTTTGATAACCCAGTTAGCTACATTAGGGGGGGGACAGTGACAACCTTGTGGAGAGTGGGACTCGAACCCCCAACCTTAGGATCAGCCATCCAGCGCCCTTTACCACCAGGTCACCACTGCTCTCAAGAAATGTGTATAACATATCAATGTTTATTTCAATTTAAATCTGTGTGTGCTTTTCCACTTGCAGTTTACAATATTAAACCCTTATTTGGACCCAATCCTTAAATTCCAGATCTATAAAACCACCAAAGTTCTTACCATCGGCTTCGTGCTGTTTTTTCCTCCGTTCTCTGATGGCTTCTCTGAGCTCGGAGATCTCAGACCGTAGCTTCTCCACATGCCGCTCACTTTTCTCCACTCTCTCACACACCATCTGGAACAAAACAAAAGCACAGTTTAGAAGCGGAGCTGGACATTATTACCAAAGAACAAAGAAAAATTTCCAGATACAAGAAGTTACCTTCATTTCATTCAGCAAGGCTTCATTCATGTCAGTGACCTTCTCCACATCTCTGAGATCCTGCTCTGAAGAGAAGAACTTGGCTCTGAAGTGAGAGAGGAACAGCACAGTGATGAAATAAACTAATTCAAAAAAGGAAAAATAGATCTTGGTTAAGAATTGTGGTCTGCCCTCTCTCCCTCAGTCTGGCATGAGCTATTGATGGATGATGAGACAATTAATTAATAAATAAGGATGATGAGAAGTAAAGTTTCTGGGAAACAATACACTACTGATCAAAAGTTTTAGAACACCTCCTTTTCAGTGTACTGTATGCTGAAATTTCAGCTCAGAAGAAAAAAAAAGTCATAAGATTGTTTGGTTTCATGCAATCTAAATTTCTGATTCATTAGCATAGCCCCCTTTTACCATAAAACAGCCAACGTTCTTTCGAACATGGAACTCAAATCTTCTGGAAGTTCCTCTGAACATTGTTGCAGAAGTTCTGATCACTGTTGGTCGCCCTGTCCATTTCATCCCAAACTGACTCAATGGGGAATATAAGTTGGGAGACTGTGGTGCCATTCCATGAGTTGAGATTCATTGTCGTTTTCTTTTATCAGGGCTCAACTTGTTGCCTGAGAACCATAAATATTCAAGTGGGTCTACCAAAAAAAAAAAATCATCACCTTTTCATCTTGCCGGGTCATCGCAGAAAAAACACGATGAAGAAAGCCAACAATGGTTCTTTAACAGCATCTCAGCACAGACAGTGAGAGACATGGCTGGCCTTTGATAACCCAGGTAGCTGTACTGGGGGGACAGCAGTGACAATCCATTGATAATGGGGCTTGAATCTCCAAACTTGGGATCAGTAATCCAGCACCTTAACACCGGGCCACCATTGGGCATGTTCAGTTGGGTGATAATGTTTGATGTGATATCCAGTCAGGATCAGAAACCATCCAATTCTGGTCTCTACCTCAACCTTTGTTACTTTCAGGTCAGTGACTGGACCTAAACTGCTTCAGCAATAAATTTAAATGGGAGGTATTCTAAAACCTTGTAGCTGTATAAAGGTGGTGCAATGAGCTACATGGCTAGTGTTAAATCCTGATTACTTTGTTGTGTTATTTTGTGCAATACAGAAAAATCTTAGTTGTTGTTATCACCGATATCATAGCACTGATGTCGGTCTTCATTTCGGCTTTTTCCCTTTTACTCGGGAGTCGCCACAGCGAATCATCTGATGCGCACATTTGATTTGGCAGAGGTTTTTACGTCGGATGCCCTTCCTGTCACAACCCTTTTTAGCAAGGGACAGAAACACGCTGACGACTTTGCAGCTACTCTTTACGAAAGTCAGCAATGGTTCTTTTACATGCCTCTCACCATAGACAGTGAGAGACATGGCCCGCCTTTGATAACCCAGTTAGCTGCACTGGGGGGGGGGGGGGGGGGACAGTGACAACCTTGTGGAGAGTGGGACTTGAACCCCCAACCTTAGGATCAGCGATCCAGCGCCCTATACCACTAGACATAGCACTGATAAATAACAAATAATGCAGTACATATTATCATCATTATTACAGGGATCCCTCGCTACTTCGCGTTTCAATTCATGCACCTTCAGTGCTTCGCGGTTTTTTAAAAAATATTCTTCAAATTTAAAAATAAGGAAATTAAGGAAGAATAGGGGAAAAGTTAAGGAAAATGCCGCAAAAAACAAGGTCAATTATGCAAAAAAAAAAAAAAACCCTGAACAAACACAAAACAAAAAACAACCCACAACCCCCCATCAAAACTACTTACACTTTTATGTGATGTGTGCATCTGAGTGTGTGTGCGCACACGTGACTGTATGTGTGTGTGTATTTTTATATTTTATTTACATCTTATGCATTATTTTTGAATGTTTCATTGTTATCATGAGCATTTATAGCGTTGTATGTATTTATTGATATTATATACACATACATGTACGTTTACGCCAGTCGGGGGAGGGGCATAATTCTACTTTGCGGAATTCGGCGGTCACGGGGGGATCTCGGTCCCAATTAACCGCAGAAAGTGAGGGATCCCTGTATTATCATATCAGGGTTTGTACAACACCTGTGTTGTTTCAGGGCTTGACAGTGACTCAGAGAAGGACACATAGCAGAGACTCTCCAGTAATCCTGCTGCTCCAGTGTACCCAGGTTGCTCACTGAAACTGGGATACTATTGTACTGACTGAAGCACAGAAACATCCACACAAGTTAATTATATGACAAATGTAACGTGTCCATCACATTTACTAAAGCATGTGTTGATACAGTAGTCTCTCCTGACCTGCCGTTCCATATGAAGGCCGTGTACTCGAGGCGATGGGTGGAGCGCGACATCGTCACCTCAGATGGTATGAGCAGCAAGAAAATGAGTTCATGGTATGGCAGCAACTTCCTCAAATTCTGATGAACTGACTGCTCTTTTAAAGTCATTTGTTGACTTGTGTTCCTCCGCTGCCGATACCAACCAATCACGTTCTCCTTTACTCCCAAGAAAAGCAAAAACCCATTAATGAAGTCATATTATTAAAATAATTATAATTGGATATGGTCACAAGTCAAATCTGATGAACCTCAAGTTGATTATTTTCCAATAACTTCACATTCCCTCGTGTTCTAATCCTCTAACACCACAGTCAACTGCTACACAGTCTTATAACAGCGTAAAAAGTAAGAAAAAAGACGTTTTGACCGCACAGGGATCTTCTTCTTTTCCTTTCAGCTTTTTCCCTTTTTCGTGGAAATCACAGTTTTCACACTGAATCACCTGATTCGCATGTTTATGTTTAATTTGGCATAGGTTTTTACATCGGATGCTCTTCCTGACACAACCCTTTATCAAGGGGCAGAAACACGCCGACGGCTTTCAGCTACTCTTTTACAAAAGTCAGCAATGGTTCTTTTACATGAACCTCACACAATAGACAGTGAGAGACATGGCCGGCCTTTGATAACTCAGTTAGCTGCACATATTACATATTACACAGGTACATGTCTGTATACGTCAGTTGGTGTGTGTGTGTGTGTGTGTGTGGGGTGTCTTGGTCTCCATTAACCGACGAAAGTAAGGGATCCCTGTAATTGTTTCATCGGAACGGATTAAATTCGTTAGCTGAGGTGTTACTGTATATTACTGTATTCGATGTAATAATTGCTCTTCTCCAATAAGCGCCCCCCTCAACACCCCCCCTCCCCCCAGTGTTTTTTTTTTTTTTTTTTTTTAATCATACGTCTAATAACCGCCCATGTGTACTGGGAGCAAAATGGTAGTTCAATCTTAGCAATTTTATTGAATCAGTCTCTGTAACAGTAAAATGAGGCGTTGACTGCCTGTAAAAGTGAGTTTACATGGTATTTCAAGACCCCCTCCCACTGGGGAATGTCTATAATGTTCATGAGTAACAACACATTTGATTGTTCCGCCGTGCTTTAAAAAACAGGAAAATATTTTGCTGTGTTCTCTTGGTAAATGTCCAACAACTGATGAACCAGTAGAAACTGCTACAGCAAAACTATGGGATGCTCTGAATGAATGGAGCGATGAGCCAGATATGGACCTATCAGAAAGTGTGAGTATTTTTACCCGATTCTTCTGCTCACTAACTTCATACATTTAAAGACGTTCCTGGCCATGTGCTTTTGTTTATGTTCATGTTGATTGGTTCAACATGCCATGTGCTAAAGTTGACATTCATGTCGATTGGCTCGATTTTACTTTTGGGAAAATGTTTAAAGGAACAGCACCGGGAGTGAAAAGTGAGGGGTCTTTTTTCTTTTTTAATGCCGTTTTCTGTTTATTTTTAGCTTTCATGTAAGTAGTTTGGTTGATACCACAAAATGAAAAACACAAAAACAGAGGCTCCCCAACTTACGTTTTAGTTCGGTTCCGGCGGCCGAACGTAAGGTGAAAAAAAAGTAAGTTGTTACTGTATGTTCCAGTGACGTGTGACGTCCATACTGTACTATACATCCATAAATACCATTACTGTAGTTCATAAAACACCCCTAAATCAATTATCATAAACATAACATTGTAAAATAATATCAAATATATCAAATAATATCAACATTAATTTCAAATAAAATTAAAAAAAAACGTAAAACGAATGAACGAAAGTCGGGGAGCGTCTACCAGGAAAACTCTTTTATTGTTCTGTTATTATTTATGTTTTCCACCTCGATGGGAATAAGCACTTACCGTTCCACTCCGCTGGTAAACATTTTAATAAGCGCCCACCCACTCCAATTTTTTTAGCGCCTTGGGTGCTTATCATGTTGAATACGCTAATACGATTTGCATCTGCAACACTGTCAGAACTGCTGTTATAGAAAATTAAAGAGCACCTTCAATCACAATTGAGAATATGGTGCTGTGACATGCTGTATACACATCTGCAGACTGTGTGTGTGTGTGTAGAAACAGTTCTGAGAATGCTCACAATACCTCCTTAAGATTGGACAGAACTATCCTTATCTTGTCTTTGTCCACTTCACATGTGTTGTTGTAGAAGCTTGAATGAAAAAGAACAATAATGTTATACAAAAAAAGCACAAGCATCAATGTGGAGCAGTCCTGAGATAATTTGACATACCTGTGAGTACTCCGACACGCAATGTGTTTTTGAATATCTAAAAAAGAAGAGCAGCACAATGTCCAGTATATACAGTAATTATTAATTTAACCAGTCAGTTGCTTTAAATGTAGGACTTACATCACCGAGTAAAACCCACATAATTTTGCATCTAATCGTCAGGGAGACGTGTAGTAAAATGTCTTACTTATTGTGTGCACAAATTGGATGTGATCTGTTTGGGAGTCAGTGATTTTGTTCTTCTCCTCTCCCACACTTTCACCAAGTAATAATCCCTCCTGTAGGACACAGGCATAAAGACATTCAGTCACGACTCGCCAGTCTTCATCCCAGGATATGTCGTCACAATATGCTAAAATACTGTTCATCCGTTCATTTCTAAAAGTATTATTTGGGGTCATCCAGAGAAAGCTGAGCCCCTCCAGTGTTCCCATCAGACTAAATTGGCGCACCAGTGGTGCAAATTATTTTAGATTGGCACAAAGAATTACTGGTCTTGTGGCAGTACATTTTTACATCTTTGTTTTGTTTTCATTAATTTTCTGTTTAATCCTAATTAGGGTCGCGGGGAGGCTGGTGCCCTTTCCAGCTGACTCCAAGCAAGGGCATAGTACACCCTGGACAGCTCGCCAGGCCATTGCAGGGAAGAAACACGCTGATGGCTATGCAGTCTACTCTTGTTGAAAGTCAGCAATGGTTCTTTCACATGAACCTCACACCATAGACAGTGAGAAACATGGCTGGCCTTTGATAACCCAGTTAGCTGCACTGGGGGAGACAGTGACAACCTTGTGGAGAGTGGGGCTTGAACCCCCAACGTTGGGATCAGTGATCCAGCACCTTTACCACCAGGCCACCACTGCCCCCCACTCGGCCACCACTGCCCCCCACTAGGCCACCACTGCCCCCCACTAGACCACCACTGCGTTTTGAATGACGTCTGTGAGGTGCAAGGGAGGTGATGAAGAATCCTTCTATTCATTTATTTACCAAATCAAACATGCCATGATTCGCTGTGGCAACCCCTGAATAAGGGGAAAAGCCGAAAGAAGAAGAAGAAGATATTTGGTTACAGTGCCATCTAGAGGTTTAGGCAGTTGTTGGAGAGGACTGGGAAGGACTGGGTGTCGAATAGGGCTGACCTGTTGTTTCTTGAGGGGTTGTTTACAGGCTTCATATCGTTTGCTCGAAGATCGCCACTGCCAACTAGTGGAGTGGAGGTGCAATTACACTTAATTCTCGTACACTATTCCAGAAAAGCATGTTCCCCAGGGTCATACCTGCCATTGAGTAGCACTGCTATAGACACAAGTTTGGTCATTTTTGATGAACATCGATCTCTGAGCTGAGTTTCTTATATGGACAGTCATATGAAACATAACATATATTGTCTTCTGTGGCTTAACATGCATAACAGATGTAAAATAACACAGTTACATTATTTAATAAATTACCAACAGAGATGAACAAGCCAAGTCCAGAGTAGTAGATATAAGTATTATGTACATAACTGGAGATAACATTGCTGTACAGTATGCACAACCCACTCCTTTGTATTGAGACTTGTATCGATGTTGACTTGAGCAGACAAATCACAGGATTTCTGATGAATGTCAGTTTCAGTGGAGCAACACATCTGGAAACATCTGAAAACTCACCACATCACAGTCGCTGTTCAGATGCTGAAACATTAATGAACTCAACACGAGCCCGGATGCTCTCACAGTGGTGCTGTATTCCTCCATCTCGCATTTAACAGCGTTTATTTATTCGTTTATTTACTTATTTACACTTTTATAGTTGTTAAATGACACCGAGTGCGTTTCTAATTCAGGAAAAACAATCCGACTGGCTGGTCACATCGCTCACAGACACTTCAAGAGTGTACCGTCTGTTTCTTTTCCGCTATTGTTTGGGTTTTTTTTTTTTTGATGTAGCGCCACCTTGTGGTCTGGAGAAAAGTCGGGCCTGCACTTCCACTACCAAACAGATCAAGCATTTTAAGCCAGTGTTCAAGAGATAAGATAAGAGATAAGATACAGCTTTATTAATCTCACAATGGAGAAATTCACTGTTACAGGCTTTTGAGGTACTATCAGTAGGGGGTGCAAAAATAGATACAAATACAAACGTACACACATACATATATATTATATAAGTAAATAAATAGCGTAGGCCTCCGTCAGTCCTGAAGGACTATGGCTGCGCTCTGGCCAGTATCCCGACTGGTGATACTCCCCAGTGCACAGAGCCTGGGTAGGGAGTAATGAGGGACAGGCTGTTACCCAAGCAGCAAGTCCCCCCCTGTCTCGGCGCCACCGGAAGGATCCAATGGAAAGGCAAATGCCGATACGATTGGGTTCCAGTGCCGCTGCAGGAGAGAAACTACAGTCAATTTAGAACGGCCAATTAACCTACAGTGCACGTCTTTGGATTGCGGGGGAAACCCGCACAAGCACGGGGAGAACATGCAAACTCCACACAGAAACGCCCAGGCCGGGAATCGAACCCGGGCCTTCTTGCTGTGAGGCAGACGTGCTAACCACTACGCCACCGTGCCGCCTAAGTAAATAAATAAATAGATACATAAATAGTATAAATTAATAAACAATAAAAGAAAAGAAGGGAACGGCTTTGTAGACTGGCCTATATTTAAAGTGTAATGTATCTGAGTGCAGAGTAGATGGGTTGATATATGATCCACAGTCAGTGGGGTAGATGTGGTTGATTAAAGTGCACGGGGTTTTTTATTGCACATAACCGGTATTTTCGCAGACAGTTACAAAGTGGCGTTGTACAGTCTGACAGCGGTGGGAATGAACGACCTGCGGTAGCGCTCCTTCCTGCACTGAGGATGCCTCAGTCGTCCACTGAAGGAGCTACTCAGCTTCTCTACAGTCTGGTGCAGTGGGTGAGAGCTATTGACCAGGATGGATGTGAGCTTTGCTACCATCCTCCTCTCACTCACCTCCTCCACAGAGTCCAGTGGGCAGCCGAGGACAGCGCTGGCCCTCCTGACCAGCTTGTTCAGTCTCTTTCTGTCCCGCTCTCTGTCCCCTGGACTAGTTTATAACAATAGGGTGCATGTTAGGTGTATGTAGCAGTGCTTATGTTGACTGAATGATCAGTAATATGAAAAGTTCTGAGCAATAAGATTAACACCAAGATTTCCCATAATCCTTTTCTTTTTTTGAATATGAGTTCTAATCATAGGGATCCCTCGCTATTTCGTGCTTCAATTCATGCGGCTTCAGTGCATCGCGTTTTTTTTTTTTTTTTAAATATTCATCGAATTAAAAAAATAAGAAAATTAAAGAAGAATGGGGGAAAAGTTAAGGAAAATGCAACAAAAACAAGGCCAATTATGCAAAAAAAAACCCCAAACAAACACAAAATAAAAAAACAACAACCCAAAACCTCCCATCAAAACTACTTACATTTTAATGTGAAGTGTGCATCTGAGTGCGTGCACGTGCGCTTGGGTCTGTATGTGCGTGCATTTATATTTTATTTACATCTTGTGCATTGTTTTTTAATGTTTAATTGTTATTATAAGAATTTATAGCATTGAATATGTATTTATTGATATTATATAAGCATATACATGTACGTATACATCAGTCAGGGGGGTGTTGATCCTACTTCGCGGAATTGGGTGGTCGCGGAGGATCTCGGTTCCAATTAACCGCGGAAAGTGAGGGATCCCTGTATTTCTTTCCCTCAGTATATGTCTGGAGTGGTATGGTGGCGTAGTGTCATGTCTGCCCCATCGCAAGAAGATCTTGTGTTTGAGTCCCAGGCTTGGCAAGGGCGTTTCTGTGTAAAGTTTGCATGTTCTCCGTGTGCCTGTGTGGGTCTTCCCCCAGGTGCTCCTTGGCTAAATGGTTGTTCTATATTTCCCCTAGGTGTGAGCGCGAATAGTTTTGATAGGTGTTTTGGCTCTACAGTGGACTAGTGAGCTGTTTAGAGTGTACCCACTCTTTGCCCAAAGTTGGCTGAAATAGGCTCCCGCCTCCCTGCAAACCTAGTAAGATAAAACAGTTTAAAAAATGGATGGCGGGATGGATGGAATACACTGCATAAAAAAAAAAAAAAAAAATCATTAAAAAAAGGGGGAAGTTGCTCTGGATAACAGTGTCTGCAAAATGCCATAAATGTAAATATAAATGCAAATAGAGACACCATGTTTGACAAATGCAAAACTTATCCCTCAAACCAACGCCAAGTGCTTTGCTAATACAAATGTGGCTACTGCAACCATCTAAAACACAGCTCATCAAATATAAACTGCAGCATATTCATGTTACAAGTTCCCAGCAACCATGCCAGATGTGGCTCAGGTGACATTCTGGGAAATGTTGCACATGCTTGTGGGCGTGAAACAGCAGAGGTGGTGATATCTTATATCTTTTCAGCTCACTGAGCCTTTTAAAGGAGTTTGTTTGGACTTCTTTATGTAGTTCTCCTTTGGATCAGTCAGCATGTAATTAGTATAACAACGGCATAAATAATGTGACAAAATAACAGCTAAAATGCTTCATCACTGCGGGCGCCCTTCTTCACTGACTCTGGCGAGGGCGGGGTACACCCTAGACAGCTCGCCAGGCCGTTGCAAGATCAACACTCACATAACCATTCATACTCACACCCACACCTAGGCACCTGAGCACCTGGAGGAAACCCACGCAAGCAAGGGGAGAACATGCAAACTCCACACAGAAATGCCCATGCTGGGACTCGAACCCAGGACCTTTTTGCTGTGAGGTAAACAAAATTGAAAAGAGCAAAAGATAGGTATGAAGTAACATCACTCCGAAGTCTTTTTTTTTTTTTTTTTTTTTTTTTTTTGAGACTTTTGTGTGTGAAATGATTCTGTACTGAAGAGCCATAGAAAAGTAGAAGAGTCTTCAGATGTTGACACGATAACATCACAATATAAAAGAACACCAGTCCCTAAATGCCTGATTTAAATAAGCTGCAAAAGGTTCAAATCAATTGCTCTAAATCTGGAACCCTCGAGTTTATTATTATCTTCTTCTTCTTCTTCTTTCAGCTGTTCCCTTTCAGGGGTCACCACAATGAACCATCTGCCTCCATCTTCATGGACGTCATATTAATGATTTGCATTGGCATAGGTTATTACGTCGGATGCCCTTCCTGGCACAACCCTTTAGCAAGGGGGCAGAAACACTCTGACAGCTATGCAGCATCTCTTGTCGAAAGTCAGCAATGGTTCTTTTACATGAACCTCTCACCATAGACAGTGAGAGACATGGCCGGCCTTTGATAACCCAGTTAGGTGCACTGGGGGGACAGTGACAACCTCGTGGAGAGTGGGCCTTGAACCCCCAACCTTAGGATCAGCAATCCAGCGCCCTATACCACCAACCCACCACTGCCTCACTCGAGTTTATTATTAAAGCATTCAATTTGTGATAAGGTAAGGTGCATTTATTTAATCAATAATTAATAAATGGCTAATTATTTTCTGTTTATTTAAACTAGGAAAACTACGACAGAATGTATTGAGCTGTTGGAGTAAATCAGCTTTTTTTGTAGATAATGTATCAATGAGGGGACAATATTTAATTCATCATATCATATTGAAAAAAAATGTGGGGCTGGTGGGGTTGTGGTTAGGGTGCTGCACTCATGATCAGGAGGTTGTGTGCTCAAATCCCAGTTAGCCCCCACTGTGCTAAGACCCCTGGGCAAGGGGGTCTCAACCACAAGTGTGCCTCTGTTCACCCAGTAGTATAAATGGGTACCAGTAAAAATATACTGGAAAGGTAACCTGCGATGGACTAGCGTCCCATCCAGGATGAGTTGAACTCCTTGTTGCTGCGCGCTATGGAAACCGTGGATAAGCACCGGCCTGATAAGCCACTATGGCTCGGGCGTAAAAAGCCCAACAGACTTTACCTTTATCATACTGAAAAAACAAATTAAAGAGGTTTTCTTCCAGGGAAGTATTTATTACAAGTTTGTCATTGTAAAGCTGATTTAGTTATTGCATGAGGGAAAAAAATGTATCTACAAGGGCAATTTGTAATGCAAACACTCGGTCCTGTGTGTTAAATAAATAACTAGCTTCCAGGAATAGATCAGCTATCCTTCAGTCTGAATAACCAGATGTGGTTCCAGTGTTTGTTAGAAATAATCACTTTTGTACACATATATACAGCATATAAACACACACACACACACACACACACACACACACACACACACACACACACACACACACACAGAAAATCAACAACGTCAAGTTTTTCCAAACCAAGGAATTCTACTAGGCTCATGTGGCGGTAGGAGCCTATTCCAACCAACATTGGGAAAAGGCAAAGTACACACTGAACAAGTCAGTCTGGAAAAGCCAATCAGTCTATTGTGCATGTCTTTGGACTGTGGGAGGAAGCTGGAGAAAACTGGATGAATGGAGGAAACCCACAGAAACATGGGGAGAACATGCAAATTCTACACAGAAACATCTGAGCCTGGGAGTCCAACCCAGGAGCTTCTTGCTGTGGCGTGGACATACTACCCACTATGCCACTATGCTGCTAGTACTGGAACAGAAAATGAAAAGAATTTTGTTTTTGATATTGAACATTTGTGATAGAACAATGGTGGCGTGCTTCGCATTTCCACTCCACAGCAAGAAAGTTCTGGGTTGGCATCCCAGGTCTGGGTGTTTTTGTGTGTAGTTTGCATCTTCTTCTCGTGCTTGCATGGGTTTCCTCCAGCCACTCCGGTTTCTTTCCACATCCAAAAGACATGCACATAGAGGTACTAATGAGACAGTCCCCCTGCAACCCGAGCTGTATTAAATCGTTCGGCTAAAGACTGATTGAGGACTGCAGTACTGATTCTTCAGGAAAGAATAACAAGGTTTTTGATAAACTAGAATTACAGCATCACCACTATCTCCACCTGCTTCAGAACGGAGCAGCACCACCAGCTGGAGATTTTCTGTACTGAAGGGGGGGGGGCGGATACTAATAATAGTGACGTAAGTGAAGGAGGGGGCTCTGTTTTTCTTTTCACTTCGAGCATGTCGTTGCTGAACAGTGTGAAATGTTGCTGTGGGACTTTGTGATCAGATTAGAAACGAGTTGTGGGAGAGCAAGAACGAGTTGGAGACTGAGACTGATATCTGGGGTGAAGGATGAGACTGATTCCAAGAGACTGTGAGAAGGTTTTGGTATGGACTGTTTCTGTAATGTTGTTCACATTGTTCATGTCATGATCTTTGCTGGGAAGTGGTTTGTTTCATCAGTTGATAAAACACGTGGTCTATTCAAAAGGTGACAGAATGCCTAAAATGTAAAAACAACAAACACAAAACTCTCCAGATGTTTAAAGATGGAGAAACATGGGGAATAAATACATTTTAACATACAGTTTATTGATTAGACATGTCTTCATTTAACTGATACTTTTTTTAGTTTTCATTTTTCAATTCAACAACATCCTAAACTTTTAATTTTCATATCCTAACTGGTGATTTCTGTATAATTATCATTCAATTTGTTTGTGTGTTACTTCCAAAGAAATAGTTCAAGGGTTATGACAATATCTCACCAATAAAAAGCTGAGCTAACTTAAAGGAGCTCATTCAGTTCCCAGGTACTGTACTGTATATACAAATCGGATTCCAAAAAAGTTGGGACACTATACAAATTGTGAATAAAAACTGAATGCAATGATGTGGGAGTGCCAAATTTCAATATTTTATTCCGAATAGAACATAGATGACACGGTCAAAATTTTAAACTGAGAAAATGCATAATTTTAAGGGAAACATATGTTGATTTTTAAATTTCATGGTGTCAACAAATCTCAAAAAAGTTGGGACAGTGCCATTTTCACAACTGTGAGGCATCCACTATTCTTCTTACAATAGTCTGCAAACGTCTGGAGACCGAGGAGACACATTTCTCAAGTTTAGAAATAGGAATGCTGTCCCATTCTTGTCTAATACGTACAGGCTTCGAACTGTTCAACTGTCTTGGGCCTTCTTTGTTGCGCCTTCCTCTTTGTGATGCGCCAAATGTTCTCTATAGGTGAAAGATCTGGACTGCAGGCTGGCCATGTCAATATCCGGATCCTTTTCCTACGCAGCCATGATGTTGTAATTAATGCTGCATGTGGTCTGGCATTATCATGTTGAAAAATGCAAGGTCTTCTCTGAAAGAGACGACGTCTGGATGGGAGCATATGTTGTCCTAGAACCTGAATATACCTTTCTGCATTGATGGTGCCTTTCCAGATGTGCAAGCTGCCCATGCCACACGCACTCATGCAGCCCCATACCATCACAGATGCAGGCTTCTGAACTGAGCACTGATAACTTGGGTTGTCCTTGTCCTCTTTACTCCGGATGACATGGCGTTCCAGTTTTCCATTAAGAACTTGGAATCATGATCAGTCTGACCACAGCGCAGTTTTCCACTTTGCCACACTCCATTTTAAATGATTCCTGGCCCAGAGAAAGCACCTACGCTTCTGGGTCCTGTTTAGAAATGGCTTCTTTGTACTGTAGAGTTTCACTTGGCAACAGCGAATAGTACGGTGGATTGTGTTAACCGACAATGGTTTCTGGAAGTATTGCTGAGCCCATTCTGTGATTTCCCTTACAGTAGCATTCCTGTTTGTAGTGCGGTACCGTTCCATATTCTCTGAATCTTTGGATGATGTTATGCTCTGTAGATGATGATAACTTCAAACTCTTTGCAATTTTTCACTGGGAAACACCTTTCTGATATTGCTCCACTATCTTTCTGTGCAACATTGGGGGAATTGGTGATCCTCTACCCATCTTACTTTTACCCATTAGAGAGAGACACTGCCACTCTGAGAAGCTCTTTTTATACTATGTCATGTTGCCAATGGACCTCATTAGTGGTAATTGGTCTTCCAGCTGTTTGTTATAAAGGCAGTTGACGTTTCCAGCGTGTCCCAACTTTTTTGAGATTTGTTGACACCGTGAAATTTAATGACATGACAACCTGTGGTGAGTGGGGCTTGAACCCCCAACCTTAGCATCAGTGATCCAGCTCCTATATCACTTGGCCACCACTGCCCTTTTCCTAACAGCATTTATTAACATTTTTAGGTGTACGTGTTAAAATTCACAGCATTAAAATGTAAAATATTTCACTAAATTTTTAGTTTTTAGTGTGAATGCAGTGATTCCTACTTTTTGTTTAAAAAGAAAGAAAGAAAATCTCTGAAATGAGCTGATTCTCTAGTGAATAACTAATTGTGTTTTATCTTTCATTATCACTTAATTTTGGCTGAATACACAGTAATACCCCAGCTCACAGATTTAGCATTTCTTGTTTACATGTTTTACCTCTTGGCTTCATTGTGCATTTATTTACAATAACAATGATACCTCAAGAGCATCGGGATGATCTTGCGCATATGCCATAACTTGGCAGTACAACATCATCATCATCATTATTTTCCATGAAATCCGGGGTTGGGCCTCAGAGGCAGCAGCCTAAGCAGTGAGGTTCACACTTCCTACAGCTCTGTCGGGAAGACACCACAGTGTTCCCAGACCAGTTGAGAGACATTGTCCCTCCAGTGTGTTCTGGGTCGATCCCAGGGTCTCATCCTCAGATCTGTTTAGTATAATTTACGCCTGTTGTATTGTAGTGACCAGGCAATTGGACTTCTGGTCATACATAGAACTATAATAAAACATATACGCCATATTTTCATAAACACTTGTAAATATCATGACCTTTCTGAGACCAATTTGAGGAGCCTGAATCATGGTAACCACGAATGATGACTTTCATTAACAAGACTTTATAGATTGTAGAGAAACAAAGTGATGTGTTTATTCTTTCTCTGTTATTGCAGGTCAGCTGACCACAGCATTCACTGGTGACCACTGGCTGGAGCCTCGATTGAAATGGAGGCCACATATTGGGATGTAATGTTTGTGATCCTCCAGGTGTGGTTGTGTGCAATCTTGGGGCTCATCGTGTTCCCTGCCATGTTTGGGGTATCACTGGGCTTTACTGATCTTTACATTAAAGTACTCATCAAAACATTGGAGGTAAACACATTTGAACACAGCTCAGGAGCGTTTGCATGAACTTTAAATTGTTGAGTAAAGGTATTGGTCATCCCTGGAGCAAAATCTCTGTGTATGTAATATGGTCAAGCAATTCAGATGCTTATTTCAACATAAATTACCCTAAATAGAACAGAACCGAGAGATTTTATCCCGTGGAGTACTAGTAAGGCGAAAGTTATGGTTAGGAGTCATTTTTCCCTGGAAGTGATAAATTTAGATCGTAAAAATGTGTTCAAGAAGCAATTATGGCTAGCAATTTTGAAGAAATGGGTGTAAATGCTAATGTTTTTGAACCAGAGAGGAAGGAGTCATGTGAAGACATTAATGCGTCACATTTTAGTGAGTGGTAGTGAGTGGTAGTGGTACTCTCCACAAGGTTGTCACTGTCCCCCCCCCCCAGTGCAGATAACTATTTTATCAAGGCCGGCCATGTCTCTCTCTGTCTATGGTGAGAGGTTCATGTAAAAGAACCACTGCTGACTTTTGTCAAGAGTAGCTGCATAGCCGTCAGTGTGTTTCTGCCCTGCGATGGCCTGGCGAGCTGTCCGGGGTGTACTCTGCCCTCGTCCGGAGTCAGCTGGGACCCAGCGACCCTAATTAGGATTAATCCGTTACAGAAAATGAACCGATGAACATTTTCGTGATTTTGAGGATGAGAATTCTGCCAGAAATGAATACGGATTCTGCAGTCATAGTTTTACCAACTCGGCATTTCTGTCTTCAGTTGGTTTAACCCCCCCCCCCCCCCCCCAAAAAAAAAAAAAAAATTGTTTTTTTCAAATTCTGAATTTTTTTTTTGCAGTTCCGCACTGATGGGGTCAGTGATGTGGCTCAGAGTTTGTGTCCCTACCAGACTGCAACAGCCACTGAAAAAGGCAACATGTCTCCAAGCATGCCCAGTGTCGTACCACGGGCCCACCCTTTAAAATCAGGAATGGACTGACATTGCTGGAAGGAACCGCTGATATTATACGTGACAATTTTAAATAGTTAGTAACACAAATTCACCGAAGGTTCACTTTAAGAACCGAGTTGGATGTGTGCAACATGTCAGTGTTTCTTTGTTGAGCTAATATAACTCTAGACCTTTGAGTGTGGCCATAAATAAAATGTGCCCAGTGTTGCCTTTACCCCAATTATTGTGAAGCAGCCAGGACATGTTAGGGGAATGACATTTGCTTGTATGTCTCAGCCAAAAATTTCCCCATAAATAAATGAATGAATCTCCGTATAGGCCGACTTTGCCTCACAACATTGCTATGCTCCATAATCTCATTGTTAAATTATCATTTTACTAAACAACCATTGTAGAAATGTGACTGTTATATCATCAGCATCGGTTCCAGCTTAAAAAGAGGGAATAATGGTTTTCGGATTTCAGATGACATTTATGATATCATTATAGTGATCTGTGAAATTTAGTTCATGTTGATAGACATGTCCTAAAGCACTGCAGCGTGGCTGAACTGAATGTGAATTAGCACAGTGAGTTAGGCAACAGTTATCAGACACCAAACATACCTTGGCTAATTGACTATTAATTACACCCAAGAGTTCGAAAGTTATGTACAGTTTATAGAAAACCACAAACTGCTCCCTGAAGTCTCTCTTGAGGTGTCTGTATTGTATCAGATGTTCTATGCTTTACCCCTGTGTGAAGATGTTTGTTAAAGGCTACCCAAAAATAAACCTGTTTTGTCGGCAGTGGGCCACCAGAAGAATTCGGAGAGGGCAAAAGGAACAGCTAGAACTGCCAGTACATCTCCCCAATGGTACGCAAAATATACGCATTAAAACCTTCTGCCTATTTCTTATCATGTATCAGCATCATAGTGCATAAAATGATGCAGATGTTCAAGGGAAAGAGCTGGATGTTACCGAAGAAGACCTGTTTTCCTAAAAAAGTGGAAAAAATTCTGATAACCAAAAGGCCAATAAAATTTTCCCCGTAGTGGTCATCTTAGGCACTCACACACTCATTTACTGAACCTCGGACTCCTATAAGAGTTACGAGAAGGCTGGAGCCCATCTCATCTGGTATAGGATGAAGGAGGGGTAAACACTGAACAGCTTCTTTCTACACTCACAAGGCCAACATACATACACAATCATTCACACTTACACACCGGGGCAATTTAAAATTAGCTTAATGTGCATGGATTTGTGCTTTGGACGGTAGGAGGAAACTAGGGAACCATGTGCAAACCCATGCAATCATGGGAAAAACATGCAAACTCCACAGAGAAATGCTCTAGCCTGGGGCTTGACCCCAAGACATTTTTTGCAGAAAGGTTGACGTGCTAAGCACAGTGCCATCGTTTCGCGTCCTATGTTAAAAAAAATTGAGATCTTTACCATGCTGTCTTGCTGAGCTTTGTCCATAATTTCGATTTTGATAGATTTGTCAGGTAATTGTTAACATACTGATAAACAAATGCAATAAATAGATAGAGGTGTGTATTGTATACAGGGATGCTTCAATTTCCACGGTTAATTGGGATCGAGAATCCCCCCCCCCAACCAACGAATTCCGCAAAGTAGTATCACCCCCCCACCCCCGACTGATGTATACGTACATGTATATGTGTACAGTGGTATCTCACTTTACGAAATTAATCCGTTCCAGAAGTGGTTTCGTAACCTGGATTTTTCGTAAGTTGAGCTGCATTTTACATGTAAAACGTATGATTCGTTCCAAAGCCCCCAATACTAACCCCTAAACCCTTGAAAAATATAAAAGTATACCTTTTAAGGCCTCCTTCTGCTTCAATATCATACCGATGGTAGATGGGTTTGGCCATATTCCTTTGCGATATCACTCAACTGCATGCCATGAGCCCGCTTCTTCTTTTCACTTGCACCAGGAATCACAATCGCGTGAGTGTGTGTGTGCGCACGCATGTGTTGACCATGTCTTCTTAGCAGAGTTACAATCTTACAAATGTTTATGCAAGGTTAAAAGCCTGAGCCAAAAAATAAAGTTGCAATGAGCACACTTGAAAAAAACTCACGAAACAACAGTAACTCTGCCCTTTACACGAAAAGCATCATGGGTATGATGGAGATGAAGCTCCATAATACTCAATTGGAGGGAGCTGCGTCATTCGTCCGAGCCAATGGGAGGCCAGCAGGGCAGGATGTTGGGAGATAGCCAGTGGGGCGGGATGTTGGGAGATAGCCAATGGGAGGCCAGTGGGGCGGGATGTTGGGAGATAGCCAATGGGAGGCCAGTGGGGCAGGATGTTGGGAGATTGCCAATGGGAGAGCAACTCGTGCATTGTTTGAATTTTTGAGATGGCGCTTTCGTAACGTGAATTTGTTTTGTATCCAGAGACAGAAATTTTAGGTAAATGTGTTTCGCAACCTGGATTTTTTGTTTGTTGGGACTTTCGTAAGGTGAAGTACCACTGTACAGTATATAATATCAATAAATACATATTCAATGCTATAAATGCTTATAATAACAATTAAACATTCAAAATTAATGCATAAGATGTAAATAAAATATAAATACACACATACAGATAGTATTGCATGAGAAGAAGACACACACTCAGATGCGCACCTCATAAAAATGTAAGTAGTTTTGATAGGAGGTTTTGGGTTGTTTGTTGTTTCGTGTTTGTTTCGTTTTTTTTTTTTTTTTTTTTGCATAATTGGCCTTGTTTTGCGGCATTTTCTTTAACTTTTTCCTCTATTCTTCCTTAATTTCCTTATTTTTTTAATTCAATAAATATTTAAAAAAAAAACACGATGCACTGAAGCTGCATGAATCGAAGCGCAAAGTAGCGAGGGATCCCTGTATACACACTGTACCTCTATTATTTATTTCTGTCCGAATTTCTGACTATCCCGCCACCCCACGCATGCACAATCCAAGCCTAAATTGCGAAATGCTTCAGAACTACACATTGTGGATAAATGTTGCTTAAGCATTTTTTATTGATTGATATTAAGAATTGTTCAGTCTCCTTCTTTTCCTTTTGGCTGTTCCCTTCAGGGGTCGCCACAGCAAATGATCTGCCTCCATCTCTCCCTATCCTCTGCATCTTCTACTCTTAATCCAACGACCTTCATGTCCGCCTTCACCACATCCATAAATCTTCTCTTTGGTCTTCCTCTAGGCCTTCTGCCTGGTAGTTCCAACCTCAGCATCCTACTACCAATATACTCACTATCCCTCCTCTGTACATGTCCAAACCATCTCAATCTAGCCTGTCTGACTTTGTCTCCAAAACATCTAACATGTGCTGTCCCTCTGATGTACTCTTTTCTGATCCTATCCATCCTCGTTACTGCCAAAGAGAACCTCAACATTTTCATCTCTGCTACCTCCAACTCTGCCTTCCGTCTTTTCCCCAGTGCCACTGTCTCTAAACCATACAACATCGCTGGCCTCATCACCGTCTTGTACACTTTTCCTTTCATTCTTGCCGATACTCTCCTATCACACATCACACCGGACAATTAAGAATTGTTCAGTGTTTGCATGAAATGAATATAAAGATTTAAAGGTTCTGGGTTTCTAAAGGGGTTCCTGAGGAGAAGGCGGTTTGGGGTGAGATAACTCTTTTAGATCTTTCTTTTTGGAGGTTTTTGGGTACATTTTATATATTTATTTATTTTTTTTTTATTTTGTGCCCATTAATCTGCAACATCTAATGTGTGGTTAAATCCAAAAAGACGTATTTTTGTTACTCTCTTCATTATATTTTATATAGTCAGATATCTATGTTACTGTTCAGTTGAATAAACATTATAGTTTTGGAAACTTATTAACACTCACATGGCAGTCCACGTGGCCTTTGTTTCACAAGATTTTTTAACCACTTGCGCATGTGAGGCTTTGAACCGGCTGTCCCGGCAATGGTTTATTTGATTTTATTTCAGTGCATAATTTATTTATTGTGTATTATTCAATTATTCTAGTGACTATGCATTATCTTCAATCTGGTGCTAATCTTAAAACAGCAACATTTTTAGATTATGAAAATTCACATATAGCATTGGAAAAAAATCAGTAGATCACTTATAAGCCTGGATAAATAAATCATGGTTTCCTATCAGCACCCACACCTGAAAATTAGCAGTGCATCTAAGTTATTTATCTACTCATTTACTTCCTGAAAAACCTTGGAAAACGCCTCAGGGATGTAAAAATGACATGGTATGCAATTCTGTGAGATTCTGTCATTGTGAATCTGTGATTGGTTTTAAATCTGTTTCAACTACTTATTCTCAAAAACATTTTGGAATAGCAAGGATGCTGTTATATAGACAGTTGTTCATAGTTTCAGAGTTGAATACATTTTAAATGCACATGTAAAACACTGGTCCTCTTGTTTATTTAAACAAGTGCTTAAAAAGGATTCTCCCCATTTTTTTTTCGGTCATCCAATTCCCACCAATCAGGTATTGCCTTCCCTATCACATGACCATCATCTACCAGGGAGGTCCAAAGGCATGGACACGTCCCCTCCGTGACATGCAATGCTAGCCACCCACCTCTTTTCGAACTGCGATAAATGTGCATTTTGGAGATGGTCTAACACACTCGGAGGGAAAGCACTATCCACCCCTTCATACGAATGAGTTCACAGACGGCCATGACTGCCCGACGATCTCTGTGAATAAACGTATGCCGTCCCTCTCTTGAGAGCTCAGCCAGTTAGCTCCCATGGACTCCCAGCTACTGACGGCTGTGGCATTAAACCGGATTTGAACTTGCGATCTCTGGGTTAACAGTCACGTCATAGTTAATAGCCGATGCCTCACCAAGGAGTTCTAAAAGTGATTAATTTTCCCCTCACTATATGTTGTTCATTTCGGTTCAGTCATTTCTTTTACAGTTTATTTTTTGGAAATAATCCATATCAAACAAATGCTCTGTTGCAATAAGTCAATGATTTCATAAGTCAAGCTGAACTTTAACCGGTTAGAGAAACTCACGGATCATCTACAGAGACCCTATTGCATCCTTAAATGAATTTATTGCCTGTCAATACTGAAAATGAGTGTCTTCAAATTCAGATATATGCTGCATTTATTATTGATTATACGTACAATAAAATGGTTAGATTATAAACTATAAATAAAATGGTTGGATTATATACTGTTGCAAATCTATATTGATTCATAATGTGAGTAGGAAGAAAACATCAGAGAACAACATAAGATCAAAAATCCGAGTTTTCTTCATTTTAAAATATTTTATTTCTATAAGATTTTCCTTTCATTCTACTGATATCTTTCATTAGATCACCCAGAGGTTCAGAGCAGTTTTAATGTTCTCATTATCCAAAATGTAGTCTGTTAGGCAAGGTCTGTGTATTATTTAAAAGTTGCTCTAACTTGTGGCTATTAGCTTTCAGTACTTCTAGGCCCCTGTGTGAATCCATTTATCTCCTGAACTGGGCTCTAAGGATTACTGATCATTTCAGGAATCATCCAGAAGGATGATGGTTCTATGGAAGAAGAGATCGGGGAGCTGCGGCGCTCTCACCCAAAGCCCCATAATGGAGGAGACTTTACCCTGTGTGACGTTTTTTATTTTTGCAAGAAGGGCATAGAGAGCATTGTAGAGGATGAGGTCACTCAGCGATTCACTTCAGAAGAGCTGGCTTCCTGGAACCTTCTGACTCGTACCAACAACAATTTTCACTACATCAGTGTGCGAGTCACCATCATATGGGGTCTGGGTGTATTTATTCGCTACTGTGTCCTTCTGCCACTCAGGTGAGAATTCTCTGACTGAAAAGCCTGTTATCTCTTAATGTATAATAAATCACTAAATGACCAACATAACAACATTAGAATACAATACAGTACACAATTCAACACAATTCATACAACAACCCAAGCATGATCAAACCTTAAGGGTCTCTGATAACCACGACCCTTTGTAGTGCTGTACCTGGTTCGACCAAACCCAAGACCTTCTGATCACCATGGGAAAAAATGTCCTTTGGGCTTTTTATACCCGAGCCATACTGGCTGATCAGGCCGGTGCTTATCCCCGGTTTCCATCGTGTGAAGCGATTAGGAGTACAACTCCTCCTGGATGGGACGCTAGTCCATCGCAGGTTACCTTCCCAGTATATTTTTACTGGTACCCATTTATACTGCTGGGTGAACAGAGGCACACTTGTGGTTGAGACCTTGCCCAGGGGTCTTAGCACAGTGAGGGTTTCACTGGGATTTGAACACACAACCTCCCGATCATGAGCGCAGCACCCTAACCACTACACCACCAGCCCCACCACTAGCGGAAAAACACACATCTTGTATAAAAGATGAGAAAGGTGTCCTTCGCCTGAGGTTAACACATGCTTGTAACATCTTCACTGATTAAAGTGCCATTTTTAAAAATGTAAATAGAGGCAGGGCAAGACCATAGCATAAGGTTAGTATATCCACATCACAGCGAAAAGGTCTTGGATTCTAGTCAAGAGCTTGGGAAAAGTATTTCTGTGTGAAGTTTGCATGATCCCCTTGTGCTTGGGCTTTTCCTCAAGGGACTCCAGTTTCCTTTCACAGCTCAAAGACTTGCACACGAGGCTAATTGGCTATCTAAGATCACCCTTAGGTGTGAGTGTGGATGTGTGTTGGCACTGCAATAGACTGGTACATTCACCCAGTGTTGGGTGAGAGAGCTCTTCCCATGACTCTGGTAGGATTAAATGTTTCAGAAAATGAATACAGTCGGCCCTTGACTATTCGCGGTTTTGCACTCACGGTTTGAGTATTTGCAGACTGCCAAGAAACTGACACATCACTCAAATTCAGCCAATGGCTGTCCTCCTTCCTGCTAATTGGTTGAGATGATGTAATGCCCCTTTTTCCTCATTCGCACACAAGTTGGCAATGAGCCTCTTTTTTTAGTGCGCTTTAAGTACCAGTTAAGCTCTATGATGCCACTCAAACGCTGTGAGTCTTCTCTGGCTAAGCGATAGAAAACGCTAGATGTCTCTTCTGAAGAAATACGACTTTCTCCTGCAGAAACGACAGTTTCCTCTGAACTGCTGTATTAAAATCTTTTTCAATTATTATTCCAGTACAGTACCTAAGTTAATATTTAGAATGTTTGTGCGTGAGATTTTATGTTCTGTAGCATGTTTAACAAACAATACCAAAAGGATCAACTTTATTACCCGTCATGTCCTTTTGCATTGAACGTGACGTCTCCAAGATGGCGCTGCCTAGAGGGTGACGTCGTGGAGTTCTCAGGGTGAAATTGTTTCTTTGTTCATTTTAATTTGTTTTATTTGTTCATGTTTTGCACTATGCTCGTCTATGACCGGTCGACCCTACTACAGCTATGAGATCGGAGTCTTCGGGCGTGTATAACTAAGCACGCTCAACTCCTATCCTGTGCTAATATGCTATGGTAGCTCAATGCTAGCCGCACCTCAAAGACTCCAATCTCATAGCTGTAGTAGGGTCGACCGGTCATAGACGAGCATAGTGCAAAACATGAACAAACAAAACAACTAATAAAACAAATTAAAACGAACAAAGAAACAATTTGACTCTGAGAACTCCGTGACGTTGCCCTCTAGGCAGCGCCATCTTGGAGATGTCACGTTCAATGCAAAAGGACATAACACGTAATAAAGTTTATCCTTTTGGTATCGTTTGTTAAGCATGCTACAGAGCATAAAATCTCACGCATAAACATTCTAAACATTAACTTAGGTACTGTACTGGAATAATAATTGAAAAATACTTTAATACTAGTGCTTTACAACAGTATATGCTGTATAATGTTTATATTTTACCATCAATAAATATAATAGTTAAAAATTGAAAAGTTTTTCTTAATCATTACTACATTTTACTACATTAATACTGTATTAATGAGTAAGACTGTCTATAGAATGTGTTTAAGAAGCATATTTTAGCGCATGCAATAGATACAGTATTTTACTTCCGGTTGTTCATTCGCGCATGTAATATGATACATGGGGTTTTACTTCTGGGTACAGAACTCGCAGATTATCTTCATTCCCGAGAGGGGCCGGAACCGAACCCCCGCGAATATCGAGGGCCTTCTGTAAATAAAAGGAAAGATGGTTAGTTCAACCTTGAACATAGGACACTGGTGGCTTAGTGGATACTGTGATGAGTTTACTGATCTGAAGGTCAGTGGTTCAAGCCCCACTATCACCAGTGTTAGGCCCTTGAGCAAGACCCTTAACCCTCATTTGCTGTGGATAAGAGCATCTGCCAAATGCTGTAAATGAAAATAAATAACCAGCCTTTTGTGACCAGGGATGGAGAGATGCAATGTTCCATCTAATTTTTCATGTGTCTGGGCATACATTCAAACTCTTTGAGCACACCAAGGACCACTATGAGCAACATCAGATGTGCACGCTGTGGCCACACACCAGTATCACACCTGATAGTCATTCCATCTTAAAAGAACCACATTTCTTTTTTACTTTGGCTTGGTGAGTGGATGTGTCACTACCCATTCGTTTTGCTATGATAAGTGGTTAGCATTTGCGTCTCATAACTTCGCCACACTGTTGTTCGCTAGCTAATCTGCATGGTGCTTATGGGCAGGGCACATATGCAAGCACTGTCCATGCTATGATTGACTGCGTAGCTTAAGTGAACCTTATCGTATCATTGGCTGGACACCTGCCACTCCCTGAGTTACATTGCAAAATGTTTCAGAGAACAGTATTATTGATCTAATTTATTAGATTAAATTAAGTCCAATATTACATATTAATACGTTTGTGTTGAATTTTATTTCATGAGCTGCATAGATTTTCTTGTGTGCTGAGAATGTGCAAGTAGTGCGCAATTGCGCAAGCACGCAGCTTAGAGAGAATATTGAAGGGATGGCATGTCCCCTCTGTCAATTTTTGAAATCACATGATGTCTTTGTAAATGAATAGGGTCACCTTGGCCGTTATTGGACTGAGCTGGTTGGTGATTGGCACATCGCTTGTAGGCCTACTGCCTAATAGCAGGTAATTTATAGTTAAGATAATATAAGCAAGGCACTTATACTCCATGAATCATGTTTCAAATGGTTGACCAGCAAACTGATTACCTAACAAGTTCCTCTTCAGAATATTTAGAATTGGGTTTAAAAAACGCTGGATTTTGTGTTAACTATGAAATTTGTCTCCTTCAGTATTAAACGCTGGGCCAGTGATCTGATTCATATTACATGCTACAGGATCTGTGCCAGGGGACTGTCTGCCACCATCCACTACCACAATAAGTGTGTAACAATTTTAATCTTGCCTCTTTATTTTATTCAGTCATACTTCTTCTCAATGATGATATCATGTTTATTATCACAGAGAAAATCGCCCGGAGAAAGGAGGAATATGTGTGGCTAACCACACCTCACCAATCGACATTGTCATTTTGGCGAATGATGGATGCTATGCAATGGTAGGGCTATCAAATAAGATCAATTGAGTTTTAATCACATTTAATATCAACACCATTTATTTTGCCATATCTGATACTGAACAGAATTTAGAGTATAGTGGAAATTTAGAATTAATTTGGTTCAGTAAAAGTTATTGAAGGACCCAAAGTTCCAAACAAATGAGAGTATTTCAAATTATGGCACCACTCAAACCAGTAAGAGTTGTCATGAATTCCATTCATTCTTGGTCATTACATTTGCATTAGTAGAAAGTACTTGAAGAGCTCTTTTCCAAAATGCCACAAATCCAATTTTATTGTTTCAAGAAAAATAAGATTTTTCTAAACACTGCCCAGTATCTTCCTTTGTTCTTTGTGTTGATACTTTATTTAAATTTAATTTAAAGCACAAGTATTTTCTTCCCCAAATGCTATATACAGTGATCCCTCACTATATGCTTGTTTCTGCGGCTTCAGTACATCGCGGGTTTTTTAAAAATATTCATCAAAAACTATGGAAATTAAGGAAAAATATAGAAAAAGTAAAGGAAAAAAACCGGAAAACAAGGCCAATTATGCAAAAAAAAAACCCCTCAAAAAAACAAACAAACTAACAAAAAAAAAAAACACTTCCAAGGAATTCATTTAAGCCTTCAATAAAATTACTATTATCAAATAAATAACCGACATGAACTACTCCCCGAACCGCCACAAATAAATGTGACCTGATCCAGTGTAATACGCATCAATTAGATAATTTGACATACCGAAATATTTGGAAAGAGAATTTAGTATGTTCCCAAAATGATCCCTGATTAGAGCTTGAAAATTGACTGCGTTACATCACTTTGTATGCCTCTAATCAGGAAATGCTACTTTTGAGAAAATAGCAATTATATTTACAGAACCAGTTTATGAATGTCTGCATTCAGCACCCATAGACTCAATGAATCTGGCTGTCAACCCATCAGTGCGATCTTCCAAGCAACAGATGAGTTCTGTTTTTGTAATTGAGTTACTTGATTAATTATTTCACCGCAATAATGAACTCAAATTAAATTAAGTTTTATAGGAATTTTTTTTTTGAATAACTGACTAAAGTGCAGAATGGTCGAGTAAAAGAAAAGCTGTTAGTACAGAATTTTATTATTTTAATATGCGTCATAAAGTGTATAGCTCTGCTCATATTATTTGTAGTTTTTAAGTCTAAGGCTCTGTGAAATTACAGTTTGTGTTTAAATCCTTTTTGAATATACAGTAATTAGTACATTTAACAATAAACTGAATAGTGACATGATAATTTTGGTGACTATAATTATGATCTCATCATCATCATCATAATTTTCCTCTGCTGAATCCGGGGTTGGGTCGCGGGGGCAGCAGCCCAAGCAATGAGGTCCTGACATCCCTTTCACCATCCACCTCGTCCAGCTCTTCCGGGGAGACACTGAGGAGTTCCCACACCAGCCGAGAGGCATAATTGCTCCACCATGTTCTGGGTTGACCCTGAGGTCTCTTTCCAGTTGGACATACCCAAAAAAATCACACCAGGGAGGCGCTTGGGAGGCATTGTAATCAGATGCCCAAGCCACCTCAACTGGCTCCTCTCAATGCGGAGGAACAGCGGTCCGAGCTCCGAGCTCCTTCTGGATGGCTGAGCTTCTCACCCTATCTCTAAGGGAGAGAGACCCCCCCACACACACACACACACACACACACACACCCTGCAAAGGAAGCTCATTTCAGACGCTTGTATGTGCGATTTTGTTCATTTGGTCACTACCCAAAGCTTGTGATCAGGTTAGAACGTAGATAAACTGGTAAATTGAGATCTTAGCCTTGCGGTTCAGATCCCTCTTAACCACGATGGGCTGGTACAAGCTAGGCTTTACAACAGGGGCTGCAGTGATCCGTCTATTGATTTTCCGCTCCATCTTTATCTCACTCATGAACAAGACTCTGAGACACTTAAACTCCTCCACTTGAGGCAGAACCTCATTCCAGACCCGGAGGGTGCATTCCACCCTTTTTCAGCTGACAACCATGGCCTCGGACTTGGAGGTGCTAATTTTTATTGTGGCCTCTTTTCACTTGGTTGCGAATTGCTCCAATGAAAACTGAAGGACTTGGATTGATGAAGCCAAAAGGACAACATCATTCACAAAAAGCAGAGACGAGATTCTATGGCCACTAAATCAGATCCCCTCAACGCCGTGTTTGTCACCAATTCTGTTCATAATTTTAATGAAAAGAATTTCTTGGCACAAAGGACAGCTTTGGCGGACTCCAACCCTCACAGGAAACCTATTCAACTTGTTGTTACCAATGGGGACCAAACTCCGGCTCCGGTGATACAGAGAACAGATGCACCATAGCAACAGGTCCAGTACACCGTACTCACGGATTGCACCCCACAAGATAGCCTGAAGGACACAGTTGAACGCCTTCTCGAAATCCAAAAAACACAAGTGGACAGATTGGGCAAACTCCCATGCCCCATCCAGGATCCTGTACAGTGTATAGAGCTGGTCGATAGTGCTGCAGCCAGTACGAAAACCAAACCCTCCAATCCTCCTTTTTAAAAGGGGGGACTACCACCCTGGTTTACCAATACAGAGGTATGGTCCCTGATGACCAAGTGATATTGCAGAAATGTGTCAACCAAATTGTACTACAAAATTGCAGAGCCCCAAGATATTCCTGGTGGATCTCATCCGTCCCTGGAGCCTGACCACTGAGGAGCTTTTTGACTACCTCGGAAACCTTAGATCCCAGTGATGGATCGATTCCCCAACCCAAACCCCCAGGGTGTCCCTCTTCCTCAGAGGACATGTTGGATGTTGATGGGATTGAGGCGGTCCTTGAAGTATTCCTTCGACCTCCCGACAACATCCTGAGTTGAGGTGAGCAGCTCCCCACTTCCACTGGTAACAGTATTTGTGGAGAACTACGTCCCCCTAATGAGGTGTCAGATGGTAGTCCAGAACCTTTCTAAAGCCAATTTATAGTTGCTTTAAAGGCCCTCACCAAACTCCCCCCACACCCGAGATATCGCATCAGTTACAGCTCGGCTTGCAACACGTTTGGCCTGTCGGTAACCTCTGCAGTCCCACAGGCCAATAATACCCAATAGGCCTCCTTTGTCAGCTGTGGTTGTAGCTCTGCCGGATATGGGAGTTAAAGGCCCCTCTGACAGGAGACTCCGCCAAATGTTCCCAGGAGACCCTAACTACACACTTGCACTTGCCAGGTTTGGAGGGCAGAATCCCCTGATATCGGAGCCAGCTCACCACCAGGTGGTGATCAGTTGACAGCTCAACTGCTCTCTTCTTCCAAGTGTTCAGAAAATGGGGCCACAAGGCCAATGATACAATGACAAAGTCAATCATTGAACTGCGGCCTTTGGTGTCCTGGTGCGAAGTACACTTTTGGACACCCTTATGTTCGAACATGGTTCGTGACGGACAAACCGTAATGAGCACAGAAGTCCAACAACAAAACACCATTCGGGTTCAGACTGGAGAGGCCGTACTTACTCATCACCCTTCCAGGTCAGACTGTTGTTGCCCACATGGGCGTTGGAGTCTCCAGGGGGAGCTTTCTCCAACACACCCCCTAAAGACTCCAAGAAGGTTGGGTACTCTGAGCTGTCATTTGGTTCATAAGCACAGTCAGGACCTGTCTCACCACATGAAGATGGAAGCTACCTTTTCGTCAACTGGGGAGAATCCCAATGTGTGGGCACAAAGATGAGCAACTCCAGAACCTATGAGCAAATCCAGAATGAAATAAGGCTTCTCTCGAGATGGGTGGCTCTAGAGCCCAAGGTGAGGTGAGTAAGAGTATATCTAGTCGGTATCTCTCAACTTCACGCACCAGCTCAGGCTCCATCCCCGCCAGAGAGGTGACCTTTCATGTTCCAAAAGTCAGAGTCAGTAGCTGAGAATTGGTTCGATAGAACCCATGCCTTCGGCTGCTATCCAACTCACAATGCACAACCACATTTGGTGGGTCCATGGGAGGGCGACCCATATCTCCTTTATCTTGCTTGGCCCGGCCGGGCTTTATGGGCAGAGGCCCAACCACCAGGCACTCACTTTCAAGCCCCTTCTCTAGGCCTGGCTATAGGGGGAACCAAAGTGACCCGTGTCCAGGCAAGGGAAACTGACCTTTTATGTTTCTCCATATAGAGGCCTTTTGGACCACGCTTCGACTGGACCTTCACCTCGGACCTGTTTCCTTTGGTGACCCTACCAAGGGCATAATGCCCCCGAAAACAAACATAGCTCCTAGTATCATTAGGACATGCAAATCCCTTGACCATAATAAGATGATGATTCAAGGAGGGGCTAGATGGATGGATGTAATCATGATATTGAACTTTAATACTGTACATATATCTTTTGAAGATGTCTGTTATCTATTCCTTTAGGTGGGTCAAGTTCATGGTGGATTAATGGGTGTCATCCAGAGGGCAATGGTGCGATCCTGCCCGCATGTGTGGTTTGAGAGGTCAGAGATGAAGGATCGCCATGCAGTGGCCAAAAGGTAACCATACAAATCATGCTGCACTAGGAAAAAAATTTATAACGCTTGAACACAATATGTAATTCCCATATGTAGTATACTCTCAGGCAAAAAAATGAATAAATAAATAAACATTTAAACATGGGACAAGCTGAAAAAAGAATACTGTATTCCTTTAATACAGCTTACAACAAATCACAGGTAAGAAAATAAGCAAGAATAAAAATTATTACTTATAAGGCCTGCTTTTGTCACAGCTCCTTCCTGCAGAAGTGTTTGGAGGGGGAAAAACAAGAAAATTCACTTAATTTACATAATGATTTACATGTTTAATCTGAAATAAAAAAAAAGGATTTTGGTGTTCAAAACATAGTGTCCATTATCTTCTGGCTTATTCTTTTTTTTTTAAATCCCCTTTAAAAAAAACAACACCCCTCACCCCCTCATTTTCTAGTTATCTTCCACAACTGTTCCAGCCCATTGCAAACCTGATTAGCGCCTAAATAAAACCAGAATTAATAGGAATCCACCGGTACAATAGTATGTGCTATGCAAAGTAAACTAGTGAGGAAATATAGGCATTTCTAGAACAGATTTTCTCACTTGTTTACTTTGCATAGCACATACTGTACATTTTTTCCCCCGAAGTGCATGTCTGTAGACCCAATGTAAATGTTTACAGTTTTATTTTACTGAATAACTTATGTATACTGACAAGGATTTTGTTGTTGTTGTTGTTGTTGTCTTTTATGTTGCAGGCTAAGAGATCATGTTGCTGATGAAACCAAGCTGCCCATTCTTATATTTCCAGAAGGTAAAGACTTTTAAATACAGAATTTTTATTCCAGGATTTATTGCATAATTATTATTATTATTATTATTATTATTATTATTATTATTATTATTAGAGTTTGTTTTCCAGTAGAGTAGGTTTGGCAACCCGTTTTGTCAGCCAATCAAAGTGTGCATTTGCTCGTATCCTTTGGGGGTGTAGATGATAATAATAATAATAATAATAATAATAATAATAATAATACATTATTGAAAGAGAATAATTATTCAGATTGAGGTTATTTTTTGTCTGCCGATCTCGAAAGCAGATACTTTTTCTCAATCTGAATAATTCTTCATGTCATACAGACGGCAAATTCTTTAATTTTTAAAAAAATATATATTCTGTATTTTAAAATCTGGAGAGTGTAATGCCGTCGTGAGTCACCACAGAGTGCTGCATGCTATTCTCCAGTAACACTTTTCTGATTACTGTAATTCTAGACAAGCTTTATGAAATATGGAACAAATTATGAAATTAAAATATTTGATATGAAAGACACATTTCTTAATTTCAAGAATGTAATTTTTTTCACAAAACACAACTTAACCAGCTTGTTGTGAAGAACACGTCATGAGTTTGGGTGGACATTTTCTCATTAGCTTTCTAAAGGAAGGGAAGAGGAAGATCATGGATATCATGTCAGATAGACAGGGTTCACCCTACAGACGGCGCTGTTCATTGGGAAAGTTTTGTTCACCTGTCTTGGATGTTTTTTCTCACTCTTATATATCGCTTATTATAAGTTAAATAGTGAGAAAATAAAATAAATTCTTGACAGCTGAGGGCTCGGGCAGTGGTGGCCTGGTGGGGGCAGTGATGACCTGGAGGCGCTGGATTGCTGACCCTAAGGTTGGGGGTTCAAGCCTCACTCTCTACGGGTTGTCACTGTCGCCCCAGTGCAGCAAACTGGGTTATCAAAGGCAGGCCATGTCTCTCACTGTCTATGGTGTGAGGCATGTAAAACAACCATTGCTGACTTTCGACAAGATTAGGCTGCAAAGCCGTCAGCGTGTCTGCCCTGCGATCTGCTGGTGAGCTGTCCAGGGTGTACTCTGCCCTTGCCCGGAGTTGGCTGGGATGGGTGCCAGCCTCCCCACGACCCTAATTAGGATTAAACGGTTACAGAAAATGAATGAATGAACAGACCTCAGGGCTTCAATGCTTCATTGTAAGTTGTATGATGTAATTAGCCAAGATGGTTGACAGGCGGTGCCGTCTGCCCCGGATCACACGTTGTATGATGTTTATGAGGAGTATTGGCACCTGTCAGTCCTGCAATTATTATTTAACTCATCAATGATGGATGAATACCAGGCATACTCTTAGAATCATGCCAAGAATTATCTACTGGCTTTTTCCACCAATGAGAAATGAAAAAACATTCATTCATTCATTTTCTGAATTGCTTGATCCTAATTAGGGTCGTGGGGAGGCTGGCGCCCATCTCGGCTGATTCTGGACGAGGGTGGGGTACACCCTGGACAACTCGCCAGGGCATTGCAGGGCCAACACTCACACAACCATTCATACTCACACTCACACCTAGGGGTGATTCGGAACAGCTAATTAACCCACTGTGCATTTTTTTCCTATTGTGGGTGGAAACCGGTGTACCCAGAGGAAACCCATACAAACATGGGGAGAACATGCAAACTCTATACAGAAACGGCCGAGCTGGGAGTCAAACCCAGGACCTTCTTGCTGTGAGGTGGACGTGCTAACCACTATGCCACCATTCTGCCCATTTTAAATCATCTCGGTTATATTTTATATTTTAGTATGCTATTAAAAGCTATTTAATTTTAAATTAATATATAAAATTGGTTTATTGCAAGTAATGGGATTAAACCACCCTAGAAATATCATTATGACTTTATTGTGTGTTTATCCATGGTCTCTATGTGATAATGAAGTAACCAGTGGATACTGTAACATTCTGTACAGTGATAAAACCAATACATGTCTGGGAAGCCCTGGTTAGCCTATAGAGGGCATTAAAAGAAGGGAGGTGTATAGAATACAGTGATCCCTCGCTACTTCGAGCTTCAATTCATGCATCGCTTTTTTAAAATTATTATTATTATTATTTTTTTTTTAAATATTCATCGAATAAAAAAATAAGGAAATTACGGAAGAATAGGGGGAAAGTTAAGGAAAATGCCACAAAACAAGGCCAATTATGAAAAAAAAAAAAAAAAACAACACAAAACAAAAAAAACAACCCAAAACCTTCCACAAAAACTACTTACATTTTTATGTGAGGTGCTCATCTGAGTGCGTGCACGTGCAGCTGCGTGTGTGTGTGTGTGTGTGTGCGCACGGCACGCGCGTCTGTACGGGTGTGTATTTATATTTCATTTACATCTTATGTATTATTTTTAAAATGTTTAATTGTTATTATAAGCATTTATATTGTAGAATATGTATTTAGTGATATTATATACACACATATACATGTACGTATACGTCAGTAAGGGGGGTTGATCCTACTTCGCGGAATTTGGTGGTCGCGGGGGGATCTCGGTCCCACCATGGAAAGTGAGGAATTTCTGTATTGCGTACAGTACGCAAAGAATGTACAGACAGCTAAAACAATCCAATTCAAATATGCCACCAATTTGCCCCCATTGGGTTGTTTTGCTCTTTGATGCAACGGATCAAGTGGAAAAAGCAAAATACTTCAAAGCTGAAAGCAGACATATCACCAACTATCATAGCAGGTTTGCACATGTTTTGCCAATAAATCTTTTCCGTTCCTGTGCTTGTATTTTGGGGAAAGGACAGTGGTGGCTTGCCTTGTTTTCCCCATGTAGACCATCCTGCAGTAATAAGATAAGCAATTATTGAATGAGGTGAAGTTTTATAAAACAGTCCATGGTGAACTTTTCATATCCAGGCTGTTCAGTTTGGGTGAATTAGAAGAGTTTACCTTGACCAGCTTCTTGACTTTATATAAGCTTTATGTAACTTCATACCTCAGAGGATTTTAATAAACTATTCTGCATTTTTCAAGACTTATTTAATTCTTTAAGATTAGTTTAGTGTTTGATTATTTTCAGTGAATTTACAGCTGTCTGATATTTTAATTGATTTAATTGAAGTTAGCAAACATAACATTTTCTGAGATACTTGTTTGACCCTTATTTTATATATATATATATATATATATATATATATATATATATATATATACACACACACACACACACACACACACACACACACACACTCACACAGTTCCTTCTCAAAAAATTAGCATATTGTAATAAAGTTCATTATTTTCTGTAATGTACTGATAAACATTAGACTTTCATATATTTTAGATACATTACACACAACTGAAGTAGTGCAAGCCATATATTGTTTTAATATTGATCATTTTGGCAAAAAAGTAAAGAAAAACCAAAAATCCCTGTCTCAAAAAATTAGCATATTTCATCCGACCAAAAAAAGTGTTTTTAATACAAAAACAGTCAACCTTCAAATAATGATGTTCAGTTATGCACTCAATACTTGGTCGGGAATCCTTCTGCAGAAATGACTGCTTCAATGCGACGTGGCATGGAGGCAATCAGCCTGTGGCACTGCTGAGGTTTTATGGAGGCCTTTATAATGCTTATAATAACCATTAAACATTAAAAAAATGCATAAGATGTATATAAAATATAAATACACACACATACAGACGCGCATTCGCGCACGCACGCAGATGTAACTAGTTTTGATGGGAGGTTTTGGGTTGTTTTTTATTTTTGTTTGTTTGTTTTTTTTTGCATAATTGGCCTTGCGTTTTTTTTGGGGCATTTTCCTTAACTTTTTCCCCTATTCTTTTTTAATTTCTTTATTTTCTAATTCGATGAATATCAAAATTCATCAGATCAAAACATTGCTGTAAGATGGGAAAAGTGGGTGGGGCTTCCATGGCATGCTGGTTCATGTCAAACTTCAAAAGACCTGTGTGACTGTCAATTCATTCTAGATTCTTGACTGTGATGACCTCATCTGCAATGTTTATTATGGATTGGGCCAGGGTAAGGGTTCTTTGATGACCTGATTTTGAATTCATTTCAAAGAAAAAAAAATTGTATGCGAAAGTCTTTACACTTGGACAGTGACAGGGAACGCTTATGTTTTGCTGGCATTCCCAGCCGTTACTGTTTAGTTAATATAGTTGAAGCGGGCAGTGCTGAATTGTTAGTTGATGATTTACAGAGGTCAGAAGAGTCTGAAAGAGCATTTTGTTTCCGAAGAACATCTGTTTTACTGAAAGTCAGCAGCATATTAAGACAGCTTGCCAAAGTTTACTTTTAAAAGATCGATTAGAGCAGCTTTATGGTGCAATAATTGCAGGTAGCTGCTTTATTCAGAACTGCTGCTTCAGCATTTTTAACTGAATTGGAAGGCCTTGAACATTTTCTCAGGAGCATTAATTTAGGTTGGATTTGGCTCAGTTACTGCATTGTACTGTGTATCAAAGGATAAAAAATGGTAATAAGATTTGACTTTTAGTACTGAAGGACTGCAGACTCTGGAGAAAATAAATGAACCGTTGAGGTAATACAGATGTGTGTAAATTCTTTATCCCAACTATTACTGGCCAGACAGTGTTCCCTTTATTTGAAGAAAGCTTGTTATATTTTGGAACGTGACTACGCTGCTACTGTAGCCTACAAGTAAGGGAAGCAGTAAGTGCAGTAAGAAGATACGTAGAAGTAAAATTAACCATCTTATCATCCTAAAGGTTTTGTCTTTTGTGTCACTTTCTCTCAAGTTGTTACAATGAAAACTTGATTGTGTAAACAGTATAAAAATGCAGTAATTCCCTACCAGTTATTTGATTTCTAGCCAGTTGAAGTTTTCTTTAGTTATTCTTTGTGAATGTCCATCTATAATTATGCTTGGGTCACAAGGGAGGCTGGGGCCTACCTAGGCTGACTCTGGGTGAACACGGGGTACACCCTGAACAGCTTGCTCTTCCATTGCAAGGCGCACACACCCATTCACACTCACACCCAAAGGCTATTTAAAACAGCCTGTTAGCAGTTAGCATAATATGTACACTTTTGGACTGTGGGAACCCTGAGCACCCAGAAAAAACCCACACAATCATGGGGTGAGCATGCAGTCTCCACACACATACACCCACGCTGAGCCCGGGACTGGAAATGAGGACAATCTTGATGTGATGTGGACATTTTTTTTCCCTCATAAAGGGAAATACATAAATGCCACATTGTGTCAATTCTGATGTGAATACTTTTAGTTTTTGACTAAATGTTTAGTTCACATTTTTATCTTCATTTTCACTCATCTTTATAGGAACTTGCATCAATAACACATCGGTCATGATGTTTAAAAAAGGCAGTTTTGAAATCGGAGGAACGATTTATCCTGTAGCAATAAAGGTATTTGTGGAACCACATCAAACCTAATTTTAGCTCCCCTAATAGAGTATGGCTGGGTGCTGACAGTGTGATGTTCACCTCTTCTCTTTAATTCTCTCTCTTTCCCTGTCCTTTTCTCTCAGTATGATCCCCAATTTGGAGATGCTTTCTGGAACAGTGCAAAGTATAACATGGTTAGCTACCTGCTCAGGATGATGACAAGCTGGGCAATAGTGTGTAACGTCTGGTACCTTCCACCTATGAATCGCCAGGTAGGGAAAGAAAATGTGACGATGGAAATGAGTGATTAGATTCTTATAACATGTTTGATTCTGATTGGCTGTTTCTATTAGGATGGAGAGGACGCTGTACAATTTGCCAACAGGGTAAAATCAGCTATTGCACAGCAGGGAGGATTGGTTGATCTGTCCTGGTGAGAATACAATCATTCCTCTTCATAAGCAGGGACACCAATGCCACGTTTATAAATATTTTGGCTACTTTAACCAGGGTGCAAAGAAAGGTGATTGAAAGTGAAAGATAATATTTTATCTCTCATTTACCTGACACTTTCGACTCCAGACTTCAATGGACATGGTGCAGGCAACAGAGGGGACGAGGAAGTGATGGGCAGGTTTGGTATCCAGGACAGGAACACAGAAGGACAGATGTTGATATATTTTGCAAAAAGGATGGAAATGGCTGTGGTGAATACTTTCTTCCAGAAGAGACAGGAGCATAGGGTGACTTCTAAAAGCGGAGGCAGGAGCACACAGGTAGACTACATCTTGTGTAGACGATGCAATTTGAGGGAAGTCAGTGACCGCAAAGTAGTAGTGGGTGAGAGTGTTGCCAGTGCAGGATGACGCTGATGGTGAGGAAGGTGAAGAAGGCAAAGGCAAATCAGAAGACAAAGTGGTGGAAGCTGAAAAAGGAAAAGGGTCGTGTTGTCTTCAAGGAGGAGTTGAAACAGGCTTTGAGTGCTCAGGAAGTGCTTCCAAATGACTGGACAACTACAGCTAATGTGATCAGGGAGACAGGTCGGAGAGTACTTGTGTGTCATCTGGAAGAAAAGTAGAAAAGGAGACTTGGTGGTGGAATGAGGAAGTGCAGGAGTGATCGAGAGGACTGAAGAGAGTAAACAGGAGTACAGAAAAACACAGCGTAAGGCGAAGGTAGCAGTGTCAAAGGCCAAACAGAGGGCGTATGATGACTTGTATGACAGGTTGGACAGTAAGGAGGGAGAAAATGATTTATACAGGGTGGCACAGCAGAGAAATAGAGATGGGAAAGATGTGCAGCAAGTTAGAGTGATTAAGGACAGATTGGGAAATGTATTGACTGATGACAGAAGTGTGCTGGAAAGATGGAAAGAGTATTTTGAAGAGCTGATGAATGAGGAAAATGAGAGAGAAAAAAAGAGTTTCAGAGGTGACTGTTGAGGACCAGGAAGTAGCAAAGATTAGTAAGGGTGAAGTGAGGAGGGCATTGAAGAGGATGAAGAGTGGAAAGTCAATTGGTCCTGATGACATACCAGCGGACGTATGGAAGTGTCTAGGTGAGGTAGCAGTAGATTTTCTGACAAGAACATTCAACAAGGTCTTAGAGAGTGAGCAGATGCCGGAGGAATGGAGGAGAAGTGTGCTAGTGCCCATTTTTAAGAACAAGATAGACGTGCAGAGTTGTGGCAACTACAGAGGGATAACGTTGATGAGCCATACGATGAGGTTATGAGAAAGAATAGTTGAAGCTAGACTAAGGGCAGAGGTCAGCATTTGTGAACAACAGTTTGGTTTCATGCCAAGAAAGAGCACCACAGATTTGCTTTGAGGATGTCAATAGAGAAGTACAGAGAAGGTCAGAGGGAGCTGCATTGTGCCTTTGTGGATCTGGAGAAAGCATATGACAGGGTGCCGAGAGAGGAACTGTGGTATTGCACGAGGAAGTCTGGAGTGGCAGAGAAGTATGTTTGAGTGGTGCAGGACATGTATGAGAGATGTAAGACAGTGGTGAGGTATGCTGTCGGTGTGACAGAAGAGTTCAAGGTGGAGGTGGGACTGCATCAAGGGTCAGCTCTGAGCCCCTTCTTGTTTGCTTTGGTGATGGACAGGCTGACAGACGAGGTGAGACAAGAATCTCCATGGACTATGATGTTTGCAGATGACATTGTGATCTGTAGTGAGAGCAGAGAACAAGTGCAGGAAAATCTAGAGAGGTGGAGGTATGCCCTGGAAAGGAGAGGAATGAAGGATAGCATCAGTAAGACAGAATACATGTGTGTGAATGATAAAGACCCAAGAAGAACGGTAAGGTTACAGGGGGCAGAGATAAAGAAGGTGGAGGATTTTAAAAAGTTAGGCTCAACAATCCAGAGCAATGGAGAGTGTGGAAAAGAGGAGACGAAGCATGTGCAGGCAGGTTGGAATGGTTGGAGAAAAGTGTTCGGTATGATGTGTGATGGGAAGGTATCGATAAGAATGAAAGGAAAAGTGTACAAGACGGTGTTGAGGCCAGCAATGTTGTATGGTTTAGAAACTGTGGCACTGAGGAAAAGAAAGGAGGCAGAGCTGGAAGTAGCAGAGTTGAAAATGTTGAGGTTTTCTTTGGGAGTAACGAGGATGGATAGCATCAGGAATGAGTGCATCAGAGGGACAGCACATGTGAGAGGTTTTGGAAACTATTCAGAGAGGCTAGATTGAGATGGTTTGGACATGTACAGAGGAGGTATAGTGAGTATATTGGTAGTAGGATGCTGAGGTTGGAACTACCAGGCAGAAGGCCGAGGAATATCAAAGAGAAGATTTATGGATGTGGTGAAGGAGGACATGAAGGTAGTTGGAATAAGAGTAGAAGATATAGAGGATAGGGTGAGATGGAGGTAGATCATTCGCTGTAGCGACCCCTGAAGGGAACAGCCGAAAGGAAAAGAAGTACCTGATACTTTAGAATAGCTCTGAGAATTAAAATAAGTACAATTGTGTATGTTAGCCAACTCTTGTTGAAAGTGGGCCACACCCTGAACAGCTCAGCAGACCATCACAGGGCCAACATGCAACGATTCATACCTCAAGGGCACTACGCATATGTACAATGTTTAATTCTATGTATTTATTTTTTTTTTTGTGTGTGTGTGTGTGTGTGTGTGCATGTACTGTATATACATACACACACACACACACACACACTGTATATATAATATAAATATATAGATATATTTATATATATATTATATACACACTGTTTATCTATCTGAAGTCTGGCTTGGCTTTAAATTACAGGGATGCGGGCTTGAAGCGAGCAAAAGTGAAACAATCGTATAAAGAGGAGCAGCAGAAAATGTACAGCTGTATGGTAGTGGGACAGGACTGAAAGACAGATGTCCATGTTTTTTCCATGTTGTCTAACATCTGAACAAAATTGAACCAAAATGGATTGAGTTGGAGAGAATCGCTAACAAAAGTCAAATTTTAACGTCAGGAAATATGCATCCAAAAGCTCTGATACGTTTTTATAGAATGCTTTAAGAATAATATTTTCCTAAGATAAACTACTGTATATGCAATTTCCCTTATTATAAAATAATATGTAATTATATATACACAGCATAAAGTTTAACTTACCTCTTCCATAGTTCTACCCAAGCTTTCTTACCATTTGAGCCATTAATTTATAATGATCAGTATGTTGGGCAGTGGTGGTCCAGTGATAAGGTGGTAGCTTACCGACCACAAAGTTATGGGTTCAAGCCCCACTGTCAATGGTTGTCAATGTCGGTTCCCCCCAGTGCGGCCAACGAAATTGTGGGCCATGTCTCCCACTGTCTATAGTGTGAGGCATGTAAAAAAAAAAACATTGCTGACTTTCGACAAGAGAAGGCTGCATAGCTATCAGTGTGTTTCTGCTCTGAGATGGCCTGGTGAGCTATCCAGGGTGTACTCTGTCCTCGCCCAGAGTAGGCTGAGATGGCCCCAGCCTCCCCATTACCCTAATGAGCATGAAACGATTCAGAAAATGAATGAATGATCAATATGCACCACTTTGTAGATACTGTACAGCCAATGTAGGCTGTGCTGGCCTAATTGAATGTAAATGCCTCAATGGAAACATTAATTCTCAGATATCTTTCCAGTGAACATATTTAGTGCCTAATTAATTAAACAGTATTTTAAATAGATTTTATAAAATTTATTGCAAAGTACTACAATTCTGTTAATTAGATTGTAGCACATGACTTTATTTAACAGTATCCGCTATAGTTTGAAACCCGATCCCCATAGCAAACATTGATCAAAATGTCACAGACTTTCATTCATCCATTTATTCATTTTATGAACCCCTTAATCCTAATTAAGGTTGTGAGGAGGCTGGCACCCAGCTCATCCAACTCTAGGTGAGGGCAGAGTTATCAAAAACTTTTTAAGGAAAAGATAATGGCACAAAGGCTTTTTATAATATACAAATGTACTAAAAATGTTTTAGACTTGTACATCACTGATGTGGCTTTGAGAGACACATTTGCACAAAGAATGAGTTTTTTCCCATCATATTCTTTTTCTATATGGCAAAAACATAAAAGATGGCCCGGTGGTCAGGTGCTGGATTACCGATCCTAAGGTTGGGGGTTCAAGCCCCAGTGTCAAAGGTTGTCACTGCTGTCCCCCCCCAGTGCAGCTAACTGGGTTATCAAAGGAGAGCCATGTCTCTCACTGTCTGTGGTGTGAGGCTGTAAACGAACTATTGCTGACCTTTGACAAGCGTAGCTGTATATCTGTGGCCTGGCAAGCTGTCTAGGGTGTACTCTGACCTCGCCCAGAGTTGGCTTCTTCTTGTTCTTCTTCTGTACACTGTCCAACTTCAACTTGTTGATGACTCTGACAGTTTTGGGGTTGTGCGCAAGGTGCGGCATAGTTTTATTTATTTTTTTTAGCGTCGTTTTACGTTGCCGTTCCTGGCACAACCCTTTAGCAAGGGACAGAAACACGCTGACGGCTTTGCAGCCTACTCTTTTATGAAAGTCAGCAATGGTTCTTTTACATGCCTCTCACCACAGACAGTGAGAGACATGGCCGGCCTTTGATAACCCAGTTAGCTGCACTGGGGGGGACAGTGGCAACCTTGTGGAGAGTGGGACTCAAACCCCCAACATTAGGATCAGCGATCCAGCGCCCTATACCACTAGACCACCACTGCCACCAATGGACTCCAGCCTCCCCGCAAACGTAATTAGGATTAAGTTTTCATTCATTCATTTTCTGAACCACTATGTCCTTGCATTTGTAAATGTTGTTATACCACAGCAGTTTGTTCATTATTACATGTATTTTTATTACATTACAATCTTTTTGTTATAGTTACATTGAGAAATATATACTTGTAATTTCTTAAATTCAACACGATCTGTGGTTGTGTTATTTTTTTTTTTAATATATTATTACTTTTTAAATTTGGTGCATTTTCTCTGAAATGCTGCTGTCTGATGTTCATATGAACTGTTATTCACTGTTCGAGTGTTTCTTTGTAAAGCGAAGTGTTCAAATATCACAAGGTTCTGCAAAGTCGTATATCTTATTTTTGAAAGTATGTAATTATGTAAGAAATCCGTGTGTCCTGTGACCACAGCTTTTGTATTTTAACTTGCTATGAGATAAAGCACTTTTATCATGAGTTCATGAAGTGTATTCTTCTTCTTCTGCTGCTTCTTCTTCTTCTTCTTCTTATTATTATTATTAATATTGTTGTTGCTATTATTAATTCATTTATTATTTATTGCGACCACTAGAGGTCACTATAAGCCAATACTTGAAAATGTTGACCGACTGAGACCATTTTGTCCACTTCAAGGAAAAAATTACAGATATTTTGTATGTGTACATATTTGTTTACATGCGTACAGGCATATCAAAAGTAAAGGCACCCCTCAAGACAAGGTTTTGTCATTGAAACTTTGATTGATGAAAGTTTGATTAAACTTGTTAACATTATTATTATTATTATTATTATTATTATTATTATTATTATACTACATATAAATTGTTCATAGATAGCTATATGGCGAACAGCATGAACAAAAGAGTTGTCTAATTTTACAGAGGGTGTATTGTGGGTCAGCCTGTGGGTGGATTTAGCCACCATTAGTTTGCACAAAACCTTGGTATTCCTATTGCCACAGTCAACAGTATGATTCTGCAATTCACCAGCAAAAGCTATAAATCAACAGTCTCCTGATTATGAAATAATTCCAGTTGTATGGAAACTGATGTTGAAGAGAAACGCCACATGAGTTGGAGTACCGCTGTGAAGTGTCTCCATCATCTTGGCTCCTATGTATACGAATGCAATATACAAATCTCTCAGAAATGATTTTACCCATAAAGTTTAGGTCACACACCATACAAAGCAGATTAAAGCTTATGTGATTTAATTTATCACAGTCATGTTTATAGATGGTAATGCTTCACACAATCAATCTATTTGGATTTAGTGTAAATGTTAACTTAGGTCAAAAAAATTAAGATATAAAACTAAATATGACGAGTTGACTGAATATATATTGGAGTAGGGGAGACCGGGCATGTCTGTTATGTTATTATTATTAGTTTTTAGTTTAAAATTGTTGCAGTATTACTTGGATCTTGGTGAGTAAAAGTTGTTAGTATGCACTACATGGGAATGGTGAGATCTGATTGATACCCTATATGGGGGTTTAAAAAAAAAAAAACAGAGATAAAACATTAGTCCAAGTGGATAATGCTTGACTCAAAAACAACGGACACTCACAGTTTGTCAGGGTCACATGGAGCGGGAAGTGCCATCATCATCATCATCATCATCATCATCACCACCATCATCATATTTTAAATTTGAAAAATGATCCATAAAAAAACAATTTTAAGTTTCCATGCAGTATAGACTAGAATACCTTTATAGGGTGGGGCTTACTTATGTTTCTATGCCCTACTAAAACAGTGTATAATAGCAGTTAGCTACAGAGTGCTTAACTTTGCTCAAAGTGCTGTGCTCACCTGGCCTGATTCTGTTATAGTTACACTACCCTCCATAATTATTGGTGCCCCAGGTTAAGATGTGTTCTTTAGCTTCTAATAAATGCCGTATTTTGCTGAATAATATTGGAGTGGGGTGGGAGGAGAGGAATCCAACCTTTAATACAAGTGAATTTATTGAGTGGGGAAACATCCCACATTCAGAAGTGATTCTTTCAGATCAAATCATGCGTCCCACAATTATTATCACCCCACTGCCAATAAAACAGCACCAAATCTTCTCCTATAATGCTACATGATAGGAGAATACAGAAAGCGGTATCTTGGACCATTCATCTCTGCACAATCTCCCTAAATCATCCATCAACCCTGGTCCTCTCCTCTGCACTCTACTCTTCAGCTCACTCCACAGGTTTTCAATACGGTTGAGGTTTGGCGACTGAGATGGCCATGGGAGGAGCTAGATTCTGTGCCTGGTGAACCATTTCTGTGTAGATTTGGCCACATGTTTAGGGTTATTATCTTGCTGAAAGACCCAGTGATGACACATCTTCAGCTTTCGGGCGGAAGCCACCAGATTTTGATTTAAAATGTCCTGGTATTTCAAAGAATTCATGATACAATGCACCCTAACAAGGTTCCCAGGTCCTTAGGAAGAGAAACAGGTCTACAGCATTACCGATCCTCCCACATAGTTCACAGGGGACATGAGGTACGCACTTTTCTGCATACTCATCGTTTGTGTTCTGCCAGACCCACTTAGAGTGTTTGATCATAAAACGCTCCGTCTTGGTCTCATCTGACCAACGCACACAATCCAATCCCTGTTGAAGTCCCAGTACCGCTTAGCAAACTCCAGACATTTGCGCCTGATAGTTGCCTTGATAGTTGATCAATATGCCTGATTCTTTTGGAGACTTTGTAACTACAAGATTCTACCATTTGTTGCAATTCGTAAACAGTGAGCTTTGGAGAACCTTTTATTTCTCTTACCATCCTCTTCACTGTGCATGGTGGCAAAGTAACCTTGCGCCCTCGTCCCGGCTTGTTCACCACTGTTCTAGTTGTTTTAAGCTTCTTAACTATTACAGTGGTGGCCAGTTGGTAAAGTACTGAATTAGCGATCACAAGGTTGGAGGTTCAAGCCCCATTTTCAGCAGTTGTCACTGCCGTCCTCCTAGTTCAGCTAACTGGGTTATCAAAGGCGGGCCATGTCTCTCATGGTCTGTGATGAGAGAAATGTAAAAGAACCAATGTTGACTTTCGTCAAGAGTATTCTTCATAGTCGTTAGTGTGTTTCTACCCTGTGATGGCCTGGCGAGCTGTCCGTGGTGTAATCTGCTTTCGGCCAGAGTTGGCTGAAATGGGTGCCAGGCTCTCTGTGACCCTAATTAGCATTAAGTGGTTCAGAAAATTAACCAATGATTCCTGTGAAAGTAGATATGGACAGGTGCAGGTGAGTGGCTATTTTCTTGTAGCCATTGCCTGACTTGTGAATGTCGATACACATCTGCCTTACTTGAATGTTTTGTTTCTTTGTTGTTCCCATGTTGAGTGGATAAGAAAAATGCCTTCTGTGTCACGTCATATTCATACTCCAGGGAAACAGGAAGTGAGAAATTACTCATTAAATATTGCTATATAGTACAGTACTCTGATCAACTTTGTAAACTACTGTATAAATGACAAAATACTTCAATTACATTTATCACATAGGAATTGTTAGGGGTGCCAATAATTGTAGAACAGGTGATTTTATGAAAAATAATTATTTCTTATGGATTCCTCCCTTTAAATTCACTTGAGTTGAAGGTTACATTTTCTACAAGTTTCAGTGTGAGAGTAGCTTTTAAAATGAAAATGTAATTTATTTTAAGACTTTTAGCACACCTTATCCAGGGGTGCCAATAATTATGTATGGTACTGCAAATTATTATCTACATATCAATTATAGAAGTCTCAGTTTAGTTTTCATTTCTTAGAGTTTCTGCATAATGTATGCTTAACCGCGAAAGAGCTCTTGGTGTTCACTGTGATTAAAAAATGTAAGAAATAGGCTATAAAAAGCTTGCGTTCATGTGCTTTTTTGCTTATGCTCCCGTGTAGTAGATACTAAACCAGTGTTGTACCTCAGGCTTGGTGGATGACACTAAATTGAATAGTCCTCTCAACGTTCTGATTTTAAACACATTTCAGTGATATCATCCTCATCTTTAGTGCATAAGTATTAATTACACAGAACCTACAAAAAAACAAAAAACAAAAAAACAACTATCTCATCATTTTCTGTAACCGCTTCATCCTAATTGGGGTCACGGGGAGGCTGTTGCCCATCCCAGCCAACTCAGGGTGAGGGCAGAGTACACCCTGGACAGCTCGCCAGGCCATCGCAGGGCTTAAACACGCTGACGGCTTTGCAGTCTACTCTTGTCGAAAGTCAGCAATGGTTCTTTTACATGCCTCACACCATAGACAGTGAGAGACATGGCCGGCCTTTGATAACCCAGTTAGCTGCACTGGGGGGGGGGTTGACAGTGACAACCTTGTGGAGAGTGGGACTCGAACCCCCAACCTTTGGATCAGTGATCCGGCGCCTGATACCACTAGACCACCACTGCCCCAAAACAACTATCTGTCGCTATCATTGGTTAGTGCCAAACTGCTTTGCCTTCAGTGAATGTTATGCACACACTCACTAGTGGTGTTGTCAATTTTAAGACTTTGTTTTTAAATTATAAAAAAAAATAATTTTTTTATATATAATATAAAAAAAAAAAAAAAACCCATCTAGTAAAAAACACTGGCAACAGTTTGAGCAGATGTTCGTGACTGGATGGCTTGCAGTTGATACGACTTTCCAGCACACATTCCAGCTGCTTGTTATACGATTTTTGAGAACAGGCATACGCAAGTCAACAAACAATGTGGAAAGCTAATCATTGTTCCAAAAAAAAAAAAAAAATCATTATGTACTATTGTTCCCCGACAAAATATTATTGTTCCTTGTTAATATTTGCAACAATAATGTAAAAAAAAAAAAGTAATGTAGATACGGTATATGAATAATGTGGGAAAAGATGTTCAGTTAAATTATTCTGCAATACAAGGATCACTCACTTTCCGCGGTTAATTGGGACCGAGATCTCCCTGCGACCGTCGAATTCCGCGAAGTAGGATCAACCCCCCCAACTGACGTATATGTACATGTATATGTGTATATAATATCAATAAATACATATTTAACGCTATAAATGGTTATAATAACAATTAAACATTCCAAAATAATGCATAAGATGTAAATTAAATATAAATACACACGCATTTACGCGTAGGGGGCAGTGGTGGTCTAGTGGTATAGAGCGCTGGATCGCTGATCCAAAGGTTGGGGGTTCGAGTCCCACTCTCCACAAGGTTGTCACTGTTCCCCCCCAGTGCAGCTAACTGGGTTGTCATAGGCCGGTCATGTCTCTCACTGTCTATGGTGAGAGGCATGTAAAAGAACCATTGCTGACTTTCGATAAGAGTAGGCTGCAAAGCCGTCAGCGTGTTTCCGCCCTGCGATGGCCTGGTGAGCTGTCCAGGGTGTACTCTGCCCTCGCCCCGCCCTGAGTTGGCTGGGATGGGCGCCAGCCTCCCTGCAACCCTAATTGGGGATTAAGCGGTTACCGAAAATGAACTGAACTGAACATATATGCATAGATTTTTGTGTGAGGTGAACATCTGTGTGTGTGTGTGTGCGTGTGTGCGTGCGCACCTCACATAAAAATGTAAGTAGTTTTGATAGGTTGGTTTTGTGTTGTTGTTTTTTTTGTTTTGTTTTTGTTTATTTGTTTGTTTTTTTTGCATAATTGGCCTTGTTTTGCGGCATTTTCCTTAACTTTTCCCCCGATTCTTCTTTAATTTCCTTATTTTTTTAATGAGATGAATATTAAAAAAACCAACCAAACAAACAAACAAAAAAAACCGCGATGCACTGAAGCCGCATAAATTGAAGCGCGAAGTAATGAGGGATCCCTGTGTTCCCATTTGTGTCTATTTCCAGGCTACTTACTACCACTGCTTGATTTTAATAGAAACAGTTAGAACTGCCATGAACAAAGACTTCTGTTTATAAAAAACAAGTTATAAGCTATTATTTTCTATTCTGGTTAATCACTATTCTGTTCTTGCTTTTGAGTGGCACAAGACAAGCGGACTCACCCAACAGTCAGGACAGTCCAAAGCTTGATGAAACAACAGCGATTTGTGGCCGGGAGCCAAGGCAATTGGCAGTGCTCTCTTATGGGGGCGTTTCTCTGAGGAAGCACATTGTTAGCTTCTGCTCTCCACAATAGGTACTTGTCATATGATTGGGAACTCTGGGTTACTCGAGTTGTGATTATTAAGTTAGCACTTGATCGAATTGGGGAGAAAAGTGGGGAAACGCTCTATTATGTTCAATTGTATTCTATTTTATTCTATTCTGAATATTTGCCTTGAGCATGTCATTCATTAAACATACAAATTAGTTCATGAAGTCATATTGTGACATTCAATTAATTTGTAAGCACACTGTCACTGCTTCCCCCTGAACTGAGCTGGCAACACTGATCACAGAGCCAATAACTTATTTATTTATTTATTTATTTTTGAGATGTCTGGTGTCAGTCAGCACTAATGATGAGAAGAGCATCATTGACTTACTGATTGCAATATTAGTGACTCGTTTAACACACAGCTCAATTTTGACGCTTGTCGTTATAATCTCATTAGTGACTAATGATTTGGAGCAGCCTTTGGTTAAAATAGCTTTAAAAGTTTTCTGGCCCTGAGATAGTCGCACACACACACACACACACACACATTTTGCTATTTATGTCTGGAACTTCCATTGGCATAATAATGTTTAATTACACTTAATAATGCTATTCATGCTTGCATTTGGAGAACCACCTAATGATATTAGAGTTGTTGGGAGTAAAGCCGAGGTACACCATGAACAGCTTGCCAGACCATCTCAAGGCAACACACACACACACACACACACACACACACACACACACACACACACCCACACACACACACACACACACACACACACACACACACACACACACACACACACACACACACACTCACTCCTTTGCCAAATTTGGAACAGCCAGTGAGCCTAATGTTGTTGGATTGTGGGAGGAAACCAAAGTACTCAGAGGAAATCCATGCAAGCGTGGGGGGAACATACAAACTTCACATAGAAACACCAACACCAAGTACACAACTCATACCCAGGACCTTCTTGCCGTCTGGCGGACATGCTAACCACCATGCTAACCACCATGCTAATCACCATTAATGTTATACTAGACCTAACTAAAAAATAAAGTATTATTTAATTTTTAAAATGTATCTATTCTTTCTTTCTTCATTTCGGCTTTTTCCCTTTTACTCGGGAGTCGCCACAGCAAATCATCTGATTCGCACATTTGATTTGGCGTAGGTTTTTACGTCGGATGCTCTTCCTGTCACAACCCTTTTAGCAAGGGACAGAAACACGCTGACGGCTTTGCAGCTACTCTTTACAAAAGTCAGCAATGGTTCTTTTACATGAACCTCTCACCATAGACAGTGAGAGACATGGCCCGCCTTTGATAACCCAGTTAGCTGCACTGGGGGGGGGGACAGCGACAACTCTGTGGGGACTCGAACCTCCAACCTTAGGATCAGCGATCCTGCGCCCTGTCCACTAGACCACCACTGCCCCAGTTTCAAAATGTCTCTATTATCTTTATAAAAATTAGGTATTAATTATTAATTACATAACGGTGAACTTAAGGGCAGTATTGCAAAATAAATCCTTTTTTGCACAGCAAGTTTCCTTGTGGGAACAAGTCCCCAATGTCAAACATCAAAACTGTCACATATGCATATCCTTATGGGAACATTTAATCCCCACCAAGATCTCTCACTCTCACACACACACACACACACACACACACACACACACACACACATACACAGGAGAGAGAAGAAGGTTGAGAGATGAATGCAACATGTTTACTGTGACGGCACTTTAATAAAGAAAGCAGTGAGTGTGAAATAGCGGCGAGTTCTTCTTTAACACAGAGCTCAGATTTCACAGCTTTCCTCTCTCTCTCTCTTCTTGCTCGGCAGCTCAAGCTCTGGTTTCTCGATCCCTCTATCCGTGGGCTTTAATAACAATTCTGGACCCTTAAATTGTTTGAGCAGAAATGTTTGTTCTCTGCTAACAGGATTGTGAATTATTAATCGGCTCCTGAAGCCAGTTTTATAACCTGATTGTTGAGGTGGGATCATGCACCTCGATGCTCTGTCACACCATTTACTGTGATGTATGTGTCTGCACATCTTTATATCCAATTTAATGTGATTCGGATAGATTTTTTTAGAGAGACATCATAAAAAAAGAAGCATGTATGTGACCCCTGAAGGTTCTGCTCCATGCACGAGAGACTCTGTAATCTATATGATTGGTCATCATGTCTGGGAGATTTTGATTAGATTTTCTCCGCATCTGTTTGATCTATACAAATGTAATGCCGGTACACTCAGAAAATATGAATAAACCGCCGAATTAGATCATTTTCTTGGAGAATGGAGTTCAAGCCGAACATCATTTTAACCCAAGACTGAGTGCTTTACCTAATCAGGAGGCTAAAGGACCCCAGCTCCGTCCTACAGCTGCCATTAGTGAGAAGGAAATGCTTTTTAAATACATTCTTCCATGATCCTTTCTGTGAGACACGTGGACCTGCTTCACTTAATACAGGGCATGGTGTAGGGACGAGAGACAGTGTATCTTCAGAACAAATCAATGTCGAGTGAAATCTCAGCCCGCGCACACACACACACACAAACACACACACACACACACACACACACACACACACACACACACACACACACCTTGATAGGTCCTAATATTTAACTGTGCACTAAGACTGCCCCATTAAACTCATCACCTAGAGCGAAAGCTTGTGTGCTGTAATGTTCAGTAAAGGACGGCACTGACATAAGGTTTGGTTTTAGAAGAGAATTTGATCACAATGAATCAACAACCTGTTAAACTTAAAATCGCTTTTAAAAATCCGGCTCAGCTATTACTCTATTTGCTTTCTTTATGTAGTACTGGTTAGACAGTTACTCCACACAACGCCTTGCGTTTCCAGTTTTGTTGACTAAAGGATAATACCGCACATCCATTCAAACCAAAAGTAAAACATCACAAAGTGATATAAAGACTTAAGATGCAAAAACCTAGTTCCAAGTTCTGGGCTGGGCAGGATTTTTATTTTTATTTTTTTTGGAGTTTGAACGATCTCCCCATGCTTGCGTGGGTTTTCTCCAGGTAATCTAGTTTCCTTTCAGGACAGTGGTGGCCTAGGGCGCTGGATCGCTGATCCTAGGGTTGGAGGTTTCAGTCCCACTCTCCACGGGGTTGTTACTGTCCCCCCAGTGCAGCGAACTGGGTTATCAAAGGCCGGCCATGTCTCTCACTGTCTATGGTGAGAGGTTCATGTAAAAGAACCATTGCTGACTTTCATAAAGAGTAGCTGCAAAGCCGGCAGCGTGTTTCTGTGCGAGTCAGATGATTCGCTGTGGCGACCCCTGAAAACGGGAAAAAGCCGAAAGAAAAAGAAGACAACGCTAGTTTCCTCACACAGTTGAAATGTAAGCATGTTAAGCTAATTGGATGTTTCAAATTTCCCCTTGGTGTGAGTGCTCATGGTTGTGTTTTTGTATATCTGTGTTGGCCCCGTGATGGACTGGCAAACTGTTCAGGGTGTCCTCAGCCTACACCCAGAGTTGGACGAGACAGGCTCCTTCCTCTCAACGTTTATTTGGCTTCTATATTCATGTTTGTTTAGTTCATTTTATTTTCTAAGTAAATGGCTAATATTCTTATTTATTTTCTGAGCCACTCTCAGCAGGGCAAGTGCAGAGTACACCCTGGACAGCTCGACAGACCATTGCAGGGCAGAAACACGCTGACAGCTATGCAGCCTACTCTTGATGAAAATCAGCAATGGTTCTTTTACATGCCTCTCACCTTAAACATTGATAGAAATAAATGGCCAGCCTTTGATAGTCAGGTTGGCTGCATTGGGGGACAGTAGTGACAACCCATTGATAGTGAGCCCCTGACCTTAGGGTCAGATTTACAACACCCAGACCATCACTGGGCCTCCACATTGGTTTAGTAGTAAATGAATAAAATATATAATTTTGCTGAAAGTGTACCTTTTGAACTTATTTTGAGCTCATTATAAATAAAAGATGCCAGGTGATCGTAGTGGTTTTTACATCAGAAGTCTACATGCTTACATTGAGATTCTCTACATTTCATATAGATCATGTTCAGTTCAGTTCGTTTTCTGTAACCAATTAATCTCAATTATGATCACAGGGAGGCTAGCGCCCATCCCAGCCGACTCTGGGTGAGGGTAGAGTACACCCTGGACAGCTCGCCAGGCCATCGCAGGGCGTAAACACACTGACGGCTTTGCAGCTACTCTTGTCGAAAGTCAGCAATGGTTCTTTTACATGAACCTCACACCATAGACAGTGAGAGACATGGCCGGCCTTTGATAACCTGGTTAGCTGCACTGGGGGGACAGTGACAACGTGTGGGGCTTGAACCCTCAACCTTCGGATAAGTAATTGAGCACCTTATACTAGACCTCTTCGAATTTGACTTTTTTCATCAGACATATGAAAACTGATATTTTTCCCATTCTCCAAGGTCTAGTTAGCTGCACTGGGGGGGCAGTGACAACCTTGTGGAGAGTGGGACTTAAACCCCAACCTTAGGATCAGTGATCCAGCGTTACAAGATTTTTCTCTAATTATTCCTTTATTCAGTTGTGTGATGTCAGTGTACCTTGACATTTCTTTAGTTTCCCACTGTCAACATGAGTTCCATCAGATAGTTAGTTTCTATTTATTGTTTTATGCATAAAAAAATCTTATAATTATTGTTTTATCACATAATATGCAGTCTCACTTTGAATCTTTTGCCACGTTTAAAAAATATATTATATGGCTAATAAATAACATTACTGTATCTGCTTTGCTAATCTACCAGTGATGTTGAGCACATAGCATGTAACTTCAACAAATGTGTTTCATCTGATTTAATGCATAATTTATTTTGGGTTGAAGTAGTTAACTTTAGAACTTTATAATAAACTTGGGATTTTACACTTGAGCCAAGTAGCTCATCAGGCCAGTGCTTATCCCCGGTTTCTGTAGCGTGAAGCGACCAGGAGTACACGCTAGTCCATCGCAGGTTACCTTCCCAGTAGATTTTTACTGGTACCCATTTATACTGCTGGGTGAACAGGGGCCCACTTGTGCTTAAAACCTTGCCCAGGGGTCTTCGCACTGGGGGGGGGGAGTCGTCTAACTGGGATTTGAACATACAACCTCCTGGTCATGAGCGCAGCAACCTAACAACTACCCCACCGGCCCCACACAATAGACTGGCAGCCTGTTTAATGAGTGCCCTGCTACTTTCCTGAAGTCAAGTGGATTTGCTTCCCCATAACCCTTATGTATTGACATAAGAATTGTTAGATTTAGAACCTGCAGTAGAGGGCAGTGGTGGCCTGGTGGTATAGCATGCTGGACAGCTGATCCTAAGGTTGGGGGTTTGAGTCCCACTCTCCACAAGATTGTCACTGTCCCCCCCAGTGCAGCTAACTGGGTTATCAAAGGCCGGTCATATCTCTCACTGCCTATGGTGTGAGGTTCGCGTAAAAGAACCATTGCTGACTTTCGACAAGAGTAGCTGCAAAGCTGTCAGTGTGTTTCCGCCCTGTGATGGCCTGGCGAGCTGTCCAGGGTGTACTCTGCCATCGCCGGAGTCAGCTGGGATGGGTACCAGCCTCCCCACGACCCTAATTAGGACTAAGTGCTTACTGAACTAAGAAACTGCACTATTTAGTATCAACTTCTTCTTCTTATCCTTTCGGCTGTTCCCTTCAGGGCTCTCCACAGTGAATCATCTGCCTTCATCTCACCCTATTCTCTGCATCTTCTTCTCTTATACCAACTACCTTCATGTCCTCCTTCACCACATCCATGAATAATCTCTTTGGTCTTCCTCTCGGCCATCTGCCTGGTAGTTCCAACCTCAGCATCCTACTACCAATATATTCACCATCTCTCCTCTGTACATGTCCAAACCATCTCAATCTAGCCTCTCTGACTTTGTCTCCAAAACCTCTTACATGTGCTGTCCCTCTGATGTACTCATTCCTGATCCTATCCATCCTCGTTACTCCCAAAGAGAACCTCAACATTTTCATCTCTGCTACTTCCAGCTCTGCCTCCTGTCTTTTCCCCAGGGCCACTGTTTCTAAACCATACAACATCGTTGGCCTCATTACCGTCCCCTACACTTTCCTTTCATTCTGGCTGATCCCTCCTATCACACATCACACAGTATTTAGTATCGACTTCAGTTTCTCATCAGGAAAAAATGGCCACAAAATTTATACATCCTGAACTCATTCAACATTCTCAGTTCTCGTCCTTATAAACAAACAAACAAACAAACTCACAACCTTGTTCTTATTTTTACTGCACCGTCTATACAGTTAAAACAATCTTAACCAACTGCAGGAAGCATTAAATGATCTAAGTGGAAGCTTGGACATGTTTTTCGATCAGAAATTATTTCAAGTAGAACTTCTTTATGAATTATGCAAAGAAACCTGAATGATTTCATGGTCTAATGAAGACCACAGTCACTGAATAATGCATAGTTTTTGGTAAGCATGTTTTAAGTTGAATAAGGAAGATATGATATTATAATATGATAATATTGGGATGTATAGCATGTAAGTGTTAAACCCGTTTCTGGATTTGGCTGGTCAAACAAAACACAATGTAGAACATGCTTTGAAAGATACATGCAAGCTGCACTTATGAGTTCTTTGGATGCGCTACAACTTTTCTGTGCATAAAATTGTATGTGAAAGTTAAATCATGTCCAAATTGCAGATGTCTATATTATAGAAATCTTTTACATACAGTAGGCCCTTGACTATTTGCAGTTTTGCAATTAAAGTGCCCACATATTTGCGGATTGCAGAGCAACTGTCACGTGATTCAAATTCAGCCAATGGCTGTTTTCCCTTCTGCTGATTGGTTGAGATGTAACACCCCTTTTTCCTCATTTGTGCATGTGCTTTTTTTAGTGTGTGTGTTTTTAATTAGTGTTAAGCTCCGTCATGCCACCCAAACACTGTGCACCTTCTCAGAAAAAGGTAATGATGCTGCATGAAAAAGTAGAACTGCTTGATATGATTCAGGAAGGAAAACGTTTTGCTGCAGTAGTTGCCATTATAAAGTGAATGAAAGTACAGTCCACTACATAAAGAAAAATGAAAAGGCAAACAGAGCTAGTGTAACATGGAGTTTTTGTGAAAGTGCTAAGAAAGTGACTGTTGTATGAAACAAGGTCATCATCAGAATAGAACCTGCCTTAGAATTCTGGATACTTAGAAGTATCCAGAATACTAATTCAGGTTCCATTCTCAGTTATCATTGCAGTACTGCAGATTCCATTTTCAATTATTATTTCAGTACAGTACTGTACCTAAGTTAATGTTTAGAATGTTTGTGTGTGAAATTTTATGTTCTGTAGTTTGTTTATTCAAGCGTGACGTTTTCACGTCATTTCATTGGTATCCACTTCATGTAAATATAATGCAATACCACTCTCTAGTGGGCATTTTTGAAAACTACAGTGCTGTGTCTTTGAAGGAAAAAAATATTTTCTATATAAAATCTTTTTTATATATACATATATACATACATACACAAATATCCCCCATTGCAGCTAACTGAGTTATCAAAGACCGGCCATGTCTCTCACTGTCTATGGTGAGAGGTTCATGTAAAAGAACCATTTCTGACTTTTGTAAAGAGGAGGCTGCAAAACCGTCAGTGTGTTTCTATCCCTTGCTAAAGGGTTGTGTCAGGAAAGGCATCAGACGTAAAAACCTATGCCAAATGAAACATGCGAATCAGTCGCTGTGGCGACCCCTGATAAAAGGAAAAAGCAGAAAGGAAATCATATACAGTAAAACCTCCGCTGATGAACGCTTAAGCTCACGAACTTTTCACCTCAAGAACATTAAATTTGTGAGCATACAGTCTCTGCTGACGAACTAGTTTTCGGCGGACGAATCAAACCACGCAGTCGAACAGCACCACGGTGGCGGCCACGAGAAGCTGACGCACGCTCATGGCGTCACAGTTCGTCACCCCCTTTCTTTGAGTGCGGAAGTGGTTTGTGTTTGCTAGACATTTTGGACCATATTGAGTGTACTTTTGCTATTATGGGACCGAAAAAGACCCCACCGCAGGCGGAGATCATTGAAAAACACGAACGAGGTGTGCGTTTGTGTGACTCAGCGTCCCAGTACCAGTACGCTAAGTCTACCATTGCTCCCATCCTTAAGAACAAGGAAGCTATTAAGGGTGCGTGTGTGGCTAAGGGTGTTTCCAAACAGTAGGCGTTTCCAAACTCTCCTTCCAAACAGTAAGTCCCTCCCTCCCTCCCTCCTCCTCCCACTCCATTCCATCAAGCCATCAACTACCATCACAAAGGTAAATAAAACGACTTTATTATACAGTACAGTTTATTTCTTTAATTACAATACAATAGCACATTTATTATACATAAAATAAGGTATATTTTTGTGTAGTTTTAAGGCTTATTTAGTAGAAATTTATGTTTTATGGGGACCTGGGAACAGATTATTCTCATTTTAAAGGTTTCTTATGGGAAATAAATGTTCGGAAGACGAACTTTTCGCCTTACACACACTTTCTGGGAACCAATTATGTTCGTGAGCAGAGGTATCACTGTATATATATATATATATGTGTGTGTGTGTGTGTGTGTATGTGTGTGTGTGCAGGAGTGTGTACAAAGGAAGAGGTTAGCTAAGAAGAAATGGGACATGGTGAGGACCGAAGAGAGTAAACAGGAGTACAGGGAGACACAGCGTAAGGCGAAGGTAGCGGTGTCAAAGGCCAAACAGAGGGCGTATGATGACTTGGATGCTAGGTTGGACAGTAAGGAGGAAGAAAATGATTTATACAGGTTGGCACAGCAGAGAGATAGAGATGGGAGGGACATGCAGCAAGTTAGAGTGATTAAGGACAGAGAGGGAAATGTATTGACTGATGACAGAAGTGTGCTGGGAAGATGGAAAGAGTACTTTGAAGAGCTGATGAATGAGGAAAATGAGAGAGAAAAAAGAGTAAAAGAGGTGACCGTTGAGGAGCAGGAAGTAGCAAAGATTAGTCAGGGTTAAGTGAGGAGGGCACTGAAGAGGATGAAGACTGGAAAGGCAGTTGGTCCTGATGATATACCGGTGGAGGGATGGAAGTGTCTAGGAGAGGTAGTAGTAGATTTTCTGACAAGAATATTGAACAAGGTCTTAGAGAGTGAGAGGATGCCAGAGGACTGGAGGAGGAGGAGGAGTGTGATGGTGCCCATTTTTAAGAACAAGGGAGACATTCAGAATTGTGGCAACTACTTGATGAGCCATACAATGAAGTTATGGGAAAGAATAGTGGAAGCTAGACTAAGGACAGAGGTCAGCTTTTGAGAACAACAATTTGGTTTCATGCCGAGAAAGAACACCACAGATACGGTGTTTGCTTTGAGGATGTTAATAGAGAAGTATAGAGAAGGTCAGATGGAGCTGCATTGTGCTTTTGTGGATCTGGAGAAAGCATATAACAGGGTGCCGAGAGAGGAACTGTGCTATTGCATGAGGAAGTCTGGAGTGACAGAGAAGTATGTTAGAGTGGCATGTATGAGAGATGTAAGACAGTGGTGAGGTGTGCTGTCAGCGTGGCTGAAGAATTCAAGGTGCAGGTGGGACTGCATCAAGGATCAGCTCTGAGTCCCTTCTTGTTTGCGATGGTGATGGACAGGCTGATAGACGAGGTTAGACAAGAATCTCCATGGACTATGATGTTTGCAGATGACATTGTGTAGTGAGAGCAGAGAACAAGTGCAGGAAAATCTAGAGAGGTGGAGGTATGCCCTGGAAAGGAGAGGAATGAAGGTTAGCCTCAGTAAGTCAGAATACATGTGTGTGAATGAGAAGGAACCAAGAGGAATGGTGAGGTTACAGGGAGCAGTGATTAGGAAGGTGGTGGATTTTAAGTACTTAGACTCAACAATCCAGAGCAATGGAGAGTGTGGAAAAGAGATGAAAAAGGCGTGTGCAGGCAGGTTGGAATGGTTTGAGAAAACTGTACGGTATGATGTGTGATAGGAGAGTATCAGCAAGAATGAAAGCAATAGTGTACAAGACAATGATCAGACCAGCGATGTTGTATGGTTTCGAAACAGTGGCGGTGAGGAAAACACAGGAGGCAGCGCTGGAGGTAGCAGAGATGAAAATATTGAGGGTCTCTCTGGGAGTAACGAGGATGGATAGGATCAGAAATGAGTACATCAGAGGGACAGTCCATGTAAGATGTTTTGGAGACGAAGTCAGAGAGGCTAGATAGAGATGGTTTGGACATGTACAGAGGAGAGATGGTGAATATATTGGTAGTAGGATGCTGAGGTTGGAACTAAGGAAGGCCGAGAGGAAGACCAAAGAAGAGATTTATGGATGTGGTGAAGGAAGACATGAAGGTCGTTGGAGTAAGAGAAGAAGATGCAGAGGACAGGGTGAGATGGAGGCAGAGGATTTGCTGTGGCGACCCCTGAAGGGAACAGCCAGAAAGACTCTGCAACAATTCCCACATCACATGTTTGAAAGCAGGGCCCACAGAGCAAAGACATTTGCTTGTTGAGTTTGATTTCAGAACACAGTGTGAAGTATCAGGATGCATTTTAAAATTGAGGAGTTGATTCATGTCCCTCACAGCAGCTCTCAGAGTAAAATACCATCACATAAAAGTGTGCTGGAAATGCTCTCATTCAAATACCTTTCTACATCTGTAGTAACAGCTCATTCACAGGAACTTTAATGTTGTCACTTAAATGTATTCACAAACATATTAAAAATATATTGCTTTCAGAAAAAGTTATTTCAATTTTACAAAAAATTGTTATTGTTGGAATGTGGAGATTTTATTTGTCGAGACATTTATTAATATTTGGGAAAGAACTCCATTGTTAGTAGTAGAGCACCATACTTCCACAGCTGAAGGAGCAGTGGTGGCCTACTGGTAAAGGTGCTGGATCACTGATCCTAAGGTTGGGGGTTCGAGTCACACTCTCCACAGGGTTGTCACTGCCCCCCCCCCGCCCTCTGCCCTCACCCGAAGTCGGCTGGGATGGGCGCTAGCCTCCCTACGACTCTAATTAGGATTAAGCAGTTACAGAAAATGAACTGAACTTACAAAGATGTGGAGTTGATTTTTTTCATGGCTGTTTAATGTCTGTATTAATTGTGATGCTGACTAGCTGTGATGCGTAGCATTTCTGAGTGACTGTTATTCCTGTTGAGTTACATGATGATGGATGTCAAGGACACTGAAACCAGTTAATTCTTGACATAATAAAGAAAACTGTTTTTTTTTCTTTTTACAAAAAACATCCAAACCATCATAAATTGTAATTATTATTCAGAGAATCTCTCACTTAATAAACCATTGCCTCTATTTTAAAACTACTGAAAGTGCTCGACGCCTTGTACTGGCATGACAGGGCACATAGTGTGTGTGTGTGTGTGTGTGTGTGTGTGTGTGTGTGTGTGTGTGTGTGTGTGTCGGCGTGTGATAAAGACAAAGCTTTTCTCAATAATTTCAAGAAAGAGGACCTTGTTGGTGCTTTAATACATTAAAAGGAGCTAATTTGTTTTGTGGATGGTCCACACTACTAAATACTCACACTGAAAAGTATGATTAAATAAAAAGAAAGAAAGAAGTATTTCCTAATAAAAAAGAGAAAATACTGGCAAATCGCCATGGAATAAGATAAATAAAGCACTTGGAGGACACGCTGTTATAGGAAAGTAATTGACTTTGGGTGGTAATGGTATTGATTTTATTTTATTATAACAGCACCACGTGCGTTTAATTCTTTGCTTAAAGTGAAGTATAGTGCATCACCTATATTTTCCCTTGAGATTTCTTCATCAGTGCCTGAATGCTTTTTGTCAGAAATCCTGACACTGCACTGTCCTGAGAGCGTCCAGGAGGGAAACACAACACCAACTGACTTGCAACGCAGCATGATTAACATAACTTAATGAAACCGGCAATAATTGGGCTTCATCGATTTTTTCCCCCTCTTTTTGATTGAGACACAATGGAGACCTGATGTCTTTCAATACAGCACTAATTGATCTGTGGTGCAATTCCAGGACTATTCAATTTAAGAAATAATTATGTACTTATTTAGTTAGCATTCGCTTCCTTATTACAATTATGTTTATACTGTGTTGCTTAATTTTGAGAAAGTTTGTTACATTAAGGTTTACATGAACATTATGTGCAGCATTAAGTATTTGTATAAACAACCCATAAACTTCCATCTGTGATCTTAACAGTCATTATCACCTACTAATGTTGAAATTAATACTTTAAATGAACAGTTTATTCCAAATGAATAAATATGAACTTTTAGTTTCTATTAATTTATTCTTGTCAAGTGTAATTCTTCTGTTAACAAGTGTTCTGATATATTTTTAATATATAAAAAGTGAAATTATATACAGTATTCCGTTCATTTTCTGTAACTGCTTAATCCTAATTAGGGTCGTGGGGAGGCTGGCGCCCATCCCAGCCGACTCCAGGCAAGGGCAGAGTACACCGTGGATGGCTCACCAGGCCATCGCAGGGTGGAAACATGCTGACAGCTTTGCAGATACTCTTATCAAAGGTCAGCAATGGTTCTTTTACATGCCTCACACCACGGACAGTGAGAGACATGGCCGGCCCTTGATAACCCAGTTAGCAGCACTGGGGGGGACGGTGACAACCCTGTGGAAAGCGGGACTCGAACCGCCAACCTTAGGATCAGCGATCCAGCATCCTATACCACTAGACCACCACTGCTGAAATTATATTTTTCTTAAAAAAAAAATTAAATGTTATATTTTAGCCATCTAATGGCCTGGCAAGCAATCCAGAGTTGGCTGAGATGGGTGCCACCCTGTCCTCAACCCTAATTAGGAATAAGCAACTTAGAAAATAAATGAATTAATATTATATTTTAAACATTGAAAAATTCAAATAAACATTAGGTCAAAATGTAAAATATATGCTCACAGATCATACAGTATCAATATCATTCACACCAAGGGACAATGTGGAACAGTCGGTTAGCCTAATGTGCATGTATTTGGAGTGTGGAAGGAAATTGGAGTACCTACAGGAATCCACACCAGCATTGGAAGTACTAACCACTATTCCAATGTGCCATCAAGTCATGCTTCACTTTTAATTAAATATATATCTAAAGGACATGTCTGATTTGCATAGCTATGCATACAGATGCTCCCCAACTTACGTTCATTCGTTTTACGTATTTTTCGATTTTACGTTTTTAAAAAAAAAAAATTGTCAAATTTTGAGTTTAGCATGCTCTCTGTAGTACAAGACATACCTACGTAGTACACTGATGTAATAATGCAATGATGTAATGACCCTGCACCCATTCTTTACAATGACAGACTGAATGTTCCCCTCCTTCTTCCCAGTTCACTGCATGTTACCCTTGTGTTAAGATGTCGTCTCTGTGATCTTTACACTGTTATGCAGACTTTTTTGTAACCCTAAGCAAATATGGTTGGTCAGAAGTGTAAGCCTACTACTGATAGTGGTAATCAGAAGAAGCGGCAAGCCATCTCGTTAGAAACGAAGATGGCTATTATCAAGAAAATCGATGCCGGTGAAAAAAAACGTGAATGTTGCACGTTTCTTCCAAATGCCTCCGTCGATCATCGGAACCATTTAGAAGCAGAAAGGTCGCATCACAGAGAATGTTCAAGGTTATATTTGATACTGTATTTGCTATTTAATGAGTGAATTTTATTAAAATTTATCTATTTGAAATGATTTTGCATGAATTTAATTTATTTGAAATTAATGTTGATATTATTTGATATATTTAATATTATTTTGCAATGTTATGTTTATAATAATTAATTTATGGGTGTTTTATGAGATATGGTCATGGTATTTATGGATGTATAGTACAGTATGAACGTCATACGTCACTGGAACATACAGTAACAACTTGGGGTTTTTTTCACCTTACGTTCGGCCGTCCGGAACCAAACAAAAACATAAGTTTGGGAGCGTCTATATTTATGTATGTGTATTCTTGTATGTATGCATGTAGAGAGATTTTATTCCAGGGCTATTACATGTTTTGTGTCATTTGAGTAGAACAGTTTGGTTTACTGTATCATTGATCCAAAAATAAATAAATCTAGCTACATGACACCATATAGTTCATAACATTAAAATGGTTGCAGATCTTTGGATCATGTTTTAAATATCATAGAGTTCTATAAATTGCCATCTAAATTTTTTTTGTGCATGCGTGTCTTGATCCCTCTATTATAATAATGTAAAGAAACAGTCATATAAAATAAACCAGTTATTGGACTCTGGTCATAAATACTCACTAGTTTTATTGACAGTGTGGAAGAATTTCACCTTGAATCACCACTGTGTGTGTGTGTGTTCGCTTCACCTTTCCACCATTTCACCCTTTGCCATGATTGCTTTTGTTTCCGGGTCACGACTTAATCCGTTCCTCCAACTTTTCCAATTTAGGGACTTGGCGTATGGAGACAACAGGCGGGTTCAATAAAAAAAGTGATTCTGTGTTAAAATGTATATACTGTGCAGACACAAAAGAAAAATCAACAGAGACTAAGAGAGTGATGCCCTGTGAGCAGGTGGGCGTCTTTACCCCAGACAAATTCCATTAAAAAATCACTCTACAAGTTAATCAAATAAATAATGAAATAATGGTCATGGTCCATTATTAGAAAATTATCCACAGCTGTGATTAATTGTGTTAAACTTATGAGAGGGTGTTTTTTTTGTCTGAATCAAAGAGAGGAAATGATGGATGGGGATGCGTGATGAATGAAGAAAGCATCTGAACTAAATTGAATGTGTACTCATCCGTTCTCTCTTCACAACTAATGATAAATTGAGCATGTCGCATTGAACAATACACAGAGAGGTTTAAACCTATTCCCTCTTCGAAGGCATGAAAGGAATCAGAGCCCAACTAATTCTGATTGGGATTTTTCTTTTAAAATCAGGATAAATATTCATAATCATAAACATTTAAGGTGCTTTCAGATGTGTTGAAAAAATTGACAACAATAAAATAAACAGCACAATTATAAAGATATACATTATATGCCTGAATTATATAAAACATATAGGATATGTATTTTAAATATGAATGAATGAATAAATGAATGAATGGATAAATAAATAAATGTGGCCTCATTCATTATTCTTCTGAAGATACCTTCAGGTTTTTGGTGTCTCCTGGGTTAATTTCACACTCATTCTCACATTCTTCACAACTACAGAAAGTTTAGAGTTCCCAAATAAGAGAGGGAAGAGAAACAGAAAAATAAAGATAAAATATCCAGAAAAGGTTCTTTATCATCATATAGTGAACCATTTTTATTGGTCCATTTTGATCAGTTCAGACTTCTCTTTCCCAGCCCACAGATTTCAACTCCTCTTCAACAATACCCAGACAGCATTAAGCCAATGGTGAGATATAATACATTTATTAGTTCCTGGGTTTGCCACAAGGTCTGTGGAATATGCCTATTAAAGCCGGTCATGTCAACTGGATCTTCTCATTTCAGAAAAGCAGGCTGATTCTGAGGTATTCTGGGATTGGTAAGCAATCTACAAAAAAAAAAAAAAAAAAAAAAAAATCACCACCTGTACGCAGGCATGTGGAACATGTAACATGAAATTAAATGATTTCGTTAAATTGTCCCATGCTCCCATTGTTTCAATACATTTAATCTAACATTGTATCTAAAACCAGTTAGGTAGCTTAAAAGTGGGCGTAAAGATGCAAGAGGTTTTATTTCTGACATACACCATGCATCTGACATCACTGACTACTCACTTAGTGCACTATATAGTGAGTTTCCATTTTGTAGAGGTGCCTGAATGTATAATAAGAATTGTTCTTTACTATATAGTGGAATGGCTGTGTGTAGATTGGCCCTGCAGTGGTTTGAAAAGGGTGTCCCCCAAGTTCACCTAGTGGTGGCTGAGTATTTTGTTTATAATCTGTCCCATAATACATTGTAAAGAGTATTTTAAAATCAATGGTAACTTACCAAGCTATATATATATATATATATATATATATATATATATATATATATATATATATATATATATATATACAGTGGTATGAAAACAGATATGAACCTTTTGGAATTTTTCACATTTCTGCATAAAATCACCATCAAATATGATCTGATCTTTGTCAAAATCACACAGATGAAAAAACAGTGTCTGCTTTAACTAAAACCACCCAAACATTTATAGGTTTTCATATTTTAATGAGGATAGCATGCAAACAATGACAGAAGGGGGAGGAATAAGTAACTGAACCCTCTGCCTCAGGAGACTTAAAGAGCAATTGAAACCAATTTTTACGAAACAATTTAAGTCAGGTGTGTGCCCAATCACTGATGAGTGGCTTAAAGCTGCCCTGCCCACTATAAAACACACACCTGGTAAGAATTGTCTTGATGGGAAGCATTGTCTGATTTGCACCATGGCTTGCTCAAAAGAGCTGTCTGAAGACCTGCGATCAAGAATTGTTGATTTGTATAAAGCTGGGAAAGGATACAAAACCATCTCTAAAAGTCTGGATGTTCATCAATCAACAGTCAGAGAAGTTGTCTACAAATGGAGAGAGTTTGGCACTGTTGCTTCTCTCCCAAGGAGTGGCCGTCCACCAAAGATGACGCCAAGAGTTGTGGTGTGGCATGGAGGCAATGTGGTGTGGTGTGGCATGGAGGCAATCAGCCTGTGGTACTGCTGAGGTGTTATGGAGGACCAGGATGCTTCGATAGCGGCCTTAAGCTCATCCACAGTGTTGGGTCTGGTGTCTCTCAACTTTCTCTTCACAATATCCCACAGATTCTCTATGGGGTTCAGGTCAGGAGAGTTGGCAGGCCAATTAAGCACAGTAATACCATGGTCAGTAAACCATTTAGCAGTGGTTTTGGCACTGTGAGCAGGTGCCAGGTCGTGCTGAAAAATGAAATCTTCATCTCCATAAAGCTTTTCAGCAGATGGAAGCATGAAGTGCTCCACAATCTCCTGATAGCTAGCTGCATTGACCCTGCCCTTGATAAAACACAGTGGACCAACACCAGCAGCTGGCATGGCACCCCAGACCATCACTGACTGTGGGTACTTGACACCGGACTTCAGGCATTTTGGCATTTCCTTGTCCCCAGTCTTCCTCCAGACTCTGGCACCTTGATTTCCGAATGACATGCAAAATTTGCTTTCATCCGAAAAAAGTACTTTGGACCACTGAGCAACAGTCCAGTGCTGCTACTCTGTAGCCCAGGTCAGACGCTTCTGCCGTTGTTTCTGGTTCAAACGTGGCTTGAGCTGGGGAATGCGGCACCTGTAGCCCAGTCCACTGCTTCCACAGGTCCCCCAAGGTCTGGAATCGGCTCTTCTCCACAATCTTCCTCAGGGTCCGGTCACCTCTTCTGGTTGTGCAGCGTTTTCTGCCACACTTTTTCCTTCCCACAGACGTCCCACTGAGGTGCCTTGATACAGCACTCTGGGAACAGTCTATTCGCTCAGAGATTTCTTTCTGTGTCTTACCCTCTTGCTTGAGGGTGTCAATGATGGCCTTCTGGACAGCAGTCAGGTCGGCAGTCTTACCCATGATTGCGGTTTTGAGTAATGAACCAGGCTGGGAGTTTTTAAAAGCCTCAGGAATCTTTTGCAGGTGTTTAGAGTTAATTGGTTGATTCAGATGATTAGCTTAATAGCTCGTTTAGACTACCTGAACATGATATGCTAATTTTTTGAGATATGAATTTTGGGTTTTCATGAGCTGTATGCCAAAATCATCAGAATTAAAACAATAAAAGACCTGAAATATTTCAGTTGGTGTGCAATGAATCTAAAATATATGAAAGTTTAATTTTTATCAGTACAGTGAAACTTACATCAGAGAGTTTCCAGTATTTTTTCTCCATTATACAAAGTTCAGTATCCCAACCAAATTATTTATCTAGTTTTAATTTAGGTATGACACAATTCTCAAATACTTTTTTCTTTCTAACAAACTTTTTATTCTAGTCTTTTCAACAGCTCTGTCCCCATTGGGGCCCTGGGTAGTCAGTCTCACCTCTTTCCGAACAATACAAAGAGTTCTGCCCCACCACGTCCACATATTGTTTAGTTGTCAATGGCAAAAGACAATTTAAATAAATAAATCCTCTTTAAATTGCACTGTGAAAGACCTGTACGTATTTCCAAATGTAAGAGATCTGTTTAATTCCATTTCACCTGCCTTAAAGTGTACATGTGGTGAAGTTTTATTACTGGCTCTTTAAAACAGTCATGTATGACAATAATAGATTCGTAAGGGCGTGTCAGCCCTTTCTCTGTGTCAAGTACAAATACGACTTCGGCCAGGCGAGTGAAGTGGCATGATACCTTCTTCATTGGCTGTTACAGTCCTAGTAGTAACCCTCATTTTAAAAAAAAACAAAAAAAAAAAACATGTTTTGTCCTATTGGCTGGGCTGTGTCATTCAGAAAATAGTGGAGGGCAAAGCACATGGCTGAACAAAAAAAACAAGGGAAAAGCTCAGAAATCTAGTCGCAGACCATACTTTAAAAACATTTTCCTTTTTGGATGCAATTTAGTAGTCTTCAAAGACCACTTCAACCCAAAGCTAATTTCGCGTGAAACCTAAGGTTTGATGTCTAAAACTGGACGCTGCTCCTATGGATCCCTCATAAAATAGTTAAAGGATGACAACGGACAGAAGCAGCACTTTGCCAAAAGGAGCATTTAGCAAACTGAGCGTTCAGTCCCCTTAAATATTGCTCGCTGTATAGATCTGCTTGTTTACTTGCGCTGGATAACCTGGCCCAGCAAGTTCACATCTGTCTGTCTTTCTTTCGGCTTTTTCCCTTTTACTCGGGAGTCGCCACAGCGAATCATCTGATTCGCATGTTTTGATTTGGCAGAGGTTTTTACGTCGGATGTCCTTCCTGTCACAACCCTTTTAGAAAGGGACAGAAACACGCTGACGACTTTGCAGCCTACTCTTTACGAATGTCAGCAATGGTTCTTTTACATGCCTCTCACCATAGACAGTGAGAGACATGGCCCGCCTTTGATAACCCAGTTAGCTGCACTGGGGGGGGGGGGGGGGGGGACAGTGACAACCCTGTGGAGAGTGGGACTCGAACCCCCAACCTTTGGATCAGTGATCCAGCACCCTATACCACTAGACCACCACTGCCCCCTTTCTGGAAAAAAAAAAATGGTTGTTGCGCATTGGTTTAGCCCCAGCTAGTAATCCACAGAATAAAACTGCCAAGATTTGTGCTTTTTACGGTCATTTATGTTAAAAAAGAAGCTCTGCATCAGTTAAACATATTGCATCACACACAAATTATGCTGTAATATGAGCAATATCAATAATCTTTAATTAATATTTATGACATATTCAGTTATAAAGCAGAAGGCAGTGGTGATGTAGTGGTATAGGATGCTCGATCATTAATCCGAAGGTTGGGGGTTCAAGCCCCACTCGCCACACGTTGTCATTGTTCCCTAGACCTCTTCGAATTTGACTTTTTTCATCAAACATATGCAAACTGATATTTTTCCCTTTCTCCAAGGTCTATATTAACTAAATATACCAGTGACTTTGATCTTGGACCTTGGCTAAGCCTGCCCCAAGAGCCATGTAGGTTTATTGTTGATGTTTTTCAAAAACGCTGAAAAATTGGGGATATTATTTCTTTCTTTTCATTGTTGCATCCCAGAGGTTGATGCTATAGCATTAAAAGTGGTACCAAATGCAAACCAATAAAGTTCTCTTGACCAGTTTACCACTACGTAGTTGGCTTCTAGATGCCATGATGTCAGCAGTTCACAAATCTTAACAAATTAATCTTAACTGACAATCTAAAATGAAGAGAAAAAACATAATTAGTGATAATATGTGATTGTGATATTCCTGCATTAAGAATAACATTTTTGAGACAAAGTTATGTATGGTATGTCATCCTTTCGAAGCACAAAAAATAGGTATTTATTTGTTAAAATTTACACAGGTGTTCATGTGTTTACGACCATATGCAAGAAAATTTTATTGGCTTTCATTTGGTGCCACTTTTAATGCTATAGCATCAACCTCTGGGAAGCTACAATGAAAACAAAGACATAATATCCCCAATTTTTCAGCGTTTTTGAAAAACGTCAACAATAAAACTGCATGGCTCTTGGGGCAGGCATAGCCACGGTCCAAAATCAAAGTAACAGGAATATTTAGTTAATATAGACCTTGGAGAATGTGAAAAATATCAGTTTGCATATGTCTGATGAAAAAAGTCAAATTCGAAGAGGTCTAGTATAAGGTGCTCAATCACTTATCCGCAGGTTGAGGGTTCAAACCCCACTCACCACACGTTGTCACTGTCCCCCCCAGTGCAGCTAACCAGGTTATCAAAGGCCGGCCATGTCGCTCACTGTCTATGCCGTGAGGTTCATGTAAAAGAACCATTGCTGACTTTCGACAAGAGTAGCTGCATAGCTGTCAGCATGTTTCCATCCTGCTATGACCTGGCGAGCTGTCCAGGGTGTACTCTGCCCTCGCCCGGATTCGGCTAGGATGGGCACCAGACTTCCCGCGACCCTAATTAGGATTGAGCGGTTAGAGAAAATGAACTGAACTGAACAGTTACAAAATAAGGAAACATTTCTCATAGAAAAAAAAATTTATTTATACTGATTGACAAGTTGGTAGACTTATAGATGATCAATTTGATATTAGAATTGCAGCTGGCATGCCTCCAGACCACAATGAGGTTTGTAAATAATCTCGCCATCTGTGAGGTGCCGACAGTTGGGAAATAAGAAGTCACATGAATATAATTAATGTAGAGAAAATAAAAGAGGCAGTGTCTCCGTAAGCATTATGAGGTTTTTTTTTTTTTTTTTTTTTTTTTTTCCCCCTGCAGTTTGAATACCTCTAACACAGAATGAAATGTTCACTCCCTTGTGAGGGATCTGTATGCAATACAACACATTCAAAATGACATCCTGTTGACACATAAGCACCGTTTAATTAAGGATAGCGTGGTGTGTTAGCTACTGATGCCCTCTCATAAATTTGGAAAGATTTTTAGGTATATTTATATTATCAGCACAGAGAAAGAGTTGGAAGATCATAAGAAAATTGTAATGGCAGTCACACTTTGTACATTTCACATTCAAAACTAAAAGCAATGCTGTGATGCAGTGATATTGAAATGCACCGTTCAGTTTCATTTTCTCCAAAGAGGGAATGAAAAAATTGCTGCTGAAAAAAAATATCAGCTCAGTGGAGCGTCATACTTACAAGCTCACACAGAAATGAATATTTTCTTTAATTTCTTGGCTTGCGATGGGCTCCGGAGGCCCTGAGACAATGTTGATGGATGGTGTTTTAATGCTGCTGAATGTTATTTTTTTTACTGAACAGGCAAAACTATAAATTTTTACTTCATTGCCAATGATCGTGCCCTATGCATAAAAGCGTGGCGTGCCCGTGTCGCCCATGAATAATCGCCTCTCACGGCAGATGTTACTTTGCAGAAACCAATTCTTCAGATAAGATTTGCAGAAGATTAATTGTCTACAGCTGTTTCATGGCCCAGTGCAATCTTAATACATTTATGATAAGTTTAAAAAGCTTGCATGAGGCAAATGCATACGCCCGGCTGAGACAGCACGGAGAAAACCAGGCATTATTCCTACATCTGGATTCATCTCCTCCATCATATTCATTATTGCCTTTATGCAAGCCGATGGAGGCTGCACAGATTTTTATTGTTCGAAGTGCAGCAGCGTTCAAGCCCCTCGATTCCTTTATCCTGTCTGTCTTTCTTTCCTTCTTTCTTTTTCTTCTGCCCTCCTTTTTTTTCTTGCCATGCGAGCAAATTATTCTGATCTGTGCAAATGAGTTGCGTCCATTTCTCAGCCCTCTTGGGTGGAAATTGAAAGTGACCTGCCATGACCCTTGGCTATTAATCGTGCCAAATTGCAGCGAATGCACAATCCGGATCAGGGTCCCCACCTCAAAATGAGTCCTTAATGAGGGAGATACGACCCAGCTGGCTTCCCTCACTTGCACTAGTTAAGAACAATCACAGTGTTATGACCCAAACCAGGGGTCCTATCTAGGGGTTTACATTTGTTCCATTCACAACTAATCATTTCCACCCTAGACTGGTCATATGCCAAGTGTTCTACATATGCAAGATATTATTTAAGGAGCCCTTTGTGCTGTCAGACCAAGTGCAATGCAGGAAATGGCTCACCATGAACACACACTAGAGTATTTCTGAGTATACTATTCTACACAATTTATTGTGTTTGTCTTCTTGACAGTAGCATCTAAGGCAAGCTAAACATTTGGACACAAGACAATATTTATAACAGCATTTTTTTGTACAAGCTGGCCAGGATGTACTCTGCCCTTGCCCAGATCGGCTCATGTGGGCGTCAGCCTCCCCGCAACCCTGATTAGGATTAAGCAGCTCAGAAAATGAATGAATGAATAATTTTGTTTTGAACAACTATTTTGACATGTACTGCTTGAGTGTCTGTTTTTTTTTTTTCTTGCAACATAATATTCATGTCTAATGAATACAAGACATGACCTAGTTTAGTTAGCTGCCAATTCCTACCCAGCATGTAGCTCTACCCATCATATGACAACTCCAGTCATGGGGAGGGCGAAGGCTAATGCGTCCTGTGGGGAAAAAGCACTCTTTTCAAACCACTGCTGATGCATCAAAGGAATATTGGAATATATTCATGGAGCTTGACTACTGCCAGCTGAGGCTATCACGAACACTGTTCTTTGTCACTGTAGTCTGTTTCCAGCAATGATTCATAAATGGTGTACATGTGCTGTGCTCATTTTGCTGAACCATACAAGGAACTGTGTAAATGCTCATGCATCACAGGATAGTAAAACACTTTCTTCGAGAATTTTGTTATTCATGCCCCTTTACATGTGTGCTTTTTACACACGAGCCTAGTGGCTCATCAGGCCGGTGCTTATCCCCGGTTTCTGTAGCATGAAGTGATTAGGAGTACAACTCCTCCTGAATGGGACGTTAGTCCATCACAGGTTACCTTCCCAGTATATTTTACTGGTACCCATTTATACTGCTGGGTGAACAAAGGCCCACTTGTGGTTAAGACCTTGCCCAGGGGTCTTAGCACAGTGGGGGTCTAATTGGGATTTGAACACACAACCTTCTGATCATGAGCCCAGCACTCTAACCACTACACCACCGGCCCCAGCACCCCTTTACTAACATAAGCTTAAAGATGCCAAATCCCCAGTGCTTGATAATGGAGAGAGGTATGTCATCCCCATCAACCAGCGAGCATGGCGACCATTGCTCAGTTGTCGTATACGTAGCCACAAATGTCTATGGTATGGTCAGAATTTGAACACACAATCCCAGACTATTAAAGGCTAAATCTCATTTGGGTGATTCTTTAGCGATTCACTGATTGAAGGATGGAGGCTCAAGGTACCTCAAACGATCAAACTTTTAAAGTTCGGGATAGTAAATAACAAATAAATAAACAAAATAACAAAGAATTTATTTATTAAATTGAAATGAAATAGATAAAATTAAGATTTTGCGCCAAGACAAATGACAAATGATCCAAACAAAAACAAATTAATTTTATTAATAAACTGTTAGTTAAAATAAGCGAGGCAGGTTTTGAACCAGAGTTTATTGAAATGAAACGCACTATGCCGTGCCAACGCAACTCTTAACTGCCTGAACTATTTATATATTATAATTATGCTAGGCCAACATGCCGAAAAGTCTTTACATGTACTTTCTATCCCAAAGGCTCGCCTGGACCAATGTCAATGTTTACTCATGATTTATCTTGCCTGTCAGTGTTTTGTCCCCTTGTACTAACAGGAATTAACATTAAAACCAGTTAAACTCAAAAAACATGGACATCATTCGTTTTATGCTGACTCAGTTTTAGCTTTGCTTTTATATGCCAACACATCTCTACTCAAATAAAAATCTCTGATGTAGCAACTAGGTGTGAGACATCTCCTGAAATTTAGCACCTTTCTATCCTAGCCGCACCCCTACTAACAATAAGCCCAGGTGGGAAGGGGCCGAACGAAGACTCTGGCGCTTGTGATCGCAGGGGATGAAGGCCGTGTAGGCGGCTGGTCCAATCGCCTTGTTGGGTGTACTCTCCTCAAGCCATATTTCACAGAAACACAGCATTAAGCAGTCCTGTTGATCCCTCTGCGCTGCAATCTGAGCATGAAGCTCATCCATCTTGTTTCGCAGGGACTGAACATTTTCAAGTAGTATGACCTGAAGTGCTAACCTTCCACTGCTAACCAAGACTCTGAGAACTCCGCCTGGGCTTATTGTTAGCTGGGGTGCGGCTAGCATTGAGCTACCATAGCATATTAGCTCAGGATAGGAAGGTGCTAAACTTCAGCAGACTCCGATCTCATAGCTGTAGTAGGGTCGACTGGTCATAGATGAGCATAGTGCAAAATATGAACAAATAAAGCGAACAAAGAAACAATTTGACTCTGAGAACTCCGCAACATCGCCCTCTAGGCAGCGCCATCTTGGAGACGTCACTCCAAGTTCAATGTAAAAGGACATGAAGAGTAATAAAATGTATCCTTTTGGTATCATTTGTTAACTATGCTACAGAACATAAAATCTCATGCACAAACATTCTAAACGTTAACTTAGATACTGTACTGGAATAATAGTTGAAAAATACTTTAATAAAACAGTTCAGAGGAAACTGTTGTTTCTTCAGGAGAAAGTCTTATTTCTTCAGAAGAGACATCCAGCGTTTTCTATCGCTTAGCCAGAGAAGACGCACAGCATTTGAGTGGCATCATAGAGCTTAACGGTTAATTAAAAAACACAAAAAAAGAGGCTCATTGACAACTTGTGTGCGAATGAGGAAAAAGGGGCATGACATCATCTCAACCAATCAGCAGGAAAGAGGACAGCCATTGGCTGAATTAGAGTGATGTGTCAGTTGCTTGGCAGTCCGCGAATACTCAAACCGTGAGTGCAAAACTGCAAATAGTCAAGGGCCTACTGTATATCAGGGTATTACTTGGGATCAATATAATATGGACACAGTGATAACAAGATCAAAAACTGTGGGAGAAAAAAAAGCTGAAATTATATATATATATACATATATATATTCCCTTGCTACTTCGTGCTTCAGTTTCTATGGCTTCAGTGCATCGTGGGTTTTTCAAAAATATTACACGAAAAATAAAAATATAAGGAAATTAAGGAAAAATAGAGGAAAAGTTAAAGAAAACGCCTCAATACAAAGCCAATTATGCAAAAAAAAAAAAAAAACCCAAACAAACAAAAACAAACAAAACAAACAAACAAAAAAAACAACAACCCAAAACCCCCAACAAAACTACATGTGAGGTGTGCATCTGAGTGTGCGTGTGTGTGCACATCTGTGTGTGTGGGTGTGCACACATCTGCATGTGTGTGTATTTTTTATTTTATTTAAATCTTATGCATTATTTTTGAATGTTTAATCGTTATTATAGGACTTTACGTATACATAGGGCAGTGGTGGCCTGGTGGTATAGGGCACTGGATCGCTGATCCTAAGGTTGGGGGTTCAAGTCCCACTCTCCACAAGGTTGTCACTGTCAACTCCAGTATAGCTAATTGGGTTATCAAAGGCAGGCCATGTCTCTCACTGTCTATGGTGAGAGGCATGTAAAAGAACCATTTGCTGACTTTCCTAAAGAGTAAGCTGCAAAGTCATTAGCGTGTTTCTGTCCCTTGCTAAAGGGGTGTGTCAGGAAGGGCATCCAGCATAAAAAACCTATTCAAATCAAATGAGTGAATCATTCGCTGTGGTGACCCCTGATAAAGGGAAAAAGACGAAAAGAAATCTCATCTCATTTTTAGTTCAATTGAGGAAGTGATACAAATTTAAAGGAAAATACTATTTTTGGGACATTCTCCACTGTGTTTGCGACATTAGCACTCTAGCTACATTACAAAACTAAAGTACTCATGTGCCCACGATGATCATTTATGTAAATCTTATATAAATATAATATGTCATATGTACAGAATGATAATTATGTTAAATCTGCTTCACAGTGCTGTACATTACATTCAATGATTCATCCATTTTTTGAACCGCTTGATCCTGATCAGGGTCACAGGGATGCTGGTGCCCATATCACCCGACTCTGGGCAAGGGCAGAGTATGCCTTGGACAGCGCGCCAGGCCATCGCAGGGCAGAAACACGCTGACGGCTATGCAGCCTACTCTTAACAAAACTGAGCAATGGTTCTTTTACATGAACCTCACACCATAGACCGTGAGAGACATGGCCGGCCTTTGATAACCCAGTTATCTGCACTGGGAGGACAGTGGCAACCCGTTGAGAGTGGGACTCGAAACCCCAACCTTAGGATCAGTGATCCAGCACCTTGACACCAGGCCACCACTTTCCTTTGTGTATTACATAATAACCAATAATAACCATAATGAAATAGAATGGCTAGTTATTTCCCACCTGCATGTTATGTCCATTAATTCATTTTCTTTAACCATTTGTGGGGAAGCTGTTGCCCATCTCAGCCACCCATGGATTGGGGCAGAGTACACCCTGGCCATCACAGGGCAGAAACATGCTGACAGATATGCAGCATACTCTTGATGATTCTTTTACATGAACCTCTCACCAGAGACAGTCAGAGACATGGCTGGCCCTTTGATAACCCAGTTAGCTGCACTGGGGGGACGACAATGACAACCAACGAGAGTGAGGCTTGAACTCCCAACTTTTGGATCGGTAATCCACCACCTTCCCACCAGGGCACCACTGCCCATTATAAGCACTTATAAAATAAACATATAGGATATAAATAACCATGACTAACCTCCATGAATGTTTTCTTTTCAAAACTTTGTGCTTTAAACACAAGTTAATATAATGCAATAAAATTAAAGCCTCAATTCCATATTTGCATAATTTATACGAGAAATGTTACATTAATTTGACATAAATATGCAACCATGTACATTAGTTTAAGCTGACAAATGCTCATTTGCACCACTTATAGGAAGCAGTAATGATTCAGTGCACTTTCTTTTTTTTTTGTGTGTGGAGAAAAATTATTATTCAAAAAAGTTAATTAAATACTCACTGAGCCTGTCATAGATTAACTTTTGTCCAGATTTATTTGCGCCTTGATAAATTTAAGAAAATGTTAAACGCTCAATGTTATTTAAAGTTTGCAGTTAGCAAGAGATATTTTGAAACAAGAACATGTGAATGTGATTGCACATTGCTGCATCTCCTAATCTAAGCACTTAGGTGGATGATAAAACTTTGCCATAGAAAAGAAAGATTTGACTTTCCTACCACCTGTCAGATGCACTACGCCTAACCACTACGCCACCGGCCCCACTTATATAAATCCAAACCTAAATTCAATTAACGATTGCATGAATCTTAAAAAAAAATGTCCTGAAAATTACACAGAGCCATCAGTCTACATCAGGGGTCCCCAAACTTTTTCCGGGCCACATAACTTTTTCCTTCTCTGATGGGGGGGCCGAGGTCAGTTTGTAACAGAAAATGTGTGACGATCGCAGAGCTGCCTAAACATAAACATTTATTGTTTTCCAGTAAGCCACATTGTCTGTCTTCCTTTCGGCTTTTTCCCTTTTACTCGGGAGTCGCCACAGCGAATCATCTGATTCGCACGTTTTGATTTTGGCAGAGGTTTTTTTTACGTCGGATGTCCTTCCTGTCACAACCCTTTAGCAAGGGACAGAAACACGCTGACGGCTTTGCAGCCTACTCTTTTACGAAAGTCAGCAATGGTTCTTTTACATGCCTCTCACCATAGACAGTGAGAGACATGGCCCGCCTTTGATAACCCGGTTAGCTGCACTGGGGGGGGGGGACAGTGACAACCCTGTGGAGAGTGGGACTCGAACCCCCAACCTTTGGATCAGCAATCCAGCGCCCTATACCACTAGACCACATATAATCAATAATTAGTAACTCTTTCTGGGACTTTCACAGAAAAAAGTCAGGAAACAAAAAACAAACAAACAAACAAACAAACAAAAAAAAAACGCTGCTTGCTATCAGTTGAGCAACCCGAAAGCTTCCCGAACAGACGACTGATTCAGCCGAGCGTACAAATGGGGTACAAATGTATTCTCCTGAGCTAACAGTCCACTTTTTAGCTTTGGGAGTTTGTCTACTTGCATTTGGCCTTGCAAGCGATCATAATCGTCTTTGTGACGGGATTCAGAGTGTTGGCGCAGGTTGTATTCTTTGAATATCGCCACTGCGTCTTGACAGATGATACAAACAACGTTTTTTTTTTTTTTTTTTTTTGCATTGAACAAAAAATAACAGTTTGTCCACTGCAGGTTAAATACTCTTCATTCTGAATCAATTTTTCACTTCCATAACCTTTTCAACATTATTGCGTTCTATTTGACAGGAGAGAGAGTCTTGGATTTTTGTTTCGGAGGGGTTTCCCAGATAGGGGCACACAGGGCAGAAAGGTAGAATAGAATGTCATCTTCTAGGTGTGTATTAGTCTTGACTGCGTGGCCAGACTAAAAAAAAGTAATCATAATGTGTCTCTGGTATTGTTTAGGGGCTGCCGGGCCAAATGTGGTGGTGGGCCGTATCCGGCCCGCGGGCCGTAGTTTGAGGACCACTGGTCTACATTGTGTGTTGCTTGAGAATTCCATGCTTCATATCACTACTTAGCTTGGAATTCCCGCTACATTTGAAGCAAAAGTATATCATTCCCACAGTAAACCAATCAAAAACATTTTTGTAACCCCTTTTTGTACAAAAGCTTCCTGTGCTGCAGGCACTCACACAAACCTTTTAGTATGGGTGCGATTATGAGATTTCAATGCTGCAGACTCATCAGTTTTATCGGATTTAATTGTTAAGTATTTCTCATAATCATGGAAAATTTGATGAAGAAAGTGTGTCTCTGGAGTCTGACCCGCATTTGGGACTTTGATCCAACTAAAACTCCAGAGCTGCAAAATGGAGATGTTGAAGAGTAGATTATGAATGATGTAGAAACTGTTGATAACTTTCATCTGGAAAAGGCATAAAATTTAGATACTGTAACTTGGTTTCAATAAATATTGAGTTGCCTGCCAAGCCTTTTTGTATTTTTGCCAAAGTTCAAGGCATTTCTTTCTTTCCTTCTTTACTTTCTATAATATGTGTATTATGATGGTAATCCATCTCCGTTTCACACCAGAAAAAATTACCAGACAGAGAAATTACATGAGAGTATTAACCACAAATGAATTATTCAAGTAAAAACAATAAATGCAATGAGCAAAAGTAAATTAAAAAAAACTAAAAACAAAACAAAACAAAAACCCCCAAAACTTTTATTTCAGAACTGGTTAATCTTGTCATGTCAGATTAACAAACCAAGTTATAGACAATGTTCCAAGTAAAATAGATTCATAAAATTTTGTGTTAACAAAGATTTTCAAGGGGTAAATATTTGCTTGAAAGTTTCTAATGATATCTTTTACAAAAATATATATTGGCAAGTAATTTGTTTTGGACAAGTTTAATGCATTCATTTTAATGCCTGATAGCCCTTGTAGCTCAAACTTCATTGGTTACTTTCATTGTCAATTTATTTTTTAAAAATGGAGCCATCTGACTGGTGCATCCAAACTGGGTAACTGGGTTATCAAAGGCAGGCCATGTCTCTCACTGTCTATGGTGAGAGGCATGTAAAAGAACCATTGCTGACTTTCGTAAAGAGTAGGCTGCAAAGCCCTCAGTGTGTTTCTACGACCTGGGGAGGGATGGGCTCCGCCAGGCCAAGTCAGCCCAAGTCTCGCTATGAAGGCGCCCCAACGACATCCGTGAATGTTAAGGGATAAGTGAAGTGAAGTGAATCTATCACATGGCTCCATTTAACCCTGGGCTGATTTGTATGTTTTTTTCAACTATTATGAAACAACCAGACATACAGTAGATGCCCTTTTTGCTTATTCATTGTAAAGGAGGCTCTGGTTCAAAGAACTGTATTCATTAATTTGCTCAGCCGTGATTTGGTCCTCTTTAGGAGACCCACATTGTTCTTTTCAATTCTTACTACAACATATATTATTTAGCCTGAATTGTTTTAATTTATGACTCTCTAAATACAAATGTGAACTAAATTAAGACAAACGTTTATATGAAAATTCTTTTACCTTTAGATGGCAAATACTCAATAAGTTGGTTCAGGTCAGGGGTGGATGTCTGATTTTTTAACCCTTCGAATGATTTTTGAAATAGCAGTCAGAGAGTTTAAAATCACTCTTTAACAACATCCTTAAAATGCAGAGATTCATTGAAGGACTGAAAGCTACAGTGGTCTAACCCAGATAAACTGAAAAATGAGACAAGGTCATACTCTGACAGATCTATGCAATAGAGAATAAGATCAATGCATGCCAGAATAGAAAGCCTTCATCTTCCTAATGACCTTGAATCATATCATTAGCATATCTGATTTATATACAGTATAGCATAGCAACTGATTGTTTTTTACGTTGCAAAAACATCTATGGAATTTTTCTCAAAAACAGCTTTTTGTTGTTTGGACCACTCTGGTTTTTAGCCCTTCGATTTACAATATCACACACATTGTTTTAGGAAATGGTTACATAATCAGCATGATCATTCTGAAGACGTTTTTCTTTAGGAAGGCTATAGCAGCAAAATATGGCATGCATATGAGGCAAACCGATGTTCATGAAAATACATTATGAACAATATATATTCAGTACATAGCAAGTTTTCCAGTTAGTAGTCAGTGGGGCTGGTGGCGTAGTGGTTAGGGTGCTGCGCCCATGATTGGGAGATTGTGTGTTCAAATCCCAGTTAGCCGCCCACTGTGCTAAGACCCCTGGGCAAGGTCTTAACCACAAACAAGTGTGCCTCTGTTCACCCAGCAGTATAAATGGGTACCAGTAAAAATATACTGGGAAGGTAACCTGCCATGGACTAGTGTCCCATCCAGGAGGAGTTGTACTCCTAGTTGCTTCACGCTACGGAAACCAGGGATAAGCACCGTCCTGATGAGCCGCTATGGCTCGGGTGTAAAAAGCCCAACAGACTTTACCTTTACATAGCAAGTTATATTTATGCCAGTTTACAATAAAAGAGGTGGGTTAGACATTAGACTAGCACAAGTTATGACTTTATATCTTATTAGGCAACACTCTATCCTGGACATAGCCATGAGACAACCAGTAATGTTTGACAAACTGCTTGAAAATGTTCAAACATTGTTTCCAAAGAAATTCAGTGGACATACTGCTGGGTTCTTTTGTATCAAAATAATTTACCAGGAATATTAAATCCATGTAAATATGAAATAATTGTACCAGTAATGTTAAATCCATATGGTATCAAACTTAATAAAGCTTGGCACACATTTCCGTACATCTCCAAATAAAAATCATTTTTAAAATACTGAATATATTACATAGTGAATGAGATATGCCTTGTTCATTTGTTCCACAAATTGATTTGGAGTTGATTGTTGTATCATTTCTTTCAGCAAAAATAGGAAATTGTATTGCCAAAAAAAAAAAGTACCCATCAATTACCTGTATATCAGGACATTACTCGGGATCAATATGGACACAGTGCAGTTTGTCTGGGATTACAAGGTCAAAAACTGTGGGAGAAAAAAGTTTGAAATTAAATAAAATATATATATATATATATATATATATATATATATATATATATATATATATATATATATATATATATATATATATAGGCTGCAAAGACGTCAGCGTGTTTCTATCCCTTGCTAAAAGGGTTGTGACAGGAAGGGCATCCGACGTAAAAACCTCTGCCAAATTAAACGTGCGAATCAAAGTGATTCGCTGTGGCGACTCCCGAGTAAAAGGGAAAAAGCCGAAAGGACGAAAGGAAGACAGACATATATATATATATAGTGATATATATGTGTGTGTGTGTGTGTGTATATATATATATATATATATATATATATATATATATATATATATATATATATATATATATATATATACACACACAGTGATAGTGATTCCTGGCTACTTCATGCTTCAGTTTCTGTGGCTTCAGTGCATTGCGAGTTTTTCAAAAATATTCTTTGAAAAATAAAAACATAAGGAAATTATGGAAAAATATGGAAAAAGTTAAGGAAAATGCCTCGAAACAAGGTGAATTATGCAAAAAAAACCCCAAACAAACAAAAACAAAGAAAACAAAACAAAAAACAACTTACCCCCCCCCAACAAAACTACATGTGTGGTGAGCATCTTGTGTGTGTGCGCATCTGTGTGTGTGCACACATCTGTATGTGTGTGTACTAGTATTTATATTTTATTTACATCTTATGCATTATTTTTTGAATGTTTAATCATTATTATAAGCATTTACAGCATTGAATATGTATTTATTGATATTATATACACACATACATGTACATATACATAGGGCAGTGGTGGCCTGGTGGTATAGGGTGCTGGATCCAAAGGTTGGGGGTTCGAGTCCCACTCTCTACAAGGTTGTCACTGCCCCCCCACCCCCTGCCAGTGCAGCGAACTGGATTATCAAAGGCGGGCCATGTCTCTCACTGTTTATGGTGAGAGGTTCATGTAAAAGAACCATTGGTAACTTTCGTAAAAGAGTAGCTGCAAAGCCGTCAGCGTGTTTCTGTCCCTTGCTAAAGGTTTGTGTCAGGAAGGGCATCCGACGTAAAAACCTATGCCAAATCAAACGTGCGAATCATTCGCTGTGGCGACCCCTGGAATAGGGAAAAAGCTGAAAGGAAATCTCATCTCATATCTCATACATGCATGCATACGTCAGTCAGTGGGGTCGATCCTACTTCAGTATCCACGGAATTAATTGTGATCAGTTTACTGTACAGATGCTGTGCAGATACTTAAAAAACTTTGACCTTTGAACCTAGAATTTTGAATCATTGCAGTTTTTAGTCTGTTTGCATTGAAACTTTATGTATGTCCCTGTTGCTATAGAACTTAGAGACATGTAAAAAAAATATAGACGCATAAGAGTGTTATCTGTGACACTTGTTTGATCAAACTTGTTAATACACAGTTTTTTATTTTAGTCTGCAATATATAAATATAGCAGTTAACTATGCAGTGATCACCAGGAGCAAAAGAGTGGCCTGATTGTTAATGAGGGAGTATTGTATGTCAAAACTCAGGTGGACTTGGCAAGGGTTCATTTGCAAAAAAATCTTGGAAATCCTCTTTCCACGATCAACAGACTGATTCTAAAATTCACCAGCACAGGTAGGGAAGCAACATCCTGGACCTTCTGACAGGTGTCCTCGGACAGTCAGGGACTCCTGAAAATAATACCCGTTGCAAACAAATTATTCCTTTATTTATTCATTTTCTCATTCATTCATTCTCTGAACGACTTAATCCTAATTAGGGATCACAGGGAGACTGGCGCCCATCTCAGCCAACTCCAGGTGAGGGCGAGATACACCCTGAACAGCTCTCCAGGCCATCTCAGGGGCCAACACTTACACAAACATTCCAAAGCAAATGACGCTGTAGAGAAACTTCAAGTGAGTCAGAGTACTGCTGAAAGATATCTCAATCAACCTGACTGCTATGTGTATATATAGCTCCATATAAATCTTTCAAAAATCGCCTCTACTGTATTTACTTTTAATATGTCACTGTACAACACATTTGAAAAGAGCACCATATAAACCTTTGATTTGCAGCTACCAATCTGATAAATGGAAATCTGTACAAAATATTATGAACTGAACTGTGCCAGGGACATGAACTCTGGCCCAGTCTTTTGATCATCATTCCAGTCACAGCAATCCATTCTGGTGGGCCACCTTCCATTTGTGCACGAACAGATAGCTGTCACGTATGAAAAATAGGATGCCTTTCTAACAAATGTCTCATTCTCTACAGATTATTTACTTTTAATGGGTGTGAGATGAGAAAAGTACTTAATATGTGGTCACAGAGGCTGTGATGTATGGGGTCAGCTGAGTGATGGTGGCAGCGACAGTTTGCTCTTTTCTAATAAATTTATCATGTCCTGGGGTTTAATAAATTACATTATAAAATATCTATTTATCCCTGAAAACAGCTCAGACACATTACTATATGTTTATTTTAATAACACAATAATTCATAGTTGATTTACAAGCATTTAAGGTTTATCTCACAAGAAAAAAGATTTATTATAGAACTGTTGATATAAGGTTGGTTGAAATACTTTTGAGCTAAATATGAAAGTTATGAGTTATTTCCCCCTTTTCAAATTTCAATTATTATTCTTTCCACATAAATTTGGCATTTAGTGATTAACATTTTGAGATTTTCCAAACTATAATTAATGTCGTAAATGCTATTGCTTCTAATTCCACATAGAGATGACTTCTATCATTGGTCTTATTTAAATACCAACTGATAACATATTCCTCCTCCAATTCATAAAAAGATTAATACTCCTCATATTTTAATGCTGACTAATCAAGAGCAATTTCATGAAAGCTTAATCAAAATCCCCAAATCTGCTATCAATCTTCCTAAAAGAGTCTTAGTGGATGATTTGCAATTTAAATGCCCATCCAATTTTTATCGGTTTTTTTTTCTTTCCAAACTCTGAGGAAATATACCAAATTTTAGCTGGCCTTCAGTCATTTATTCATTTTTGGAACCGCTGAATCCTAATTAGGGTCGTGGGGAGGCTGTTGCCCATCTCGGTCGACTCTGGGCATGGGAAGAGTACACCCTGGACAGCTTGCCAGACCATCACAGGGCAGTAACATGCTGACGACTATGCAGACTATTCTTGACAAAAATCAGCAATGGTTCTTTTACAGCCTCTCACCACAGACAGTAAGAGACATGGCTGGTCTTTGATAACTCAGTTAGCTACACTGGGGGAGTGCAGTGACAACCGTTGACAGTGGGGCTTGAACCTTACCACCGGGCCACCACTGCCCTCATCAAAGATGTATCACTTTTTAATTATATTGAATTTAATATATCTGTAACAAGTGGCACTTTCATTGGCTTTACTGAAGTGGATTTTTTTTTAGACTGTAAAAATTCAGTTTTCTAGGGCATACAGACACTCCCCGACTTACGTTTTACTTCCAGTACTTACAGTTCCAGACAGCCGAACGTAAGGTGAAAAAAAAAGTTGTTACTGTATGTTCCAGTGACATATGACGTTCATACTGTACTATACATCCATAAATACCATTACTGTATCTCATAAAACACCCCTAAATCAATTATTATAAACATAACATTGTAAAATAATATCAAATATATCAAATAATATCAACATTAATTTCAAATAAATTAAATTCAAGCAAAATAATTTCAAATTGATAAATTTTAATTAAATTCACTCATCAAATATCAAATACTGTACACTATCAAATATAACCTTTAACATTCTCTGTGATGCGATCTTTCTGCTTGTAAATGGTTCCGATGGTTGACGGAGCCATTTGGAAGAAACGTGCACATGTTTTTCACCAGAATCAATTTTCTTGATAATATCCATCTTCTTTTCTAACGAGATGGTTTGCCGCTTTTTCTGATTACCACTATCACTAGTAGGCTTACGCTTCTGACCAACCATATTTGCTAGGGTTACAAAAGTCCGCAAAACAGTGTAAACACAAAGATCACAGATACGACGTCGTAACACAAGGGTAACACGCAGTGAACTGGGAAGAAGGAGGGGCACGTTCAGTCTGTTGTTTGTAAGCAATGGATGCAGCATCATGTGGAAGTAGCGTATTACGTCAGCATACTACGTGTACGTGTCGTACTACAAAGAGCATGCTAAACTCAAAATTTGACATAATAATAATAAAAAAAAAACCCCGTAAAATCAAAAAATACTTACAATTAATGAACATAAAGCGGGGAGTGTCTGTATATATATATATATATATATATATATTTCTGAATACTGTCCTGTAAAAATCAATCTCAGAATGCCAAGAGGGACCATGAATGCTAAACTTACACTCATAGCACAACTGTAATTGAGTCAAGACAGGACCAGATTAATCAGGACCACACAGTCACGATGCTAATGAAACTTACAACTTCCACTGCATTATAGCTTCTTGTGAGTCTATCATCCATTACAATTATAACAATACATCATCATATTCTTCTTCTTCCACTTAATCTGGGGTCAGGTCGCAAGTTTTTCATGTTAAACAGTCAATCAGCATACCTACAAATATAGGAACTTAAGTTATAATTGAGAATCTGAAGGAGTGACAGTCTCTAAAATTGCCACCATGTTATGTGTGTTTCGAAGGTTAGGTTCCAAATCCACTGCCACCTTTAGCAGGAGAGAGTGCATGTGAGAATTAATGACATGCTCTAACAGATGCAAACAAAATTACACCGCCCTATAACATAAAATTCAAAAACACACAAAGCCCTTAAATTCACAAAATTAAAACAACCACAGGGCCCTACAATGGCATGGTGAGCTGTTCACGGTGTACACCGCCCTCGCCCGGAGTCAGCTGAGATATGTGCCTGCCTCCTCGTGACCCTAATTAGGATTAAGCGGATCAGAAAATGAATGAATGAATGACTGAACGAAATCAATCACAGTTATTTGAATCTAATCTAAGTCTAAAATATTTTAACTCCATCATCCCTTAATTCATAAAGCTAACCCCAAGAGCCAAAAACCTTACCCAATAAGCTTAACCTAAAACTAATTACAAGATACTATGTCATGGCACTGTGTGGCAGGATAAAAGGATGGATGCAATGATGCAAAACAATAACAAAGTGGTTTATTAAAGTGAAGCCAGGCAGAAGTATCCACAAAACAGTCTAATATATCATGAACAGAGAACAAGCAGAAGGTCATATAGGTATCAGGCATACAGTACAGTATACTGCAGACTACATGAGGTACACAAACCAGCAACAGGTAAGGGTCAATCACAAAAAAATATCATTCAGGATCAGGAATCAGTAGGCAAAACAACTAATTCACTGGAAAAATAAACAAGCAAAAACAGGTTTTGGCAATAAATCAAAGTGAGGGATACAATTATAAGGCTATGTAGGGTATAACAGTTTGAATGTGTATTTATGGTTCTCTCCATTATGTGCCTAATAGAATGCATGTGCAATCTCCTGCATTCTGCTCACTGAGCCTCTTGGGACATGTAAGCGCAATGTAGTTCTTCAACCCTACAAACCCAGAAATGCTCTGAAAAAGGCTCCAATATGCTTAAAAGGAAGCAAAATAGATAGCAGCTATGATAGATCTTCCACTAAAAACCTTACTTCCTGGTAGGCCTGGTCCTCTCGGTTTTTGCTTGGATTCTGGAGTAAGCCTAGGAGTGGTCTTGCTTTGACTCCAGGATTGACTCTGAAGTGAACTCGGCATGGGATCTGGCAGGTATACTGGTGGAGACTTTGACATGGACCTTGGCTTTGGCTCTGGCTTGGGCCCTAACTTGCTCTCATGTATAGCCCTTGGTGAAGATCTGGGATTCTGCCCTGGAACAGTCTTTTGAGCCTTTCACACGCTATCTTATAAATGGCCTGAGGAACCAACACTAAGGTTGTTTCAGGAACAGAGTCTGAAACATATGTTCTGGCAGTTGAGTAGATTTAGGCTCTGTTACCTGCTCGAACGTCCATGCAGGTGAGTGCTTTGACCCTGATGGTGCTGAGGGCTATAGCACCTACACAAATATATGCACAGCTTTTGAGGACGGCACAGAAATGAACCTTAAGTACCTAGAAGTGAGCAGGGGAGCAGTCTTGGGTTCCATGCTAGTTGCAGTGGCAGAATCAGTTGCAAGCACAGCAGCATGCTCAGGAGCCAAAATGGGCATATCACAGTCTCATATCACAGTTAACCACTGATCTAGGGGAAGTCCATAAATCAGGGTATGATTCACCTCAACTGAGAGTTCAGCACACAATGTTTCATTTTTAAACATATCATCATCATCATCATCATCCATCATCATCATCATCCAATATCATCATCATCCATCATCATCATCATCCAATATCATCATCATCCAATATCATCATCATCATCATCATCATCATCATCATCATCCATCATCATCATCATCATCAAACAATATCATCATCATCATCATCATCATCATCAAACAATATCATCATCATCATCATCATCAAACAATATAATCTGCGTAAAATTCAGTTCGAAGAATGGATTTGATTCCATACATACTCCTTCATTCAAACATGGCTTCCATGTGTTTCTCAAGTTCATTATACACCTGATGTTCACATTTTTGCTCCATCTAAATCTATTTAAATCTAATTGTTATGAAGCTCCCTAATTACATGATGATTCACAAGTATAGGCTGCGTTGTCAGTCTCAAAAAGACTTTCTGTGGTGAAGGCCTTTGCAAGGGCTGTGGCTGGGAGGTCACCCTTAAAATTGGCATACTGCAAGAAGGATGCCATGATCTTCTGGACATCCTCCTGTGTTCATGCCCACCAGCCCATTTTGAGACCCAGAGTGGTCTTTAGTGGACGAAGTGGGGGGGGGGGGGGGTTGTGGACATCCTTTGAGGATGTGGCATGCAAGGGTTATGACAATGGCACAGTCAACTTCCCCGAAGGCAAGCTATGAGGTGGAGGCAATCTTGTTGGCCTTCTCCAGGTGCTCATGGTTGGGGAATGCCTTGTCAGCCTCCTTAATGAAATTGATAGTGGAGGCTATAATAAAATACTGTCATGTTATCCTCTTCAGAATGTAAAAGCTGCCTTGTTAGCCTCCATATTGAGATACTGGTTGAAGCTGCCTTGTTAGTCTCTACAGGAAGATGATTGGAAGCTGCCTCATTGGCCTCCAAAGTAACATTAGGCTAGTGGATATATGCGAGGCAAATAGAGTCATCATGTTGCCATTTCACCTTCAATTAAAATTTTATCATCAGTTCAGTTCATTTTCTGTACCCGCTTAATCCTAATTTGGGTCACTTCGGGCGAGGGCAGAGTACACCCTGGACAGCTCGCCAGGCCATCGCAGAGCAGAAACACGCTGACGGCTTTGCAGCCTACTCTTGCCGAAAGTCAGCAATGGTTCTTTTACATGCCTCACACCATAGACAGTGAGAGACATGGCCGGCCTTTGATAACCCAGTTAGCTCCACTGGGGAGGACAGTGACAACCTTGTGCAGAGTGGGACTCAAACCCCCAACCTTTGGATCAGCGATCCAGCGCCCTATAACACTAGACCACCACTGCCCCTAAAATTTTATTTATTTGCTTATTTACTCACTTACGTTTTTGCCAAATGCTTAATCCTGATAGGGTGGTGGGTAGGCTGGATCCCATTTTAGCTGACACTCGAAAATGGCAGGGTACACCCTGAACATTTCAGCTGACCATAGCACACACAATTATTCACACTCACAACTAGTGGCAATTTGGGACAGCCAATTAGCCTAAAGTTTATGTCTTTGGACTATAGATGAAAACCAGAGTATTCAGAGGAAACCCATGCTAGCACAGGCAGAGCCTACAAACTCTACACAGAAACTCCCAAGCCCAGGAATTCAATCCAGGACTCTCTAGCTGTGAGACAAAAGTGTTAACCACTATGCCACCATGCCGCCCTTATTTACTTATTTATTTACTCAATTATTTATGGGATGTATTAAGCTTTAGGAATTGATTAATATGCCTTTAAAAACCAAGGAGAAAAGGCAGTGGAAGAGAATAGATGTGATGCAGAAGTTAAAGGAGCTTCTGTCCAATGGTCCTGTTTAAAAGGCTGAAATGAAGAGAAGAGCTTGTTAGGGATCTGTCTCCACTGCCACTTGTTGATGTCAAAAGTAAAGATGAATCACTAGATCATGCGCAGGTTCACACTCACTAAATGAGAAAATTGGGGTTGGTTGACATGTGCAACCACTTTCTCATCACCTCTTTTAATAACCTGTAATATTGTAGCAGGACATTTTAGCCACCGTGAGACTGATTGATGGCCTTTGGTGGAGCAAAGGCGAAAGTAAATCAACTAAACTGCTAAACATATCAATTATTAAAACAGGTGGGGTATGCCTTCCAGACCTCGATGGTGGTGATGGTGGTGATGGTGGTGGTGGTGGTGGTGGGGTGTGTGCAAATGGCCTTTATTTAATATCATTTCATTACTAAAGGGCAATTTATACTCTATTGATTCGAAACAGTGTCTTTTCATGTGCGGAAATTGTCTCACGTTGCAGATGAGATGTTGATTCAGGAGCCGCCACAAGAGCAAACATGACATCACATATCCGGGAAGATTGGGCAGAGGGTAGAAATGAGAGATGATATCCAGTGATGGCAGTTCATTTACCTGGCAATTTTCTTCCAAGTCAAACAATTCGAATAATTGAACAGAAAGGCGATGTTTTTATGAAACCTATGCTGTCATAAAGAATTTTTATGTGGTGTTTTTATATTGCCATGTACTCTCTGATGTTTTGACACAAGAAGATCTTTTGCTACCAATCATCTATATCAACATCACAAAAATGGGTGAAGTCACAGACTCTTATATTTGGATTAAATGCTCAAAGACATTACACCGAAATGTTATTGACCTTTTAAAGATACCAATTTAATAGCTTTTTTCTGTCAAGCTGATAAAGCAGCTTGACTTGTGAAGTCTCTGGAAGATTTACTTTAAACAGAATCTGGATATTTATATTTGTGATTGTGCTTGGAGACATTGTAGAGCTTACAGTGAATTTAAAATGAGACTGAAAAAAGAGAGGGAGATCAGGATACTGAGAAAGGTCACTAATTTTCTGCTTGATAAAACTTGTCTTTCTGATACGGAGTAGTTTATGATGTACGGACGTGGAAAGTTGTAATTATGAATTACCAATACAAATTGAATTACAAATTGGATTATAAATTAACAGCCCCAGGGTTCCTTTACTATTCAGATGAAAAGATGGTTAAAATATTTTACACTGATAAAAATAATATTTAATCTATCTATCTATCTGTCTATCTGTCTGTCTGTTGTGTGTCTGTCTGTCTGTCTATCGATCTATAAATCCATCCATGTTACATCTGGAGCATATGCGTCGGACCCAAAGATGCAGGAGACCATGTAAGAAGATTCAACAAGTTTATTTTTGCATTGGGAAAGTCTAAATTACTGGAAATATTTATTCATGGGAAACTGGTCGAGCATGAAGCAGGATACCAGGAGTCAGAGAGATCACAGAGAAACGGAATCACAAGGAAGGACAATCTTCTAACACCGGAGGGTAGCGCCCCGCTCCTATTTATAGCTGGCTGATTGCTGATTGCTGAATGGAAACAGGTGCGCTCTCTGGACCCTGCCTGCAGGTAACATCCACACCCCTCGCCAGCGCCTGCAATGAATGGAAAGTTAACACCGCCAGCCAGCACAGACCATAACAATCCATCCATTATTCATTCTATTTTTGGTTCTTCAGCTGTTCCAAGCATTGATAAGTGCTCTAGTTCACTCCACTGCTCTTGTTCCAGCACTTGTTCACTTCTCGTGACCTTATTGTCCACTTTAAGTAAGTTTGTGGGAATGATGTTTTATGACAACAAGTGCTGGCAAGCTAGCAAACACAGGAAAGGGGTCAAGAGCATTGCAAAATGTCACAAGGAATTCCTGGCATAGTCATCCCAGGAGAGAAACTGGGACAAATCCTTTTTGATTCTCATAGATGAACATCCTCAGAAAAAGTTTTGCTTCCTGTTTGTCCCTTTTCACCTGTCCATTAGATGAGGACTAATAAGCAGATTTAAATTTACAGTGACCTTTCCATGAAGCTGCACCCAACTTTGGAAATGAACTGAGTGGTCCAGTCACTTAACTGTCCTTTTGAAATCCAAAGTATTGGAATATGAAGAGAAGCATTTATTCCTTGTTCCAAAATCGGCGGATGAGTTTAGCAGAGCAACAAAGCAAATGGTTGTGGAAAGGCAGTTAATAAAACTCATAATTTCAACTAAAAAAGTCCTCTGAATGTAGACAGATCAGTGACAAAGTCATTAGTGATGTTAGTGATGTGGGATAAGGGGCACTGTGGCATAGGAAGTGGCATAAATTTACCCACTAGAGAACAAACTGTACCTTTGGATATTTGTGGTCCACCAACACTTGGCGTCAAGCAACTGATATATTTTCTGACATGGAATCATGTACACTCAGGTGACGAAGAAAGCATGAAACAAGGCATGACTTTTTTTTTTTTTTTAAATTCCCACCCATCAGGTAATGCCTTCCCTATCACACAACTACTACTGACCAAGGAGGGGCAAAAGCACGCATGCACCCCCTTCATGACATACAATGTTAGCCACCTGCCGTCTAACACGCTCAGGGGGAATGAGCTTACAGATGCCCATGATAGGCTAGCAATCGCTGTGAGTGACAGGGAAGTGAGCGCATGCTGTCCCTCCCTCCCGAGAGAACTCAGCCAATTAGCTCCCATGGACTCCCGGATATGGTCGGCTGTGGCATTAACTCGGATTTGAACTTGCGATCTCTGAGTTAATAGTCGCACACCTTGTCGATGCGCCACTCGGGAGCCAAAACACAGAATTACTATTCTGGAGAATTTGTTCTGGTTTGTCAGGTCACTGCACTTAGAGTTATTCTTAGTATTATTCAGCCCTGCTTGATATGACAGTGTGAAGTTACATTGTATGAAGACCAGAGTAACCAGGCTAATTAGTAATATGAAGTAATATGTTGCTAAGTCAACCCAGTTGTGCCATTCTAGGGCTTCACTGTCAGTAGCTCATGATTTTGAGTGTCATAATTTTCCTCTGCAGGTCTCCAATGTTTTTTTTTTTGTTGTTTTTGTTTTTTTGGGAAAAAGAAGGCCAATAGGTGTAGCTTCAGTTTGCTTACAAAACACTGTCAAAACAGGGCTTCCGCTTATGTTTCAGAGGCATCCAGCTCGTGATGAAGGACTTTAATGAGTCTGGCTGTTCAGGGATGTGACCTGAACTCTGATGTGTACTCTTAATTTATCAAAGAACTGCCTGGCTTAGCTGCTTTGGGTTCCATGTATTAGAACCGTTCTTGTGAAGTGATATGAAAGGGTTGACTAAGGAACTGAAACCCCTGATGTATCTTCTATAGAATTTGGCAAACCAAAGCAGCACTTTAGTTAGATGGGGAGTTCAATTTTGGCTTCGGCCATAACTTGGTCATTTCTCTATCTTGTGAAGAAATTTGTGGATCTTTGAAACACATGAAGCTAAGACACTGGTACCTCACCTTATGAAATTAATTCGTTCCAGAAGTGGTTTCTTAACCCGATTTTTTAGTAAGTTGAGTAGCATTTTACATGTAAAAGGCCTGATTTGTTCCAAGGCTCCCAATACTACCCCCTAAACCCTTTAAAAATTATAAAAGTATACCTTTTAAGGCCTCCTTCTGCTTCAATATCATACCGATAGTAAATGGATTTTAGCCATATTCCTTTGCGATATCACTCAACCGCATGCCACAAGCCCGCTCCTGGAGTCCACTGGTAATCACTTTCTTGGGGCCCATGATGAATTTCGAAAAATAAAGTTGCAATGAGCACACACGAAAAACTCATGAAACAACAGTAACTCTGTCCTTTATGTGTGTTAGAACTCTGTGACGAACAATGGGTCGAAGGCACATGAAAAGCATCATGGGTTTTATGGAGATGCAGCTCCCTCCTAGCCAATGGGAGGGACCTGCATCTCTGTATTGAACAATGGGTCGAAGGCACATGAAAAGCATTATGAGTATTATGGAGATGCAGCTCCCTCCTAGCCAATGGGAAGGAGCTGCATCTCCATGACGAACAATGGGTCGAAGGCACACGAAAAGCGGGGTGGGGTGTTGGGAGATAGCCAATGGGAGAGCAACTCTCGCATTGTTTGAATTTTTGAGATGGCGCGTTTCATAACGTGAATTTTTTTTGTATCCATATATGGAAATTTTAGGTAAATGCGTTTTGTAACTTGGATTTTTTGTTTGTTGGGTCATTCGTAATGTGAGGTACCACTGTATTTATGTGATATGTTGTGCTGTGACTGTCCCCTGAGAAAACATGATGACCTGCAGTGGGATGGGTTTGATGCACAGACTGATGGTTGCCTCTGTTGGAAGTGTCAATTGGAAAAGAGTGCTGTAGGGGTTATGTGAGAATATTGAGCTTCTAAACAGGGTTGTGGTCCATGAAATTGCTAGCAGCTCCGGAGCGATTCATTGCTGAGAGTACAGAAACAGTATCTAAGTGTTTACTCAAAATGTTCAATGCAAAGATTTGGTGAGACAGAAACTGGGATGAAATCAGTGCAGGTGAGCAGTGATGGTTGTCTTCGCCTGACCAAAGAATTCCACAGGCTTAGAATGAGCGAGACAGTGAGGCTCAAAGTGACTATGTTTGCCAAAGCAGAAATACAATCTTTCCATTTCCCTTCAATTCTTGCACTTTGTGAGGTGTCCCAAATATGTGGGCTCAGAGTGGTCAGATATGGGCAGTAGGGTTCATCCTTCTTTGGTTTGGCAATTATGGATGAGTTGGTCGAGTTTGTAGCAGTAATTTAGAAACTAATTAGCAATTTGCCAGTAGTTGGATGGTTGGCTGCTTCATTCATACATTTGTTCATTGAACCATTCATTCATTATGCATACTGCTTATACATTTTAGGGTCAGATGTATGCTGGAGCCCATCCCAGCTTACTCTGGGCAAGAAATGAAAAGCAGCCTGAACAGCTCAGCCAATCCATACTATGCATATCCATACTTGCATACACACCTAGAAACAATCTGGGTAAGCAAATAAAACAATGTGCATGTTTTAAACTAGGGCTCCTTGATGAAACCCATGTATGCATGGTGAAACTATGCAAATACCATACACAGGACTCAAACCCAGGATCTTTTTGTTGTGAGGTGAAAGTGCTGACCACTGCACCACCAAAGTCCCGTTCCAAAAAAATTTCAATGAAATAAATGCTACAGTTTCTAATAATCTTTGTTACATTAAATGTTGTAATGCGTCCATAAGACAAGTTCATTCCTTTTGCTTTGCTATAAATTAAGGCATTAAAGTGACTTTTCAGGAAAGCCTTCCAACTCTTCTCTTAGGTGGTTTTTATCTGTTGCTATTTGCTAAAATGCATTAGAAAATTTGCATTAGCCTTGAGGTATCTGTGCATCGAGATCGCCATTTGTATCACTCCCATAAGAGTTTGATATCTGTCAAAGATATGCCATTTCCAAGATTGCAGGTATTTGGGTGAATGAAGGAGTAAGGACAGCCTGTGAGCGAGTGACCCAACTAGCAAGAAAACACCAGAAAACTTAACTGAAACCTGCATTAATGGAATCTCTATACACAACTAAATCATTGTGATTTGCTTTCACATTTCGCTGGCACACTACTCGTAGCAGACAACACGATGTTGCTTTGACATCACTTTTAACGAAACAATTGTGCCACTGCGTGTTATTACTTGATTTATTTTTTAATTAACAAATGAGGTTGTAATAAACATGGAATGTTTTGATGAACATTGACATAAATAAGTTATATTATTTTAAGGCTGGGTCTAGTTCCACTTTAAATGTACAGAACATAGCTGGCCATTATGCTAAAAAATGAATTCTACTGCAACATGTGCAATAAGTTTCCTGATTTCAACATAATAGGACAATATTTCTCATGGGGGCAGTTGTGGTCTAGTGGTATAGGGTGCTGGATCGCTGATCCAAAGGTTGGGGGTTTGAGTCCCACTTTCCACAAGATTGTCACTGCTTCCCCCCCAGTGCAGCTAACTGGGTTATCAAAGGCCGGCCATGTCTTTCACTGTCTATGGTGAGAGGCATGTAAAAGAACCATTGCTGACTTTCGTAAAGAGTAGGCTGCAAAGTCGTCAGCGTGTTTCTGTCCCTTGCTAAAAGGGTTGTGACAGGAAGGGCATCCGATGTAAAAACCTCAAACATGCGAATCAGATGATTCGCTGTGGCGACTCCCGAGTAAAAGGGAAAAAGCCAAAAGGAAGACAGACAGGACAATATTTCTCATAATTCACTGTGAGCAGGTTATTTTTCCCTGCTTGAGAGGAATTATGTTCCTAAAGTAGTGCTTCTCAAATAGTGGGGGGGCGCCCCCCCCCTTGGGTGTGCGGTATTATGCGGGGGGGGGGGGGGTAATGTTGAGGGGAGCGCGTATGACCCTGGTAAACATGGTTTCCTGGAATAGTGTACAAGAATTAAGTGTAATTGCACCTCCACACCAAGAGTTGGCAGTGGCGCTCTCATTGTCGTGCTATGGTGTAGCGGTTTTTCACACGAACAAATGATATAAAGTGCAGTAAACAACCCCTCAAGAAACAACACGGAAAAATTTCTAACAGAAACTAAGAGAAAGGTGGAGAGAGACGGAGATATTAAGACATAAATAAGTTGAAAGAGTTTAAATAAGGATATCTTTTTTTAATTTCGGGCACATTGGTGAACTTTAAATCTTTTCTGTTACAAATTTTAAAATGTTAAAAAATGTTAATGAAGTTTTTCTTGTAAGTTGAACTATTTTTCTTTCTTTTTTTGTTTTTAAATGTAAATAAAGATAAAATGCTATGCAGAGGTGTACTAATAACAATTTTATAGACAAATATTACTTAAAGTATTTATAGTCTCTTGCACGGTGGTGGGGTCGGGGGTGAAATGTTTTTTCTTCCTAGAGGGGGTGCCACAGAAAATAATTGGGAAGCACTGTCCTAATGAAACAGATGATCTTGTTTTTTGATGTAGGACGCGTATACCTTCATTGCATAATATATAATAAATGCTGGGTTCTCGAGTCCATCACAAGACAGGATTGGGCACACCAGTCAAGTATTAAGACCCTGCAGGATCATGGTTTGCCCATCACGAACACCATGTTTGAACATAGGGGTGTCCATGAGTGCACTTGGCACCAGGACACCCTAGGCTGCAGTTCGATGATCACCTTTGTAGTTGTATCACCAGACTTGCGGCCACATGTTCCGCACACTCGGGTGAAGAGAGGAGCTGAGCTGTGAGCTGATCACCACCTGGTGGTGAGCTGGCTTCGATGGCGGGGAGGCCGCGTTTCAAACCTAGCAAGCCCAAGTGTGTAGTTAGGGTCTCCTGTGAACATTTAGCGGAGTCTCCTGTCAGAGGGGCCTTTAACACCCACCTCAGGCAGAGCTATAACCACATCTCAAAGGAGGCGGGGACATGGTATCCGAACGGGCCATGTTTAGTGCTTCCATTATTGAAGCAGCAGCCCATAGCTGTGCTGGAAGGTCATTTCTGCCTGTCATGGCGGTAATCCCTGAACCTGGTGGTGGACACCTATAGTGAAGGGGGACGTCCAGCTGAAACAGGAGGCCTATTGGCTCTTATTGGCCTGTGGGACTGCTGAGGCAGCAGACAGGTACCGGCAGGCCAAATATGCTACAGCCCGAGTTGTCATCGATGCAAAATCTTGGACATGGGAGGAGTTCGGTGAGGGCCTGGAAAGCGATTGTCGGTGGAAGTGAGGAGCTGCTCATCCCAACTTGGGATGTTGTCGGCAGGTGGAAGGGATAGTTTGAGGACCTCTAGGGGTGTGGGTGGAGGTCCACCCATCACTGGACCTGAGTTCGCTAAGGTAGTCAAAAAACTCCTTGGTGGTTGGGCTCTGGAGGTGAAAGAGATCAACCTTGAATATCTCAGGGCTCTAGATGCATTAGGATTCATTGTATGATGCTGTATTCAGTCCAAAAAAAATATGAATAGAATTGGTGACAAAAGACAACCTTGGTAGACTCAAACCCTCACTGGAAACCAATTCAGCCTGTTGCTACCAATGCAGACCAAGCTCTGGCTCTGGTGATAAAGAGACCAAATGGCCCATAGCAACGGGTCTGGTACGCCGTACGCGAGGAGTACACCCCACAAGATAGCCTAATGGACAGGTTCAAAAGCCTTCTCCAAATCCAAAAAACACATTTCAGAGGATCCTGTAGTGTGTATAGAGTTGGTCGAGAGTGCCATAGGCAAGACAAGAACCATATTTTTTCTCCTGATTCTGAGGTTCAACCATCGATTGGATCCTCCTCCCCAGCAACTCTGCATAGACTTTCCCAGGTAGGCTGAGGAGTGTGATTCCATGATAACGGGAACATACCCTCCGGTCCCCTTTCTTAAAAGGATGGGCCTACCACCCTACCACCCCAGTTTGCCAATGTACACGTACGGTCCCCGATGCCCATATGATGTTGCCAAGATGTGTCAACCGAGACAGTCCTACAACACTCCTTACCATCCAGATCAATTGCGATTGGCTCCAGTTTCCACCATGACCCTGATGGGAAAGGGATTTAAATTCTATAATTATATCATAATTATATACGTACATATATACCGTATAATATTGAAATAAGGTTAAAGGTTTTAAACATAGCCAGCTATTTAGGAAAATGTATAACTTGCATAAGAGCCACGGGAAACACAATAGCTGTACCTTTGCTTGTTTGTCCTCAGTCATCTTTATTTAACACAACTCATTGATGCTCAAAATTTTGTATAAATCTACAAAAGACTCAGCATCTTCTGAGATCAGTGAGCTGTACAACAAGCTGAGTGCGATCGTCATGAACTTTCTCACACCTGGCTGCTGTCAAAGCTGGTGCACTTTTTCACTATCTCATCAGCACTTAGCTTTTTTCAATTTCAGGCCCAGGGAAGTTATAGCTCTTTGTACAAGCGCCTGAAGTAATTGAATTTGCCGCAGAAATGGCCAGCTGGAAAATTTCATTTTCTTCCCCTATCGGCCGTGTATGAGGCCGGAGCAGACAGGCACCTCCCCTCTCTAAACTTATCTTATCTCGCCCCCATCTTCCCATAATGCTCTCTTTCTCTTCTCTCTCTCTCTCTCTCTCTCTCTCTCTCTCTCTCTCTCTCTCTCTTCTCTCTCTCTCTCTCTCTCTCTCTCTCTCTCTCTCTCTCTCTTTCTTTCTCTCCATGTTCCTCCTTTTATCCACCCCCCCGTCCCCCACCCGCGTGCCTTATTCGGTAGAAGACAGACTTACCCATGCCTGTCTTGCTTTTCTCAATCCCTCTATCTGTCTGCATGGCACGCTGCTCCTCAGAGAGACAGCCTGGAACCCCCCACCCCCCCCCCCCCCCCCCACTCACCCCAAGACTCTCACCCTTTTTCTGGTGCCTCATCCAAATCCTCAGTCTCGGATAATCTCCATGAGCATGAGGGGCTTGTCACCATGGCTGTTTTCCTCCCTAAATGCCTTCCACAAATAATGGTTTTTGGAATGAGCATTAACAGGCTTGATTACACGAAATGGCCCTTTTAATTTACAGCGGGCAGCTATTGATCACAGGAGTGCAGATTAAAGCGTTCAATGAAGCCAGTGATGAGGTATTAAGCAGCCGAAGCACTTCCTCAAGGGAACCAAGAGGGGATTGCAGGAGGAGAAGGGGGGAGGAATGGTTGGTTTGTCGGCCGGTTGCCCCCCCACCCGCCTGTGTACAGTTATTCCCCTGTAATGAAGTGCCTCTATGCGGCAGCATGAAGCACAGGCAGGAAAAATAGATTGGAGATGATGAGCTCTTCAAAGCTATTTCTCAGACTCTCATTCTGTCTCATGCCCTCAGCTCTTCACACCTTTTTTCACGACCTCTCCCCCAGAAAAATTCCTGGGGATTTACTTAGCTGGACTGATGCAATTTTTATGACCTTATTGCTTTTTTACTGCGGTAATAGTTTTGAATCAATTTATCAATCCCAGGGAACCATCAGGCATGTTGCCCTCAAAGATCAAGTCCAGGTCATTTCATCAATTCACTCAGGTGCAACCAGATGGAAAGTGATGGGAAATAAATAAATAATTAAAAGACCCAACCACCTGCCTGTAGCCTTCGAAATGGACAACAATGTAGTACTGTACAGTTATTTGTCAGAGAATTTAACTTTTTTTAATTTATTTTTTTATCTTGACTTTGCCATAATCATCACGGAATTTCCAATACTGTAATAAACAACTCTTCATGTGGTGTCACCCAAACAAGACTTTCCGCTCAGTGTTAAAATCCTGAAAAAAATTAAAATGTCACTGAATACAAATACATTATTTTGACCGAACAGATTATATACATTTTTATATATACACTAGTGGTATAGGACGCTGGATTGCTGATCCTAAGGTTGGGGGTTCGAGTCCCACTCTCCACAAGGTTGTCACTGTCCCCCCAGTGCAACTAAATGGGTTATCAAAGGCCGGACATGTCTCTCACTGTCTATGGTGTGAGGTTCATGTAAAAGAACCATTGCTGACTTTCGACACGAGTAGGCTGCAAAGCCGTCGGCGTGTTTACGCTCTGTGATGGCCTGGCGAGCCCTCCAGGGTGTACTCTGCCCTTGCCCAGAGTCAGCTGGGATGGGCGCCAGCCTCCCCGCGACCCTAATTAGGATCAAGTGGTTACAGAAAATGATGAATACATTGAAAGACACAAATAATGTTTTTTGTAATTTATTTCAGAGTAAATTACAGCAATCCTGTCAGGGGAAAAAAGTTGCATGAGCAGGAACGTTTGCTTTTATGGGACAAGAGTATGAATAGGACAAGATAACCCAAACAATGATCATGTTCATTACATAACTGTGGAATCATCAGGGTGGTGTTGGTTTAAATTTAGCTGCTAGTTTGTTTATACTTTCTGAAATAAAACTGACTTAAGTTGGTAGAATTTGAGAAGCTCAGACATCAGACAAGAGCTTGAAGTAGAACCTCTGCTCCTGTTCATTGAGAGGAACCAGTTGAGGTTTTCTCGTGCATCTGCTCAGAATGTCTCCTTAACGCCTCCCTGGTGTGATGTTTTGGGCATGTACAACCTACAAGATACCCCGGGGTCGACCTAGAACATGCTGGAGGAACTATATCTGTCAGCTGGTCTTGGAATGCCTCGGTTTTCCCCTTGGAAGAGCTGGAGGTAGTGGCTGGGGAGTGCGACGTCTGGACCTCACTGCTTAGGCTGCTGCCCTTACAACATGACTCCAGATTAAGCGGAAGAAGAAGAAGAAGAAGAAGAAGAAGAGGAAAATAATGATACGTAATTTGTTCGAAAACACTGAAGGTATAAACAAAATTGATAACTGTATGAGCATTAAGAATAATAATAAAAAAGGTCAAGTGCATATTTGTAGTTTAGATTAATTATGAGGTAGTATGATATATATAGTAGGTGAGAATGCTCCATGGTGATGGGACTGCAGTTTCTGCATCTGGATACACCCAATGGCAAAGGATTCATTATCACTCACTCACTCACTCACTCACTCACTCACTCACTCACTCAAACATCCAATCAATTAATCAAACAGTAATCTAAAAATTCTATTCATGACGAGAGTACTTTTTATTTAAAGCTGAACACAGATAAAGAAATGAATATTTGCTATTTAAACAGCGGTTGTAGGCTTCCGCCCCGTATTATTTACATCAAACTACACACTAAAACAGCAGTGAGACAACAATACTTCTGTTATCTGTGGCTCAATCAGTAGTAGTTAATTTCTAAATTTAATTCCCACTTCACATTATTCTGATTTAAATTTTTTTCCTACGTTTTTTTTTTTTTTTTTTTTTTTTTTTTGGATGGTGTGCTGGGGATGGGAGGGGACACTGGCCCAGTTGTTGAGGATTTATTCTGTGTGTTTGAAAGTCCTTTAATTTGCCCATATTCCCCTGATGTTCTTTCTTTGTTTGGCTTGAACAAATGCCAATTAATGTTCCATTTCCCCATGCAGGCAAAAGGGATCTGAGCTCCCTAATGCAATTGTGATGAATTATCTCAAGCAGCTACTGTACATCGAGTAATCGTAATGCAATAACGTGATAATGACAAAATAGCTTTTAGTGCCTGGCTTTTAAAAGGACCTGCATTTTTGTTACGTGATTTAATTTCAAGAGCATTTATCAGTATGAAACATTTAAATGTTTTTTGTTTTTTTTATATTGTGCCTTCTGTCTGAGCAGTGCAGATCATTTTCACATTTTTATACTGCTTACTTTGTCACAGTGTCAAACCATAATTATGCAGCAAGTCCTACATTCAATAAAGCATCTGTATGAAGCTTAGCATATGGTGTAGTGTAACGACATGCTCTTTGCTGTGCCCTGACCTTTCTCCCTCCTTTACATCAGTGCAATACGTCTCCAAAGACCTTGCCGGATTGGCCCCTAATGAGCCTCTTTAAGGCTGTTTGAATTTCTAATGAATAACTCAAGGCACAAAAATAAACACATTGCTATTGATCACGCCATGAGGATTTAAGATAATCTAATAAACCATAGCTGTGTGTTTGGCTCGAGCGCCAGAACCGTGTGTTCTCACAACAGGGGGCTGCGCTCTCAGCCCTGTTATTACTGTACGCTTCGTCTCTCCAGATCAAACCCCAGCTCTGATATCTCACACCTCATCCTGCTCTCTGAACCATTCCCATCTCTATGGCAGGTTTCATCAGATTTCAGCTTAAGATCCTGTCACGTGCAGTCAAAAGACATTTAATATCAAACAATTAGAGCTTTTCTCGAACTTATACAAATAGCTTTTTTCCCCAGTGGTGAAGAATGTGAGATCCTAGCTGAACAGAAATATACATTAAAATATTGCGTTTGGCCAAAATAGTAAATGAAGTGTAAAGAAAAATTAATACTTTATGGTTAATCATAGAATTTAGCACAAGAACTACCAGTGAGTAAGGTGGAAGTAAAAAATATGAAAATATGTCTATGACTAAAAAACAAAACAAAACGTAAGGAGTAGACTCTGGGCACCAACCCACCCATGATACTAGTTTTATATATATATATATATATATATATATATATATATATATATATATATATATATACATACACACACACACACACATATATATATATATATATATATATATATATATATATATATATATATATATATATATATATACTAGTATATATATATATATATATACTAGTATATATATCCATATATATCTATATACATACACACACTCACCTTTATATATATATATATATATATATATATATATATATATATATATATATATATATATATATATATATATATATATATATATATATATATATATATATATATATATGTATATGGATATATAGACGAGTATATATACATGCATACATACATAGTATACATACATACATACATGCATACATACATACACACTCACTCACACAAACACACATACATGGATTGTGCTGGTGTTTTTTCATATGTTGGGGTTTAGTCAAGTCTGGTCCTATTAAACATTAAATAAATAAGAGATATATTTTGTACTTTTGAGGATACAACTTTTTATTCTCATATCTTGTTTTGTTAGTTCAGCAAAAACTTTTCCTTAGGCTAATATTTTAAGCAAATAAATAAACAGAAAGATTGATAGATACATTAATTCATTCATTCATTTTCTAAGCTGTTTAATCCTAATAATGGTCACAGGTTGGCTGGTGCCCATCTCAGCCAACTAAGGGCGAGGGTGGGGTGCACCCTGTACAGCTTGCCAGGCCATCACAGGGCCAACACTCACTGACAGGTGATCTGGAACAGCCAATTAGCTAACCGTGCATGTTTTTGGACTGTGGGAGAAAACTGGAGAACCCCGAGGAACCAATACAAGCACAAAGAGAACATGCAACCTTCATACAGAAACACCCAAGCTGGGAATTAAACACGGGCCTTCTTGCTGTGAGGCGGACGTGCTCAATACATACATACATTGATAAACAAACAAATTCATGAATATTTTTTTTAATTATTGCATGTACAAAAATAAGTATTGTACTATTACTTTTGTTTTTACTTCTGTATATTCTACAAACTGTTTTGGTATTAACAAATAATTTATTCAGAATGTTATATTTAACTGACATCTGCACTGAATGGCATCTATTGCATCGACAGTGTATTTATTCAGCTGAAATTAGTCCATATTTATTATTCCCAATGTAAACTGATGTTAGTTTCATGGTGATACAGGATAACTGTGTGAATAGTAAATATACAGTATAAAAAAGAGGCCTCGTGTTATATATGGAAAAAAAAAATATTCAGGGAACAAAACAAACAAACAAATAAATTAATTAATGTTATCAGGAGGCTTTAAGGTTCCATTACTTGTCAGTGTGAGTATCCAACTGATTTGTGGTAAATTTCAGTTCTCAGTTCATTTTAAAAATAATCTTTTATTACTAATTGAAAATAATTCAGATACAAAAATGCAGCAGAAAATATGAATAATTGCAGCATTTTATGAATAATGGCAGAATTTCATCTGTTGGAGATTTAAGTATTTAAAATCTGTTTAAAGTAAAGTACAGATTAATATTTATTTATATTTAAAATTCTTGATATGTAAACACAGAAAAGAAGCTCGATGAAATAATTAACGCTGAGGATTTTAAGGAATTATATTAGGTGATGAAGGACGTTTTTAAGAACTTCTTTATTGTACTAATTTTTATATTATTTATTTTTTTCTGGTATGGATTTTCACTGCAACATTTTCATGCCTGCAAAACGTAACTTTCTTTCCTTCGTAAAATGGATTTTAATACAATCATTGGGACATTGAATGCTAGATTTTAAAACGTTGTATTCCTTTTGATATATTTATCGTGATAAATTAGTGCAAGAAATAACGGCGCTTGCTTTCATTGGTTTGAATTTTTTTTTTTTTTTTTGATTGATTGATTGATTTTGCTTTTCTACATTGCCAGATGGAATGAATGCCATTTTGGAGGAAATAAATTGTTTGGTATTTATAATTTGAGGTTGTTGAATGAACTCACTGTAAATTCAGAATTGGTGAACATTACAGTGAAAGCAAATGCAAACCAAGAGTCTCCAAAAAACGTAAACAAAAATAATGATGCATACAATACTTACACATGTTCAAATCGTGCAAATGTTTATTCATTTGTTAATACAACAGTAATATAAAATTCTTTTTTTTTTAACACAGTTTCCTCTGAGATCAATAAAGTATTCTGATTCTGATAGTTTTCACTTCAATTAAATTTTTAAACTTTAAATTTGGGTGATCTTTCCATTCGGCAGTATTTTAGCAGTGATGACATAAATAAAGGTTTTGTTGATGTGCATTATAATAAACGTCCTCTTTAATGATGTAAAAGCATCACTGTGTTTGAAATGAATCCCTGATCATCATTATTTCTGCTCAGAATCTCACTTTTCTTTCAGCAGTGAAATAAAATACACCGTTGAGACTATGAAAGTGAAAGGTTGCTCGGTTTGCTCCAGGCCTGCTTTTGAATGTGTACGTGATTCCCCTGAGAGAGAGCGATTCGCTGTGCCATGAGTAGCTGCTGTTAATTTGTACTTAATGTATTAAAATGCGATGCAACATGTTTGAGTAACAGACGAGTGCAGTTGTGGCTGAGCTGCATGATTGATTATTCAGTGGCGCTACCTGATTTCTTTTTCTTTTTTTTTTTCACTCATCCTTATAAAATGTTGCTGTCTCTCACTGACCCATGGGGTTGCATAGAACTCAGGACAGTAATAGGTCTTCAGGATGTGGAGTAATGAAAATGCAAAAATGCAGTTTGCATGCGGCTGTGTTGGGGCTTTAGCCGTTAAATGGTATATTAGCATCAGCCATGCATGGAGCATTGTCTTTATATTCAGTCAGCTTTAGGAAGAAAAAAAATATTTGTTTCGGTAATTACACATTAATTACACTATTAGCATTAGCAGATCGATCGCAGTGTGTGTAAAATAATAATAATAACAATGATAATGCTAATAATAATAATAATAATAATAATAATAATACATTTGTCCAAATGTCATTATACTGATAAGAAATGTCCTACAATTCATTCCACAAAATAACATTTTACAATGAAAATTTAAATAAAATGATAAAAACTGCTATCTATCTGCTAATGCTAATAGTGTAATTAATGTAACACAATATCTATACACAATATATATATATATATATATATATATATATATATATATATATATATATATATATATATTGTGTGTATATCTCTCTCTCTCTCTCTATATATATATATATACATACACATACAATTACTATATATATATATATATATATATATATATATATATATATATAGTGTGTATATATTGTATATATATATATATATATATATATATATATATATATATATATATATATATATATATATATATATACATACACATACAATTACTATATATATATATATATATATATATATATATATATATATATATACATACCCATATATATATATATATATATATATATATATATATATATATATATATATATATATATATATATATATAAATATATATATATATATATATATATATATAATGTGTAGAAAAGTAACACATTTCTATGCAGTTCTTTTATTATTGTAGTTCTGTTAGGATTTTTCCTGAACTTTTCCATGGTGTTAACATCAAGAAACGACATGTTTTCTGTAACGCCTTCTAAAATTCCCCAAGAGGAGCATTAATCTTCCTCAGCAATGGGCGTGTGGTGATGCAGCTCTTTAAAGCTCATGGGGTGACACGTGGGCCAATAAAGAGGTCATGCCGGTGTGTAGCTGATTCAGTGGGGTATGTGACCTACAGAAAGAGCTCCATCTGTGCAAAGGCTTTATTATTAAACCTCCATTTCTCTCTCTCTCTCTCTCTCTCTCTCTCTCTCTCTCTCTCTCTCTCTCTCTCCCCCAAATTTATCCTCCACAGCTCTATCCCCATTTTCTCTCGGAGGTCAGCCTCAGAACGAGCATTAGGCTAAAAACAGCTAATGTAATTTAAGAGCATAACAATACAAGGATATCGTGAGACAATTCTATTAACAAGATATAAATCACAGTGAGGGTGAAGGAAGTGTTTTTTAATTGATTGATGGAAAAGACGATCTATAGGTTTTCGGAAGACTAACAGCCATTTACCGTCTCAACCTCAATTAAAGAAGGAAAAAAGCAAAAAAGAGGAGAAAGATAAGAGGATTACAGCAGGGAGGCTGGGATAAATTATTCTGAGAAGATAATCATTTTGTGCTGACATTACTAACGTGAAGAAGAATTTAAACTCTATGTGGAACAGTCCACGCCAGACCTCAGTGAGAGTGTTTAACAGCAGTTCAAGGTCCCTGAAGTTAAAGTTGGGATTTCAGAACTTCCCCCACTTCAATTCATTATAGAGTGTTATTGATCCAATAAAATTATAAAATATAGAGTGGGGTAGTGGTGGCCCGGTGGTAGGGTGCTGGATTACTGATCAAAAGGTCAGGGGTTCAAGCCCCATTATCAGCGGGTTGTTACTGCTGTCCCTGCAGTGCAACTAACTGGGTTATCAAAAGCCGGCCATGTCTCTCACTGTCTGTGGTGAGAAATTCATGTAGGAGAAACACTACTGACTTTCGTCAGCTGTAGGCTTAGGTATACTTGTCTGCATGTTTCTGCCTTGTGATGGCCTCGCAAGCTCTCCAGGGTGTACTCTACCCTTGTTCCACCTTGAATAATGGGACACGCCCCCCCTTGTGAGGCATGGTATGATGCCAGGGGGGGGCACGTTGTGATGCCGGGGGACCGTGTATGACCCTGGGGAACATGCTTTTATGGAATGGTGTATGGGAATTATGTGTAATTGCACCTCCACTCCACTAGATGGCAGTGGCACTCTCATTGTCACGCTATGGTGTAGCGGTTTTTCGCATGAGCAAAGGATTTGAAGTGCAGTAAACAACCCCAAAACAACACGGAAAATTTTCTAACAGGAACGAAGAGAAAGGTGGAGAGAGACGGAGATATTAAGATATAAATAATTTGAATGAGTTTAAATCAAGATGTATTTATTTTTAATTTCAGACACATTGGTGCACTTTAAATCTTTTCTGGTACAGATTAAAAACGATGTTAATGAAGTTTTTCTTTATTGTAAGTTGAACTATATTTCTTTCTTTTTTTGGTTTTAATGTTAATAAAGATACAATGTTATGCAGAGGTGTACTAATAACAATTTTATTGACAAATAATACTATTTATAGTCGCTCGCAGGGCAATGGGGGAGGGGGTGAATTTTTTTTTTTTTTCCCAAGAGAGGGCGCTACAGAAAATAATTTAGAAGTACTGGGTACTGGGTTAAGGCCTTGCCCAGGGGTCTAACTGGGATTCGAACACACAACCTCCTAATCATGAGCACAGCACCCTAACCACTATGTCGTCGGCCACAGACAACTTTTGGTCTGTGGAAGGTTCTGTTTTAATTTTGGTCTGGTTTTAGGGACTGTTTATGGTTTAACTTTTTAAAATATTAATATAATGAATTGACAAGAGTAGACTACATAGCCGTCAGCGTGTTTCTGCTCTGCGATAGCCTGGCAAGCTGTCAAAGGTGTACACTGCCCTCGCCTGGAGTCAGCTGGGATGGGTGCCAGATTCCCCGTGACTCTAATTAGGATTAAGCGGTTACAGAAAATGAATGAATGAACTGTAATGAATTTTGCTGAAGGATTTATCTTCTGACTTGAAAAACTTGTTGAAGTAACCAAAAAAAAAGATGAATGATTTTTTTTTTTTTTTTTTTACTTTTTGCATGAGCAATGTAAAATGTACTGTGACGCACTGATTTTCGTTCCACGGGAAAATTGTGTGTTTTTGTCTGTCCACAGTTCATAAGTGTTCGCTTGCTCTCTCCTAGTAACTTATTCCCCTTCGTGTGTTTTGCAAAACTCAGAAGCTATAAGTTCTGAAATTAAATTTCTCCGATTATGATAAAGTGACCTAATGTCATTGCAGTAGTATTTGTTATTAGTAGTATTAGTGAAAACACATCATTCAGGGAATGAAATTCAGATAAAGGAACATTCATAAAAATTGAGTGCAAAGTAGGGGCAGTGGTGGTCTAGTGGTATTGGGCACTGGATCGCCGATCCAAAGGTTGAGGGTTCGAGTCCCACTCTCCCCAAGTTTGTCACTGTCCTCCCCAGTGCAGCTAACTGGGTTATCAAAGGCCGGCCATGTCTATCACTGTCTATAGTGAGAGGCATGTAAAAGAACCATTGCTGACTTTCGAGAAGAGAAGGCTGCAAAGCCGTCGGCGTGTTTCCGCCCTGCAATGGCCTGGCGAGCTGTCCAGGGTGTACTCTGCCCTCGCCCGAAGTCGGCTGGGATGGGCGCCAGCCTCCCCGCGACCCTAATTAGGATTAAGCGGTTACAAAAAATGAACAGAACTGAGTGCAAAGTGAGTAACGTGTCAATAAAAAATATTATCTAAAAAAATAATTGATTTCAAAATAATTAAGGATGATTTTAAAGATATAATGTTATTTAAAAGGATTGAAGTCAATCATGGTGAAAGGAAAAGAGAGACATGGGCATGCTCATGTGTTCCATATAAACATCCTGTTTCTAGTGAAATCAACAGATGTCTCCATCTGCCCAGGATGCCCTCTTTTCTCTCTCTCGCTTACACACACACACACACACACACACACACACACACAGAGCAATGTATACCCACATCGATTTCAGCATGGATCCATTGTGTCAGGATGATACACATTATTTACAAGTGTCCCTCCTCCAACATTATCCATTTTTCCCCTCACCTCTCTTCAAAGGGCAATTTAGAGGAGGAAGAAAAATACACAGACACAAACACAAAACGAGATTGAGACACACAAAAGCGATCTGATAACCATCCACCATGACAAATTATGAGTGTTACACAAAAGAAAATGACAAACGGGACACAGGCAGTGGGCAGAAAGTTAACAAGGGGCTGATCTTCCACAGCGCTGCGTTATCTTCTTCCCTGTGTGTTTATTGCACTCAGCCATCTTATTGCCCAGCATCCTGACACTGACTGACAGCTTCTATTAAAGCAGCGTGTCCCTGCAGGAAGCAGATACATTCAATAAAACAGTTATTGCTGCTCCTTGTAAAATACAGCTGCTAAATAGCCTCAGTAAGGGAGATGCTTATGAGTTTTAATTTGAGAGACGGCTTTATAACAGCAGCGCAATTGACATCAGCCTTTGTCTCCCGTTTGTAATGATTGTGTACATATCACAGGTTGAATTGATGGTGCTGTCTCCTCATGGGGCTTTGTTTGGATTTAATGTGCACTTTACTAGCAATGCCTGGACATGGATTTTATCTTTTTTTCTGCTCCCTGTCTGCTCCTCCCCTTCTTTTTCCTCTTCTCTTCTCTTCTCTTCTCTCTTTCTCCTTGTCTTGTACTCACTTCTATCTCTTATCAGAAGCTGGTTCTCCGGAGTGGCCCAGAGCACTCATCTGGCTACAAGATAAGGCTTTTCTTTCCAAATGGATGCATGCATGGCAACCCGACAAAGGCCCCTTTTAGAGTTTAGATACAGAAATGGGCCCCGAATGGCACTATAATAATGATGTATTAATTTCAGGACATTGGTGCCCAACTGTGTCCCCACCCCCCCTCCACCCCCCACCCCCAAGCTCAGTTATCTCGATGCGGACAGTGAGGCAGCTGCTGCTCCACTCTGCTATTTGATGTCACATCCTCTGTGTTGTTTGCAGTACATATTAAAAGCATGAAGCAGGCAGTTCAACATGTTTTTAACGGGAAGGAGCTGACAGAATGACTGTCCAATTGAATTTTCAGGTGCAGTGGTGTGCATTACACCTATAAAGTACACGGAATTACGTCAGCCATCACTCCTTCCTCTGCATGTCATGTTTTGGCACCATGCAACTTATTTGGTGCATTTTTACAAATAGAAGGCTCAAAGTGAGGCAGTAGTGGTCTAGTGGTTAGGACGCAGGATCGCTGATCCTAAGGTTGGGGGTTCGAGTCCACACAAGGTTGTCACTGTCCCGTCTCCCCCGCCCCCCCCAGTGCAGCTAACTGAGTTATCAAAGGCGGGCCATGTCCCTCACTGTCTATGGTGAGAACCATTGCTGACTTTCGTAAAGAGTAGCTGCAAAAGCCTTCAGCGTGTTTCTACGACCTGGAGAGGGATGGGCTCTGCCAGGCCAAATCAGCCCAAGTCTCGCCATGAAGGTGCCCCAATGACATCCTCGGATGTTAAAGGATAAGTGAAGACTGAAAGTGAGCACAGATGATCCTGATATTGTATTAAAATGAGATACATCCTAGTTCAGACATCTCACTTATGATCATCAGAGGTCTGATTACCTCAAAAAGCCAAAGTATAAAGATTCTAGCTCGCTCAATCTTATAATATTTTCAAAAGACACACAATTCTCTCTCTCTCTTTTATAAACAAGCTTTTTTCTTATTGACTTGTGGCCAGCAAGGGTGTTTCTATGTTGGAGTTTCCATGTTCTCCTCTTATTTACATTGGTTTTATCCACGAGCTGTAATTTCCTGTCAAAGCCCAAAGACATGCACATCGGGTTAACTGACGGTTCTAAATAGGTATAGGAATGAATAGGAATGTGTTTGGTTGTTTGTTGTAAAGAATGGGTTTTACACGGGCTTTCAATGTTTTTCAAGTAAAACCACACATTGCGACAGAAGCTATGAAAGTGGCCCATCGTACCTTGGAAATGAGATGACCAAATAAATAATCAATGCATTAATAATTGGTTTGATTCTGTTTGGTATGTACTTTCAATAAAAAGAAAACAAATCCATATCCTTTTCATCCATATAAAACTATAATTTATTCTCTCACTCACTTAGTCACCAAATCATTTATTCCTACTAAGGTTACTGAGCAGCTAGTACCGATCTCAGAAAACACTGGGGAAACACGAAACAGCTTGCCTGGCCACTGCAGGGCAAATACAAACACACACACACACACACATATATATATATATATATATATATATATATATATATCTTTTACTTTCGGCTGCTCCCTTCAGGGGTCGCCACAGCAAATCATCCGCCGCCACCTCACCCTGTCCTCCGCATCTTCTTTTCTGACTCCAACGACCTTCATGTCTTCCTTCACCACATCCATAAATCTCTTCTTCGGTCTTCCTCGAGGCCTTCTGCCTGGTAGTTCCAACCTCAGCATCCTACTGCCAATATACTCACTATCCCTCCTCTGTACATGTCCAAACCATCTCAATCTAGCCTCTCTGACTTTGTCCAAAACATCTTACGTGGGCTGTCCCTCTGATATACTCATTTCTGATCCTATCCATCCTCGTTACTCCCAGGGAGAACCTCAACATTTTCATCTCCGCTACCTCCAGCTCTGCCTCCTGCCTTTCCTCAGCGCCACTGTTTCTAAGCCATACAACATCGCTGGCCTCACCACCATCTTGTACACTTTTCCCTTCATTCTTGCTGACACTCTCCTATCGCACATCACACTGGATACTTTTCTCCAACCATTCCAGCCTGCCTGCACACGCTTCTTCACCTCTTTTCCACACTCTCCATTGCTCTGGATTGTTGAGCCTAAGTACTTAAAATCCTCCACCTTCATTATCTCTGCTCCCTGTAACATCACCGTTCCTCCTGGGTCCTTCTCATTCACACACATGTATTCTGATTTTCTGAGGCTAACCTTCATTCCTCTCCTTTCCAGGGCATACCTCCACCTCTCTAGATTTTCCTGCACTTGTTCTCTGCTCTCACTACAGATCACGATGTCATCTGCAAACATCGTAGTCCATGGAGATTCTTGTCTCACCTCGTCTGTCAGTCTGTCCATCACCATAGCAAACAAGAAGGGGCTCAGAGCTGACCCTTGATGCAGTCCCACCTCCACCTTGAATTCGTCGGTCACACCGACAGCACACCTCACCACTGTCTTACATCTCTCATACATGTCCTGCACCACTCTAACATACTTCTCTGCCACTCCAGACTTCCTCATGCAATACCACAGTTCTTCTCTTGGCACCCTGTCATATGCTTTTTCCAGATCCACAAAGGCACAATGTAGCTCCCTCTGACCTTCTCTGTACTTCTCTATTAACATCCTCAAGGCAAACATTGCATCTGTGGTGCTCTTTCTTGGCATGAAACCAAACTGTTGTTCACAAATGCTGACCTCTGCCCTTAGTCTAGCTTCCACTATTCTTTCCCATCACTTCATCGTATGGCTCATCAACTTTATCCCTCTGTAGTTGCTGCAACTCTGCACGTCTCCCTTGTTCTTAAAAATGGGCACTAGCACACTTCTCCTCCACTCCTCCGGCATCTGCTCACTCTCTAGTACCTTGTTGAATGTTCTTGTCAGAAAATCTACTGCTACCTCTCCTAGACACTTCCATACCTCCACAGGTATATCATCAGGACCAACTGCCTTTCCATTCTTCATCCTCTTCAATGCCCTTCTCACTTCACCCTTACTGATCTTTGCTACATCCTGCTCTTCAATGGTTACCTCTTCTACTCTTTTCTCTCTCTCATTTTCCTCATTCATCAGCTCTTCAAAGTACTCTTTCCATCTTCCCAGCACACTTCTGTCATTAGTCAATACAGTTCCCTCTCTGTCCTTTATCAATCGAACTTGCTGCACGTCCTTCCCATCTCTATTTCTCTGCTGTGCCAACCTGTATAGATCATTTTCTCCCTCTGTACTATCCAACCTATCATACAAGTCATCATACACCCTCTGTTTGGCCTTAGCCACTGCTACTTTCGCCTTACGCTGTGTCTCCCTGTACTCCTGTTTACTCTCTTCGGTCCTCTCAATGTCCCACTTCTTCTTGGCTAACCTTTTCCTTTGTACACACTCCTGCACTTCCTCATTCCACCACCAAGTCTCCTTATCTACTTTCCTTCCAGAGGACACACCAAGTACTCTCCTACCTGTGTCCCTGATCACATTTGCTGTGGTTGTCCAGTCATTTGGAAGGACTTCCTGGCCACCCAAAGCCTGTTTCAACTCCTCCTTGAAGACAACACGACACTCTTCCTTTTTCAGCTTCCACCACTTTGTCTTCTGCTCTGCCTTTGCCTTTTTCACCTTTCTCACCATCAGAGTCATCCTGCACACCACCATCCTATGCTGTTTGGCAACACTCTCACCCACGATGACTTTGCAGTCACTGAACTTCCTTCAAATTACATCGCCTACACAAGATGTAGTCTACCTGTGTGCTCCTACCTCCGCTTTTATAAGTCACCCTATGCTCCTGTTTCTTCTCACAGAAAGTATTCACCACAGCCATTTCCATCCTTTTTGCAAAATCTATCAACATCTGTCCTTCTGCATTCCTGTCCTGGATACCAAACCTGTCCATCACTTCCTCGTCCCCTCTGTTGCCTGCACCAACATGTCCATTGAAGTCTGCACCAATGACCACTCTTTCACCTCTAGTGGTACTCTGCATCACTTCATCTAAGTCACTCCAGAATCTCTCCTTCTCTTCTAGCTCACATCCTGCCTGTGGGGCATAAGCACTAACAACATTGAGCATTACACCTTCAATTTCTAACTTGAGACTCATCACTCTGTCTGACACTCTTTTCACTTTTAGAACATTCCTGACAAACTCCTCCTTCAAGATGACTCCGACTCCATTTCTCTTCCCATCCACACCGTGATAAAATAGCTTAAACCCTGCTCCTAAGCTTTTAGCTTTGCTACCTTTCCACCTGGTCTCCTGAACACACAGTATGTCCACCTTCCTCCTCTGCATCATGTCAACCAGCTCTCTACCTTTTCTTTGCATAGTTCCAACATTCAAAGTCCCCACTCTCAGTCCTAGACTCATGCCTTTCCTCTTCTCTCTCTCCCTACGGACACGCCTCCCACCTCTCCTTCTTCGACGTCTTCGACCAACAGTAGTCCAATTTCCATCAGCACCCTGTTGATTGACAGCACTGATGGCGGTCGTTGTTAACCCGGGCCTCGACCGATCCGGTATGGAGGTAATACTTTTGATTTGCATCATAAATAATTGGCATTGGTTTTACGTCGGATGCCCTTCCTGACACAACCCTCTGCATTTCTCCGGGCTTGGGACCGGCATGAGGGGGAGAGACACTGGTTAGTGCCCCCCCCCCACCTCATGGCTGCATTTTATATATATATATATATATATATAAATATATATATATATTTTTATATATATATATATATATATATATATATATATATATATCGTAGTCCTCAAAAAATTAGCATATTGTGATAAAGTTCATTATTTTCTGTAATGTACTGATAAAAAATAAACTTTCATATATTTTAGATTCATTGCACACCAACTGAAATATTTCAGGTCTTTTATTGTTTTAATGCTGATGATTTTGGCATACAGCTCATGAAAACCCAAAATTCCTGTCTCAAAAAATTAGCATATCATGAAAAGGTAGTCTAAATGAGCTATTAACCTAATCATCTGAATCAACCAATTACCTCTAAACACCTGCAAAAGATTCTTGAGGCTTTTAAAAACTCCCAGCCTGGTTCATTACTCAAAACCACAATCATGGGTAAGACTGCCGACCTGACTGCTGTCCAGAAGGCCATCATTAACACCCTCAAGCAAGAGGGTAAGACACAGAAAGAAATCTCTGAGTGAATAGGCTGTTCCCAGAGTGCTGTATCAAGGCACCTCAGTGGGACGTCTGTGGGAAGGAAAAAGTGTGGCAGAAAACGCTGCACAACCAGAAGAGGTGATCGGATCCTGAGGAAGACTGTGGAGAAGGGCTGATTCCAGACCTTGGGGGACCTGTGGAAGCAGTGGACTGGGCTACAGGTACCGCATTCCCCAGGTCAAGCCACTTTTGAACCAGAAACAGCGGCAGAAGCGCCTGACCTGGGCCACAGAGAAGCAGCACTGGACTGTTGCTCAGTGG